>CM076854.1:71371196-71971196 GCA_039519185.1 Astragalus membranaceus | reverse complement strand
ATTTGAACAATTGGGCAGTAATGCCTCACTTTTGCATGCTTTCCCACATAGTGGTATAATACGCTTTCAAATGTTTACCGTTTATTTCCTTTTCAAACTCTTCGCTCTCTAGCGAAATTAATTTTTAAGCTCCTCTGTCGTAGGTCGTCCAAATTTTGATAAGACTTTTTCGTGATTTCGTCTTACAGTCGTCCGAATATAGTGTATCGTATCAGGGTCGTATCCACAGGGATTTGGTAATGCTAATGATCCATTCAACTATTCTTATACTCAAGTGAAGTGTAAAGATAAAGTGATTGTTGTTTGCATAAAAATTGAAATTAGGAATTTAAAAGGGTTTGTGATTCAAATATTTAAAACCATTGAGATTGGATTTCATTAACTTCATTCCATGACATAACAAAATTTCTAAGCTAAATCTATGTCAATTCTAATTTTGGTTTATCTTACCAATCATCCAAATAAGTTAATTCCTTAATCAAAGTTGAAACATCTATTGATTGATATAAATGAAGATTCCTCTACCCTTTAATATGTCAATAGCATTAAGCTTAGGTAAAACAAGACTACAACACTTAATCTATTCCTAGATGTATGCTATTGTAGATGATTCTATCTAGTTCAGATTCAATAACATGTTTTCCAACCTATTACATCATCCAAAATCATTCAATAGTGATCAATTTATCAAAAGCATGGAGTTCAAGACAAAATCATTAAACCAAACAAGAGATTGATCATAGATTCATAAAGAAACTGTAGATATACATGAAAGTGAATTCAACTACATCCAATCCCAAAAAGAAAGGAGTTAGCAATCCATTTCCATGGATGCTTTACAAAGATACAAGAGTAGGAATTGAACAACAATCAAAGTTACCACTTTTTCAAGCTTCCTTATGATGAATCTTCACTCCTTTCTTGGTTTTCTTCGTGCCCTAGTATTATCCTCCTTTTTAGATATCAGAATTTTTTTTAAGAAAAACTGAAGAGAAACCTTTTATAGTTGTGCAGAAAAAACAGAGTCGACTAACTTTGGCTGAGCCACGCAACTTCTGGCTAAGCCACACAGTGTATTTTGAGATTACCATATCTTGAAGAAAGCTATTCTAGCTTAGCCAAAATCTGAATGGCTTAGCCCATTTTATAGAAACATTCTGTCCTTGTTTTAGCTCGGCCAAAACAGTTTGGCTTGGCCAGAATTCTCAATACTGACTTCTTTCTCTATGTATCAATGTGGCTTAGCATAGTAGATTTGGCTTAGCTAAAGTGTCCTGAAATTCTTTTCCTCTTCATTCTTCAATCTTTTTGCTTGAACTCTTTATCAACTATAATCGTTATCTCTTTCATCTGTTTCAAGCTATAAAAATGGATTAAAATGTACAAACACTCACAATCACATACATAACCTACTTAAATAAAAACTAAATCAAATTAACACTTTTGGGGGTTAGATAATAGCAATTTCATTTCAATAAACTGAATAAGTGCCATTGTTTTCCAACCAAATTCATGTATATTTGGCACTTATATAATTCTCCCCAATTTAGAACTTTGTTTGTCCTCAAACAAAAGTCCTAATCCAAAATGTAATTTCAAAACCTTGGATATGTACAAGGATATCTTAACCTTGATCATGGTTTTTCATCAATCAAGCTTGATTTCACCTTACAACTTCATCAATTATCAAGGTTAAGTGAAAACAATCAATTCAACAAAGATTTATGATGCCCACAACTGGCAGTATCAATCAAAACACAATTGTTGTATCATCAAGTAAGTTAACTTGTTACACAATTCATTGTCTTTCAATCAAGAACAACACATTTCTCACCAAAAAGTGTATGGTTCTCTCTGCTAACCAGGTAGGAAGAGTGTTTCTCTCCTATCATTCACTGAACCATTTCAATCAATTTTGTTAACTGTCTCGCAAGTAAATGCATCAGTCTATTCAATCATGGATCACTAGGGTCTTTTCAGGGTTGTAATGAGGTTGGGCTACAAACAAACTTGGTTTTTCTGGATAAGAAAATATGCTTTAGGATTAAAAGAGCTACCAAGAATTCTATTCACTATTTACATACTAATTGCAATCACTTATATATATATAATACAAATGTACTAATAAATAACACAACTCTTATTTTGTTTTTTGTTTTTCTTTTTTAACTTTTTTTTCTTTTTTTTTGAAATCACTAAAAGATCAATCTTCTTTTGATCAAGAAATTTTTTTTCTTATACACACAAATAATGCCCTAAATCCTTTTATGTCACACCACAAATAATGCCCCGAAATTCTTTTATGTCACACTCATGGTTGTTAAACTCTCGAGTCAACTTTTACGAGTTTACGAGTTTACGAGTCTACGAGTCTAGATCACAAGAAATGAGTCAACTAGCAGGTAAACTCTCTTTTTCGTAAACTCGTAGGAATTCAAGTAAACTCGGATAGAATCGGTAAACTCTCAATTTTACTGCGAGTTTACGAATCTACAATTTTACATTTGATTAGGCCTTAAATGTAATTATTGGTCAATATTGGTAGCTACATAGGTTGAATTACGTATTTTTTTTAAGTATATATTGCATTTATAAAGTTACTTTTACATTTTAATACTATTTTTATTTTGTTTTAGTCATTTATGGTGTATGATCCTATCTAGTAATAGTGCATTAGCACACTTTAATATAATGGTTTGCTACTTTGCTTTGTTGTGAAGTTGAAATGTTGAACTATTGTTATGCTAACCTATATTATATCATGTATATATGCCATTTATAGGTTTCTTTGATAGTAGGTAGACTCTTACGAGTTTAAGAGTCGAGTCTACGAGTCGAGTCTACCTATGCTCCACGAGTTTACGTAGATTCTCGAGTTTGATAACCTTGGTCACACTAAAATTTTCACCCCAACTTAGTATAGACCATCACCTAGAAGGTTGCTCTCTTATCCTAAAACATAGGGTAAGGAGATTTCTTTTTCAATTCACAGGCTTGATGGTTCTGTTTTAAGAAAGAAAATTTTCTTTTAAGGCTCAAAGTTGGGTAAGCAAAGGATATTGTCGTTAGGTTGACTTTTTGGCTTAGTGGGTTTATAGAAATGAACTGCCCTGATCCTTTCCATGTATCCTTGACCAGTGCAATAAAATGAGACTCAAACAAAATCAATTTCTATGAAACAGTAAAGATTTATAATCAGTGTATGTGTTTCACTCATTCACACAAAATATGTATGTCCTGATTTCAAACAATTTCATGTTATTCCAAGTTAAAATCCACTTATGATTGTGCAATGTATCACATTTGATTGACAATGAGTGCAATCACATGATCTTACTGTGAATTAAAGGTTTTCAAAAAACCTTTTTCTTTTTAGTTTTTCAAAATGTAAGCTTGATTTTTCAAAAACCACCACATGTCAGAATTTGCTTTACACAAATCCTTTTGAAACCTGGAAATCAATCTTTGAACCTTAACCCAAAATTTGTTTTCCAATTAACACAAAGGTTCATTTTACTCAACACCAAAACAATTCCAAGTTCCAAAAGAAAATCAACCAAAACAAATCTCAAAACAAAATTCAAAGCAAACATAAGTAGTTAATTGCTGAAACAAAGTATATAAAATACGAAAATTAAACAGCTAAAACATTTAAAGGATGTAAAATGAACTCGGTATGGTGGCTGATCCATGAAATCATCTCCAACTTCTGCTCATCTCAATTATCACCCTGAACATGAGTATCAACTCCATCATGTGCTACTTCCTCTCCCTCTTGGGACATAGGACCGTCCCCGGGCCATGCTACTTGTGCAGCAAACGAAGCTGGTCTAGGCCATCCAAATGAATTTTCCCCATGATGGCGGAGAGAGAACCTGTAAAAAGAATCATTTAAATATGAAGAGCTCTGTAAGTGGCGTCCAACTTTTGGTCATGTCTTTGTTGTGCTGCTTGGTTGGCTATCATCATTTGTCTTTGTTCATTCTGCAGGTTCATCAACATCTGGTATTGTTGCTCTTGTGGGTTAGGTTCTGGTGGTGGTCTTGACCTATTCACTGGGCCCTGCATGTTATCCAACGGGTTCACACAATTTTTCTTGATGTACCCTGCATTGAGTGGAGGATTGAGAAATGAAATGGGGCGAGCCCGTATTTGAGCTCCCTGAAACTAACACAACCCTGTAATGACACTACAAGAAAAATTGGACTTTTCGGCGGGCAAAATCCGCCGGAAAAGCCAAAAATCCGTCGAAAATGTGGACTTTCCGGCAGATTTTTAGCGCCGGTAGCTAGCTCGCAGCAAACGATTTCCGGCGGATTTCGTGGCGCCGAAAATCCGCTGGAAAATCCAAAAAAATTTCGCATGAGTTTATCCGCCGGAAAGTCCACAAATCCGCCGGAAAAACCGTTTTTTTTTTTTAAAAATTAATTATTTTTAAAAAATAAATATTATTTTTTTAAAAAAATTGTTTTATTTAAAAAATTAATATTATTTTATTAAAAACTTTAATTAATTATTTTATTAAAAACTTTAATTATTGAAAAAAATAATATTTAATAATTAATTAATTTACTTTACTATTTAAAAAAATAAAAAATAGGAATGAAAATTAATAATTAATTTAAATAAATATCTATTCAACAAAAAAAAATATCCATACAATAAAAAAAATATTCATACAACAAAATAAAATAATCCAAAGCTACTGGGGTGGCTGCTGGTCTGTGTCATCACCATGATAATAGGTATCATCAGATGCAAGAAAAACACTAATCGCATCGATATTAAGATCGATGTGGGGCTGCTGGGGTGACCGCTGCTGGGGGTGCTGGTTTGGCTGGTGGGGTGACTGCTGCTGGGGCTGCTGGTATGGCTGGTATGGCTGAGGTGCATACTGCTGTTGAGGCCACTGCTGAAATGCACCGTCGTAATGCTGTTGTGGCAGGTAGGATGGCATATGTGATGAGGATGGCCTCGAGTGCTGAGACATCAGCTGATCCTACAAAAACTTAAAGCGCTCCTCATTTAGCCTAGCATGCCCCGCAGCTACCTTAGTCTGCTCCGCAGCTACCTTAGTCTGCTCCGCAGCTACCTTAGTCTGCTCCGCAGCTACCTTAGCCTGCTCCGCAGCTACCCTAGCCTGCTCCTCCATGCGCTCCTTAGCTATCCTGGCTTTCTCCCAAAGCGCCTGCACTTCCCGTTCATTTTGCTCCTGCCGCTAGGCAAACTGACGCTGGGCCTCGCTCAGTTGCGGCGTCAATTACGTAACAACATTCAACTAACCAGTATTGGGAACATAAGAGCGACCAGTACTCGAGGATCCAGAATGTGAAGCTGATAGACTCGGAATAATGCTTGTTCGAAAAGCAGCCGGTCCAATACCACTTGATCCTACCATACGATTACTCTTTTGGGGACCAAATGCTCTCTCCCAAAAATCACGAGCTACTCTAGCCTCCTCCACTGGATCGATATCAGCTGCCTCAATGCTCTTTTGTGACTCATGGTACTCAGCCAGCCCACCCTGGTAGCTCTCCTGAAAAAAATAACCCAACAAATAAATAACTATAGCAAAAGTAGTTTTAATATAATATTCCTCGCCCGATATAAAGATTAATATAAATAATAAACATTAATATATAATTGTAAAAGTAGTTTTACCTGAATATTCCTCGCCCGATCTGTAGCAAACTCACTAGTGTCCTCCCGCATATGCATGTAGCGATGCAACTCAGGCAAAGTGATTGTCCTTTGTTCCCTCGCCTCCTATATATATACATATTATTAATTAATACACATGAAAATGACTAGTTAATTATAAATAATTAATTAATCAAGTAATAAATTTACCAAACGCATGTGATGCGTTGTAGTATTAACACTCCCCCTGTGTGTGTGTGTGCAGCCACCTTTTTCAGAAGCACGGTTCTTCTTGGCTTTCTCACAATAATTCCTAAATTCTGGTGTCTGCCAGTACTCCTTTAACCCAGCCCAAGTTGAGTCTCCCATATAAGATTGCTTCGCATTCTTACCGCGCGCCTCTCGCAGTAATTCAGAATAGCGATGAGAACATCTCTTATGGAACACTCTTTCAACTTCTCTTTGCTGCTCTGGTAACCATGTACATTTTTCCTATTTAAGAAATTTACAATAATTTTGTTAATTATAAGACAAATTAATTAATCAAGTCAATAAGATAATACACCAAATTAATTATTTCGTAGAACAACTTACCAAAAATGATTTTAACATCCGTCCAATTGCATCTTCATCTTTTCTAACAGCCGTCCAATTCTTCCAGCTGCTGGTGAAATTCTCCTTGATTGTTTTTGTGATGGCGGTAGTTGTAGCCTTCGAAGGAAGAAACCTGCATTAAAAAAAGATGAATTTTATTACACCAAATTATATAAGTTATATAAAAGGCAACAAAAATAAATTAATAAATAATAATATATATACTTAAGAATCGCCAGCAGTCTCCAATATGATACGCCCATCATTTGTATACCTCACCACCTCACGGTCAACAGTGAATGTGCGTACCCCATCTGCATCAACATCTGTTGGGGCTAAGCCCTCAGTACTAACAGGAATCACTGGGTCCCCTGCAATACTAGTACTAGCACCCTCAGACCCAGGTGGTGGCAAATATCTGCCACCAGAAACAACAACACGAGCAGGCTGAACACGACGCCCTAGGCGAGTAGAAGTCTTCCCCCTACTAGTGCTGGCGGCATCACCCGTGACATGTGAAGGAACATATGTCTCGTCATCGGATCTTGAGTGAGATGCCATGACCATATCTAGACATATACATTTAAACAAACAAACATACACTAAACAAGGTTAACATAAACATACTAAACAAAAATATATAAACATACTAATTAAACAAACATAAATTACATCCTTGATTAAAATTAGGTTAACATATATTGTTGAAACATAAATAACTAATTGGAATCCCATTCATTCTCAAAATCATCATCATCAGAGGAGTGAATTCTTGATACACCAATGTGGTCTGTTGCATCTTCATCAGCATCTTCTTCGTCATCAACTTCATCGCCGGTGTTTGTATACATTGACAAAGTATCTGTGCCATTCTTTAACACATCTTCGAGGACCGTCTGATATGTTCCTCAAGTGTTGGTTGGTAGGAGTTGGTGGGAGGGCATAAACATGTTGCCTTAACCACGTTGGAAAATGTGCATTAATATGAGCAGAAGATTGTTGCTCACTTACGTCCTCTGATGACAAGAATTCCCTAAAAAGAAATAATTAATTGTTACACATTTGTCTACTTTATATTAACTAATTAAGATCGATAGTTAATGTTGAGGAACATACTCAATAAATGGTTGCACCTCAGTACAGTTTATCAACACATGAATATGTGCTGAACTTAACTCTTTATCTGTTACCCAGTGAAATGACTCCTTCCCAGATGGACGACCGGGTAGACAAAAGACAGACAAAGCTAAATGATCTCTAGGCCATTCAGTATCCATTTCATTTCGACTGCTTCTAGGAGCAAACTCGTTCTTGAAAAAATAAGAACAAAAATTTGTTGTTTCACAGTGTAAGTAAGAAGAACATATCGATCCTTCAACTCTAGCTTTGTTTTTCACCGATCTTTTTGAATCACCCATGAACCTAGAGAAAATGATATTAATTAACATAATAATCATATATTTTAAACTTGTTTCTTATATTATAAAAATTAACTGACCTTTCAAACGGATACATCCATCTGTATTGGACAGGTCAGCCAAGTTTAGCTTCATATGCGATATAGACTGGTAGATGCTCCATAGAATCAAAGAAACCAGGCAGAAATACTCTCTCCAACTTGCATAAGATAAATGGGATGTCTTGTTCCATTTTTGAAAGATTATCAGTTTTTCGCGTTGCAAAACACAAATTCGTAAAGTATTGACTTATTTCAATGAGCGGATTCAAAACGTGTGTTGGCAACGAACTAAAAGCGATAGGAAGTAAGCACTCCATGAATACATGACAATCATGCCTCTTCATCCCATGCAACCTCCCATTATCCAAATCCGCACATCTAGTTAAATTGGAAGAATAACCGTCTGGCATTTTCAATTCTTTTATCCACTGATAAACTACTTTCGCTTGTTCGGTAGATAAAGTATAATTGGCTTTGGGTTTCAAAGTCCTAGTACCTTGCTCAACCAACAACAAATCCTTTTGTCTACAGTAATGATCTATATCCTTCCTAGCTTTCTCATTGTCTTTCGTTTTGCCTTTCACGTTCATGACAGTATTAAATATGTTGTCAAAAAAATTCTTCTCTATATGCATTACATCGAGATTGTGTCTCAATAGATTATCTTTCCAATAGGGAAGTTCCCAAAAATACTTTTTTTGTCCAATTGTGCCATTGTCCATAGTCATCTGGACGAGAAACAACACCCGCTACGACTTCCACAGAAGGGATATCCCTAACACTATTCCAAACTTCCTCTGGTGTCAACCTACGAGGAGGTCCAGCTGTTTCAACATTTCCCTTGATGAACGCATATTTCTGCTTTCTAAATGGGTGATCCATAGGTAAGAACCTACGGTGCGAGTCAAACCATGAAGTTTTTCCTCTGTATTTAAGACTAAAAGCCTTTGTGTCAACCATGCAAATCGGACACACCATCTTACCATGTGTCCCCCATCCAGACAACATTCCATAGGCAGGGAAGTCATTAATGGTCCACATCAAAGCTGCCCTCATCACAAAATTTTGTTTGCGTGTTGCATCATAAGTTAAAACACCATTCCACAACCTTTTTAGGTCATCAATCAAAGGTTGCAAATATATGTCAATACCAGCTGTTGGATTACTTGGCCCTGGAATAATAGAATTTAAAAACATGTATGGTTTAGACATACACATTTCTGGAGGAAGGTTGTATGGGGTAACAATAACTAGCCAACATGAATACGGTGTTGCCGAGGCTTGAATATATGGTGTGAAACCATCAGAGCATAAACCAAGCCGAACATTGCGTGGATCACTGGCAAAATCTGGATGAACACGATCAAAATTCTTCCAAGCTTCACCATCAGATGGGTGACGTAATTCACCCGAATTATTTCTATTTTGATGGTGCCACGTCATTTTACCCGCGGTCTCCATTGAAGTAAACATCCTCTGTAGCCTTGGTATAAGCGGCATATAGAACATTGCTTTTCGTGGAACCGGTTTTCCTCTGCTCATCCCTTTCCTACTGACACGATAGCGTGGCTCTCAACACAACTTGCATTCCGACAATTCTCCATCATTTATGCCAAACTCATTGTTATAATAGAGCATGCAACCAGACACACAACAATCAATTCTTTTAGATTTTAAGCCAAGCTTCGATACCAGTCTTTTAGCTTCATAATAACTCTGCGGCAAAAGCCCTCTAATGGGGGTTGCATCCAACATCATTTTGGTCATATATTCCATGCACAACTCAGCAACATTAAATTGAGACTTAAGACCCAACAACCGAACACACATTGATAATTTTGAGTCTTTAGATCCTTCAAATAATGGTTTCTTTGTCTCACTCAAATACATGTAAAACCTTTGAGCTTCCTCATTTGGAACTTCTTCAGCATCATATTCTGGTTCTTCAAAATCCAAATTTACTCCAACAGCGTCAGATATCATTCCCTAATAAACATATAACAGTTGTATAATTTGGCCTTCAGATGTCGTAGTCGCTGGATAACTACTTGATGTGGGAGCTACTACTTCAACAGGAACATTAACCGCAGGAACTGCAGCTACCCCTGGTCCTACTTCCCCTTGACGACTCCATATCCAATAATTTGGCCTAAACCCATTATTGTACAAATCAAGTCTAACTTCTTCTTCATTTTTTATAAATCGAAAGGAACATTTCTAGCACGGACATCTAATACCGCCTTGTCGCGCAAATTCTTCATGACACTTAGCACAAAAAATAAACTCTTCTACTCATTCTACAAAACGTCGCTTTAAACCGGATCTTCCAGGAAACAATCGATCATACATCCAACAACGATCCATAATTTCAAGATCTATGTACTACACTACAACGTAAATGAAATAAACTATCAAATAAACTATCAATTACTTTATATTTTGATATATATTGATATATTAATTACTTTATTTTGATATATCAATAAACTATCAATTACCAGCAACACAATGAATTTTTAGATAATGTTATATATTAATAAGTTAAACATTATAAATAATAACTGCAAATTTAATTTTAAATTTCAATTTTATAAGACAATATCTGTTAATAAAATTTATAAATGAGCTTAATAAATAAGTTTTTCAATATAAATTATTTTTTATTATTATTGCAAACAAAATTTGTAACAAAATTTTACTATAAATAGTGAAGTAATTAATATTTTATTAATTTTAATACTGTACCAAAAATGTGATTTGAGAAAACCAACTTCTAAGACACGACAATGAGACACAGGAACATGAATTCAAATCATCGACAATAAGCGTTATTAAAAGTCACCAAGGACTACAAGAAAAATCCAAATTTTACGGTGACCAAAAGTTGGTAAAAACTTTTTAGACACTAAAAACAAAAAATCCATATATATATATATATATATATATATATATATTTATATATATATATATATATTGATATATTAATTACTTTACTTTGATAACTAACCGTAGTGAAGAGAAGGCTCTGACTTGAAGCATATCACCAACTCAAACAAAGAGGAAAAAAGAGGAACGAAAACTCAAACAATACCTAAACAAACAACACCACAATTAGTAACAAACTCATATTATAAAATAATTCAAAAACTAAAACTATTAACTCATGTTACAAACATACCTTAGATGGAAGAAATTTGCCAAAGAGAGGAAGAGATCTAGTAGAGAGAAGAAGAGAATTCGTAGGGAGGAAGAGAGGAATTTCAAGAAGAGATTTGGTAGAGAGAAGGAGAGTATTGGTAGAGGTGTGAAGAAGAAGTGGAGAAGGGATTTCGGTCAAAAGGCAGAATCCGCCGGAAATGTCATTTACCGGCTGATTTAGGGGATTTCCGGCGAATCAGGGGATTTCCGACGGATTTAATCCCCCGCTTTTTTCAAAAAATCCGCCGGAAATGGCGTTTCCGGCGGATTTTAGTCGGGTCGTCATTTTCAGCGGATTTTTTAGCATTTCCGGTGGATTTTCGAAGGAATAAATCCGCCGAAAATACCTAAAAATCCGTCGGAAATACCTAAAAATCCGCCGGAAAATCCAACAAATCCGCCAGTTACGGGTTTTTTTAAAAAAATATATTGAAAGGCTCAGATTCCAGCGACACTTTTAGCCAACGGCTCACAACCAGTCAAACGTGTCAGGAAAAGGAGTGGATGGCATTTCCTTTGGAAATTGTGACCCAACGGATAGAAAATAAACGGCTCAAATTTGTGATCTAAAATTTTGATCAACGACTCATGTTTCCCCACGCCTATTATAAATTGGGCTTCAGCTTTCCCTTCTACTTCACAAAAACCCTAACCCCTTCTCTGCTTCTTCTCCACCAAATCGTATAAACACACAAAAAAAATGCCCCTAACACAATACTCAGAGGATTCTTCCCTCACTATCATTCATCATCAGGGCATCATCACCAACAAAGTTGATGGTGTCCGTTTCGAGGGGCGAGACACAATACAGTGTAGACTTAAACACAACATAACATTCGCTTCCCTAAAAGATAAACTACTGGGTAAGGTGCAAGTGGAGGGCGACGAGCGAGAGATAACTCGTATAGTTTATCGGAAACCCGATTGGTCTGATGGACGTGTGCACTGGTCTACAATGGATGTCAAGAACGACGATGACGTCCAAGCAATGATGTCCATTCATGTCCTGTTTAAATGGAAGGGTTATCTGCATTTGTACGTGGAAACCACACGGACTGCCACTGAGATCCTTAGTCGTTTAACTCCACCAGCTCAGTAGTTTCTGTCATTTTATCGTTTTTGTGTATTTCGAGTTTTATCTACGGTGACGCTTTTTAATAATAAAATTGTTGTTTAATTTAAATGGTATTGTAAACCAAAAAATAATCAACCCAATATTTATTCATTACTAAATCAGTGACGTTCAATCACAATTATTGATAAACAAAATAACAGTAAAAAACTACGACTAGGTAACAACAGAGCCGGATCCAGCATCACTCGCAGTATCACTGTCACTCCCACTCCCATCAGAGGTAACTGCCGGCATAATCCTGGCGACCTTGAAGCGCCCGGTCTGATAGTATGTTAACAAGGCTTCCACACTCTCAACACCCCCATACGCTTGGCAGATGGCATGCGTATTAGTAAGGATGTTGCGATAGCGCGTGTTGTTGACACCACGAATACAAGGGCCAACTTCCAAAACAAAATAAAAGGAACAAGGCAACTCTAGTCTCCAAATCTCATGTGGAATGGAAATCCTCCCAGCATTTCGTTCAATGAGGGTAACGAATTGGATCATACCTGCAACCGAACATATCAAACACAATCAATATCAGTATGATTCGATTGAACTCAACCGAACGTATTCGGTTGACCTCAACCGAATGGGTCCATTTTGCTTCGTCCCCAGGAGCATTCGATTGTCGTCAACCGAATGCTTCGCGAAAATGCAGAAGTGAAAAAACGATAAAACACAACAAATCAAGCAAAATGCAAGTAAATGAGGGTTAGAAATCGTGTATCTTATGTTCCGAAAATGAGTTTGAAGGTTAAAATCGAAGATTGAGTGGGTTTGGGAGATGGAGAAGTCGAAGAGGGTGAGGGAGAGGGGGAGGGTTTCGGCTGGGTGTGTTTTTGGTGGGTGTGAGGGGTTTGAGAGGGAGAAAGAGTGTTTTTGAGTTAGGGGACAGAGGATTTCCGGCGGATTTCCAAAATTCAAAATTCGTCAGAAATCCGCCGGAAATTACCTTATCGGCGGATTTTTTTTTAAAAAAAAAAAATTTCGTAGGCCCGAATCCGCCGGAAAGACCTAAAAATCCGTCAGAAATGTTGCGGAGGAAAAAAGTCCGCCGGAAAAGCCAACAAATTCGCTGGTAATGTTTCGGCGGATAAAATCCGCCGGTAAGTCCTACAATCCGCCGGAAATTTTTCGGCGGATTAATTTCCGGTGGATAAAAATCCGCCGGAAAGTCCTGGCCGGAAAAATCAGTTTTTCTTGTAGTGTGAGTGTTGGATATGGTAAAACTCTTGGAGTTAGGGATTTGACAACACTCAATATCTTATCTAAAATAATCTTTGCTATGTCAACTTCCAAATGCCTAACCATAATGTTCCAAACTAAGTAAGCTTTTTTCAGTTTAAGATATGATGTATGTACCATTTGGTAAACATTGGAGCATGTAAATATGAGCCATATCTGTGTAAGTGTTTTCAATGACGGTCTTAGGAATGTCTTTGATTTTCCTGGTTCATCTTGGTAAGTGTGACCTTCAATGCATAGATCCCTTGCCACAGCATCCTTATCAAACTGATTATTTTTTAGATACTGATTGTACTCATCTATCTGATCTTCATTATAAGAAGGTAGGGGATCACCAAGGTACATATTGATGGTGTTTCTGTCAAACAAGATTATCTTTCCTCTTACCCATGTTTCCCTTTCACCTTGGGAATTGTCTCCAGACGAGGCATTAGCATAAAACTCTTTGACAATTTGCGCACTTATTTTTTCTGGTGGATTTGCTATTTCTATCCATTGTCTCCTTTCCAATTCAGCCATAAATTCATCTTTATCTCCTGACTTTAGATTCATTTTTCTTTTGGCCAATAGCTTACTAGTCTCAATTACCAATAACCTATCAAATGCTTTTGTTGTTCGGAATTTTTCTCCACCAAGTCCATCTTCAATGTCATCATCAATCTGATTATGGTGTGAGCCCCTCCCTTTATTTTCCAGACGAGGCATTAGCATAAAACTCTTTGACAATTTGCGCACTTAGCATAAAACTCTTTGACAATTTGCGCACTTAGCTAATGTCTCCAGACGAGGCATTAGCATAAAACTCTTTGACAATTTGCGCACTTATTTTTTCTGGTGGATTTGCTATTTCTATCCATTGTCTCCTTTCGAATTCAGCCATAAATTCATCTTTATCTCCTGACTTTAGATTCATTTTTCTTTTGGCCAATAGCTTACTAGTCTCAATTACCAATAACCTATCAAATGCTTTTGTTGTTCGTAATTTTTCTCCACCAAGTCCATCTTCAATGTCATCATCAATCTGATTATGGTGTGAGCCCCTCCCTTTATTTTCCTTGGAGCCGGGTTGGCATGAGTACTTTTCTAATTTGGTGCCGGAACCTTGTTTTTCTTTGGTGCCATCTGCAAATTAATTCATGAACCTCCCCACATCACAAGTTAGTATCTATTGCAGCACTTTGTTCAATTTTAGATTTCATGAACTTGCAACATTTGTACCTTCTAAAAATATGATAATTCCATACACCAATGCTGCACATATATTCACAGTATAACTGCACATGAGTGGAGATAGAGTTGAAAACAAAAGTTAGAAAATTACACACATTCTAAGTGAGACCTAGTTTGTGTCTCATCTTCTTCCTTTGAACACACAACATTCACCTTACATAAAAGAAAAAAACTTTTCATTCAATAAGATTACTCCTCAATTAAAATCACTTTTCAAAACCACCTATTCCTCATCCCTTGATTTTTCCTTTTGTGTGTTCTCAATTTGAAAAAGTCTTTTGGTGAAACATTTGAAGACTAACTTTTCTTCATGATTTATGTAACACCCTAAATTTTATAAGACATAACTTCCAAATATTCAACATAGCACATGAGTTTTTTTAAGGATTCATTTAGAAAAATTAAATTTGCTTACAAATTATACATGTAAAATTAAAACAAAGAAGAAGAAGAATAGAAGAAATTTAACTTTACACAACTAGCTTAGCCAATAAAAAGATCCCTTAAATCTAAGACTCTGATTGTGATCCGGTGACTGACACTCTACATTGGACTGCTGACGAGCACTCCGGATATACTCTTTAGTTTTCCAATGTTATCTATTACCTGGAAACATCACCCCCAAACATAGTGAGTTTTACAACTCAGTAACATAGAATATATGAAAAAAAAAGTTTACTTGATGTTTCCAGCCATATCCGTGTGTGAGATATGGAAAATCCTCTCTACAACATAGAAAGTATAAATCACATACAAATGTTTTTCATTCAAATACAGTTCTCAGATAATAACAAAAGAAGCACAACAATATAGGACAAAAATCACGTTGCATAAAAAGATCACAATAAGATTTCGTGCGCGTATATCACATATATCATAAACAGGACACTTATTACACTATGTGCACATAGACCACGTTATCTCTTCGTCGTGGAAAATGGTAATCATAGGCCGTATTATCTCTTCATCACGAAAAAATAGTAATCACAGACCGTATTATCTCTTCGTCAAAACGGTAATCACGGGTCGTATTATCTCTTCGTCACGACAAAATGGTAATCTAAAAGGGCTATGAACATTTCACTCATAGGCTGCATTATCTCTTCGTTGCAGCCAACGACATTCCCCAACAACCACAATCAAAATAAAATTTTCAACTTCATAGATTAGCTACTCACGCAGTACTCAATACCAAAGATAATTCATGTACCAATCAAGTGTCATTATCCTCATAATTATATATGCAAAATTTTCAGCGATCATACATCTAACTCGGTGATTTAATTAAAATAACAAATGGTGTTGGATTTACACAAAATACCACTCTATAGAAAGCCTAAGGCATCTAGTTTCTAACGAGACAAAATGCATCTCAATCTATGATCTATACAGTGAGTAATCCCCAAAATACTACAACAGGGTCTATACGATTTAGAGTTACTAACTTGTAACCAAAATTTCTCTACCAATTCTTAATGAAATTCTCTGTTTCCAGTGCTCATTTAGAAGGAAATTCATTCTACTTTCCAATGAAATTAAAGTCAACGTGAAACATGATGCGTGGAGAAAATTGTGAGCAAAATACTAAAAGATGTCAAACCGAGTTTGGGGGACAGCACCTCCTCATTTATTGTTTCAACTTAGTAATACAATCTTCACTTAACCACACCATCAACCCATACCCAAACTCAATATATGACACTTAATTCCAACCAACTAAACAAGATTGAAAGAGTTTCTAGCAAAATCCTACCAAGAACAATTCATTTTCTCAAGGGAAACACTCATATATCTCAAGATTGACATGCATAACATCCAATTTCATCTTAAACGTGACTAACCCCAATTTTAAACATATAAATATGGTCTTTCTTCTTGCTAAAACAATAATAACATAAACATACCCATTACCACAAGCATAATCACTTCAATCAAATTTCAAAACTGAAACTCTCTCATAGTAAATAAATCAAACACCTTGCATACATACATATCATTCTTTTATCCTAAGAACCATGTAGGAACTTCCAATTACCCAAACATGAAAAAAAATCAAATCCCTAAGCAACTATTAGAGGTTTTAGAAGGGGATTCTATGTTGTTAGCTCAAAACAATGAGAAAGAACCCAAATCTTGATTTTCGGTTTCAACTTCCATGTGTGAAACCCTAACTTTCTTCAAGCTCCCTCTTCTTTTTCTTCGACGATGCTCCAAGATTGGGAGTCATGGCTTCTATCTTCTTCTCCATCAAACCTCCCTCTTTCTCACCCTTCGATGATGCTCCAAGATTGGTTCTTCTTCTTCTTCTTCTTCTTCTTCTTCTTCTTCTTCTTCTTCTTCTTCTTCTTCTTCTTCTTCTTCTTCTTCTTCTTCTTCTTCTTCTTCTTCTTCTTCTTCTTCTTCTTCTTCTTTGGTTTTACAAAAATTGTATATGTGGCTAACTGAGTAGTGAGCTGTAATTGTTTTTTCTTTTCTAATTATATTTTTGCTGACCTGACTTACCACCTATTAAATGAGTTCAGAAATTCCTAAATTCCCAATTCTTTTTCTTCTTCTTTTTTGGTTTTAGTCCCTCCAATTTTATTTTTTTAAAAAGGTCGTTGCAAAAACATTTTTTTAAAAAGTGCTTCTGTTAACCCAACGTTACAAAAATTGCATACGTGGCTAACCGAGTAGTGAGCTGTAATTGTTTTTTCTTTTCTCTAATTATATTTTTGCTGACCTGACTTGCCACCTATTAAATGAGTTCAGAAATTCCTAAATTCCCAATTCTTCTTCTTCTTCTTCTTCTTCTTCTTAGGGGGCTTGTGTTATGGTCACGGTTTGCTCCAACCTAATCTAGTGCTGAGCTCCCTTGGAAGTCTTAGAGCGAACTGAAGCCGACCACTGTACTCGGGTAGGACGGGAATTACGACCTCTCATTGAAATTTTGATCTACAGGTCAGCACAACCGAGTCCCTCTGGCGGTCCCCTCGGTCTACCCCCAGTAGCACTTCGGAACCTGATCCACATTCATAAAGGGGTCAGAAATAATCCTAATTCCTCCCAACTTGCTGAACAAGTAACGACTCTCTGATGGCCGAAGATCTCGCCATGATCATTATTAGTGCCGTAGCAGTGACTTATGCTCCAAGCAGCTCAGGCCTCCACTGGATAGGGTTAGCTCCTTGGGCCTCCAATAACCCTGGACGGACCATCTATAAATAGGGGTTCTCACCCCCCAGGTTTGATAGATGCTATTCAGATCACAAAACCCTATCTAATTGCTCTCCTCTCTTAAAAGGCCCTAATACTAACTTAGGCATCAGAGTGTCTTTGCAGGGGACACACATGTCATGATCACCATATCTCAGTGGAGGAGAGCCACCGTTTTGTGCAAATTCCAACATCAACAATTGTATATATTTTTTTTTTGCCAAGGATATCTAAACAATGGTTTTGAAACTGATGATAAGCATAAGTTAAAAACAAAATTGAAAATTATGTAAATATTGTATGAACTTAGGGAGGTAAATAAAGATTCAAATAGTTTCTCTTCTTCATACACTTTTTAACTACTTAATGAAGTATGAAGCATATAGAACACACGAAACATTATGACTCTTTCGTCCCTTTCTGTCTTTATTTCTTATACAGACCGTCCATCTAAAAAATGTTTGTAAAAATACAAAGACTCTTTTGGTTTATATTCTGGAACGGTATGCCCAGCTCCCTGCATAGATATAATTATACAATATCAATACCAAGCAAATCAAGAGCAATCAACGATAACTTTTAGAACTCTTAGGGTATGTTTGGGAGGGGTTTTGCGAGGGGAAGGGAGGGGAGGACTTGAAAAAGATTAGTCTATATTTTAATATGTATTTAAGATTTTAAAAAATTAAAAGAACAAGTTGATAGATATCCATATAACATTTTTAATCACACTTGATTTATGTTTAGAGACATTTTATAGCTTCTTCAATTCTAAATTTAAAAATATGCCCTTCCCTCCATTCCCCTCCCAAAACTCCCTCCGAAACATACCCTTACGTTATTATGTACAAACCTTTATGGTCAGAAAAGTGAGATTGTGGTCATATCCTTGTGTATACCTGCAACCAATAAAAGAAAAGTTAGTTAATAACCTTTAGTCAAGATTAATCCTTTTATATATTGTTCAAAACATTTTATTTTGTGTGTACCCTACTTAGAGCATGTTTGATTCCCCTTTTTAAAAAATAAATTAGTTTTCAAAAATTTAAAAAGAACAAAATATTTGTTGTTTGCTAATTTTTATAAAACAGCTAGCAAGCAATTTTTAAAAACTAATTCAAACATGCTCTTAGACTGGTGTCATGTACGAATTCAAAAATTATGTCTTAGTAATAAGAGTAATTCAAAAATTATGTCTTCGTAGTGCATAATGTAAATACTCAGAATTTTGAATTGGAATTAAACCATTTGAGTACGTACACTCTTGAATCTTAAACATGGTGATTCCATTTAATTAATATGTTAAAATATGTGCACATTCCTTAAGTAAGATAAGAAGAAGAAAAAAAGATAAACCCAAGGAATTGGCCTAATGGAGCATCATGGATTTGTAACCAAAAAAAAAATACAGAAGAAGTACCCAGCAACTTGGTCATCGATTAACCAAGGCCTCCATTGATCAACAATCTTATATCCAAGTGAGCTCGTCCATGCTTCACTTCCAGTAAATGGGACACACATGTCATGATCACCACTGCAAAAAAAACATAAAGATTTAAGCCTTCTTAACTAACAATAAAAAATGTATAGCATAAAGAATGCTTCAAGTTTGAAATTCACCTGTATATAAGTGCTCGATACCCTTTGGAAGTTAGTTTCTTGTGGTACGGGATCATGCTTCCAGTATCATGATTGTAAGCAACTTTGTTTGTACACAAGGCCCAACTAGTGACCACACTTTCCTATTTCACCACAAAGACAACAATTATTCCTTTGATATCAATTTTTTAGTATAAATCGGGTATCATCTACGCGCAACTGCCCTCAAGCCAGGTAGGATCACAAATGGTGACAAAGCTCTCTCTCAAGAGATTTAACATTGCTGCATGGCCAATTATTAATTTGATATCCGTAATAATAGAGATATCTAACAAAGAATCCTCACCTTCACAGTGTGAATAGCTCTCCTGACCTCTGGATTGTTCAGCCACGCGGTTGCAACCTCATCGTCCTAAATTTAAAGGTTGGTTTTTGTTACTTTAACTTCCAATTCACAAGTAATGCAACAGTATTATAATTAAAAAGAAAGACTGTAATTTAATCATTTATAAAGCATTGCATATGAAAACATAATTTAGATTTTAGTTTTCTGTTGACAATCTTAAATAAATGAAAGTATATATATATATATATAATTTTCTTAACATGCTCACTTGGAAACAATAAAACCTTGTAGAGAAGTCTTGTTAACAAAGTTATAACTAGTAGTAGCCAAGGATAAAAAAAACCTTTGAATCCCAAGTAGGTAGCTCAGTTGGCGAGCTAAGGGATACCGAAGGAGTGCACCCAAGAAGTGCAAAAAGGAGGTCCCGAGTTTAAACCCCGGAAACTAATATTCTCCCTCTCCCACTAACATTGCTTATAAAAAAAAAATCTTTGAAAATCTCGAAAGTAAAAATATTAAATTGTAATGAAGTAAAGAATCAAAGTGACCTACCATGCAAGGAACATCGATTTTATTGTTAAGTTCGGGCCAAGTTGGAACTATTCCATCTTTCACAGGAGCTCGGAGAGGCCAAGCACGACCAAACATTCTTTTTCTCACAGGCAAAGGCCTATCAGTCTCACCCAACTTCCTAAAGCTGAATGGCAACTTAGAATCAGTTTTGTTATTCTCCGTTGTGTCTCCACCATGATAACATGGTTGCAGAATATCATATACGTCTAATCCTTGAAGTTCCTAAGATTTCAAAAAATCATGATTAAGTAATACTTAAGTCAATATTAAAGTCTTTCATGTTGTGGTTATATTATAGTTCAATCACCTCGTATATTTTTGACATTATTTTCGAGCACTCTTCGCCGTTTGGTTCATAAAATTTTCCCCCACATTGTTTTGTCGCCTCCTGTAGCACATACCATTGAATATATGAAACACATAAAAAAAAAGGGATGCGTAAAAATGTTTACAATCTTTTTAAAACTATATCAAAGATCGAATTGACGAGACCTTCAGATCATAATACAATTTGTTCATTTCGTTCAATGATCGAATTTGTTCATTTACTTTAAAACATTCACACTCAGCACTAATGCACCGGATCCCATCAGAACTCCGCAGTTAAGCGTGCTTGGGCGAGAGTAGTACTGAGATGGGTGACCTCCTGGGAAGTCCTCGTGTTGGACCTCTATTTTATACAATGAGTGAGAGAGAGAGGGTGAGCGTTAGAGAGAGGGTGAGCGAGAGAGAGAGAGCTTCTCGAGAGGGTGTGAGAGCCAGAGTTACTCAGGCTGACCAACATCAGGAAACTGGACAGATCAGAGAGGGTAGAAGCATACATGAGCAAACAGAAGAGGAAGTCTGGCAGATTGTTAGGAGAAGAAAGGAAGTGATTCATCGGAAAAAACGTTCGGATGTTGCGAGGAGCCATCTGTATTTTCCAAAGGAGGCCAATAGAACAACTTATTATTTCACTAACTTCCCTGAAAATTTCCATGCAAAACATATGTTGAAAGCTTTCTTGCTCTATGGAGAGTTTGATGAGGTAGTTATTCCAGCCAAGAGAGACAAGTTTGGGAAGAGATTTGGGTTCGCAAGGGCAGTCAATGTGAAGGAACCGGAACGCTTTGGGGTGAAACTTGACAATATCATCATTGGAAGGGAGAAGATCTTGGTAAATCTGCCTAGGTTCTCAAGAAATCATCTCTCTAGCCATGACAAAAGCAACCCTAAACCTAAACCAGCTGCTACTCAACCGAAACCACCTTTCCCCTTTCCTAAACCAGCACCTAAACCTTATACTGATAAGTACTCAAACCTCCTTATCACACCTCCACATCTGCCCTCAAACCGCTGCGAACCAGCAGGAAAAAACGATTATCCAGTAGCCCCCCTCAATGGCCCCTCCTATCCAAAACACTCAAGACCATCCTATGCTGCCATTGTTAAGAACAAACCTTCTCAGAAGAAAGTATGGGTTCCTAAAAACAAAGCCAATCGTAAGCCAGACCTACCCATCCAGTCTGACACTGACGTTAGACCAAATCAGAAAGTTGATTATAAACCTCCAAAGAAACCAACAAGAACATGGGCTCATAGACACTTTTATGTGGAAGAAGAACAATTGAAAAAATTCAAGAAAGCGTACGTAGGTGAAGTTTGGCATCCAGGGAAATCCTATAATATTCAAGAGGAGTTTGTGCAGCAAGGATACTTTTCGGTCAGGGC
The DNA here is from genome assembly GCA_039519185.1 of Astragalus membranaceus. Lineage (NCBI taxonomy): Eukaryota > Viridiplantae > Streptophyta > Magnoliopsida > Fabales > Fabaceae > Astragalus > Astragalus membranaceus. The sequence goes on along the minus strand of CM076854.1, from coordinate 71,949,287 downwards.
TACTCCGTTAGGGTCCAATCTCGTTTTGCTCGAAAGCTTAGAAGAAGGTGAAATGGAAGCCCTTTTGAATGATGCTGCAGACTGGCTGGGAACGTGGTTCAAAAAAATAAGGACATGGAGTCCTGGTGAAATAGATAATGAACGACTAACTTGGGTCAGGTGTTATGGTATACCAGTTCATGCATGGACAGATGAATTCTTCAGAAGCTTAGTCTTTGGAACTGGGGAGTTTATGAACGTTGATGAGAATACGGGAAAGAAGAAAACCATGGATGTAGCCAGGATCCTTATCAGAACGAAAGTACATGACATTATAAATTTTGTTACAAGGTTTAACATCAATGGAGAACTATTTGTGATTAAGGTTGTGGAAGATTGGTATGGGCCTCTTCAATGGTGCAAGAGAAGCGAAGCTAAAGTGTATAAATCGAGCTCTGAGGATATCAGTGATACCGAAGGTGATTCAAACGACGATTCAGATGGTGAAGGGAGTAACTTCAGCGACGTTTCCGGCGAAATAAGGGTGGCCGGCGATGACGGGTTGGAATTATCAGATGGGGAAGTGGAAAGGGCGCAGAAGGAGCCTATCTCACTCAATTATGGTACTGTCCTTCAGGAGAATCCTATTGGTCAGAGAAATAAAGAGGCGGCGCTTGAGGCAAGTGAGGAGCCAGCTTTTTCGGTACCCAATGACAACCACTTGATGGTAATTGTGGAGAATAGAAATAATTTAAATAATTTAAAAAATGGAGAAGAGGAAAGGACTTTCAACGTGGAGAACAATAATAGCATGGATGATAGCATGGATAATATCAATGAAGGGGATGGTAAAAACTCTTCATTCTCCTTTCACTGTCAGTTGACAAACGTGGATGTGGTGGAGTCCCCTGGCCCACTTTTAAATGCTACGCCCCCTGGCCCATTTACACATACACCTCCTTTGTCTTTTTGCCCAATTATCCCTTCACCTCTCCACGTGTCTTCTTCTCCTTTGGACCTTGTTGAAGCCTCTCCTTCCTTGGGCCTAGAATGTATTCCTGAATCTCCTCTCCTCAACATTGTACCTTCACCCCTTGTTTCTTCTGGCTCGCCTCCCCCCTTATCCCTGATCCTGAACCCCTCATCCCTCTATCCGCTTTACCCTGCTCTGATCCTTCTTTCCTCCCTTCCGCTAAAGTGGATTCCAGCACCAGCAATCTTTTCATTGACCTTCCACCTTTACCCATGATTCCTCCATTACCTTTTGAGTCTCAACCCATCATTGTTTCGAACTCTCAACAATTGAATTCTCCAGATTCGAGAGCTGATTCTGGGGAGTCCTCAAGTTCTGGAATGGATATGACTTGTTCGAAATCTTTTTGGGCCGATACAAGTATGTCTAAGGAGGAAAAAATTTGGCTCCTTGCAAAGAAGATTGGGGTTAACGGTAACAATAACGATCAAGTTTTTATAGAGAAGATCAAAGAAATGGAAGATAGGGATAAGGGTGCAAAGAAGAAGTTGGCGAACCATTTTGGTTCTAAATGAAGATTATGTCTCTTAACATACGGGGGATTGGCAGTAAGGCCAAACAAAGGCGGATTGGAAGTCTTGTTTTCAAGGAAAAATTCGAGATGTGCTTTCTACAAGAAACAAAGAGAGAGGAGATTGATGTTTCGGTGGTATCCCATTTATGGGGAGGAGATGATGTGGAATGGCGGTTTGCACCATCTAGGGGTTTATCGGGTGGAATTCTCTCATTTTGGCGCAAAGGTTTGCTCAGTGTTCTTCATACCTTCTCTCAGTCTGGTTTTATCGGTGTTGCAGCTCAGTTTGACTTCGGGGTGTGTTATTTTGTAAATGTCTACTCTGGTTGCTCAGTTAGAAATAAAAGGGATCTATGGGCTAGGTTGATGAGGGAAAAGGAGAGGATGAGTGAGGGTCTATGGGTTATAGGGGGAGATTTCAACACAGTTTTAGGTAGGTCCGAGAGGAGAGGGAGAAGCATTAGGTTTAGTGAGAGAGAGAGTCAAGATTTCAAGTTCTTCATGGATGAGATGGGAGTGGTGGATCCGGGATGTTTGGGGAAGAAATTCTCTTGGTTTCAACCAAATGGACCGGCGGCAAGTAGAATTGATAGGATTCTACTATCTATTGAGTTGGTGGACCGATGGGGGATAAAGGCGCAATGGATAGGTGATAGGGACATATCGAATCATTGTCCGGTTTGGCTATTATCATCTAGAAAGAATTGGGGACCTAAACCTTTTAGGTTTCTAAATGGATGGCTCAAACATGAAAATGGGAAGAATTTTATGGAGGAAAAGTGGAAGGAGTTAAGGGTGGAGGGATGGATGGCACATGTAGTAAAGGAGAAGCTTAAGTATCTCAAAGAAAGATTGAAAATGTGGAACAAAGAAGTGTATGGGATTAAGGATATTAGAATTGAAGAAATAGTGAAGGATATGAACTCAATGGAGCAAGAGGAAGTCTATGAAGAAGGATGGGATAGTGAGAAATGGAAGGCATTGAATAGGGAGTTTTGGTCCGAATTAAGGCAAAGGGAATCTATCTTGGCCCAAAAGGCTAGGGTGGATTGGATACAACAAGGGGATGGTAATATAAAATTCTTTCATCAAGCAATTAAGACAAGGGAAAGAAGGAATCAAATAGAGATGTTAAAGGTTGGTGAAGAATGGTTGCAAGATGTAGGGGAGATTAAAGACGAAGTGAAGAGACACTTTCAAAACCAATTTGCCGAGGCATCATACATAAGGCCTTCTTTAGATGGGGTCGGTTTTAGGAGTATTTCTGAGGGTGAGGCGCAACATTTAACTTCTCCATTCACTTTAGAGGAGGTGGAGGAAGCGATTTGGAGTTGTGAGGGGAATAAGAGTCCGGGGCCCGATGGTTTCAACTTCAACTTTATCAAGTCTTGTTGGGATACAATAAAAGAGGAAGTCATGGGGGTCATGAATCAATTTCATTCAAATGCTAGATTACCTAAAGCATTCACCTCATCGTTCGTAACTTTAATTGGCAAGAAAAAGAATCCTCAAGAACTTGGTGATTTTAGGCCTATTTCTCTCATTGGGTGTATGTATAAGATTATCTCCAAGGTATTGGCAAGGAGGCTTAAGGAGGTACTTCCCCGGTGTTATTTCATCTTCACAAACTGCTTTTCTCAAGGGGAGGCAAATTCTTGATGGCGTATTGGTGACTAATGAGGTCATTAACTATGCGAAGAAGAGGAAGAAACCGTTAGTATTATTCAAAGTAGATTTCGAGAAGGCATATGACTCGGTGGCATGGAGTTTCTTAGACTATATGATGGCAAGAATGGGATTTTGTGATGTATGGAGATCTTGGATGAAAGCATGTATATTCACGGGGAATGTGTCGGTATTGGTCAACGGAAGTCCAACCGGAGAGTTCTCTATGGAGCGTGGTCTTAGGCAAGGGGATCCCTTGGCACCATTTCTATTTTTGATGGTGGCGGAAGGGCTCACGGGTATGGTGAACAATTGTGTTGAACAAGGTTTATTTGAAGCATTCTCGGTGGGGGACGGGATCTCTTTTCCAATCCTTCAATTTGCGGATGATACATTGTTCTTGGCATCGAAGTCGAAGGAGAATTTGTGGTGTCTAAAAGCGGTGTTAAGAATTTTTGAATTAGTTTCGGGGCTTCGGGTTAATTTCCATAAGAGTTGTTTAATTGGCATTAGTATGGATGAGGAGGAGGTAAACATAGGGGCTAGATTTTTGTATTGTAAGACCGGAAATACTCCCTTTAAGTTTTTGGGGGTACCGGTTGGAGCAAATCCTAGATTGGGAAGCACTTGGACGCCGGTGCTTAAGAAGATGAAAGACAAGTTATCTACATGGAGGAGTAGGCAATTATCAATGGGAGGGAGGGTGACCTTAATTAATTCGGTGCTTGCTAGTCTCCCTCTCTACTATTTCTCCTTTTTCAAGGCTCCAAAGAAAGTAGTTAAAGAAATGGTGAGAATACAAAGAAATTTCCTATGGGGTGGTAGTGGCGAGGTTAAGAAAGTGGCATGGGTGAGGTGGAGTAGACTTTGTCAACCTAAGGAGAAGGGGGGTCTTGGTATTAAAAACATGGAAGCTTTTAACAAAGCACTATTGGGAAAGTGGAAGTGGAGATTTTTAGTAGAGCAAGACAATTTGTGGAAGGGGTTGCTAGAAGCTCTTTATGGAAAAAATGGGATATTGTCCCAAGCTAAAACCTCGGTGTGGTGGAAAGATATTCAATTGATCGACAAAGGTTTGAATGAGGATAGTAATTGGTTTTACGATATGCTACGGATAAAAGTGGGCAAGGGAGATAAAGCTAAGTTTTGGCAAGATCGTTGGTGTAGTCAACGGACCTTTGCGGAATTATTTCCACAGCTGGTTCCGTTTTCAGAACCAGCAGAAGGTGTAGTTGCAGAATACGGTATATGGGAAGGAGATAAATGGATATGGAAGCTACAATGGAAATCACAACTGATGCAGGAAGAAGCTGTCATGAAAGATGAGTTAGAGAATATTCTGTCAACAATAAGTTTGAAGAGAGACTGTGATGATCGGTGGGTCTGGATAGCCTCAAATACGCAGCAATATACTGTGAAAACAGCATACAGCAGGCTGGCTGTACAGCAAGATGCGCTGTTGCTGTCAGCAGAAGAAACGTTGTTGTTAAAAAAATACTGGGCTACAGCAGCGCCCTCTAAATTTCTGGTGCACGGATGGAGAGTTTTAATTGATCGGTTGCCTACGAGAACGGCATTGGTGCAACGAGGAATAGTGGATGCTAATTACAATGTATGCTGCGTTTTTTGTTTTCGGTCAAATGAAGATTCTGCACATTTGTTCTTTAATTGCCCGGTATCCAGTCATTTGTGGCAGGAGGTTTTCGTGTGGATTGGATCAAAAGAGGTGGTGTGCGAAGGACCATGGGATCATATGTGGAGAAACCGAATTGATGAAGGAGGAAAGAAAAAGAAGAGAATAAGGTTTTTGATATGGGTTGCAGTGTTATGGGTTTTATGGATCAATAGGAATAGAACAATTTTTAGAGGGGGTGCACCAAGTGTACCACAAATGCTAAACCATGTAAAAGGATTATCTTGGGGGTGGATAGCACATAGGATGGGAGGTCAATACATTATAGCTTTTGAGGAGTGGAACTCCAACCCCATCAATTGTATAAACCGGTTACAGTAATTGTAATTGGGATGAGGCACCCCTAGTGCCCCTATCAATAAATTTTTGACTTATCAAAAAAAAACTTTATAGTTTAACCAAATGTCTTAATAAAAATAAAAAATTACTTCCAGATGGTTCTCAATTCAATTGGTTGAGCCATTTGGTGTGATTTGTAATACATGTTACAAACTCATTTAACTAATGCATGTTTAATGATGGGAGAAAACTCAAGCCATGCATGCATTGGCTAGAGTTATGGCTTAAAAAAGAGTTTATAAACTTGCACAATTCTTTCCTTACAAGTTTGTTATGTGGGGGCTGAATTAGTCCTTTAATCTATGACTATGTTAATGCAAATGAAGGGCATTTCTTGAATGGCCGATAGTCCGGTGCCTCGGCTAGCAATGATGATATAGCAGTCGAAGAGGCCACGCTTCTCTTTTCCCACCCACATCCTACATTCATTATTGACCATGTCTGTTGTCCAGGTATCGGGCTCGATAGCCTTAGGCAAAAGACAGTGTGTTCGAAAAAAACTCAAATGTCACACCGACTAGAGATATGGCCTAAAAACTTCATGGGGTTGAGTTGGTATTAGATGGATATGATAGGGTGTGTAAACTATTTTGCATATTTCAATACAATATAAAGAAAGTAAAAGCTAGCCATCAATTGATCCATACAGATGATGGTTTTTACCTGGAACAATTCATCAGAGATAAGACCCATCCCATGTGCGAATGGAACAAGAGCATTGCCATCAAATTTTTCATCAGTAACACCATTTCCAACCATGTAACCCTGCACATTAAAGTCCCTTTATTATTAGATTATAACAACCACATACTTGAACCATAATTTGATCACTTTGAAAGACAAAATACCTTGAAATTCAATTTGGGCTTGGTTCCCGCTTCAATTCCTGCAGAAGATCAAGCAACTGCATCTTACTTGTGATTTCTAGCACATTTAAATCAACATTTTGAAGAATGATTTATTACCTTCTACTACTTTATCAGCAAGAGTAGGTACATAAATTCCAGCATACGACTCTCCAGCAATGACGAATGGGTTAGGAAGGTACTCAGGGTACAATTCAAACCACTAGTTTTTTTTTTCAAAAATAAAGAATATTTGTAAGCAATATGGTTAGAATAAAGAGTAGTTGATGCAAATATTTTATATAAAAGTCTCTAATTTTTTATTTACCTTCAAGAGAAAGGAATGGGTATCGGAGGCGGTTTTTACATCTCCAGTAATGTAATCAGTTTTATTCTTCGAGTATGAAAATCCAGCTCCAGCAGGAGAATCCAAATATATAACATTAGATACCTATAAATAAATACGAACCAAAGAAAAAAAACAATTATTGTTAAGTAAGGTATACTCACAAACACACATAATGTCTATAATGTATACATGGTGCAGCAAACTGCAAAACCGTTAGATCTAGAGAGATGGTTTATTTTTAGCTTTAGATATAACAAATTCTGTCTCTAGATCTAATGCACACCATGTAGTGGTGACAGATGATCCATATTTCGGACACACACATAGGCCATATATATAAGTTGATTTTCTCCTATTCCATGGACAAAAAAAACTATTTCTAGATTCAACATAGTTTAACCTTTGACCAGCTATATCGATTGGGATGCAATGTAGGAAGGGCTCCCTTAGTCTTTGGCTTTCTAAAATTGAAAGGACCTGAAACACATGACCAATTAAACACATGGTTTTTTTTTTGATACTAAAACATATCATTTGTTCTTGAAGAATTAAGGAAAATTATGGTATGTTTAACAGCATAATTGAAAATTCCAATGTGAAATTGACTTGTTAAACTTACCATGCTCATATACGAATCCATCAAAGCTAGAACATGCTGGACCACCATTGAGCCATAAAACCACTGGGTCCTTAGAAGGATTACCTTCTGATTCAACAAAATAGTAAAACAAGTTTCTTCCATGATTTTCATCCACCGTCACATACCTTCAATTTCCCAAGGAAAGATCAGGATTAGGCACTTTGCAATTCTTCTCTGGTTTATAAAATAAACACTTAAGGTGCTAACTCAGTGGTAAAAACTTAGTCTTGTATCCTTAAAATACTGAATTCAAACGACCATTTGTGCCACTTTGATTAATAATATTACTCATTTCTTAATTTTTTTAAAAGAACAAAATAAAGTAAAAACCCATAAAACTATATTTTTTTTGCCTGAAGCCTATTTAGGGACCATCTAAATATTCATCATTATCGACTGTTTTAAATTATGTTCCGTAACTAGAATTGAGGACGTAATATAAAGGTTTCATATCACATCAATTGAGCTCAAATGGACCACAACTATCCGTAATTTTTTTCTTCCGGAGTCTAATATTTAACATTTCGAAAAAATTAGGTTTTTGATTTTTTCGAAATCTTAAAAAAATCAACATTCTGATAAAATCAAATAACTGATTTTTTCGGAATCTTAAAAAAGTTTAACATTTTGGAAAAATGAGGTTTTTGATTTTTTCGAAATCTTAAAAAAGCATTTTCGATAAATCAAAATATTAGATTTTTCCGGAATAAAAAGTATCCGTAAGTTGGTTTTTAATTCCGGAGAAATGAGTCTTTTGATTTTCCCGGAACCTTAAAAAATCAAACATGCCTGAATGTTAGTTTTTGATTTTTACGGAATAAAAAAATCGTAGAATATTCGGTGAAATTAGAGAAGGTAAAATGAGATAATTTTTTTTTGGGGATAGATGATCTACCATTCTTTTTTGGAATATCAAAAGTTGAGACATAACAACAATCATGACCACGACTGTAATCATATATCATGCTTGGAAGGTTAGAGTATAATTTATTGAACCATCAAAAAATTAATTTTTTTAATAGAATCGTTTGAGAGACAATCTAAATGAATATGTAGAAATGGAATATTAATCAAGTTAATTTTGTATATGAAAAAAGCATACCCAGCATATTGCTTGGAAGGTAGAGTGCCACTGAAGCCTGGAAGGTGGGTTATTAGAGACTCTTTAGGTGCTGATTGGGTCAGCACAAAGCTCAGGAAAATGTAAAGCAAGATCAAGTAAAAGCAAACCTTGTTGGCCATTTTGGTAAGCACAATTGGGAACTCACTCCTAAACCAAACGGATTTTTTATCAAGAGCTGAATAAACTACAGATTATTTTATAGGTGATAGGTTAGGAATACACTCTCTCTTTCCCATTTTTCTTGTCTTTAGCCAAATATTGGTATTTAATTTTGATTGTCATTTTACAATATCTCTAAAGCATTAATTTATTTTTGCCATTATACCTTTGACTACTTTTTATTTATTTTTGATAAATATGTTTTGTCTTTTTCAATTGTAATAATATCTTTTTCTAATACCATAATTAATAGTCCAGATGCATCATTTATTCAATGAACCTAAAAAGTGTTTTTTTGCTTATAAATAGGTTCAGAAGAAGTATTTTTTTGGGTATACAACCACAATTAATATGAAAGATACAAGAATATATATTGTCAAATTCAATAACTACTCTTTGTCAAAAAAAAAGTCGATTACTACTCTAGCTGGACTGAATTATAATAAAAAAAGACTGAATTTGGTTGACTCAAATATAAACAAATACTTTATCCGTCTCATATCTTTTGATGTTTTAGCAAATTACATATGGAATAAGATAATATCAACCAGGTAAATATGTAGACTAAAATACCCCATTTAAACTTTGTTCACCACAACTTTATTTTGATAAATGTATTTTCCCGAATTAATATAACTAAAATTATCATAATTACTTTGTAGACTCTAAATAGCTTTAAACTTTCCAAGTGTGTGCATATGGAAGTAATGTGGATAATGCGGGAATTCACATTTATAAGTAGGGAGGGATATTAGTTTTGGTATTGGTGCCTAGTATAGGCTTAATTATAATAGTCTGTTGTTTTTTAAAGGTGTATGTAGTTGGAAGTAAATGGTTAAATTAGCATTGAATATGTAAGATATCAAAAGTATTTGATAAAATTGAATAATCTTCCAGTATTTAGTGTTATTATTTCAAAAATATCCTTAATTTAATTCATTAATATTTTGAGGAGAGGGGACCTTTATAATTATGGGTAGTATAGTGAATATATTTCCTTTTTACATAAAATCAAGAAAATTAAATGCACTTAACTTTTGTCCTGAATAAGTGTAAAAGTAATTAAACTATTTTTTTGTCTTTAGTAATGAAATTTAAACTATTAGTTGCACTTATTAATTATTGTGTTAAACCTTAAATGCCAAAGGTAATGAGACACAGAGAATATTTAATATAACCTTCCTTATGCAACTGATCAAAACATTAAGTACATTAAATATTGCCATTAAATATAGCTTATTTTGTTTCTTAGACGAAGAGTCCGGATCCTAATAATTTTATTAGGATCCGGACTCTTATTATAATATACAGTGACATTAAATATATTTTGTATTCCATTCGTTTTAAAATACATGTTGTTTTAAGGTTATTTACATTTATCAAGAAGACTATTCAATTTTTTTTATTATTTTTGATTGAAGTATTTATCTTTTTCCTAAAATACGTTTATCTATTTATTATTCCATCCTACATATTGGCAACACAATTGTTAATGTTGTATTAGACTTTAAAAACGACAAGTAAAATAAAACAAAATTACCTTTAAAGACTTGTATTGTGAAATAGAGGTAGTATTAGGTTGTGTTTGTGGCTGTAGAATATAACGGACAATAAGTTTGTAGAGGTAAAATATAAATATTCAGTATTAGGTAACTACTAATTAATTTATAACATTTTTTTTTCACTATCTTATACTCTCTTCGTCCAACAATGAATGATAGGCACACTTGCTCATTTCGCATAAACTAAGGATGTATTATTATAAATGAAAGAAAGAGAGTAATAATTTTATTAGATTACCCTTATTATTTATGTTTTCTTTTTCATAATGCATTACAATGAAAACTTTAAAACATTTTATAATTTAGTGGTAAAGCTTAAAAAGGATAATTAATATTGCATTGATGTTTGAAAACAACAGTAAGTTTGGGACCATTACTGTTTTGCAAATCTGAAGGTCATCTTGCACTACAACATTTAGACCCTATGGCAACGGTCGAAAACCGTTTCCGAAAGCCAAAAAACTGTTGCCAAAACCTTTGGCAACGGTTTTGAAATCGTCGTTGTTGCGGGCGTTGCCTAAACTAAAGGCAACGGTTTTTGTGACCAAAGACAACGAAAACCTAAAACCGTTGTCATTGGTAACTTAAACGCAACGGTTTTTATTTTCACACAATGGCAACGGTTTTTGCCCGTTGCCAGTTATGGAAACACCTAAAAACCGTTGTTAGTTATGGCAACATCTAAGGCAACGGTTTTTTAGGCGTTGGAATTTTAGGCGTTGCCATAGGGTTAAAATGTTGTAGTGTTGGGACGAAGGGTAGATTATTTTTTTTTCCTATACTATTTAAAGTAGCGTTTGATCTTATAAATCGTAGTTTTATTTTCTCTCATTTTTATCCTTATCATGTTGATTAAATTTATCAAATATATCAATATATCATCTATTAAATTAACATTTGTCTCTCTAAGAACTAATTAAAAACGTCCAATTAGTTCATTTATATTTATAATTTGATTCGACTTCGAATTTTACCAAATACTTTAAACTTAATCTTCTAGCTAGCTTGTTTGCTATGAACTGTCAACTATCCACTATAAGTCCATTCACTATGAACTAGTTTATCCAATATCAACTACATTATCCGCTAGCTGGTACTTTTTTACCAGATCGTTAGGCTGTATTTGACAAGACCAAATCACTAGCTTATATCAGATATCTTTTAGTGATAAGCTCGCAGTAGGTGCTTTGATAATCACTATTTTTATAGTACTTTTCACTAGCTTATGGTTTTTTACAAACACTATTTGAAATAGTGTCTGACCTTATACTTATAGCGTATCATTTTTTTGTAATTAAGTTCCTAATGTGTTCTCTAATAACTTAAACAATTAACTCTTGTCGTGTTCTCTCATTTAGTAAACAAAATGTCATTTTATGTAATTTTATATTTATTACTTAGTTCAACCGCTACTTTTATGAAATATGCTTCAAATTTTAATCTCCTATCTTATCTACTATCAGCTATCCATGCACTGGTGCAAAAATGGGAAAAGAATTAGACATTTAAAGTCAGGCGCTCAGATGCCTGACTACATAAGTAAATACGGTGGCAAACTTGTAATTAAGAGGCAAAACTCGCGAGTTTTAAAGTCAAGCGAATACACGCCTGACTTCTAAAGTGAAAAAATAGGAAAAAAATTAGACTTTTAAAGTCATGCTATAAGACGCGTGACTACATAAGTAGACACGGTGGCAAACTTATAATTAAGGGTGAAATTCTTTTTTCTATTTTAGTACTTTAGAAGTCAGGCAGGCACACGCCTGACTTCTAAAGTACTAAAATAGAAAAAAAAGAATTTCACCCTTACGCGAACCCTAGCTATCTCCACTCTCACCCTTCTCACTCTCAGATGTCACTCTCAGAACACGAATCCTAGCTATCTCCACTCTCACCCTTCTCACTCTCAGAATCTCACTCTCAAAACACGATCCCTGCTCATTCTCACGCCGTTCTCACGCCTCACTCCTCTTCTTCGCTCTCGCGCCCTAGCTTCCCTTCCTTTTCTGTTTCTCTCTGGATCCAGATTCTTCTTCTGGAACGATTCTTCTCTCATCTTCTCCACTGAAACTGGTTCTTCTCTCGTCTTCTCCACTGAAACTGGTTTTGGATCTTGATTTTCTGCTGGTTCTCTGATGGAAACACGCTTCCAGATTCACAACGAAGCTTCGCTTCGCCACGAAGCTAAGGTATAACGCTTTCTCCTTCTCTAAAATCTTCTCAGTTGCATACGGTTTGAAACCCTAGTTTCAACCACTGACTTTGCTTCATTTTGGTTGTGTTTCTGGGTGATTTGCTGGATCTTGATGCTACGCACAAGGATCTGCACAACGAAGGTAGAACCACTGCCTTTTACTTTTGTTCAGTTTTAAGTTTGTGTGTCGAACAAAAACCCTAACTGCCTGATTCTTGTTTTCTGGGTGCAGATCTATGGAGATCGGCTTCAGAGGGTCTTCAAACAGGTAAACCACGCCTTGATCTTTCCTTTTATTGTTTTTTGAAGTTCTGGTGATACTTGTAGTGATTTTGACTTCTGTTTTGTTGTTTTTGGCTTCTGGATTCTGGATTCTGCACTTCATAAGGCAATTAAAGGAAAAAAGGAAGCTGTAATAAGCCATATTTTACGGAAAGGTACAAATCGTCACGTTAAGGATAAGGTACAGATAAACTCCTTACATAACTGTCATAAACTATTGATGGTATTCTGTAAGTGTATTGTGCTTAGGTGTTTATATAATTATTGATATGGTAGGATGGAGCTACTCCACTTCATTATGCAGTTCAAGTTGGTGCAAAGCAAACTGTGAAATTATTAATCAAGTACAACGTTGATGTCAATGTTGCAGATAATGTGAGAATTGGTTTAAACACAAGGCTTTTCTATTTGTAAAGATGTTTTTCAAATTAGCTAATTGTCTATGATTTATTGACAAATAATAATCTTTCAGGAAGGTTGGACCCCATTGCACGTTGCCATTCAAAGCAGAAATAGAGATATCACTGTAACATTATTAGTTTCAATTCAATGAATACTTGTGTCTTCTAAAATCTACCATGTTAAGTTAATTAATGCCCCACTAGAAATGTGAAAGAGTTTGACCTGTTATTTAGTAAATTTAGAGTTCTACTTGCATCAAGAATTGCATTTTCTAGGAAACTTGATTTGAATCATTTCATCATTTTATTGTGAGGCATGGAACTGGGATAGTTTGTATAAGCATGAAAGGGGAAACTTGATTTGAATCATTTCATCATTTGATTTGAATCATTTCATCATTTTACTGAGAAGTTTTTATCTGGAATTTGTTCTTATCCCTTTGTTCAAAGTCTATGTGGTTAAATAAGCTAAAACACTATATGCACTCACCATATGACATAGTCAACTTTAGGGAATAATGTATCTCATCTTAGCTGCACTTCTATAGGCATTTAGTTTGTGTAAAACTCAGCACGACTTCACTTTGTTTCATTTAATATCTTTTGTTGCCTAGTATTTAAGCGGCTGGCATTTGATTATAATTTTACTAGAATGACATCATGTTGACAAAGATGATTGAAATTTAATAATCTATTATTCTGTGGTAGTAATTGTCTCATCAATGCATTTTTTTTTATGTACACTTCACACTACATATGTAGGATGCCAAATATGGTACCACCACAGGTGTGTCAGCTCGTGATAGGGCAACAACAGTTTTGGCCCTTGCATGCGAAGATTCAAAGCCAAGTAATTTCAACCGCCCAGGCCATATTTTCCCACTAAAATATAGGGAAGGCGGTGTCTTGAAGAGAGCTGTCAAGACAGAAGCTTCAGTTGACCTGGCAGTACTTGCTGGTTTGGATCCCGTGGCAGTTCTGTGTGGGGTTGTGGATGATGATGATGGCTCCATGGCTAGATTACCTAAGCTTCGCTAGTTTGCAGAGCGTGAAAATATAAAAATTATATCTATTGCTGACATGATAAGGTATGTGGTTGCATTTTGTAAAAGATACAGTAAAATTCATTTTATGCATGTTTCTTGTTTGGATTTTGCTTTCAATTACAGCTATCATAATTTAATTCCCCCATGTTGCCTGATACCATAATTTGTCTTTCAAATATTCTAATTGCATAATTAGAAATTCAACCAGTCTGGATTTATACTATGGTACTTGCTTTCAATTATAGAGGTTACTATCAGTCAATTATAATGATTGCTTATGTGGTAGGTTTGGTTTTCAAAAATTTTACATTTCACTGAATGGACTTTTCATATACCGAAACAAAAATTGAAATCTTATTTTGCTTAACTTCCAGTAAAATGTCTTGCATTGCAATCATTAAACAAATCGTTTCTTTTAAGCACAGTTAAATATTTCCGTGGTTATTTCATTTTTATATTCTTTTATTAAACAAATCGTTTTTATATTCTTTAGGAGTCCAATATTTTCCATTACTATTCAGTTAATAGTTGTAAAGGCTATTTATCAGCCTCTTTGAATTCAATCAATGAGTTTGTTTTGTGTACTCTTTGTTCCCACATGATTAATCTTTGTCAACTGAATTGTTTATGTGGATTGTTGTTGAATACATGAAGAAAAAGTGTGTTTCTTTGATGTTTGGTTGCTGATCAGCTTAAAAATATGGCCATTAATAACTAGTATACAGTGTACCTTTGAAGGCTGGAGAGGTCTCTGGTCGATTGACGCGTGCTAGAGCTGCAGGACAAGAAAATTAGAAATAGGACAGTCCAAGAAAAGCAGTTTCAGATGATACATGTCAGTCGTGGAAGAAGCGGGCAGTTCTTCAGGATACCACTAACAATTGCAATGAAAATACAAACAGGAGCTGCTTAAATCCAACTAAAGATCAGGTTGTTATTCATCATCCAATATTTTGTTGTAAATAAGCTCCAACTCTCTCAATGTATTGGTAGATTCATATACATATCTGAATTGTGGATGGATAGGTACTTTCATCCTCTTCACAAACACAAACTGTTGCAGTCAAGACCACCACCAGCTCTTCCAGATAAGGTCTGCATTGTGTGAGAGGCCTGTGTTTTATATGAAAATTTCAAAATAGCTTTGATCAGAGGCTGGTTATTCCTTACTGTTGCAGTCAAGACCACTACCAAAGTTTGGTGAATGGGATGTCAACGATCCGGCTTCATCTTCCAAAGTGGGTATTCCTTACTAGTTCCCAAATATCCTTCAGAGGATATACTTACTGGATTTAAGTAAGAATGTTGACAAACTGGGTGCATGTATTCATATTTATTGTTAAATTTTCTTCAACCTTTTAAGGCCAGAATAATTTCAATTGAGCTACATCGATCACTTATTCTGTAGTTAAGAATATTGTTCATCATGATCAGATTGAAAGCAACGCTCACTTCGTAAAGTGGTCTGATGGTAGCATGCAGTTACTAATTGGGAATGAAGTTCTTGACATATCAGTGCAAGATGCACAGCATGAGCAAGCACATCTTTTCCTTAGACATGGAAAGGTAAACTTCATTATTCTCACAGCTTTGTTGATGAATTAGTGTTTCCCCTGAATGGACTATGTCTACATGCATACAGGGAGTCCTTCAATCACAAGGAAGGTTGGAGAGGAAAATGAAATTTATGCCATCTTCATTGTCATCAAATTCTCATCGGTTGTTGACTACTATTGTTGACTCAAGGCATAGGAAGGTGTATAAGGTTAAAAACTGCATTACTGACATCGATCCTGAGAGGGAAAAAGAGGAAAAGGAGAAGGTATAATCAATCATATAAACGAGTCACATGCTTATTTTGTCTCATGAATACCACTATTCAATTTCCCTATCATTTTTACAGGCTGAAAGTCAAACAATCAGGGCTAATGTCTCTTGGAGGATGCTTTGGAAGAGGTATCATTTTGCTATGTTGATGCTTATGTCTATCATAGAAGTTTGTTTCATGTTCTTCATGCTTTCATATATTGAGAAAATTTGATGTAGTTATGTACCATAGAACTTGGTCAAATTCTTTTGCTAACTTTTTTTTTTAAATTTGTTCACAGATCCCTCTATTCCTAGATGTTGTCCAAGTGCATTAGCAAATATCATGAAAAAATGCTGGGACAAATATCCAGAAAAGCGTCAAGAAATGGAAGAGGATGTGAAAATGTTAGAAGCAATTTATACTAGCAAAGGAGGTGGGATGTTACCAGTATTATGTACATTATTAGTGGATCATTGTTAATCTAGGAGACATATTTGTGGAACCTTGCAATTATCATTTTATACATTGTCTATTTACTTCGTAACATTATTAGATGATGACAATTGGTGCATTGTAGTTAATTAGATGTTGTATTTATTAGTACTAAAAGTTATTATATAGTAATTTTGTACTTTTAATGAGTTTTGCTTGTTTAATGAATTTAATGCCTAGTGGAGCCAGGGTGTATATGTAGGGAGATTAAATCAGTTTGCAGCATTGTAGTTCTACTGTGAATGAGTGTGGCTTTATTATCCAAGTGGTTCTGTCTTTTAGAGGAGTCATAGATTTAAATCTGGTTTAGCTCTTGTTGTACTGATAGTTCTGCATTGTTGAGATCAGTTTGCATGAAATCAGTTGGCATTGTAAAATCATATTCATTTTGTTGAGATCAGTTTGCATGAAATCAGTTTGCAGCATTGTAGTTCTACTGTGAATGAGTGTGGCTTTATTATCCAAGTGGTTCTGTCTTTTAGAGGAGTCATAGATTTAAATCTGGTTTAGCTCTTGTTGTACTGATAGTTCTGCATTGTTGAGATCAGTTTGCATAAAATCAGTTTGCATTGTAATTTAGCTTTGGATGTATTTTGTACTTAAAGTGATGAATTTTAGCTTTGGATGTACTTAAAATAGAATGTGATGAATTTAAGTGTAGAATTTTATTTGCTGGTTTTGCTGGGAGAATGACCAAAATCGTATAAGCAGGGTGTATGTAGGAGATTAAACCAAAATTTGAAAAAAAAAACTTTTAAAGTCAGGCGCAATAATGCTTGACTTTAAAATAGACTTACAAAGTCAGGAAAGAATAAATGCTTGACTTTAAATCATACTTACGAAGTCAGGCAAGAATAAATGCTTGACTTTAAACCATACTTACGAAGTCAGGCAATAATAAATGTTTGACTTTAAAACAGACTTACGAAGTCAGGCGAAATAAATGCTTGACTTTAAAATAGACTTACGAAGTCAGGCGAAATAAATGCTTGACTTTAAATCAGACTTACGAAGTCAGGCTATCGCTTGACTTTAAAACTCCTGACATACAAAGTCGACTTAATAAAAGTCAAGCGGGCGCCTGACTTTAAATCCCCTTTTCGCCTGACTTTAAATCCCTTTTTTGCACTAGTGATGATAAGCTTCTTATCAAAAAAATATATGGGAAGCTTATCGACTATCCACTAGCTAACTCAAATAATTAAGCGATTAGGAGTCACTAAGGGAAGGACATTTTTCACCCCTATAAATAGGTTAATTGTTCAAAGGCAGGTTTCACGTATTTTCTCTCTTCTCTCTCTAGAAAGTATTTCTCTAGGTTGTTCTTGGTGAGTTCTCGAGGTTCTATTTGAGGTTCAAGTCAGTTTAAGACTGTACGAAAAAACTAGGGATCTGCCAAATAGAAGCTACAAGAAGATTTGCAACACAAAAGCATCTATTTTATTAAGGATCAAGTCAATGAAATGTTGAAGATAAGAAGAAAGCATTTGTTTATGCGCTCAACACATTCACCAAAAGAAGCAGCGTGCAAAAGGGGTCTGATGATCAAAGTATCCAAAAGTCACATCATCTTCAGATCATCACGACGAAGTTAAAGAGAAGCCGTCATCAATTATTTGCTAAATATGTTGACTCAACATTTTCTAGGAAGCCTTACCTGTAGAGTAGTAAACAGCTAGTAGTTCGCCTCTCTAAAGTATAATACAACCCAGAACTTGGTGAAGCTCGAAGAAACAATACACTAGAGCCTATTGAGGCTCCAAGAAAGAATACATGGTTCCTCAACGACGATTGTCGAGATCTTGAGAAGACTAGAGAGGTCCTCTAGTTAGCCTAGAGAAGCAGGTAAAAAATACTCTAGAACCTTAAGACTTGAAGAAAGAATACTCTAGAGCTTGGTGAGGTATGAAGAAAGAACACTCTAGAGCCTGGTGAGGCTTGAAGAAAGATAACATTGTGTTTAGTGGTTTGAATCCTTTGAGTGGAGAAGTCAAAATCACCTCATAACGGGTGGATTAGATGTAGCAACAGTTGTTTTGAACTAGGATAAATCAGCTGTGTACATTTCTCTTCTCCTTTCTATTTTTTTTATATTGTTGTGTTCACTACGGTGTAACTTTACTTTCTAATAACTTGTTTAAATATTTTTCACTACGGTGTTCACTGTCCAGTTCCGCTTCTAATAATGTACACCGTATTTTTCTAATAATGAACAGAAATGGAAAAGAACAGAAAGTAAAGTTCTGGTTTGAATATCATGCAGTCATCAGCAGTTCTGGTTTTTGCAACTGACATGAGTAATCAGCAGTAAAATAAAAAAAAGTTGATACCCAAATGGTGCATATTTCATTACTTGATCAAAGTTGATACATCATTAGAATACAAATCTAATTAGACACAATTTATGATAGACTAAGCTAAGCTAAAAATCAGAAATAGGGTTGCAAGGAAGAAGATAACAAAATAAACTGCATAGGTTTTTCATTACCCTTTTCAAGGAGAGACAATAAACTTAAATAGTTAGGTTTCTCAAGCTACTGAATCAGATCCTGGGCCCTGGGCCTCATAAAAAAACTAACATGATAAAAACAACTGATTACTACTTACACCAGCATTTCTATTTGAAGCCTTTAAGGCAACCAGGCTTCTTAATTATTCACTTGGGTCTATCATTACTATCCGGCCCAGCAGAAACCTTGTCCTCAAGGTTTTAGTTGACACTTGGCAGAGATCTGGCCGTTGCTGGAGGAAGGAAATCGGATGCTGGGAAGAGAGGATTGGGCGCGTTGGCACGTGGCACAGATTTGGCCGTTGCTGGTGCGAGAAAATTGGACGCTGGGTAGTGAGCAGAGGGCACAGTCTGTGAAGAGAGAGGGGTAATGATGGTGCGCTCTGTGCACTCTGTTGACTTGGGCAGAGGAAAAGTTTCGCCAGTTTCCAAAAAGGAATCCAACGGAGCATCCAATGGTGGAGATGAAGGCGTGACTTTTCTGTTGCCATTGTGTGGTATTGCGTTAAAAACACACTTAGAGCAAGTGTCCTCTATCGCAGAAGTAGTATAAAAGATTATCGTTTCCACAGGGATTAATTAACAAGTACTAAACTAATCAAGATTGTCTATTATTTAGACTAACGAAGTTTGGTGGATATAGAAACTAAAACAAAAAGAAATAAATAGCAAGAATTAAAATGTAAAGTTTAACCAATAGAGAGAAGCCTAGGGTCACGGTTTCACTTGCAAGATTCGATTCCCCTATGTCTAATTCTACCTGAATTCCTTTATTTTATTCAATTACCAATCTCTTTACTAAAACTATTAACTCGTTTGGTCATTCGCGATTAATATTCTTTTTCCTAAATTAATCCTTGTTTGGTCATGCATGAATTTAAATTCAAGAAAAGCATAAAGAGCAAAAATGTTGAATGATTGGAAGACTAAATTAAAAGTTTGGTCATGCATTAATTATAGTCTCAATTATCCTATTGGTCCACCAACTAATTGCAGTACGGTCGCTGATCAACTAATTGATTATAAACATGCAAATGTTGTCAATCCTAATTATGTAATAAAAACAATAGGATAATATTAATTGAAATAAAAATCAGAAATTCAAAGCATAAATTAAAACATAGAAATGTCTCTAATCAAACAAGATCCACCTAAGACACTAGAAGAGGATTTAGCTATCCATAGTTATTAGGAAGACCGAAATAAAATTAGGAGTCATGAATACAGAGATAAAAATAACCCGGAGATAGAGTAAATTCTGATCTGGAGTATTTAGTCTCCTTCTTCTGCTCCAGAGCTCTCTCACGGTCGTAAGCGTCAGGTGCTTGCCGTCACGTGTTTTTCCTTCAATATGTGTGTTGTGCAGCTCCCTCCCTTCTTTCTATTAATCACTCCTGCTTTAAATTGCCGGTTGCCTTTCTTTCTTATCCTCCAAGTCTAGGGTTGCGTGGTTCCTTCTCCCCGACGCAAGGCTTTCTTCCTCTCTTTTTATTAAAACTCAGGTGCCTTCATTTTGGTTCCTTTGTGGGCTTCACTTCAATTCCATTCCTTGTGGGAAGCCCATAATATATATATATATATATATATATATATATATATATATATATATATATATATATATATATATATATATATATATGGCTATAAATTAGAGTATAATTATTTTGATATTTTTTTCCTTTCTGCAAAATAAAGAATAAATTAAGTCAGTAATTTATCTAATTATTAATAATTGTTCTAAAAAATGACTAAAACATGTCCCTAAAAATACACTAAATTGGAGTTTATCAACTCTCCCACACTTAACTTTTGCTTGTCCTCAAGCAAATTTTCTGGCTCCACAAAATTTTCAAATAAATAATAGAGACAACCAAATAAGGGACCCAAAGTTAGAAGCAACAATGACAGACAGTATAGCACAAATGAGGTGTCAACAGGTTGCCCAATTAGAGTCTCATGCACCTGAAGAGTACATATCTGTGAACAAGGGCACTCACTCACAATCTCTCTAAGTGTTTAGGGACTAGGGAAATATACACTCAAGTTTCCACAAAATGCACATTACCATAAGCTTGTAATTTGATCAAATCTCCACTAAATAGTTCACATGCATGCAAAAATGGGGTTTCATGGGTTGTAATGGGGCCATGGTGAATTCATGCAGGGTAGGAAATAAGAAGAAAGAGATAATCAAAGGGCTAAAAAAACAAGAAACAAATAGTAACATTTCAAATCAAATATGGAGCTCCTATCTATTTTACAATTTTTGTTCAAACTCCAAATTAATTTCACTTCCTTCTTCACTCTTTTTCTATTGAGTAGGTTCTTTTTGATTTGACTTTTCTTTTGAGTAGACTCTTTCATTTGTTGATTTGTCTTTTCCTCCTTCTTGCTTTCTTTTTTTTTTCAAATTTTCTTTCACTTTTTTTTTCTTAGGAGGAAAAGGTAAGCACATTAGTCACTCCTATTTTATTTCCTTCATGGGAAAATATTCTTGTAAGCACATGATTCACACCTTTTGTTTTTGTTTTTTTTTCATCCTGACAAGATAGACAACTAAAGTATAAGACAAAATTTCAGTCCTAACCATATAGACAACTAAAAATATAGGACGAAATTGTAATTTTCAATAGTTGCTCCACATTTAATTTCAAATGGTTACCACAAACAAAAAAGGAAAAAATTATATCTGGGTACCAAAGAAAAAATATAACAGATAGGCTCAAATGGGGCAACTAAGGGATAAATTCGACAAACAACTCTGAGGCCAGAGAAATACCAAAATTCCCCAAATTTTTTTACATGATGCAAATCCATTTTCGCCTTGAAATGGTCAAAAGAAAAATTCTAGAATGTAGCAAGTTGGGAAACACACTCAGAAAAAAAGGGGTAAAAATTTATGATTTAGTATCAATCCCTTTATAAAGGCTCAGATCTCACATTTAGAAGCTAGTTCACAAAAAGTACTCAAGAGGGATAAATGCTAATTATCAGCTTCCTAAGGGCATCCTCACAGTTACCATTAAGTGCAAGTCTGCCAAGTAAATTAATTATGGGTATGTGTATTAATAAAGATCAAGTGACAAAATAAGCCAGAAAAATGCTATCAACATATACGGTGGGTATGTGCATTAATAAAGATCAAGGGACAAAATAATTCTCCTCCCCCACACTGGCATGAAGCATGGTCCTCAATGAAAAATGATCAAATAGAAACAAAAGGAAATAAAAGAGAGAGAGAGAGAGAGAGAGAGAGAGAGAGAGAGAGAGAGAGAAAGAGAGAGAGTAAGAGTGACTTCCCTGAGAGAGCTTGTTGTTGGAGCTTATTCCTAAAAAAGAAAAAAAAACAAAACAAAAATGAGAGAAAATGAAACACAGGTTGCCTCCTGCAAAGCGCTTGTTTAACGTCCCGAACCTGACGGTACTAGGGTCAATCCTTGAGGGCAATGACATAGCTCACTTGGAGTAGCCCTTCCTCAAACTGCTTCACACGCTGACCATTGACTTTAAAAGTGGTACCATCTTCATGGGATACCTCAAGCACTCCATAAGGAAACACTTGAGTAATAGTGTAGGGGCCATACCACCTTGAGCGCAACTTTCCTGGAAAAAGCTGCAAACGTGAGTTATAAATTAAAACTTTCTCACCTACATGGAATTCACGCTGCTGGATGCGCTTGTCATGCCACTTTTTAGTCTGCTCCTTAAATAACTTGGCATTCTCATAAGCTCCCAGACGGAGCTCATCCAATTCATCGAGCTGCAGCAACCTATTTTCACCTGTAAGCTGAGCATCAAAGTATAGAAATTTTAAAGCCCAGAGTGCTTTATGCTCTAATTCAACAGGAAAATGACATGATTTTCCAAAAACAAGACGGTAAGGAGACATCCCAATGGGGGTTTTAAAAGTAGTTCTATAGGCCCATAGTGCATCATCAAATTTCAAAGACCAATCTTTTCTTGATGCATTAACTGTCTTCTCTAAAATCCTTTTCAGGTCTCTATTTGAAATTTCAACCTGGCCACTAGTTTGTGGATGGTAAGGAGTTGTCACCTTATGAGTGACACCATATTTGCTCAAAAGATTTTCAAATTGTTTATTGCAAAAATGGGTGCCACCATGACTAATAATTGCTCGGGGAGTGCCAAATCATGTAAAAATATTTTTATTTAAAAATCTCACTACCAACCTAGCATCATTAGTGGGTAAGGCTACAGCTTCTACCCATTTAGACACATAATCCACAGCAACAAGAATATATTGATTTGAAAAAGATTTAGGGAAGGGCCCCATAAAGTCAATACCCCAGACATCAAATATCTCACAAACCAAAATATTATTTAATGGCATCTCTTGACGCCTAGAAATGTTGCCACACCTTTGACAACTATCACAAGCTTTCAAAAATTCATGAGCATCTTTAAATATAGTAGGCCAATAAAAACCACATTGTAAAACTTTATATAAAGTGGCCACCTACCTCTCTAAAGTGATAATGCTCAAGGATAGAAGTTACCTCATCCATAGGCACACAACGCCTAATAATCTTGTCTCCACATACTTTAACTAGGTAAGGGTCATTAGTGTGTGAAAAAGATGTGCAAGTATACACAGTCACAAACAAGTAATATAGTGATGAGAAAGGTCGAACCGACAGGGATTGGATTAACTCTTGTATGTTTAAAAGGATATAAATTAGTGTGAATTATATCACTCAGAAATAGGGATGATGGTGATAAGTAAAACAGAATGTAAATATGTAAAATAATATGAAGGAAATCAGTTGAGAATGATAGTTGAGATGTCTGCACTAAATAAACCACTTTCAAGAGTATTGTGTTTTCTGTGGTGCAGATGCACTTGAGTGCAGTTGCAGCAGTATGTGCCTTTCAGCTACTTTCTTCAGAGTTTCGTTACAAGCTCTTAAAACCTTGTCTTGAAGTAAAGAGAGATGTTGTCAATTCCTTTCTTGCCTTCTTACAATTCAGGTCTAAGTTGCTAAATAAGTACACTCCTTCCTTTTAAGTACCCACTGCATTACCCTAAGGACTATGTTATCCTATGTCTAGGACTTAACATGGTTTTACCAAGTTTTCTTTATTAAACAAGTTAACAAAGCCTTCATTAAAACACTCACCCTTATTAGTTCTTGATTTCTAGTTATAAACCATGTCTGTGAATATAACTCTACTCATTTTTAAGTGATTAACCTTAAAACAAGATGGATGTAGTATAACACAAGAACCAAAAATGCATACAACACTTAAATGCACAATAACTTACTCAAAAACTCATTATAAAGTTAGAACATCTCAACCAAAGAGGTTTAGCTCATAATATGCATTGCAAAGCAGAGATAGATGAAATAAAACTTGTTAATATAATGGAAAATACAAGAGATATCAATAGGGTAGAGATTACACAAATTGAAGTACGCTTGCATAAATTTGCCCAGCAGTGCAGAAGCACTGACTTCCTGGTGCAGTTGCACCTAACTAAGTTGATGAAGAAGTGAAGGAAGAAGTCGTTTGTTCCTTCCTTACCTTCTTGCCAACTAACTACTACTAAAACTATAAAATAAAATACAAGAAAGGAAACTACTAAATTATATGTGAATTTCTTATGAATGAGATATCTTCTTCAAGTGAGAAGTGGAAGCTTTATATAGCCTTGGAGGTTTCCTTCAAGTGAGGTTTGCTTGGAGATCAAGCTGACCAAAGGTGGCTTAACCATGGTTACTTTTCAGAGCTTTGATTGAGAAGATTGAGTCCAAAGGGGAGGTCCAATTGTGGAAAGCCATGTGTTCTAGATGTGTAGCCTTTCATGATGATTTTCCATTGTGGGCACCTCCTCTTGCATGATGGCATGTGCCTCCATGTGACTTATGACTAAGCATGATGTCTTAGAAAAGTTTATGCATTGGTATGAATTGGAGGTGCTTCCAAGGCGGGGTTAAATCTGCCTTCAGTGGAGGATGGTGCAGATGCACCTAAGTGCAGTTGCACCTAAGTGCAATTGCACTGTTGTAAGTGTAGTTAGTGCAGATGCACTGTTTGTTTCTTTGGTGTAGTTGCACCTAACTGCAAGTGCACTGAACAAACATATCAAACATACCAATATATATACAAAATGCTTAAATCATTACATTTGAAACATAGAATGTTGTTATTTTACTCATACTACTATATTTAACACATATTACACTTTGTTTCAAGCAATTAGGTATGTTTAGATGCATAAATAACTCTATGTAAAATAGCGTTATCACACCCCCAAACTTAAACCATTGCTTGTCCTCAAGTAATGACAAAAAAAAACACAAATAAGATTTTCGTATTTAAGAAGAACAGATCAGCTCATATCTCTTCAAAGAATGATTTTGCATTTGATGAACTTCATTTTTCAGAACATTTTGTCTTTGTGCCTTTGAATTCCCAAACATCCAAAGTTTATTAAAACTCATTTATGTGAGTGTG
Organism: Astragalus membranaceus; assembly: GCA_039519185.1. Classification (NCBI taxonomy): domain Eukaryota; kingdom Viridiplantae; phylum Streptophyta; class Magnoliopsida; order Fabales; family Fabaceae; genus Astragalus; species Astragalus membranaceus. Next base: position 71,924,175 of record CM076854.1, on the reverse strand, counting down.
TGCCCCACTGATATCAATCAGTTCCAAAACTAAGTAAAAAGTTTCTCTTTTGCTTTAGGAAAATTTTAGATCACGTTTGGTCAAAACAAAGGTGTTTCAAAATATAGACTAGACTAACAACATCTTCAAGACTTGGGGGGCTTTAAGTACAACTAAGCACTTTGATTGAGTATTTCAAAACTGTTGGGTCAATGCACTAGTCTTATTTTTGGTGGTTCTTTTCTTTGGTGCAAATGCACCTTGGTGCAGTTGCACTGAATATTTTTGTGAAGTGCAGAAGCACAAAACTTTTTGTAATGGTGCAGATGCATTTGAGTGCAACTCTACTTGATACTACATTTCAAGATTTGTAGCATATATTGCCCTCCTCACTGACCTCTTTATGCATACTTTTTTCTTTGGTTTGATTTTCTTTTCTTCTTTTTCTTTCTTTTCTTTTGCATTTTGATGCTTTTCTTTTCTTTCAAACCAAATGCACTATTAGAACAGGTTCAGTTAATGACTTGGGCAAATATAGCTAGTTTATAACATTTTGAACTCTTTTGTAGTGATTTTGGTAACCTATTGTATTGACTACTCTAAGTTTCTCATACTCAGCCTTAGTATTCATGGAAATTCCCCCAAACTTATTTCTTTATGCTCTTAAATATTTTTAGTAAAAATTTGTTTTTGACCTTGGCTTTCTGAAAATTCCTCTTGCATCAAATAGTTTTTCAAATAGCAAGGTTCTTTTCAAAACTCAGTTTTAATGTGTCAAAGTAATAATAAAATTGGTCATTTCGGGAAAACAAGGCTTCTTTTCTTTTTCTTCCTTTCATCATTAAAAATCAGTTCAAAGAATGCATTTGGCTAAGTTTTGTGAAAAAGAATTTAAGCTGATCATGCTTCAAAGCTATCAAATCCTACTTTGAACATAGAAACAATTTGATGTACCTCAAACTAAAGCTTCTGTAACTAATGTTTTTGTAAAACAGTTTTCTGAATTTTTCAAAAGAAGCTTTGTTGATTGCATCACAAAATTTTTGAAATTAACAACACCTAACAAAAAACACACATACATACTTACTAAAACACATAAGCACATGCATAGAGTATTTAAAGTGCTTCTCCCCCCCCCCCCCAACTTAAAGTTGAGCAGTGTCCTCACTGCTCTAAGTTTAGTTTGAAAGTAATTTTGTTCCAAAATGGGGAGAGGGGTTAGTACATGTGGGATAGCAAAAACATATAAGTAGTTTAATTAAAATAACAACAGTAAAGTTTTACTCTTTCTTTGCTACACTCTTGATCCTTGAGCTGGATCTCACATGATTGTGTTTGACCTTCTGCTTCTTTTTCTTGGGTTCTTTAGCTTTTGATGCATCTGCACTAGATGCAGTTGCACCAACCACTTCTGTTGTTGGTTTTGGTTCATCAGGTTTCTTTGGTGTAAGAGCATCAGATGCTCCTGCACTAGCTTGCACTGGAACGGTTGTTTCTGCAACATCTGATTCACCTTTCTTTGGGTTGTTGATGCAGGAGCACTGAGTATAAAGTGGTGCAGGTGCATGCAGTGCAACTGCACTAAAACCTGTGTTCCTATAAAACACTCGAAAACATCTATTTGAACAAAATAACTAATAACTTACCACAAAATCATGGGTTGCCTCCCATAAGCGCTTGATTTAAGAGTCTTTCAGCCTGACTATCTCCTTGATTTAGAGATTTTGGAAATGAGTGGTGCCTTTGTCCCTCACCACATGTGCTCCATAATACTGCTTCACCCTTTTTCCATTGATTTGGAATGTGGAAATGGTGGCTTCATCAAACAATTCCACTGCCCCATTAGGATACAGTTTCACCAAATTTTGTGGAGTTGGATTTTTGTGAGATGGGCATTGGGTTGGGAGAGTTGGTTGTTTGTTGAGTGCTTCTTTGGGGTCTGGTTCAGGCTCAATCACTTTAACACTCCCTTCTTCTTCTGATTCATTTCTTCTTCCCACACTCTCCTTTTCCACCATGTCTTCACCAAGCAGTGCAAGAGCATTGGTGAGATGAACATACTGCTTATGGAACTGCTTCTGCACTATTTGATCAAGAGAGATGATGGATGAGCATTCTTCATTATCCTATGCAGGATACTTCAAAGCATTCATCATATTGAATTTCACCTCTTGGTCATTCACCCTCATGGTTAGTTCACCTTTTTGTACATCAATGAGTGTCTTTCCAGTTGCCAAGAATGGCCTTCCAAGGATGACTGGTACTTCTTTATCTGCATCAAAATCAAGAATAACAAAATATGGAAGAAACACAAATTTGTCAACCTTAACTAAAATATCTTCAATAATTCCCTCTCTGTAGGCTATTGATCTATCAGCAAGTTGAAGTGTCACAGTTGTAGGTCTGGCATTTCCAATTTCAAGTTGTGTAAATATTGATTTAGGCATCAAGTTGATACTTGCACCTAAATCACACAATGCATGACCTGTATAAAATTTTCCAATTGAGAGTGGAATTGTAAAACTCCCAGGATCCTTCAATTTCCTTGGAATTTTGTTTTGCAAAATTAAACTACATTCTTTAGACATAGCAACTGTTTCAAAATCCCCTAATCTTTTTCTTTTTGAAAGCACATCTTTCATGAATTTAGCATAATTAGGCATTTGTTGAAGTGCTTCAACTAAGGGAACATTGATGTGTAATTGTTTTAAAATTTCAAGAAATTTACTGAATTGCTTCTCCTCATGTGCCTTTTTTAATCTTTGAGGATAAGGAGGAGGAGGGTATTCAGGAACTAACATTGGCATTTGAACTTCTTGAGATGCAGGTGCATGAGGTGTGTTATACCCCAATTTTGTCCACTCTCTTTCCTATTAAGGTCTTTTTATTTAGTTCACATGTCATAAGTCCCAAGTGACATTACTACGAGAAAAGTGTTCCAGGCTCATTCGATGCTGTCTCGTTTTAATTCGAGCCAACGCTTAGTACATTGTTCAATCGAGCCGAAATGCCTTTGGGCCCATACTTGCGTGGTTGGTTTGCATTTCTACGGTACGCGCCTATCTAGTAATATGGGCCTATGTGTTGCTATTGGACCTATGTTAATAATTTGTCTAGAATGGGCCTTATTTCAGTCATTTGTCTAATTGGGCCTTGTTTTAGTCATTTATCTAAATTGGCCTATGTTTAATCTTTTGATTGGGCTTGGTCCAATTTAATCTTTTTCTTCCATTTTTGACCAAAACAATGAATTTGTCCTCGGTCCAAAAAACAAATATAATTAAAAATCAGAATTAAAAATTAATATTACAATAATCCAAAACATCTAAAAATACAAAAAAAAATCCAAAAACATCTAAAAATCCCAAAAAAAATACACAAAAATCAGAAAAACGAAAATACAAGAAAAATAGCAGCTGGACCATAGTCCTCTTCTTGCTCACCAAGCATCCACCTTCTCCAACCCAAGCCCAAAACCTACAAAATAGGAAACAAAGATAGAGAAGGATTAGAAAAACCCTAAAATTGGCATATATAAACAAAATAATTCAGACCCAAATTGAGACAACAATTCACAGACACACAAAAAGGCACCTAGAAAATCAGAGCAAAAAGGTTAGGGTTTTGTGCTGAAACCCTAATCGCAAAACAGCAAAAATTCAGAAACAGAAGCGATAGAGCAGTAGTAGCAATTAGAAGGTTTAGCAGCAAGAGTAGCAGAGCAAACATGAGGTTACTCAGAAGCTGGAGAAGAGGTAGGTCATCGCGACCTTGTATTTTTCAAGTCTAGTTCATAAATATGTTATTTTGCAAAGAATTATAGTTGAAGTTTGTATATAAATCAAAACAGTATATATTCAGCTTATTAAATTAGTAATAAAAATTGTATATATAAACTGTAAAATAATTAGGTTCAGTTTATGTTTTTTTTAAGAAACATTGATATTGTGAATAGGCTAGGGCTTGAAAATCAGGAACAGATCATGTTGATTACGCAAAACCAAGTTACAGTTCAGATTTTGTTGTAATTAGTAATAAAATTGAAACAAGTGAATGACAAGAAATTCGGGTCAATGTTCTGTTTCTTCCAAAAATAACAAAATTAGGTTTAATTAACAATAGGTTTAATCTTTTTAGAAATTAGGTTCTTTTAGGGTTCATAAAATCAGAGAATCAACAAAAATAAAAAAGGGAGACAAAAATGAGTCAGGACCGTACCTACTCCGACCACCGTGACGGTGGTCGTCTCCCCCAAAACGCGTTGTCGTCGCCGTCGTGAACAACCCGTGGACCACCACGCCATCACCTTCCTTTAGATCGTCCTCCCCAACCGTGCCATCACTGGTAGTTCCACCATCACCACTCTTCTCCCTTCGCTCTCACTGCCGTCATCCCCGTCCTGCGCAGCCGTACGGTCGCAAAACTCCCCGTCGTTGTCCCCTTTTGAACCATCGATGTCGTCGTTGACAGCACACCGCCGTGAACCGCCAAGTCGTCGCCGTCACCGTCGTAGCCCAGCCGCAAAAACCGCAGCCAAATCGTCAACCCATTATACGCTGACAGAACCACAGAACACCCAACGCAGATTTCCCTTTCCCTCTCTCTTCGCGCCGCCACCGTTCACCGCCACGATGCCTGGCGTTCAACATCGCCGGTCACCACCGTCAGCCCCTCCCTCTCCATCGCGTCTCCTTTCTCTCTCCCTCTCATTCTCTCTCTGTCTCTCTCCGCGAATCTCTCTCCGCCAATCTCTCTCCGCAAATCACGCACTCTCTCTCCAAAGAAAGATCAGAAGCGGCGCATGAGGAGAATGAGGAAACAATTAGGGTTTCCTTCAAACCCTTTCCATATATACTCTTGTTTTTATTTTTTTAAAAAAAATATAATGTCAGATTACTAGTCACAGCACGTGTGTTAATTCATACATCCCCCCAGCTTAGGCCCAGCCTCGCTGGCCTTCAGAAACAGAAACTGAATTGGACTCTGCTGGTTGCACCCCCCTTTTTATAATACAACTCCCTCTCTGCAAACTGCACCCCATTTTACTACTGCACCCTCTCTTTGCGTTTTATTATTATTTTCTTTTACAAAAAAAACTAGAAAACAAATAGATGAATATTTCATTTTCAAAAAATATAAATAGGGGACTAAGTCGACTGTACAGTCGGGTTCGTCTGCTTTTCAGGTTACTAATGAACCGTTACAGCTCATGTCCTGAAATCCCTATTTAAAACAAACAATTTCTAAATCAAAATAAACACAAACACATTTCTTTCCACAAATCAAATTTTCAAAATAGGGGATTAAGTCGACTGTACAGTCGGGTTAGTCAGCGTTCTAGGATGAATGAGCCGTACGGCTCAAGAGCCCTAAAACCCCTATTCAAATAAAATCAAACCACCACACATCAAACTATCTTCCAAACTTCAAAAACTCCATTTTCACAAAGTAGGGGACTAAGCCGACTGCACAGTCGGGTTAGTCATCATTTCAGGACAAATGAACTAATCACTCAGGAGTCCTAAAATCCCTAAATAAAATACACCAACAAACAAACTTTTTCTACCCAAGAACTACGTGTTATTTGATTCTCTACCAAGAGATACGTAGGAGCAGAGGGCGGCCGACCTCTGCTAATTGCATTAATAAAAAACCCTTTTTTAGTCTTTTCCTAAATAATCATTTTCTTAAATAAAATATCAATTTCCTTCTTTCTTTTTAATTCACAATAAAAGGGTAAAAATAAACATTTTCAAAATTAATATTCTTTCCTACAACTAGTTAGCAGGTAACCTTCAATAGGAAGGATGTCATGGGGTGCTAATACCTTCTCCACGCATAACCGACTCCCGAACCCTAATCTGGTCTCAAGCACCCTTATCCATTCCAAAAGGGATTTTCCAATGTTTGCCCTTAAACTAAATTTTGGTGGCGGCTTCATTTTTGAACCTTCGAGGAATCCTCACCCGGATTTTTCGGTCGCTACAAGGTGCTTCTGCATCTTGCAAACTTTTTTCTTTTCTATTTTTATTTTTTTCAGTTTCTACCTTACCTTCACCCTCAGTCTCATAAGGTTCTGCAAGATCCTTTCCATTTCTAAGTGAAATGGCCTTCACCTGTTCCTTTCCTGGCCTGTGGGATGTGGTAGCTTCTGTGTTTGAGGGTAGTGTACCTGTTGGTTTTTGATACAGAGCTGTTGCTAATTGTCCCACTTGATTCTCCAAATTTTTGATGGAGGCAATAAGAGTTGGAATTTGAACTTTTGTATCACTCATAAATGCTTCGGTCCTATCCATAAATGCATCTGTTTTACCCATAAATGCTTTCAATAACGCTTCCATGGAGTTGTCCATTTCGGGTGCAGATGGTCTTTGGACATGTTGAGAAAGGAATCCTGGTGGAGTAGATGGTGCGGCAGCATTATTACTCCCCCACCAAAAATCTGAGTGACTGTTCCAATCTGGATTATAGGTATTTGGGTAAGGGTTGTTATTTTGGTTGTACCCTGCATAGTTAACAGAAATAGGGTTGCTGGGACATTCTTCATGCAAGTGACCTCCTCCACAATAAACACAACTTGTATCACCTGGGGGGCTTGTTCTATGGCTGCTGCAGTGTTTTCTGTTGGTGCAGCTGCTCCAGGTGCAGATGCACTGGTTGAAGTGAGGTTTTCAAACATGTTTGTCAGTGAGGCTAACTGGGCAGATAAGGATGATAGATCACTAACTTCATGTACCCCTGATGGTTTCTTTTGGGCACTCACCCTCTCAGTAGGCCAACTAGAACTATTGGTTGCAATTCTATCAATCAATTCACATGCTTCATTATAAGACAAGTTTAATAACACACCCCCAGATGATGCATCAAGCATTATTCTGGTTTGGGGTTCTAAACCATTATAAAAAGTTTCCATTTGAATAATGACAGGCAGACCATGATGTGGACATTTTCTTAAAAGCTCTTTCCATCTTTCCCATGCTTCAAACAATGATTCAAGTTCTTTTTGTCTAGAAGATGTAATATCATTTCTCATTCTAGCATTTTTGATGGGTGGAAAATATTTTGCTAAAATTTTTTCAGCCATTTCATTCCATGAATGAATAGAATTAGGCTCTAATGAATTCAACCAAGATTTAGCCTTATCTTTCAAAGAATATGGAAATAGCTTAAGTTTAAATGCATCTTCACTAACACCAGGAATGATAAAGTTACTACATATTTCTAAAAACTGTTTTAAATGCTCATGGGGATCCTCATGGAGAGTTCCACCAAATTGACCAATTGATTGTAGCATTTGGAACATCATGGGTTTAAATTCAAAATGCACAGCATCAATATGAGGTCTTGCTATACTTGTTTGCATATTTTGATGATTAAACATAGCATAATCCCTCATGGGTCTATTTTTATCATTTAACATACCTATTGCTCCCATGTTGATGAATTGTTGTGGTGAAGTCATGCTAGAACCTCTGCCTTTGGTTCTTTGTTGTCTTTGCAAGTTCCTAAATCTCCTCTCTATCTCAAGAGTTAATCCAATCAAAAACCTAATGCTTCTGCACAGAAAACAAAATACCAGAGTAATAAAACACTAAATTATAAATCTAAACAACAAAAATTAATGGCAATCCCCGGCAAAGGCGCCAAAAACTTGGTTTGTGAAAAAGATGTGCAAGTATACACAGTCACAAACAAGTAATATAGTGATGAGAAAGGTCGAACCCACAGGGATTGGATTAACTCTTGTATGTTTAAAAGGATATAAATTAGTGTGAACTATACTACTCACAAACAGGGATGATGGTGATAAGTAAAACAGAATGTAAATATGTAAAATAATATGAAGGAAATCAGATGAGATGCACTTGAGTGCAGTTGCATTAGTATGTGCCTTTCAGCTATTTTCTTCAGAGTTTCGTTACAAGCTCTTAAAACCTTGTCTTGAAGTAAAGAGAGAAGTTGTCAATTCCTTTCTTGCCTTCTTACAATTCTTGTCTAAGTTGCTAAATAAGTACACTCCTGCCTTTTAAGACCCACTACATTACCCTAAAGACTATGTTATCCTATGTCTAGGACTTAACATGGTTTTAACAAAGTTTTCTTTATTAAACAAGTTAACAAGCCTTCATTAAAACACTCACCCTTATTAGTTCTTGATTTCTAGTTATAAACCATGTCTGTGAATATAACTCTACTCATTTTTAAGTGATTAACCTTAAAACAAGATGGATGTAGTATAACACAAGAACCAAAAATGCATACAACACTTAAAATGCACAATAACTTATTCAAAAACTCATTATAAAGTTAGAACATCTCAACCAAAGAGTTTTAGCTCATAATATGCATTGCAATGCAAAGATAGATGAAATAAAACATGTGAATATAATAGGGTACTCTTGCATAAATTTGCCCAGCTGTGCAGAAGAGATATCAATAGGGTAGAGTTTACACTGATTGAAGTACTCTTGCATAAATTTTCCCAGCTGTGCAGAAGCACTGACTTCCTGGTGCAGTTGCACCTAACTAAGTTGGTGAAGAAGTGAAGGAAGAAGTCCTCAGTTCCTTCCTTACCTTCTTGCCAACTAACTACTACTAAAACTATAAAATAAAATACAAGAAAGGAAACTACTAAATTATATGTGAATTTCTTATGAATGAGATATCTTCTTCAAGTGAGAAGTGGAAGCCTTTATATAGCCTTGGAGGTTTCCTTCAAGTGAGGGTTTGCTTGGAGATCAAGCTGACCAAAGGTGGCTTAACCATGGTTACTTTTCAGAGCTTTGATTGAGAAGATTGAGTCCAAAGGGGAGGTCCAATTGTGGAAAGCCATGTGTTCTAGATGTGTAGCCTTTCATGATGATTTTCCATTGTGAGCACCTCCTCTTGGATGTTGGCATGTGCCTCCATGTGACTTATGACTAAGCACGATGTCATAGAAAAGTTTATGCATTGGTATGAATTGAAGTGCTTCCAAGGTGGGGTTAAATCTGCCTTCAGCGCAGGATGGTGCAGATGCACCTAAGTGCAGTTGCACCTAAGTGGAGTTGCACCTAAGTGCAGTTGCCCCTAAGTGCAGTTGCACTGTTGTAAGTGTAGTTAGTGCAGATGCACTGTGTGTCTCTTTGGTGTAGTTGCACCTAACTGCAAGTGCACTGAACAAACATATCAACCATACCAATATATATACAAAATGCTTAAATCATTACATAATCCTCTTTGAAACATAGAATGTTGTTATTTTACTCATACTACTATATTTTACACATATTACACTTGGTTTCAAGCAATTAGTTATGGTTAGATGCATAAATAACTCCATGTAAAATAGAGTTATCAGTCATCCCACAAGTAGTGTCTAGCATCAGAAATTAATTTCTTCTTTTGCTGAAAAGAAAAATCAGGGGGAACAACCTTACCCACCAAATAGTTGATAATGTCTACAAACCAAGGAATAGTAGAAATAACTAAATGTATCTCATCAGGGAAAACCTCCTTGATCTCCCCATCATTTGAGGCTTGCATCACACTATGGTCAAGCCTTGAGAGGTGGTCAGCTACAAAGTTCTCTGAGCCTTTCTTGTCTCTAATCTCCAAGTCAAACTCTTGTAGCAACAAAATCCACCTGATTAACCTGGGTTTTGCATCCTGTTTTCCAAGCAAATATCTAATAGCAGCATGATCAGTATAAACAATAACTTTAGAAAGAACAAGGTAATGGCGAAACTTGTCAAAAGCAAACACTACAGCTAGCAACTCTTTCTCTGTTGTTGTATAATTTCTTTGAGCATCATCAAGAGTGCGACTAGCGTAGTAAATGGCATAGAATACCTTATTCTTTCTTTGACCCAAAACAACCCCCACAGCAGTATCACTAGCATCACACATAATTTCAAAGGGGAGCGACCAATCAGGAGCAACAACAACAGGGGCACTAATTAATTTTTCCGTTAAACAATTAAAAGCCGTCAAACAAGTGTCAGAAAAATCAAAAGTGGCCTCCTTAACCAAGAGGTCAGTCATAGGCGTTGCAGTTTTTGAGAAGTCTTTGATAAACCTCCTATAGAAGCCAGCATGGCCTAGAAAACTACGGACCCCCTTAACAGAATTGGGTGGGGGAAACTTTGCAATTACCTCAACCTTTGCAAGATCAACGTCAATCCCTCTAGTGGACACCTTATGTCCGAGAATAATGCAATCTTGTACCATAAATTGGCACTTCTCCCAATTGAGCCCTAAATTGGTATCTCTGCATCTATGCAACACTGAATTCAAGTTATGTAAACAATCCTCATAAGAGGATCCAAAGACAGTAAAATCATCCATAAATATCTCAATACATTTTTCAACCAAGTCAGAGAAGATAGCCATTATTCATCTTTGGAAAGTGGCAAGGGCATTACATAAACCGAATGGCATCCTTTTATATGCAAATGTTCCATATGGGCAAGTAAAAGTAGTTTTTTCTTGATCTTCAGAAGCCACTGGTATTTGCAAATAACCAGAATATCCCATCCAAACAACAATACTAATCATGACCTGCCACTCTCTCAAGCATTTGATCAATAAAGGGGATGGGAAAGTGATCTTTCCGGGTGGCATCATTTAATTTTCTATAATCAATGCACATACGCCACCCGGTAGTTTTCCTAACTGCAATTAATTCATTTTTATCATTCTCTGTCACAGTAGTACCTCCCTTTTTAGGAACACATTGAACAGGACTTACCCACTTAGTATCAGAGATAGGATAGATGATACCTGCGTCAAGAAGCTTAATCACTTCCTGTTTTACCACCTCTTTCATGTTAGGATTTAGGCGGCGTTGAGGTAGTGCCCGAGGTTGGTAATCATCCTCCATATAAATCTCGTGAGTGAAAATTGAGGAGCTAATGCCTTTTATATCATGAATAGACCAACCAAAGGCCTCTTTGTTGGCCCTTAATACCCTCAAAAGCTTATCCTCCACGGTGTCTGTCAAATCTGCAGAAATAATCACAGGCAAAGAGGAAGGGGGTGCAAGAAAGCATATTTTACATTTGAAGGAAGAGGCTTTAATTCAAGCTCAGGAGCCTCTTCAATTGAAGGTATGGGTTTGGAGTATCACCCCATTCCAATTCCTCAAATCTATGATTACTCCAATTTTTCTGAGGGTGGTGAGCCTGCAAAAACATTAAAAACTCTTCTTCCTCACCACCCTGCAATATGCCAAGTCCCTGCACAGTAAGTACTTTTTCTAGAGGGTCCTGAATTCTAAAATCATCAAAACTTTCAGAGGTAACCACATCATTAATATCCATAGCTTGAATAAAATTTTTAATGAGTTCAAGACTTGAAATACAACTTCCTCATCTCCAACACTCAAAGTCAATTTCCCCTGCTGAACATCAATTAAGCTTTTTCCTGTAGCTAAGAAAGGACGCCCCAAAATAATTGGGACTTCTTCATCTTCTTCCATATCCAAAACAACAAAATCAGCAGGGAAAATAAACTTATCAACCTTAACTAAAACATCTTCCACCACTTCACGGGGGTGGGCAATGGATCTATCAGCCAGGTGCAAAGTGATGTTAGTAGGATGGGGTTCCTGCAAACCAAGCTTTCTAAAAACAGAAAAAGGCATCAAATTTATACTTGCTCCTAAATCACATAATGCCTTTTCAAAATGAGAGTTACGAATTGTACAGGGGATAGTAAAACTACCTGGATCTTTAAGCTTAGGCGGTAACTTTTTTAGAACTATAGCAGAACATTCCTCATTAAGCCTAACTGTCTCAAAGCCTTCTAACTTCCTTTTGTTAGAAATAATTTCTATTAAAAATTTGGCATATTTAGGCATTTGAGCAATAGCTTCAGCAAAAGGAATGTTGATATGCAATTTTCTAAATATTTCAAGAAATTTAGCAAATTGCTTATCATGCTGCTCATTTTTAAGTCTTTTAGGATACGGAACATTTACCTTTGCTTGCTCATATTTTTCCCTTTCCTTTTTGCTTTCCTCAGAAGTGCCCCCCTCAGTAGGAGCTTGTATTTCTTTCTCGGGCGCCCGCCCATCTTGATTGTTTTCTTGAACAGCTCCTTGCTACTCCTAAGAGTGACAGTCTTGTAATGCTCATTTCTTGGATTAGGCTCAATTTGGGTAGGCAGTGAGCCTTGAGGCCTTTCAGACAACATAGTAATGAGATTTGAGATTTGACCCTTCAGGCTTCCAAATTCGTTGTTCATGGATCCAATTTGGCCCTCCAAGCTTCCAAATTTTTCATTTGTCTGCTGCATAAACCTTGTCAACACATCATTGGTATCCAACTTTTTCTCCTCTTGCCTTTGCACATGTGAAGGCTTATAGGAGTTCGAGCTTTGCTCCTTTTGTTGTCCTCCCCAAGAGAAATTAGGGTGATTTCTCCAACCCGGATTGTAAGTGTTTGAATAAGGGTCATTTTGGGTCCGGTTGGAATTCTGAACATAATTGGCCTCTTTAGTTGAAGTTGTTGGCCGGCCCTATGCTTTTATCAGTTCTTCAATGGATTGCAACCTCTCATCAGTCTTGTCCATGTAATTGGCTAAAACACCCATGCACGGGTGTCCAACTTTTTCCATGTATCTAACTAAAGAATCTTGCATACCAGGCCTTAACTCACTTTTCTTCTGACCAAGATAGTTGATTTCTTCAGTTAGGCCTCCCCAGAGATTATTTGTGATGTCACTAGTGGAGGTAACTATTGAAGTAGATTGAGCTTGTACCTTCATCAAAGATTGCACCTGTTTAGAGAGAGCATCCAGCTTTATGTTAACACTAGTGTCATCTTCAACCTTGTACATCCCAGCTGATTTCTTGATGTGTCTGTCACTTGTCTCCCATTGGGCATTATCGGCTGCTATCTCTGCAATTAAGTCATATACTGTCGCAGGTTCTCCATTCATTAGAGAGCGTCCACAAGCCATATTAACAATTCCCCTATTTTGAGAAGATAATCCGTTGCAAAAATATTCAAGCAATTGCAACTTCTCAAATCCATGATGTGGACAACTTCAGGGTAAGTCTTGAAATCTTTCCCAAGCTTCATGTAAAGATTCTTGCTCGAGTTGAGCAAAACTGATTATTGCACCTCGGTTCTTATTAGTCTTACCTGGAGGAAAATATTTGGTCAAGAATTTTTGCTTCAGTTGATCCCAAGTGGTAATGGACTCAGCAGGTTGAGAGTCTAGCCAAGCAGATGCCTTGTCAGCCAATGACCATGAAAACAATCTCACTCTAATGGCATCAGGAGTGACACCATTACAAATTACTGAGTCTGCAACCCTCAAGAAGTTTCTAAGATGGGTGTGCGGGTCTTCTGTTAGTGCACCTCTGAAAATAGTCGAATTCTGAACCATTTGAATCAAGCTGAGTTTGAGCTCAAAGTTAGTAGCTTGCACAGGTGGATTGACTATGCTTGTAGTGATATTCGCTGTGGGAGTAAAGTAGTCCCGAAGAGTTCTTCTCGGATTAGCAGCCATCACTCTTGTCTCTTTTCTTATCCTTCGAGCAGTTCTTTCAATTTCTGGATCAAAAACCAAAATAGGCTCCTGGGAGCAAGTGAGCATGCACGAGTAATAGTAATAAAAATAAAACTAACTAATAAAATAAAACTAAATATAATTAATTTTTTTTCTTTTTATTAAATTAAAACAAGAAATAAAATAAATGTCTAAAGCAATAAAAAATCTTTTTCGTTTAATATTATTAAATTAATCCCTGGCAACGGCGCCAAAAACTTGTTGCGTTAAAAACACACTTAGAGCAAGTGTACTCTATTGCAAAAGTAGTATAAAATATTATCGTTTCCACAGGGATTTATTAACATGTACTAAACTAATCAAGATTGTCTATTATTTAGACGAACGAATGTTTGGTGGTTATAGAAACTAAAATAAAAAGATATAAATAGCAAGAATTAATTGAGTTACGGTTTCACTTACAAGCTTCGATTCCCCTATGTCTAATTCGACCTGAATTCTTTTATTTTATTCAATTACCAATCTCTTTACTAAAACTATTAACCCGTTTGGTCATTCGCGATTAATATTCTTTTTCCTAAATTAATCATTGTTTGGCCATGCAAGAATTTAAATTCAAGAAAAGCATAAAGAGAAAAAATGTTGAATGATTTGATGACTAAATTAAAGTTTGGTCATGCATTAATTATAGTCTCAATTATCCTATAGGTCCACCAACTAATTGCAGTACGGTCGCTGATCAACTAATTGATTATAAACATGCAAAGGTTGTCAATCCTAATTATGTAATAAAAACAATAGGATAATAATAATTGAAATAAAAATCAGGAATTCAAAGCATAAATTAAAATATAGAAAGGTCTCTAATCAAGCAAGATCCACCTAAGACCCTAGAAGAGGATTTAGCTATCCATAGTTATCAGAAACACTGAAATAAAATTAGGAGTCATGACTACAGAGATAAAAATAACCCGGAGATAGAGTAAATTTTGATCTGGAGTATTTAGTCTCCTTCTTCTGCTCCAGAGCTCTCTCACGGTGCCAATAACGGTACCCAAAACTCTCTCCTCTCTCGTAAGCGTCAGGTGCTTGCCGTCACGTGTTTTTCCTTCAATATGTGTGTTGTGCGGCTCCCTCCCTTCTTTCTATTAATCACTCCCGCTTTAAATTGCCGGCTGCCTTTCTTTCTTATCCTCCAAGTCTAGGGTTGCGTGGTTCCTTCTCCCCCACGTCAGGCTTTCTTCCTCTCTTTTCATTAAAACTCACGTGTCTTCTTTTTGGTTCCTTTGTGGGCTTCACTTCAATTCCATTCCTTGTGGGAAGCCCATAATATATATATATATATATATATATATATATATATATATATATATATATATATATATATATATATATATATATATATATATATATATATATATGAGGCTCTAAATTAGAGTATAATTATTTTGATATTTTTTTCCTTTCTGCAAAATAAAGAATAAATTAAGTCAGTAATTTATCTAATTATTAACAATTGCTCTAAAAAAATGACTAAAACATGTCCCTAAAAATACACTAAATTGGAGTTTATCATGTGGCTGTGCATGGTCCACGCAAACTGAGTGGTAAACAACTTTCCCTGGATTTGAGGCGGAATTTAAGGCCTCGTGAACCGAAGCAGCGCCAGCTGTTGGCGCGTCTGATCCGTGTGGCGCAACTAGAGGCACGTGATCCTTGGGATTCATAGGCTGATGAGTGATATTTTAAGTGGATGGTGGAGATGCGTTCAGATCAACTTGGGGAGTGTGAGGATCAACCAACGACTCTATTGGCTTGTTGGGAAGAGAATCTAATTGAATTAAATGTGTTGTACTTACACCTTTTTCATTTCCAGACTTCTTAGATACACTTCTCATTTCTTTTTCTTTTTCAGAACTCGCCTCTCTCTCTCTCTCTTCTCATCTGACTTGTTTTTCACCAGTTCAACTAAATTCTTCCCTTTCTCTGCACACTGTGACTTATTTTTTCCTGTAAAATTGAACCATTGGTACCTTCAGGAAGGTCTAAATCGCATAGATCAGGAGGGAGAGGTGTGAAGTGAGAACTAGGATCTTCACCAAAATATGGACGCAGTAGAGAGATGTGAAACACTAGGTGGATCCTGGCTGGGGGTGGCAGATCAAGCTCATAAGCCACAGTTCCAATGCGATGAATGACTGTGAAAGGGCCAAAATATCGCTTGGCCAGTTTCTAAGATGTTCTTCGGACTACTGTTTGCTGCCTGTATGGTTGCAGTTTCAACAGGACCAGATCTCCGGTTGTGAAGGTACAGTCTACTCATTTTTTGTTAGCTTGAGTGATCATGCGTTGTCTGCTTCTTTTTAAGTTTTCTTTCAAAGTGCTTAACACTGCTTGAAACGGCGTCATTTGGATACTGGAGTGAAATGAAGAGTTGTGCCAATACTCTGCAAGATGAAGAAACTTGAACCATTGATGTGGGTGGTCACCAGCGAAACACCTCAGATATGCCTCAAGGAAGTAATTACCACTTCAGTTTGACCATCCGTTTCCGGGTGATAAGCTGTACCGTACTTGAGAGTTGTCCCTTGAACGCGAAAAAGTTCCTTCCAGAAGGAGCTAAGGAAGAGTGGATCTCTATCTGAAATAATAGTCTTTGGCAGTCCATGCAAACGGCAGATCTCGACTGAGAAGCGTGTGGCTAAGTCTGAAGCAGTGTACTTGGATGGAAGCCCAATCAAGTGGATGTACTTAGGGGTGTTCAGTGGTTCGGGCAAATCCAAACCAACCCACGATCCAATCCAAACCGATATGTTTGGTTCAGATATTTTTCGTGTTCGGGTCAAAATCGAACAAATCCAAACCAACCCGTAGTTGTTTGGATCGGGCAACGGATTTTAAAAATCAAATCCGCGAACCCGAACCAACCCATATTACGTCATAACAATTTTGTAATTTTAGATGCACACGATTTTATTTACTTAGAATTTTTACCTTAATAATTTATGATTAAGTTGTAAAATTTTAATACTATGAATGGGAAGACTATTAGTGTATTTGAGTTTGATTTCGTGTGATTTTCAATTTTTTTAGCTATTTAAAGTGTTGGAATATCATAAAAAAGTGTTGTTTTTTATATTTTAGAAAATTAATATTTTAGTGAATGACCCGTGAGCCCAATCCAAACCAACTCGTCCAATATCGGTTCGGTTTGGTTCGGATTTTGGAGGAAAGAATGTAAAATCCGAACCAACCCAAACCGAATAATTATCATTGGTTCGGGAAACGGATTTGGTCAAATCCGATCCAAACCGACCCACGAACACCCTTAGATGTACTTTGTTAAGCGGTCACAGATGACCCATATCACTGTATGTCCGAAAGAAGCAGGTAAATGAGTTATAAAATCCATTGTGAGTTCTTCCCATACCTGATTGGGTGTTGGTAAGGCCTGTAGTAACCCCTTTTTTTAGGCAGATATTTGTTGTGCTGACAACTTGAGCAGTGCTTGATGAAGTGCTTGACATACCTGTGGATCCCTGGCCAAGTAAATGATGCAGATAGACGGGCAAGTGTCGGTTTCACGCTAGAGTGACCTGCAACAGGGGTGGTGTGATATTCTCGGAGAAGTGCTTGTCGCAGTACGTCCTCATCAGCTACAAATAGTCTCTTTTTGAAATAAAGTAGACCGTTTTTGAAACTGTATAGTTGCTGGATTGCTGAGTCTGACTGGCTTTTCAAAACTAACTCATTTCCCTTGTCATTTGTTGCATAATAATCCCGGAGTTGAGAGATAAGGGTTGGAACTGGTGATGAGATCGCAGAGAGCAGTAGGCCTGCATCTGAATATTTCCGGCTTAAAGCATCAGCAACTTGATTTGCTTTACCAAGTTTGTAAAAAATCTCAACACTGAAACCTTGTAGTTTAGATGCCCATTTTTGCTGTTCTGGAGTTTGTATTGTTTGAACTAGAAGAATTTTGAGACTCTTTTGATCTGTGAAAATGTGAAAATGTCTCCCTATAAGATATTGACGCCATTTCTTTACTGCCTCAGTAATTGCATACATTTCGCGGACATAAACAGAAGCTGCCTGCATTCGCAGACACATTTTTTTGCTGAAGAAAGCCAAAGGGTGTCCCTCTTGGGATAAAACAGCACCAATCGCAATGGCGGAAGCATCAGTTTCTACCATGAAGACCTTGGAGAAATCTGGAAGGACCAACATTGGCACTTGTGTAATTTTATTTTTCAATTCTGAAAATGCCAAACTGGCTGATGTACTCCAACTGAAATTAGTGGAACATAACCAATCGGTGAGAGGAGCGGCGAGAGAGGCGTAGTGGCGGACAAACCGCCGATAGAATCCAGTGAGGCCTAAGAATCCCCTGAGAGCCGAGAGTGAACGTGGCTCCAGCCATTCGATAATAGCTTTCACTTTTTCAGGATCAGGGGCAACACCTTTAACAGAAATAACATGTCCTAGGTAATGAACAGTATCAACTGCAAACACACACTTAGATAATTTTGCAACAAAACTATGTGTATGTAATAAATCTAATATAAGCTGCAAGTGAAGTAAGTGATCAGATAAACAGTTGCTATAAATTAAGATGTCTTCAAAGAAGACTAAAACAAACCGACGGAGAAAAGGCTAAGTAAATCATTCATAGCTGATTGGAAAGTTGAGGGAGCGTTTGTCAGCTCAAAAGGCATAAGAGTGATGGGCTGGTCATTATGTGAGAAAGGGATTGATGGAATTAAAAAAATCAGCTTGTATAGGTCCAAGTGTGCGTAGCCATTCCATACCAAGAACCACATCCGTACCCTTTATAGGAAGCTGATAGAATGGTAAACAGAAAATGTGGTTTTGTAGAGTAATGGGGACATTGTTGCAAACGCCCTGACAATCTAGGTGAGAGCCGTTGCCAACCATGACCGAGAATTGGTGGGTAGCGGAACTAGGGAGGTCCAAGTGGGTAGCAATTCTGGATTGAAGAATGTTATGACTTATGAGTGCTCCCTGTATCTACCAAAACCATAACCCTCAGCCCTCCAATTTGGCCTTGAAATTTGAGTGTTTGGGGAGAAAAATGCCCTGTGAGTGCTTGAGGTGATAATTGGAAGTATGTGTTTTCTTGATCAATAGCCACATATTCCTCCTCTGAGGTGTGGATTTCCTCCTCCAATTCTGTTTCTTTTGGGTCATCCTTTACTAGAAAAAGCAAAAAACGGCTAGTTGTACATTTGTGGCCAGCAGGGAGCCCAAAGTTGTCTATGCTCCAGATCCTTAACGCTGTATTTGTATCTTTTGTTTTGATGCGGTGGCTCCGGTTCTATTGTCCGAGCCACCATTAACCTGTAATGTACATTAGTGGCACCACCCCTTCCGGCTTCATGCATAAATTATTTTTTCTTTTTATTTGCGCTGTTTGTGCTTTTGAATGTTGCCTTGTTTTTGGTTTATTTTCCTTTGTGAGGCTCGGGGTCGGCCCTCCTTGGCACCGAGTTTGAATTTGAGGATTTGTGAGTTCTCAACATGAGCGAGTCCAGCGCACCAGGACGGGGTTCACGAGTCCGAAAGATGCCATACCAGAGTCTGAGGCAGTTGATCCAAGCGGGGGCTCGAGGAGCGGAGGGGGTGCGTCAAATGTCTTTATGAAAGACTGCGTAGTGAGCCGTGTTGGGCTTGACCTCGTGGTAGAGGTTGATGAGCCATGATAGGCTCGACCCCGCGATAGAGGTCAACAGGTCGTGCTAGGCCCGACCTCGTGGTAGAGGTTAATGAGCCAATAGGCTCGACCTCGCGATGGAGGTCAACAGGCCACGCTAGGCCCGACCTCGTGATAGAGGTCAGTGAGCCCCGATAGGTTCGACCTCGCGATGGAGGTCAACAGGCCACGCTAGGCCCGACCTCGTGATAGAGGTCGGTGAGCCACGATTGGCTCGACCACCCGGTGGAGGTCGGTGGGCCACGCTAGGCCCAACTTCGTGATAGAGGTTAGTGAGGCACGATAGGCTTGACCTCCTAAGTGAGAGGTTGGTCGAAGGCACGTCGAAGAGACCCTTTGCCAGAAGGATACCAATCCGAGGCCGCGGGATCAGGTGAGACTTCATTCGGTCCAGTTCACCAAGTGCAGAGCTTAGAGTGATCGCGGAGTGAAGAAGCTCGTTCGAGGTTGGGTGCAAGGGCTTGGCCTTGACCTCGGCCAGCGTTCTTTGCGAAGCAGCTGAGTTCCTGAAAAGAAATCACTTTATTCATGGGGACCGGGGTCCAATCAGGGATACAATCATCGTTAGTGGTGGGACTCGGAGGTCTGAATTCATGTAAATTTCTATACAAAGAAGTAAACTCCTAAGCGAGGGAGTAACAAAAACAAGTCAATTAACGAAATAATGGAAGTAACCATAGCCGTAGTAGTAGTGTGCTCTCTTTTTTTTAAACGGGGGTCTGTGGAGTGGAGCGGCCAACTTGATGGGGGTTCTGGTCGTGATGTCGCCGGTCCTCTGCCAGTGTCTTCAGGCGATGTGGCGTGGTTTGAGGATGACTGAGCTCCGTAGTGTCGTGGTCGTGGGCTTTCCTGCAAGGTCGTCCGATGTTGTTGTAGTTCCCAGATCAGGTTCGGAGCTCTCAATCGCTTGTTTGGTTGTGGCATTATGCTCATCCTTCGAATCGCCGGGGTCGCCATGTCGTCCGACCTCGACCAGATTGACTTCGGATACAACCTTTTTGCCAGCGTGGTCCTTTTTCTTCTCGGTTTTGTTAGATTTATGTTCTGTTTTTATCGATCGGTAGTGACATTTCTTTGCAGATTCCAAATCGGCTCTGATTGTGATGATCTCATCATCGGCTGAGTAAAACCTCATCTTCAAGTGGACCGTAGAGGCCACGGCTCAGAGCCTACCCAACGTCGGCCTCCCGATGATGCAGTTATACGAGGATTTGCAGGGCAGAACCAGGAATTGGGTTTTCACCGTCCTAGAGAGATTATCAGTTCCATAGGTGACCATTAACTCGAGATACCCGAGCGGAGTAGTTTTTGCCCCGTTGAATCCAGTCAATTATGAGCCCCTGTAGGAGGTGAGATCAGTCTCATAGTTATTAATTTTTGGCAGCAAGTCTTGAAACAGGATATCTGTCGAGCTCCCTTGGTCTACCAGAATTCTCAAGACCTGCACTACAAGAATTTTAGGGATTACCAGCGGACAAGATCCGCCGGAAATAGACAAAATCCGCCGAAAATTGGTGATTACGGGCGGATTTTTTCCGCCGGAAATTCGCCCGCAGGTAACGGTTACCGGCGGATTTTTCGCCGCTAATTACCGGCGGAAATTCTGCCGGAAACTTCCGCCGAAAATTAGCGGCGGAAAAACCGCCGGTAACTGCAGGGAAAACGGCTAAAAAAATCCACCGGTAAATGCTCTAATCCGCCGATAAGTACCGGCGCCAAATCCGTCGGTAAATGCTGTCATCCGCCGGAAAGTTTTCAAAAAAACCGCCGGTAAATTAACGGAATCCGCTGGAAATCTATTTTATTTTAAAAATAAACGGATTTTTAGTTTATTTAAAAAAATAATATATTCGTTAATTAAAATATCTATTATTTAATTCAAAAAATATAATTAATTTATAATATAAATATTTATTTTATATAAATGCTAATTAAACGAGAATTGAATAATGCTTTAAAATGATAAAATTCGCATAGACATCCAAGATCCAAGAATTAAAATATTTATTACATTTTGTCAAAGTAGCGCTAGCTCGGACGGGTTGTTGTTGAGGTCTGGAGTATTTAGCCATGTTTCAAAATCATCTGTGTTGACCTGCTGCTGGGTTTGCTCGGGCTGCTGCTGGGGTTGCTGGGGCTGCTGCTGGGGTTGGTGGAGCTGAGAGTTGAAACCAGAGTACGGCTGACCTTATGGGCTGTGGAAGGAAGGCTGGAAGACTGGTGCAGACGGCTGAAAAGCAGAGCCGTAAGGCTGCATCTGCTGCGGTGGATAAAATGATGATGATGATGATGATGATGATGATGATGATGATGATGATGATGATGATGATGATGATGATGATGATGATGATGATGATGATGATGATGATGATGATGATGATGGCATAGATGGCCTCGGGTATTGAGACATAATATCCATCATATGCTTCCAGCGCTCCTCATTCAACCGTTGCTGCTCCGCATTCGCCCTGTGCAACTCCGCCCGCTTCTCCTGCATCTGTTGTATTTCCTGATCATATTTTTTCTGTCGCTCTTCCATGTCACGATGTTGGTCGTTCAATTTCTGCGTCAACAGCTGAACATCGCTTATTTCTGAAGGCGTGGGGACATAAGAGCGACCAGTACTTCTGTCTGAATTAGAAGATGCGGGAACCACATTTGGAATAATGGAATTTGGGAAAGCAGACAGTCCCAAACCACCAGCTCCTAGTAACCGACCAACTTTTGATGGCCCAACAGATTCCTTCCAAGCAAGAAAAGTCGCTCGACTCTCGTCAACGGGATCAATCCACTGCCACTACTCAGCTGAGTTTCACGATAACTGGTCTGCCAGTCATAAAAATTTCCCTGAAAGCAACAACCAAGAAATGTATAACCAAATTAGTATGTAATTATATAAATATAATAAACGTTATTTACCGCAATATTTCTTGACCGTTCTTCAATATAATCACCAGTCTCCTCACGCGTATGAAGTTGGCGGTGTAACTCAGGCAAAGTAGGTGGCCGAACAAGGCTAGCCTCCTATATATATATATATATATATATATATATATATATATATATATATATATATACACACACACACAGTTATATATTATTTAATATTATTATTTTATAAAATATACAATACGTATGTATATATAATATAAATTTAATCAACTATATATTAAATTTACCATGTGTCTGTAATGTTCAGCTGCGTTGATAGAACCACCCGTATTTATGCAACCCCCTCTCTCAGAAGCACGATTCTTCTTGGCTTTGTCACATTTTTCTTTATACTTCGCATCATTCCATTTCAGTTGGAGCTCATGCCAATCAGAATCACCGATCCATGTCGGCTGCATCCCCTTATTACGCTGTTGCCGGAGCATTTCAGAAAAGCGGTGAGAAGCTCTAGTGTTGAATGTTCTCTCAACTTCTTTCATCGCATTAGGGTACCATGCCATTTTTTCCTATTTAAACAAATTTACTGGTTAGTAAAAACAAATTAATCAATTCAACAAAATTAAAAAACTAAACATTAATTAATTCGTAAAAAAACTTACTCTGAATGCATTCCACATCTTAGATTCCTTATCTTTTTTTACCTCCGTCCAGTTCATCCAGGGTTTAGTGTAATTTGATTTGATTATATATGTGATCGTGCTAGATACAATCCTCCCTGGAATAAATCTCTACATAAAAAGAATAAATATTTAGATAATAATTTATATTTAATATTTTAAATATAAATCAAACAAATATCATTAATAAAATACTAAATTAATACTTACTGCTGGCCAACAACATTCACTACTATACGACCGTCAGGTGCAACCTCAACCACCTCATTATCAATAGTATACCTGCGTATCCCATCTGCATCTGGCGGGGGGTGTCACAGTACCGGGTGGAGGCACAAATGGACGACTCAGCGTACTAGGTCTGCTGCCATGCTCCGTAGTAAGTGGAGCCACAAAAGGGCCATCAACAACGACGTGAGTTACTCGACAACGACGGCCACGTAAAGAAGTAGAAATCTTCTTAAAAAAACCGGTCGGTGTGTCGACACGAGGTAGGTCATGATCGGAATCTGATCCTGATGATGTCATGACTATATATATACATGATAAATAACATAAATAATGAATATCATATATAAATGATGAATAACATATATGATGAATATATAACACATGAATCAAGTCTGATAAATATAAATATTAATTATTTCATAACAAATTAATTAGAATCTCATTCTTTCTCGAAATCACCATCATCATCAGATGAGTGAATTCCTGATACACCGTGATCGACTCCATCCTCATGATCTGTATCTTCTTCTTCATTAACTTCATCATCAGTGTTTGGCTCATCACATAAACGAGTAATGGGTTCAACTTCAATCACTTCATTTACATTGGACATTTCATCCATTTGATATGGCACGTCTTCCACTGTGTCATCATTTGTCTCAATTCAACCTCTTGGTTTTGTCTTAATTGCGACACACCAACCACGCCGATCATTCCATGTTGATGGATAAGAGACATAATAGACTTGTCTCACATTTTATGCAATGACGAACGGATCATACAGTCGATATCTACTATTCATTTTAATGTCCACTGTATTTGTCTTTGGATTAAACTTTGTTCCTCGAGCGGACGGATCGAACCAATTACAATAAAAAACAACTACCTTTTGACTATAATCAAGATATGGGTATGCAAGTTCATATATGTGTTCAACCACACCATAGAAATCATCTTCGCCTCTCCCAGTGACACCTTTCATGCAAACTCCACTATTGACTGTTTCTCTACCCTCTGTCCATTCCTTAGTGTGAAATTTGTATCCATTAACAAAATATGTGTGCCATTCTTTAACACATCTACGAGGACCGTCAGATAAGTTCCTCAAGTGTTGGTTGGTAGGAGTCGGCGGGAGGGAATCGACACATTGCCTAAACCACATTGGAAAATGTGCATGAATGTGAGCAGAAGATTGGTCTTCACTTACTGCCTCTGATGACAAGAACTCCCTAATAAGAAATTATTAATTGTTATATACAACTGTGTAATTTAATTTAATTGAGATAGCTAGCTCGAGAAATACATACTCAATGAATGGTTGGACCTCGGTACAGTTTATCATGACATGAACATGGGCTGAATTTAACTCTTCTTCTGTTGGCCAATGAATTGACTCCTTTCCAGACGGACGACCAGGTAGAGAAAAGACAGACAAAGCTAAATGATGTCTTGGACATTCAATTTCCACGTCATTTCGACTACTTCTAGGAGCAAATTCATTCTTGAAATAATAAGAACAAAAATGAGTTGTTTCACGATGTAAGTAAGAAGAACATATCGATCCTTCAACTCTAGCTTTATTTTTAACTGATCTTTTTGAATCACCCATGAACCTACAAAATGATATCCATCGATCATATGTTAATATATAATCATCGATCTAATTAATCTAAATGATATATATATATATATATTTATATTAACTGACCTTTCAAACGGATACATCCATCTGTATTGGACAGGTCCGCCAAGTTTAGCTTCATTTGCGAGATGAACAGGAAGATGCTCCATAGAATCAAAGAAACCCGGCGAAAATATTCTCTCCAACTTTATAAGATAAATGGGATGTCTTGTTCCATTTTTGTAAGGGCACCCACTTTTAGCGTTGCAGAACACAAATTCTTAAAATATTGACTTATTTCAATGAGTAGATTCAAAACGTGTGTTGGCAACGAACTAAAAGCGATAGGAAGTAAGCACTCCATGAATACATGACAATCATGGCTCTTCATCCCATGCAACCTCCCATTATCCACATCCGCACATCTAGATAAATTGGAAGAATAACCGTCTGGCATTTTGAACTCTTTTATCCACCGATAAACTGCTTTCGCTTGCTCCGTAGATAAAGTATAATTGCCTTTGGGTTTCAGTGTCCTACCGTTAGCTTGCTCAACTAATAACAAATCCTTTCGCCTGCAGTAATGATCCACGTCCTTCCTAGCCTTCTCATTGTCTTTCGTTTTACCTTTCACGTTCATAACAGTGTTAAATATGTTATCAAAGAAATTCTTTTCAATATGCATTACATCGAGATTGTGTCTCAATAGATTATCTTTCCAATATGGAAGTTCCCAAAAAATACTTTTTTTCGTCCAATTATGCCATAGTCCATAACCATCTGGACGAGAAACAACACCAGCAATCACTTCCACAGGGATATCCTTGACACTGTTCCAAACTTCTTCTGGTGTCAGCCTACGAGGAGGTTCAGCTGTTTCAACATTCCCCTTGATGAATGCATATTTTGACTTTCTAAAAGGATGCTCGATAGGTAAAAACCTACGGTGCGAGTCAAACCATGAGGTTTTTCCACCATATTTAAGAGTAAAAGCCTTTGTGTCAACCATGCAAATTGGACACGCCATCTTACCATGTGTCCCCCATCCAGACAACATTCCATACGCAGGAAAGTCATTAATGGTCCACATCAAAGCCGCCCTCATCATGAAATTTTGTCTTCGTGCTGCATCATAAGTTAAAACACCATTCCACAACCTTTTTAGGTCTTCAATCAAAGGTTGCAAATATATGTCAATACCAGCTGTTGGACTAGTTGGCCCTGGTATTATAGCATTTAAAAACATGTAGGGTTTAGACATACACATTTCAGGAGGTAGGTTGTATGGGGTAACAATAACTGGCCAACAAGAATACGGTGTTGCTGATGCTTGAATATATGGTGTGAACCATCAGAGCATAAACCAAGCCGAACATTGCGTGGATCATTGGCAAAATCTGGATGAACACGATCAAAATGCTTCCAAGCTTCACAACCAGATGGATGACGTAATTCACCAGAATTATATCTATTTTCATAGTGCCACATCATTTTACTCGCAGTTTCCATTGAAGTGAACATCCTCTTCAGTCTTGGTATAATCGGCAAATAGAACATTGCTTTCCTTGGAACTGGTTTGCCTTTGCTTGTCCCTTTCTTGCTGACACGATACCGTGGCTCTTGACAAAACTTGCAGTCCAGCAACTCTCCGCAGTCCAGCAACTCTCCATCATTTATGCCAAACTCATTGTTATAATAGATCATGCAACCAGACACACAACAATCAATTCTTATAGAATTTAAACCAAGCTTCAATACCAATATTTTAGCATCATAATAACTCTGCGGCAAAAGTCCTCTAACGGGGGTTGCATCCAACATCATTTTAGTCATGTATTCCATGCACAATTCCGCAACGTTAAATTGAGACTTAAGACCCAACAACCGAACACACATTGATAACTTAGAGTCTGTAGATCCTTCAAATAATGGTTTATTTGTCTCACTCAAAAACATATAAAACCTCTGAGCTTCCTCATTTGGAACTTCTTCAGCATCATATTGTGGTTCTTCGAAATCCAAATTTACACCGACAGCATCAGATATCATCCCCTGAACAACATCAAGCGGCGGCTGATATCCCGTAGTCGTTGGATTACTACTTGATGCGGAAGCTTCTACGACTGGACTTGATGTGGGACCTTCTACTTGGATAGGAACATTATCAACCGCGGGAACTCCAGCTGCTAACTCGCCATGACGGGTCCATATCCAATAATTTGGCTTAAACCCATTATTGTACAAATCAAGTCGAACATCACCTTCCTTTGTTATAGATCGAAACATACATTTGGAGCAAGGACATCTAATTCCACCTTGTCACTCAAATTCTTTTTGACGCTTAGCAAAAAGAACAAACTCTTCGACTCCTTGTACAAAACGCTGCTTCAAACCAGCTCTTCCAGGATATATTCGATCATACATCCAGCTACGATCCAATTTTTTGTGTATGTTCCTTATTATATATATACTACACAACATATATCATATGTGTATTAGAACAATACACATTGGTATTGATATTTTTATGTATGACCAAATATACAAATGGTAATATATTTTTGACAACATTTTATTTTACTAATAAATTTAATTTTTTTACTTCTATATATATATATATATATATATATATATATATATATATAAAATCTAATTATTTTACTAATTATTACAATCTAATTTATTTTATTTTTTCGAATAATTTCTATAACATTAATAATTTTTACTAAAAAAAATTTTACACAATAAATAAAATTTATTTTATTTTCACGAAAAATTCGTATTTTAGAATTCTCAAAAATTTTAGATAATTATTATTATACAATTAGTCTAAACATAATCTAATTAATACACAATAAATAAAATTTATTTTATTTTCGTAAAAAATTTATAATTTATAATAATAACAACAAATACATTTTATAAGAAATAATTTTGTTAACTAACCGGTAGTGAAAAGAAGTCTTTGACTTAATGCTTTCCGGACTCTTGTAAACAAAACTCCAAACTCGCAACTCCAATCCATTGCAAAACAAATAATAACAAAACGCGGGATATCAGTCAACGGTAGTGAGCGGTTTTCGATACACGAATCCACCGGAAAACGTGAGATACCGGCGGATTATTGACCAACCGGCAGATTAGGCGCGATTACCGGCGGATTAGGTGCGATTACCGGCGGAATTATCAGCCGGAAATGGCACCGGATGTAATATCCCCAATTTTCGCTATTTAAATAATTTGGCGTGAATTATTATTTTTGTGAATTCTTGTCTTGATTAGAAATAAAATAAATTGAAAGTGATTTACTTGATTGGTCAATTAATTTAATTGTGTGCCAAATTGAGTTAATTGCATCATATTTAGTTAGTTAGAGCTGGTGGGAGTCATTAGGAATAAAATTTCTAAGTGAAGGGTATGGTTGTCTTTTACCTAGCCTATATATATATATATATATATATATATATATATATATATATATATGCCCTTCCAGCTGAAACACAAAAACACTTCATTCCTTGAAAAAAATCTGAAACAGCAAGATTGAGAAGAGAGAAAAAGGAGAATGGGCGTGAGGGAGAGAAGGAAGAAGGAGAAGGGAGAGTTCCTCAGAAATGCCTTGCATGTACAATCTGATTTCACCATTAGTTTCAGTTTTCCATTCTCTCTCCATTGATACAATTTTCGAAACCATCCTTCTCCTCCACCACATTCCACCATTGAAGACCACCTTGAGCTTCACATGGCCAAACACCAAATCTGTTCCTTGCATGTTATGTTGGAGAGTTGTAGAGCCAGTCCCTGTACCTGAAACGCAAAGTGGAGCAACCTAGAGAGTAGTTCAGTGGCTGGGTTTTCAGTTGGAAGTTAATTGGAGCGGTTTGGGAGAATTTGGAGTCACCGTGTGATCGTGTGCACAAAGTCTCGGTGTTTAATTGCTATCGTCTTCAAAAAGGTGAGTTCTACTCGCTTAGGATATCTGTTTATGTTGCATGGTTGGTTGAATTCTGTTTGTGTTGTTGTTGTACTTGTTGGTACAAAATTTGGTGCAATTATTGTTAGCAAAATCATTGTATAGCCATCCTGGACATAGGTGTGATTGTTTTGAAACTGGGAATGATATGTCAGTCCAAAAATTTTGGGGCTTATTTACTTAGAAACTAGATTAAATACTTGTCATTTTGGATTTGGAATGGTGACATTTGGACTTGTGTAGCTCAAGATATGAGCATTACAAGTTAGGGCAGAATTCTGGAGACAGTTTGAGAATAGGTTCGGTTTCTGGGTATCTAGGGATGATATAGGTATCCAAAAATTTTGTGGTCAATTGTTTTAGAATCTAGACTTAATGCCCGTTAATGTGGTTCTAATTTGGTTTAATTTGGAACTGTGTAGCTCAAGTTGTAGGCTCCACAAGTTAAGGTAAAACTTTGTTGGGTTGTTAAGTCATGCAATTGTTGAATTGGAATGTTGAGCTGAACTTATGAATTTGCATGTCGTGATTGTGGTTTGATAGGTACTGGTTGTTGATTGGTTTGACTGTGGTTATGTGCGTGTGAAGTGGTAGTATCGATCGGGAAGTAATTCGGGTTCGGGACGGAATGATACGATTCAAGGAAAATAAAAATCTGGGCCACCGTGAACAATGCACGGATCGTGCGTTATGGGAGCACGGGTCGTGTTGTTTGTTCATGGGAAGCCTGGGAATGAGTTTTGGACACACACGGATCGTGCGTATGGGCGCACGGGTCGTGCGTAACTCTCGGATTGCCTATTTTAAAAAGTGCTTTAAATCATTCCGAACGATTCCAATTGCTTTCTAATCCTTTCTTCCACCTTCCCCAATGATACTATAATTGAATTGCCTTGAATTGAGTGGTGATTGACTGTGATTGGATCCAAGTTATGTTAGTACCATATGATCGGTTATATTTGGATTATGTTCAGGTTAAGTGAATGCTCATGTGATTGACCATTGGTTTCATGTTATGACTTTGTGATTGATGTATTGTGCTGGACTGACTGGTTTAGTAAGATTGATAAGTTAAGTTAGCGAACCTTAGTAATCCATGAGAGATCACTTAATATTTAGACTAAGTTAGTAATTAGATCACGTTAGTTATAAGTTTATGTTAAGTTCAGTTCATTGTTAAGTTAAGTTAGTGTTATGTTCAGTTCAGCTTATTGTTATATTTGAGTTCATTGTTGAGTTCAGTTCAGGTATATCTTCATATATATCTTTTAGTCGGGGTGACGACCCTATTCAGTTTAGTGTGCTAGGGGAGAGGCAGTCATGAGCCTTATGAACCTAGGCCCCATCAGGGACCCAGCCGATTAGTGGGGACGGGTTCACCGGAAGCTTATTATGCCAAGTGACCGGTGACACGCTATAACTTTAGTTAGTGTTGTTTCTTGTAACCGGCTTGAGGGTTATGAGGACAACGTTAGTTCAGTTTATGTGTTGTATCTTGTAACCGGCTTGAGGGTTATGAGGTCAACGTTTAGTTAGTTAGCCACATAGTCAATTTTGAGGACTATGAGTTAGAATCAGAATAATGAATCAAGCATAATTGAACCGAGAGAGTTGGTAAGGAGTTTCGATAGAACTCACTGAGACAAGTTGTCTCACCCAATCCATTGTTGTTGTTTTTCAATTAAGCAGGGAAAGTTGAAGACCGTGAGGCACGGCTATGGAGACGCTTGAGGAGCAGACGCTATCTTTATTTCATTATGTCTTGTATTTCAGTTTCCTTGTATTTCTGTATTTCTATTCAGGATCTTAAGACTATTCGATTGTACGACTTATGTCTTTCAAGTTGTAAATCGCTTCCGCAGACTTTCTATTTTGGTACCGAACACTAGTTGAGTGGTGTAAGGACCGACTTTATGTATTTTATGTTAAGTTATGTAAGCGAACCTGATGGGTTTTTAGCATCGAGTATTAGTATGTGTTCAGTATTTAAAAAGGGAAGTCACTCTGATGTATGCCAGTAGTGCGCTTCGGTAATTTCTACAAGATAGAAATTAACGGGGTGTTACACCGGAAATGGCAATTACCGGCGGAATTTTTCGTTGACTGTTACCGGCGGATCCGGTTCATTACCGGCAGATTTTGAATTTCAAAAATTTAATATTATGCGCTGGAAAGTGAAATTACTGGCGGATTTATTTCGATGGTTTTTACCGATGGATTATGCTGCCATTACTGACGGATTTATGTTAAAAAATATTTTTTAATTGGCGAAATTATCCGCCAGTAATTGCAATTACCGGCGGAAAATTTTAAAATTTTTTCCGTAGAAAAATTCGCCGATACCACCTATCTATTCCGCCGGTAAGTTACGGTCCAATTGCAATCCGTCGGTAACACGTATATATTCCGTCGGTAATTTACTGGGGGAACCAGTCCGCCGGTAACTCCCAAAATCCGTCGGTAATGTACCGGCGGATTTTTTCCGCCGGAAATGGGCGAAATTCTTGTAGTGCTGGACGTCCACCATGACAGCAGAGATGATCAGTCGGATGTATTTGTTTGGTTTACCATCTGGGAGGTCTTGGTCGGAGAAAGCCAATGGGGTCTGTTAGAGAGGTTGGTGGTCTTTGGGTTGCTTGCTATGCTCAAGATTTCTTTCCATCTCCTTTTCATGGATCTTTTGGTCTCACCCGAGTCGACCGAATATCCGCCAATGATCACAGCAGCCACTGTCCTGGAGCGCTGTTGATTCATCTCTTCATCTTCATCTGAATCCGCATAGTCGGCCTTCACCAGTTTGGCCACCTCGATCACCCCGGATTTTCCTTTTTGGGGTGCGCGGGATCGTCTTCGTTCCTCATCTCCTTCCTTCTTGATGTACTTGCTTAACTTGCCTTTCTGTGTCATATCCTCGATGTCGTCCCGGAGAACCCGGCACTGGTTGGTGTCGTGACCGTGGCTCCTGTGGTAGCGACAGTACTTTTTCTTATCAATGTTTTCTCTTGGCGCGATGGGGGCCGGCCACTTGCGGTCCTTGAACTCGGTGTTGGCGCATTCAGCCAAGATCTTTGATTTTGACTCGTTCAGCTTGGTATACTCGAAAAACCGGGGTCGTCTTTCCCGAGCAGGCCCTACAGAATCTTTCTTTGCATTTTTCCCTTTGTCACTTCCCTTTGTCGGGGATGAACCGTGACCGACTTCATCGGCCATATCGTCTTCCTCATAGTCAATGAATCTTTGCGTCCGACGTAGGATTTCTTCCAGAGTGCGGGGTAAGCGAACTCCAACGTCGATTTGGAAAAGGCTCTTCTTGCGGAGCCCGTGCTTCATGAATAAGAGTCTGATTTTGTCCTCTAGATGTCTGACATTGTTCGCCTCTTTGTTAAACCTTTCAATATAGTCACGCAAGGTTTCATTCTCCCCTTGCTTGACTGCCTTAAGCACATCTATCGACTTTGGTTTCAGCTTAGATGCAGTGAAACATGCCGAGAACACCCGGACGAGCTGGTCCCAAGAGTAGATGGAACCGGGCTTGAGATCCCTAAACCAGAAGAGTGCTGTCTTGCTCAGCGACAGAGGGAAGATCTTGCATTTAATGTCGTCTGTGGCATTCCTATATTGCATCATGAGGTCGAACGTATCAACATGTTCGTCTGGGTCCCCCATTCCATCGTACATGTTCAACTGTGAGGGCTTCTCCAAGGATTTCGCCACTTTGCACTCGGCGATCTCCCGAATAATAGGGGTCCGTCGGGGTCGTCTGGAATGGCACCGGCGGGGTGAGCGACTTTTCCTGCGGGGAGAGCGGTTCTTGGGTCGAGGAGAGAGGCTACGAGATGATGAGGATCCATAAGAGCTCCGACTGGGGCTGGAGCTCGCGGGAGTCGGAGGAGAGCGAGAGCCTCCACGGCGGCCTGCCCTGCGAGGAGGATACCTGTGAGCGTGATGTCTATGGGCGATTTTCCTTCGAGGTGGGGAGCGATGGCGCTTGGAGGCGACGGTTTGTTGAACAGGGGATTTGTCGAGGGGCCGAGTCGAGATAGCAGGAGTGTTTGCTCGGACGGCCGCGACCTCCTCATCCATCTGTGTCAGGCGCAATTCTTGTTGTGCGATGGCGCGGCTTTGGCGATCCAGGAGATCGAGTATCTGGTTTACTGCTTGGACTGGAACAGGGACTGCCTCGGCAACTGGCTGAGGTGAGAGGAGCGGCACGGAGCGGGCCTCCTCGGCGGGGAGCTCTTGAACGTGTACTTCTGGAGTTTGATTCTGCCGGGGCACGACTTCATTGACGCTTCGTGGATGAGACTGACTTCGGGTAGGGGTTCGTCCTCGCGAAGCCATGGGAAAAGACTTTGATTTGATGAGAGACTAACGATCAGCTCCCACTGTGGTCGCCAAATGTTGTGTACCTTGCCTCGGGATCTGGGATCCGGAATCTGCGGTCGGTATGTTTAATGAGAGTCTTCTCCTTGCCTAAGGTCAGACGAATACTTTGAGAGTCAGAATCTTCTGAGGTTGTTACCGTCAGTGTCGTCTCCTTCTGAGGTTGAGCTCATGAGGTCGGGTACTTGCAGACACTCTGATGCCTAAGTCAGCAATCAGAAGTCAGTGAGAGGTACAAGTGAGCAAAAGCGTACCTGAATATAGTGGGCAGACCCGTATTTATAGACGCGGGCCACGGGATTCCGCAGATCTCACCTGATCCGGAGCCGTTGGATCGGGGCACTGTAACTTGATCCGTTGATCTTTATTCCGTGTGATGGCTTGTTTGTTGGGCCGGATCCCTTGTCGAATTGGGCCGTTCCCAATGCGGATTGGGCCTCTTGGACCGATTCGGAACAGTGGCCAATGGTCAAAATATTAATGTCTGGGATGATAACTGGCTGCCTTATCAATTTGGGTATAAAGTTTGGACGGTGAAGCCACAAAATTTTGAAATCTTAAAAGAGGCAGATCTTATCGAAGATGGTTCTTGGAGAGTTGATCTTATTGAATCAGTTTTCTTGCCTTTTGAAGCTATGTAAATTGTTCAAATTCCACTTCCCCAAGAAGTTCAAGAAGATAGTATGGTTTGGGCTCCGAACAAGAAAGGTTTATTCACTGTCAAATCAACTTATCATGGCATTAAGCATTGGAAAAGTTCTTCGGTTTCACTGGAGGAAACTACTACAAATAATAATGCTGTGTGGAAAAAATTGTGGAGTTTTAAAACAATTCCAAAACATATTCATTTAGCTTGGAGGATTATTAACAATTCTCTTCCGTTCAAGAACAAGTTGGCTTCTAGGGGAGTTTCGTGTGATCCCTTTTGCTCAAGATGCAAAGATAAATTAGAAGATATCAACCATGTTTTTAAAGATTTCCATTGGGCAAAAATCATCTGGTTTTCTTCTTTTCTGGGAATTAATTTTGAGGAGATTAAAGAGACTTTTACAGATTTACTAATTGATTGTATCCTGCAATTGTCAGAAGAGGTGGTTATCGACATTTTATCTTTGGTTTATTCTTTGTGGGCGAGGAACAAACATTGCTTTGAAGCCAAACAATTGTTAGTTGATGAAGTCTTAAAAAATGCTTTCAATATTATTTCTGATTTTAACACATCTATTTCGGCCCAAGTTGTAGCATTGATACAATCTATACCCATTGGTTTAGCGCCTGGTTGTAGCATTAATTACAACATTGTCAATA
This sequence comes from Astragalus membranaceus, assembly GCA_039519185.1. NCBI lineage: Eukaryota > Viridiplantae > Streptophyta > Magnoliopsida > Fabales > Fabaceae > Astragalus > Astragalus membranaceus. The sequence goes on along the minus strand of CM076854.1, from coordinate 71,889,883 downwards.
GGTTTCAAAAAGAAAAGCAGCTGCATAAATTTACAAAATTCCTATTTGACCATAGACTATTCTAGACGCAAAAGTCCCTATCCCTATAGTTGCATCGTACCGAAGTCATCAAAATAATAGTTATCGCTTAAGATGAGGCCTACCCAAAAGGCTACAAGTCCTGGGGTGAACTGTAGATCCCAAGGACAATCTACTCTGATGTCTGCAAATCTGAAAAACAATAAAGGAATGATAGGGCGAGTCACAAAGACTCAGTGAGAGCATAATAACCAAGGTGGACAGGAAGGAGAAGAAAAGACAGCACGAGTGGTTTCCCATCAAATACGATATATATAACAAAAAAATAAAAAATGGAAAGAATATCTTTTTGCATATATATACAACAATCACAATATCAAAGTTTTTCAACACGCCTCTTCTCAAAAATATGACAAGAAACATAAGCTATCTACTATTATCTCTTCATCGTGGCAAACGGTAATCATAGGCCGTATTATCTCTTTGTCATGGCAAAACGGTAATCACAGGCCGTATTATCTCTTCGTCACGGCAAACGGTAAACTAAAAAGGCTATGAGCATTTCACCCATAGGCTGCATTATCTCTTCGTTGCAGGAAACGGTATTCAACAACAACCACAATACATCCATAACAACAAATTGAACACATAAAATAGAAACAAGCTTTCAACTCATTTGTAGACAAAATTTATTGCTCCTCCCATAAAAGAAAATGATATAAAAACAATGTCACATTGTAAATTAGCTACTCACAACTATGAAGAGTGAACTAGATTGCTTCCATTGCCTTCAAGAGGAACCACCGAAGTTGCTTGCACTGAATCTGAGCATCACTACAATAACTTTAAACCCTTAGAAACTTATTAATAGTCATTCAACAACTTGGATAACACTAATTTGTCAAAAAACCCCCAATTTATTGAACTTAGGGTTTTTAAAAGAAACTCAAAAATCTGAAATTAAACATTCTACTACCCTATACCATCAACCACAACTCATTTATGCTAATTATTAACTCTTAATTTAAGAGATTGTAGAGTTTTACCTTACAAACACCAAAGAGACAGATTCCCAAAAAAGGGTATGGTATTTCCAATTCAAGATATCCTTTTCAAGCTTGCAATCCTAGTTCATGTAGAGTTATGGTGAAGAGGGGAGAAAGAAATTATACATGTAGGGAGAGACAATAGATGTTGAAGAAGAAGAGGGAAAGAGAGAGTTGTTACGGGAGAGAAGAGGAAAGAAGAGTGAGTGGGTTGAAAGAAAGAGGAAAAGAAATTATACATGTACGGAGAGACAATAGATGGAAAAATGATTTTATTTAATTAGGAAAGAGAGAGTTGTTCGACACAACCCCACTCCACAATTATTTTATTATATTTTTTTTACTTTTCTTTCTTTTTTTTGTTTGATTTGGTTTTGCTTTTTTTTTATATATTCAAATAATCTTAATGAAACGGGTTGTTTCAAAAAAAGCACAAAAATAATTAATTGTTATTTAATCTTTTTTTCTTTAATTTACATTTTCTTAATTCAAAAAAATAACAAGGGTAAAATAAATATATATTCAAATTAATATTTATTTTCCAAATTAATCAAAAGATAACCTTCTTTGGGAAGGATGTCATGGGGTGTCAATACATTCCCACGCATAACCGGCTCCAGAACACAAATCTGGTCTCCAAAGACCCTTATCCATTCCAAAAGGGATTTATCAACGTTTGACCCTAAAACTAAACTTTGGTGTTGGCTCCATTTCAAAAGTTCGAAGAATCTTTTCTCAGATTTTTCGGTCGCAACAGCTGGCAACTTCACTGGGGACATTTTAGAAAGTCAAGCCTAATTAAATTAAGGTGCATTTTTCTTACTAATTTTAACGTTTTATTTTACCCCTTTATTTTTTGTTGATTTATTTTACTTACTTATCCATGTTGTAAATATTATTTATTTGTATCTGCCATATTAAACATTAGAGTAGATGACTTTTATTTTTGTTATGTATCTTTATCTGTTTCAGAACTCCGGAAGCTTAAATATTTTGCTCCCATCACAAACATCACTTACACATTTACACACACTTATAAGTGGGGCCCTATACCCGGGTCTGTGTAAAACTTAGGACGAGTGAAGATTATTAGTGGTAGTCCTAGTGGATTTCTGTCTGACTATCATGAGAATCTAATTCAGAATGCGCTCATTCATGGTATCCCACACCTAGTAGTCATTTATCGTTGTAGATCGTATTATCGAGACTTTAGTTTTGGAGGCCTTTTGGGAGAAAGTGATTAGATCTACCTGAAAGAATATTCACAAAGTAAACTTTTGACCACTAGGGTTTATAATTTTTATTCTAGGTGCGACCTATTTGGGATAAAGTACATTTTATTTGATATATAACCCTCGCTTCATGAACATAGTTAGTCTTTTAACCAGAAAATAAAAGAACATAAAATCACTATGCATTCATAATTAAATAAAATCATTTTCCATCAGCATTCCATTATCAATGCACCATCATGCATCTCATCATTTAAAAAATAACAAAAATATCATATTTTTTTATTTGTTCAAAATGCATCATTTTGCATACCCATAGACCCAAAAAAGAAAGAAAGTAATATCACCTTGATATTATAAAAAAATTATATTTATTCATTATTTCATTTAAATGCATTTCTCCAATTCACGCATAATAATAAAAAAGTTATTTATTCCTCTCACATGCATCTCAAATGCATTATTCCTCCCGCATGCAACAAAACAAAAATTAGAAATTGCTTCATCTTTTTTTTATTTTTGCATCATTTATCATCCAGTATTTTTTGTTAGGGTCTTATTCTAGTTGAAACATAAGAAAAAGGTAAACCATATACCCGTTTAAGGTATCATTCTTTCACATCATAGCAATCATTAAATAGTTCATTCATCTGCATTGTTGTTAATGTAAAACAACATTCATATGTTCATGCATTATACTTTATACAAAGAAATTAAAAAATAAACCAAAACTCGTGAGAAAATATTTTTGACACAATGTTTGATGAGAAAAAGCTGTCATATCCCTTGAATAAATTAGTACCTTGAGTCACCAATATCAAGTGTACTCTTCACCCCATATACATCCAATCTATACCTACCACATTTATGGAAACCATCCACCCACTTAACCACCATTTAATTACCTTCAAAGGAATTCACCAATAACCTTTTTACCATCATGGTCATTCCATATTGACTCGATCACTTCAACTATTTCCCTGTAGGCTTGACCCTTAGCCTCAAAGGCATGCCTCATCAATGGTATCAACCAATGTTAGTTCTACTTGGAAGGACCTAGTTGATGCCTTTCTGAAACAGTATAAATACAATATCGATATGGCTCTTGATAGGGCACAATTAAAGAACATGGTAAAGCGGGATAACGAGTCTCTCAAAGAATATGCCCAACGCTGGAGGGGGTTGGAAGCACAAGTGGCACCACTTTGCTCGTGAAAGAAATGATATCCATTTTATGGACACCCTATAATCAACCTTTTAGGACAGATTGATCGGGAGCGTATCTTCAAGCTTCTCAGATATGGTCATTAAAGGGGAAAGATTGGAAGGTTGATTGAGAAACAAGAAAATTGCCCACAGTTCAGTTGGAATCAGTAACCCAAAGAAACCTTCCTTCGGATTTGTTAAGAAGAAGGAATGAAAAACCAACCCTATATAGGGTCAGGGAAAGTCTCTTACACTTACAATAATCCCCCCCAAGCTCTTCAATTCCCAAACCAGATACTGCCTACTGCACCTACCAAGCCAATCACAACTAGAGACCACCAAATTACCCAGAAATAAAACCTCACCAGCTCGACCCAATTCCCATGTTCTACTCAGACCTATTTAGTCACCATGTTAGTCATAACATAATTACCCCCACCCGATGAGACACACTCAGCCTCCTTTCCCAAGGGGTTACGACCCAAATGCCACAATGTGAGTTTCATTTAGGGGCAGTTGGACACTCAGTTGAAAATTGCATGACACTAAAATATGTAGTTTGGGACTTGATCGAATCCAAATGGTTGACTTTCAAATAGGATGGTCCGAATGTAGGCACCAACCCTTTGACAGGGCATGGGAAGTCATTCGCCAATGCTATTGAAACATATAAGACCAACCTTTAATTAAGGGGGTAGAAGACATCAGTACACCCTTGGAAGTCATCCATGTTGAGCTATGTCACTTTGGAGTTATTACAAAGGAATACACTAGAGAGGATTCATGTGGTCTCTGCGTTGATGACCCTCACTATGTCGGGAAGTGCGGAGCGTTCAAATTAATTCTCCAAGGTTTGTTGGACAGTCATATAATACAAGTGGGATTTCTGAAAAAGGAAGGAAATGTGTTGACTCTCCAGTCGAACAATGACGCGAACATGGCTTCCCGAAGGCCACTAGAAATCCGTTACAACAAAGGTTTTCCCCATTCATTTTGGTCTCTTCTTTGTAAGCTCTGGTCCTTTTCGGACTATTCTATCCCACGCTTGTGAGATCCTTATGAGTATGCCGACATCTTTCTAGGTTTCCCCATAATGGTAAAAAGGGATTAGCATGTCCTATGTTGGTGGATTTCGCATGAGGTACCCGAGTTGTCTCAAAGTTAGAGATGGATTGTAGTTTATGCAACCCTTAGTCCCCATGAGTGGCACATTCTGAAAGGTTCTACACTGATAAATCACTTCCGGCCTCTCTTGCCACCATGGGTACCAACGGACCCTGTATTCATTGAGATTCGTCAGCACTTACATCCATTCTTGAGTGTTCATGATCTTAACATCGCACCTTTTAAAGTCTTCAATTGGGCATGAAACTTTTTCTTTATTGATGAAGGTGTGAGTGAAAAGCTAAACATAAATCATAGGTAAGCAGCAAAATACCTTCCTTTCACTATACTAGTTAAAAGTACAGTAAGTGTCTGCAAGAATGACTCTTACTGAGCTTCTCTTATCTTTAAAGGCTAGGAAAACACTGATAGCTATTGTGTCTACATATCTTTCAAGGTGTGAGAATAGAACAATGCCAAATATGATAAGAGCTAACATCTCTTTAAAAGGCCCTCAATTTGATTCCGATTTTTCTTCTTGATTAACAAGTCTTCTTTCTTAACTTGCAGAATTGAAGCAAGTGTCTCTTCCTTATAGAAGTTGTAGTAGCGTCCCAAATATTGGTGGGGCATATTCTTCCAAAGTAAGGGACATTTGGAAATCTTTGAAGGTAAAGCATCTCAGGGGAGAGTCATAAAATTGGCTCAACACAACAATGGCCTCTGTTTGCACCTCCAATTGTAGTAGCATGATGAAGTTCCATAGGTTCTGTCGAAGGATCCGCGTTCGATGCTTGTTAACAAACCCGCACACTTTCTCAAGCTCCCAAGATCATGTTGTTTCACAATGGGTAGTTCATAGTTTGACTTTCTTTGCTACTCGGTCCCATATCGTCTTGTTTTAGTAGTTATGACAAAAAATTTCAAGCTTTTACAATTTCCGGCAAACCTATATGAAAATGAAGAGAATGCATATAAGGACTTATTATCATATTCTTTTTGGAAATAATGATTTTGTATGATGAATGAAAATAATGATGTCACCTCATGTACATGAATATAAAAGAAAGAAATAGGAAAAAGTCTTTTGTAATTTTATTTTTGAGAAAACATTAACTATGTTGATGCAACGAGTAACTGGAGTGCCCTTGTGTCTTAGGCAAGTTATATCTAGATTGTGGATTTTATACATATCATGGTCTAGGGTCACTTTTGTGATCATTCTTCCGGTGGCTCAAATCACTTCCTCACAAAGGTCTCCAGAGCTAAAGTCTCCTTCATGATATTATCCCAATGATATATAGATGACTATCACGTGTGGGATATCATAAAAAGGCGCACTCTGGCTGAGATTCTTGTGATAGTCAGATAGAATTCCAGAATGACTACCACTAACAATATCCACTCATCCAAAGTTTCACACAGGGGTATAGGGCCTCACTCAAAGGTGTGTGCAAATGTGAAAGTGATGTGTGAGATAAGGGCCAAATATCTAAACTACCCAAACTGCAAAAGAAATACAGATAAAACAGCGAAATTAAGTCTTCTACCCTAAGATTCAATTGAGCAAAAGAAAGATTTACAAATAAATAAAATAGATAAGTGAATATGAAACGCAATGGTAAAACAATAAATTAAACATTTAATTAAATTAGGTTTGACTCTCTAAATTGTCCCCTGTGAAGTCGCCAACTATAGCGACCGAAAAATCCGAGAGAGGATCCTTCAAAATTTAATGAAGTCGCGACCAAAGTTTAGTTTTAAGGGCAAACGTGATAAATCTCTTTGTGTTGGATAAGGGTTTCTACGAACCTGATTTTGGGTTCGGGAGTCGATTATGCGTGAGGAATGTATTAGCACCCCACAACATCCTTCCTAAGGAATGTTATCTTTTAATTAATTTTTCAAATGAAGGTTAATTTAAAAATATATTTGTTTTACCCTTTTGGTTATAAATTGAGAGAAACGAACTAGAAAGAACTTAAAAAAAAAAATTTATTAGTGGAATTGACAGAGGTGAGCTCCCCTCTGCTCCTACATATCTCTTGGTAGAGAATCAAATGCTACGTAGCTCTTGGTTAGAAAATGTTTTTGTGTTTGACATTTTTTATTTGTTTATTTATTTGTTCATGACGGGAGGGATTCTACTGACGAACTCAAAAGAGTTGGTTAGTTCGCTGAAGACAACCACCGTCAGCGGTGGCCGGAGATTCAGGTATGTTATTCACTTCCATTTTTTGTTTATTTTGGTTCTCTTCACCTTTCACTCTCAAATTTTCTATTGATTTGTTAGGGTTAAAATCCCTAACTTCTGTTCCAAACAAGTTCTGATCTTGTTCTCTTCTTCTCACGGGACAGGCGCGAGGCGAGCATGCATCAAGACAAAGGAAACGCCACTGTCCCTTACTCACTGCTACAACCACAATGGAGTATTCTAGGTTCTGATTCAAGGTTGTGTGATTGAAGAAAGGGATCGTGATCAAGAAAGGGGAGCTAGGAACGAAAGAGATTGATTAGCTAAGAGTATTGTAACTTCAGAAAGTGTAAGTAGCAGATTTTTTGTGTAAAGGATTTTGTTTATATTGCATGTTACAATAGGATTCTGTTTCTGATTTTGTAACATCCCTAATTTTTAAAGACTCGTATTATGATGCCTAGGACCGATTAATTATTTGTGGGAATAATTAGTCTTGTCTCGGTGAATTATTATTCGAGGAAAAGTCCAAGGAAATTCCATTCCGAAATTAATTGTGGCTTAGTCATGGTTAAGTAAAATATTTAAGCTGAAGGGCATTAATGTACTTTCACACCCAACCATTTAGTAGCTGACCCCTTTTAACATTCAGCCACACTCCCAAGTACTTAACCATTCCACCAAATTTTATAAAATAAAAGCTGGAAATAGAAGGAGGAAGAGAAGAGGAGGGACGCGAAGGGAAGAGAAGAGAAGGGAGGAAGGATCATCAAAAATCTTGGTTGCATGTAAGTGTGTTAACCTCCTCTCCACTCCATTTTCGTTTTCCTTTCCATTGGTACCACTTTCAAAGCTTGATTCTCACTCTTTCCCTCATCTCCATGGATGCCCATGAAGCTCCAAGTGGTGAAAATGGTGGAGCTATGTGTTGATGACTTGCATGTTCAGTTTTGCTGTTAAGAAGGGGAAGCCTCAAGCTTGCATTTCGATTTGGGAAGGTTGTGAAAGATTTGGGTTGCTGTTTCAGTTAGAGAGAAAGGAAGCCACTGTTCGGGTTCGAATTCGGTTTCTAGCGGGGATAGTTCGTTGTTTTCGGTTCGACGATCTCGTCTCTCGGTTCAACTCTCGGAATTCGTCAATGGGTGAGTTCTACTCACGATAGGGCATTTTGATATTCTGAACTTGTTTTCGATATGGAATCCCTTGGTCACATTTTCTGTTTTCAAAAAGTCTTAGAATCGAAAAGCGTTTTTAAGTCAAAACGGTGTTTTACGGTTTATTGAGAATTTTAATGAATCATTGAAATGAAACACTTTATATATGTATTCTGGAATAGTTGGAAGTTTTCTGGATTTCAGGTGATTGAAATTAGGAATCGAATTGGACGAGAACGGAGAGCGAAAATGGGAAAAATGTGAAATTCTGGTAACAGACACAGGTCGCACGGACCGTGCGCCCCTGGGCATGGGTCGTGCGCCTGCTTCTGGCTGGAAGAATTGGAAACCGAACGGGACGCACGGGTCGTGCGCCCCTGGGCACGGATTGTGCGTTTCCTTCTGGTAGATGAGTCCTGAGTAGTGCACCACGCACGGGTCGTGCGCCCCTGGGCACGGGTCGTGCGTGTGGTTCTGTTACCGGCTTCCGTTTTCTCGTTTTGTTGCTCCGTTTGACCCCGAACCTTTTCTAATTTCTTTCTCAACCATTCAAAAAGGGATTGCCTCACTGAAAACCTTACTTCGAATTTCTTCAATTCATGGTTTTGAAAAAAGAGCTTTGAAAAGCCTATTTGATTGCAAAACCTAAAATCTAGTACGCGTGTGAGTACACCGACTGATGAACTGACTAAATATATATATGTTTATATATGTCAATTGAATATGATTATAATGCCGGAGGTCTAATTTATGAATTCCTCAAAACGGGTTATAGATCGATATGGATATTGTTTATCCAATTACTATGTGAATGATCCTTTGGTGATCGAAAGATATAAATTATCTAATGAACTTATGTAATTGATCCATTTGGTGATCGAAAAGATATAAATTATCTAACTCTCGAGAATTTGATGCATATTGTCATATGTATTGCGTTGGGCGACGACCCGACAAGTAGCATACTAGGAAGGGAAGTCATGAGCCCTCACCCTAGGCCCTGATGTGTTTTGGCGTGGTCAATTCACGGGTTACCGGGATTAGTGGTCGTTGCACGGCCGGTTTATGCTAAATTAAACACACGATTCGCCGGGATTAGTGGTCGTTGCACGGTCGGCGTTTCGATTGAGATCTGGTCCTTGTCCTCCTAAGTAATGTTGTAAACCGGGATTAGTGGTCGTTGCACGGCCGGTTTATGCTAAACTAAGTACACGAATTGCCGGGATTAGTGGTCGTTGCACGGTCGGCATTTCGATAAATAAATAAGACATTGTTATGTCAATTTCGTTGTAACGGTTTAATGAATTGAACCGAGTGTCAGTGAGGGGGCACGGTAGGACTCACTGAGATAATGTTATCTCACCCTATCCATATTTGTTGTTTTTCAGAAAAGCAGGGAAAAAGGAAGACTATTGTGACGGAGTAGTTAATATACTCTTGGAGGTGTTGAAGACTTAGTCATTTGATTCCTTGTTCTTTTGTTGTCCTAATTGGTTGTATAAACTTGTATTGATTATGAGTTATATGAACCGTTTATGTTTTTGTTTGGTATTTGGACTTGGATATTGTAATCCACTCGGCATGGAACCGATAAACTTCTATTTTATGAAGTAATGTTATTTCCGATTATGTTCTATTTCGGAAAAAGTTTGTATGTCCAAAACTTAAACAGGAACTGTGTCCTCTGAATTTTTCCGCATCTGTGCACTTTCGGTGTTTCTACATGTTAGAAATACCAGGGTGTTACATTTGGTATCAGAGCGGTTCGACCTAGTCGGACCTAGATGTTAAGAGTCTTTTACGTCTTCAAAGTCTGATTTTTCTTAGTATGCTATTAGACATTGAGCCTGATCAACTTAATACTTTGTGCATACTTCGCAGAATCATGGCAGGAAGAGGTAGGAGAAACCCACTTGTTGATCCTCATCAAGAATGGATGCAGAATGTCATCGAGACTCAGCAAAAGATGATGAATGACATGATGCTAATGCAACAGCAACAAATGGCTCAGATGGCTCAGATGCAGCAGATGCACCAGATGCCTCAACCACAACCAGCTGAGCCGGTCAATGTGCCAACACCTGAGGATCCCAACAGGGTGTATTTCCGGTTTCTGAAGATGAAACCCCCAACCTTCAAAGGAGGATCCGAGGCAATGAAAGCCCATTTCTGGGTAGATTCCATGGAACGGATCTTTGATACCTTGCAATGCAATGAAGGAGAAAAGGTAATCTGTGCTGCTAACGCTCTGGACGAGGATGCTCACACCTGGTGGGCTAACGCTCGTAGAATGCTTCAAAATCAAGGGACTCCTCTTGAGTGGGATAACTTCAAGGAGTTGTTTTTGGGTCATTATTTTCCCGACTCCCAAAGACTTGACAAGCAGATGGAATTTCTGAGTTTGAAACAGGGAGAGATGACAGTTGGGGAATATGCTGCCAAATTTGAGAGGTTGTCACAATTCTATGAATTGGGGACCACCGCTACTGATGATAGGTGGAAAATGGTAATGTTCAGACAAGGTCTCAGAGGAGATGTGAATCAAGGTCTCAGTTCTTACTCCATGACCACTTATCCTGCTTTGGTTCAACAAGCTCATTCAGCTGAGAGCGATCTTAAAAGAATGTATGCTGAGAGGAAAGAATTCTGGAAGGATAAGAAGAAGGGTAATGAGCCAACTTCTTCAAACCCTAGATATAGGGGGAATAGGGATAAAGGGAAACAAATTCAGTCAAGTGACTCTGCCAGGCCTAACAAGTGCGATGTCTGCAAGAAATTTCATAGAGGCAAATGTCAGGTGGGACCGAACCAATGTTACCTCTGCAAAGAAGTGGGCCATTATGCAAATAATTGTCCGTCAAGGAAAGCCTTCTTAGAGTCCCCAGATGCTCCGAGACAGGCTCGAGTCAACACTCTGGATGCAAAGACCATCAAACCAGCTGATAATCTTATAAGGGGTACAGGTTCTATCTTTCATCAAACTGTTAATATTCTGTATGACTCTGGTGCTACTCATTGTTTTATCTCTGAAGCATGTGCTGAACGGCTAGGATTAATAGTATCTCCTATATCCGAGCCAATATCTATCCTTACTGCTGCAAAGGGTCGTGTGCGAACTCAATCATTATGCCTTAACTGTCTGCTCACCATAGGAGGCAGGGACTTTGTTGTTGATTTTATCTGTCTGCCTATGAGAGGAATGGAGATCGTGTTGGGAATGGATTGGATGACTTCCAATCACATTACGATCGACTGTTTCAATCGTGCAATTAATTTTCCTTCTGAAGTAGCAGAACATTCACTACCGGCAGATGATGGTGTTATTTCGTTCACTTCAGCCAGCCAGTCTCTATTCCAAGGTGCGGAAGCTTTTGTTGTTATTTTGTCTGCATCAACTGAAGCAAATTTGGATTTATCCTCTACTCAAGTTGTTAATGAATTCTTAGATGTTTTTCCCGAGGAAGTCTCCTCTTTACCTCCAGAACGAGAGGTAGAATTCTCTATAGATTTGGCGCCTGGTGCAGGGCCAATATCCATAGCACCTTATAGGATGTCTCCTCTCGAACTGAAGGAATTGAAGTCCCAACTTGAGGAATTAATTTCCAAGAAGTTTATTCGACTGAGTGCTTCTCCATGGGGTGCTCCGGTATTGCTAGTCAAAAAGAAGGACGGAAGCATGAGATTATGCATAGACTACCGTCAGCTGAATAAAATCACGATCAAGAACAAGTATCCGTTACCAAGGATAGATGATCTACTTGATCAACTTCGAGGTGCTAAAGTGTTCTCCAAAATTGATCTAAGGTCGGGGTACCATCAAATCAGGGTAAGAGCCTTAGACATTCCGAAGACTGCTTTTCGTACGAGGTACGGACACTGCGAGTTTGTGGTGATGCCATTCGGATTGACTAATGCTCCAGCCGTATTCATGGATTATATGAATAGAGTATTTCATTCTTACCTAGATCAGTTCGTGGTCGTCTTTATTGATGATATCTTGGTTTACTCAAAGTCAGCTGAGGAGCATGCTCAGCATCTCCGCTTCGTTCTAGGAGTACTCCGAGAAAAGAAACTCTACCCTAAACCGTCAAAGTGTGACTTTTGGATGTCTGAAGTAAAGTTCTTGGGTCATGTGATTTCCCAAGAAGGAGTTGCAGTTGATCCCAGCAAAGTGGAAGCAGTGTTGAACTGGGAACGGCCAACGTCCGTGACTGACATCAGAAGCTTTCTAGGTCTAGCTGGTTACTATAGAAGATTCATTGAAGGTTTTTCGTAATTGGTACTTCCGCTTACTCGATTGACTCGTAAAGGTCAACCGTTTACTTGGGATGCCGATTGTGAAGAATGTTTTCTTGGATTGAAGGAAAAATTAACTTCTGCTCCGATCCTAATTCTTCCAGATACGTCATTGGGATTTCAGATTTACAGTGATGCATCTGGGAAGGGTTTAGGATGTGTTCTCATGCAGAATCAACATGTTATGGCCTACGCATCTAGGCAATTGAAGACCCATGAACGGAATTACCCAACTCATGACTTAGAGTTGGCGGCTATAGTGTTTGCACTGAAAATTTGGAGACATTACCTTTATGGTTCTCGTTTCGAAGTTTTTAGTGATCACAAGAGCTTGAAATATCTGTTCGACCAAAAGGAGTTGAATAACAGACAGAGAAGGTGGACTGAATTTTTGAAGGATTACGACTTCGAATTGAAATATCACCCTGGGAAAGCCAATGTGGTAGCAGATGCTCTGAGCAGGAAATCTATCCACACGGCAAGGTTGATGGTTCACGAGATGGCTTTGTTGGAGTCATTCAGAGACTTGAAACTCAAGGTGGTACGAAAGAGGGATCGCATAGTGTTGCGGCAAATACGAATATCCAGTGTGCTAAGGGAACAAATCCGTGTAGCTCAAAGGGCTGACATGAAGTTGCAGTCTCAGAGGGGATCGCCAGATTTCACTGAGAATAGTGATGGCGTAATTTGCTTTAATGGGAGGATTTGTGTTCTCGACGATGATAATATCAAAAGGCAAGTATTGGAAGAAGCTCATCGGAGTCAGTACTCCGTACATCCGGGATCCACCAAGATGTACCGAGACTTGAAGTTAATGTATTGGTGGCCTGGGATGAAGACCGAGGTTGCAGAATTTGTTTCTCGGTGCTTAACCTGTCAGAAGGTTAAGGCGGAACACCGGAGACCGGGCGGTCAGTTGCAACCGCTAGATGTGCCAGTTTGGAAATGGGAAGATATCTCAATGGACTTCGTTATGGGTTTGCCGAGGTCACAGGCCGGCAATGATTCCATTTGGGTAGTAGTGGACCGATTGACTAAGTCCGCCCACTTTATTCCTGTTCGTTCGACTTATAAGGTTTCCAAGTTAGCAGATGAATATGTGAAGAACATTATCAGACTGCATGGAGTTCCAACGAGTATCGTGTCAGACCGAGATCCCAAGTTTACTTCCAGGTTCTGGAGAGCATTGAATGAAGCTTTGGGAACAAGGGTGCTGGTTAGCACTGCTTATCATCCTCAAACTGATGGTCAGACAGAGAGGACTATCCAGACTCTTGAGGACATGCTTCGAGCTTGTGTGCTTGACAGCGGGAGGAAATGGGAAGACCATCTTCCATTAGTCGAATTCTCCTACAACAACAGTTACCACTCCAGCATTGGAATGGCACCATTTGAAGCACTTTATGGTAGGAAGTGTAGAACTCCGTTATGTTGGTGGGAGATCGGTGAAGATAAGTTTTTGGGACCTGATATGGTTCGCGAGTCTACTGAGAAGATCAAGTTAATTCGGGAAAGGATGAAGGTTGCTCAGAGTCGGCAGAAGAGCTACGCTGACAACCGAAGGAGACCGTTGGAGTTTGAGGTTGGTGATCATGTGTTCTTGAAAGTTTCTCCAACCATAGGCACTGGAAGAGCCTTGCGAGCGAAGAAGCTCAGTCCTCGATATGTTGGACCCTTCCAAATCATCGAGCGGATTGGGCCCGTTGCCTATTGCCTCGCATTGTCTCCGGCCCTATCGAACCTCCATGATGTATTCCACGTGTCTCAGTTGAGGAAGTATGTTCCCGATCGGCATCAACCATTGAGTGTTGATACCATTGACCTGCAACCGGATTTGTCATTCCAACCTTATCCTAACTCCATCTTGGAGCGTGGCGAGAAGACGCTACGGTCAAGGACTATTCCTATTGTCAAAGTGGTCTGGGATGGATTCTCAATCGAAGAGGCTACTTGGGAACTAGAAGATGACATGCGGACTCGATATCCATATCTCTTCCATTGAGGTACGTCTTGTCAATTTTGAGGACAAAAATTTTAAAAGTTGGGGAGATTGTAACATCCCTAATTTTTAAAGACTCGTATTATGATGCCTAGGACCGATTAATTATTTGTGGGAATAATTAGTCTTGTCTCGGTGAATTATTATTCGAGGAAAAGTCCAAGGAAATTCCATTCTGAAATTAATTGTGGCTTAGTCATGGTTAAGTAAAATATTTAAGCTGAAGGGCATTAATGTACTTTCACACCCAACCATTTAGTAGCTGACCCCTTTTAACATTCAGCCACACTCCCAAGTACTTAACCATTCCACCAAATTTCAGAAAATAAAAGCTGGAAATAGAAGGGGGAAGAGAAGAGGAGGGACGCGAAGGGAAGAGAATAGAAGGGAGGAAGGATCATCAAAAATCTTGGTTGCATGTAAGTGTGTTAACCTCCTCTCCACTCCATTTTCGTTTTCCTTTCCAAAGGTACCACTTTCAAAGCTTGATTCTCACTCTTTCCCTCATCTCCATGGATGCCCATGAAGCTCCAAGTGGTGAAAATGGTGGCGCTATGTGTTGATGACTTGCATGTTCAGTTTTGCTGTTAAGAAGGGGAAGCCTCAAGCTTGCATTTCGATTTGGGAAGGTTGTGAAAGATTTGGGTTGCTGTTTCAGTTAGAGAGAAAGGAAGCCACTGTTCGGGTTCGAATTCGGTTTCTAGCGGGGATAGTTCGTTGTTTTCGGTTCGACGATCTCGTCTCTCGGTTCAACTCTCGGATTTCGTCAACGGGTGAGTTCTACTCACGATAGGGCATTTTGATATTCTGAACTTGTTTTCGATATGGAATCCCTTGGTCACATTTTCTGTTTTCAAAAAGTCTTAGAATCGAAAAGCGTTTTTAAGTCAAAACGGTGTTTTACGGTTTATTGAGAATTTTAATGAATCATTGAAATGAAACACTTTATATATGTATTCTGGAATAGTTGGAAGTTTTCTGGATTTCAGGTGATTGAAATTAGGAATCGAATTGGACGAGAACGGAGAGCGAAAATGGGAAAAATGTGAAATTCTGGTAACAGACACAGGTCGCACGGACCGTGCGCCCCTGGGCATGGGTCGTGCGCCTGCTTCTGGCTGGAAGAATTGGAAACCGAACGGGACGCACGGGTCGTGCGCCCCTGGGCACGGATTGTGCGTTTCCTTCTGGTAGATGAGTCCTGAGTAGTGCACCACGCACGGGTCGTGCGCCCCTGGGCACGGGTCGTGCGTGTGGTTCTGTTACCGGCTTCCGTTTTCTCGTTTTGTTGCTCCGTTTGACCCCGAACCTTTTCTAATTTCTTTCTCAACCATTCAAAAAGGGATTGCCTCACTGAAAACCTTACTTCGAATTTGTTCAATTCATGGTTTTGAAAAAAGAGCTTTGAAAAGCCTATTTGATTGCAAAACCTAAAATCTAGTACGCGTGTGAGTACACCGACTGATGAACTGACTAAATATATATATATGTGTTTATATATGTCAATTGAATATGATTATAATGCCGGAGGTCTAATTTATGAATTCCTCA
This sequence comes from Astragalus membranaceus, assembly GCA_039519185.1. Taxonomy (NCBI): domain Eukaryota; kingdom Viridiplantae; phylum Streptophyta; class Magnoliopsida; order Fabales; family Fabaceae; genus Astragalus; species Astragalus membranaceus. The sequence goes on along the minus strand of CM076854.1, from coordinate 71,874,083 downwards.
AAACGGGTTATAGATCGATATGGATATTGTTTATCCAATTACTATGTGAATGATCCTTTGGTGATCGAAAGATATAAATTATCTAATGAACTTATGTAATTGATCCATTTGGTGATCGAAAAGATATAAATTATCTAAATCTCGAGAATTTGATGCATATTGTCATATGTATTGCGTTGGGTGACGACCCGACAAGTAGCATACTAGGAAGGGAAGTCATGAGCCCTCACCCTAGGCCCTGATGTGTTTTGGCGTGGTCAATTCACGGGTTACCGGGATTAGTGGTCGTTGCACGGCCGGTTTATGCTAAATTAAACACACGATTCGCCGGGATTAGTGGTCGTTGCACGGTCGGCGTTTCGATTGAGATCTGGTCCTTGTCGTCCTAAGTAATGTTGTAAACCGGGATTAGTGGTCGTTGCACGGCCGGTTTATGCTAAACTAAGTACACGAATTACCGGGATTAGTGGTCGTTGCACGGTCGGCATTTCGATAAATAAATAAGACATTGTTATGTCAATTTCGTTGTAACGGTTTAATGAATTGAACCGAGTGTCAGTGAGGGGGCACGGTAGGACTCACTGAGATAATGTTATCTCACCCTATCCATATTTGTTGTTTTTCAGAGAAGCAGGGAAAAAAGGAAGACTATTGTGCACGAGTAGTTGATATACTCTTGGAGGTGTTGAAGACTTAGTCATTTGATTCCTTGTTCTTTTGTTGTCCTAATTGGTTGTATAAACTTGTATTGATTATGAGTTATATGAACCGTTTATGTTTCTGTTTGGTATTTGGACTTGGATATTGTAATCCACTCGGCATGGAACCGCTAAACTTCTATTTTATGAAGTAATGTTATTTCCGATTATGTTCTATTTCGGAAAAAGTTTGTATGTCCAAAACTTAAACAGGAACTGTGTCCTCTGAATTTTTCCGCATCTGTGCACTTTCGGTGTTTCTACATGTTAGAAATACCAGGGTGTTACAGATTTCTTTTACAATTTGAACTGAATGCAACTTACTAACCTATTGTAACTACTTTCCAGCTTTATTTCAACTAACACAGTTTTGCAGTAAACTGAATTACATTCATTTACAACAGCTCTGTATAGCTCTTTTTTTAGTTCTAAACTTGCACTGTTGTCATTTATAAAATTTTATGCTTGTTGGTAATGCTTACTGTAACAACAAAAACTTATTCTTGTTTCTTTCACCTATTTGTTCCAACATTCGGGTTTCAAAGTAAAACTCCTAATCTCTGTTTTTAGTGCTCAAAGTTATTTTACTGCCTTTTAGTGTGAATTTCATCTTGTATTTATAGGGAATTTTTAGAATCAGAAAATTTATGTTATTGATTCTAATTCTAATTGATCTTTTATTTCCTATTTCAGAATTAGGTTTAGGATTTGGAAAGGAGGTAATGGAGCTGCACAGCTTTCGGATTGCACTGCAAGGCTTCTTTTTTTTTGACATATCTTTGTAATTTTGTAATTTCTTTTATTTAATTATTGGACTCTGTAAATTTTTTTATTTTGTAAATTTCTGCCTTTTTTGTTTATGTAATCTTCCTTTTTATTTTGTAATTTATTTTATTTAACCTTTTTTTTTGCTACAGAAAGTTTAGGTGAGTTGGGCTCTGGGGGCTCACCAAGGTCACAGCAGGCCTCACGGCTCTTTGAGCGCTTACAGATCACCTACTAAAGAGGTCCTCACACCGGCAAAGGGAGTTGAACCCACGCCATTGCGTTTATTTAACCTGTTTACTACCTTATTAATATTAATTTTGATTTTTGATTTATGATTTTGGTCAATGGGTGTTTCAAGAAAAAATAAAAATGGGGTCATGATGTCCAATCCACTGTAAAATATGGGTCCAAATAACCAAATTTGAATCCTAAACAAGTCCAAGAAATAAAATTGATGGGTCTGAAGTAGCACTAATAGGGAAATTAAAACTCGGTCTTGAGCCTTGTAGTGGGTTAGGACTAAGACTTGACAATTTCTATCTACTATTGTGCTAAAAGTATTAAAAAAGGATAATAATAAAACCAAGACATACAAGCTAATCAATTAATATAATCATAACAACGAAAATAAAATGGACAAAATTGGGGTATAACATTATTTTTTTTTGAATAATTGACTAATGGAGACCAAGACCATGCAAGACCGTGAGTCGCTAGAAATCATTTCCCACGGGCAGAGTACATCGAAGATTACCAAATTCCCAAAGATTGAAGACTATGTGAAGCTTACAAGCCTTTATCCTCTTAGGGACCTCGGGTTCCTCCAAGTCCTTAAGGGACTTATCAGCGCATTTGTGGAGCGGTGGAAGTGAGACACATCCAGCTTCCAACTACCTGTTAGTCTCTGTCTTGCTGCACCTCCCGATTGGTTGTATGTTTTACGGCATCCCAGAGTATTCTAAGTTTGAGGAAGCAAACATCTTGGTGGAGTACCTCGGAATGGACGTTGAGGATGCACGTGATCACATGGATGGTAAAGCGGTGCATGCGCAAGTAAGATGGTTGTGGGAGGTGGTCTACGCCTCAGCCATTGCCAATCAACGATGGGAGCATGCTGCAGGGGCTTACATGTTGTACCTACTAGGCACCACTATCTTCATTGACAAGTTCGGGTCAAAGGTGAAGGTGGGGTATGTCGGGATAATCACTAACCTCAAGGACATCGACAATTACACCTTAGGTAGGATGGCCCTTGCCCATCTCTATGACCAGTTGAGGGATGCTAGTAAAGATAAATGTAGGTTTGTGGCGGGTTACGCTACACTCATCCAGGTGTGTATTATAATTACGTTGATTTTCAGTTTCTGGTGTTTATATATGTTTACTAACCCGGTTCCCATGTTGATTATAGGCCTGGATATTTGAGCATTTTTAGGGTGAGGATTTCAAGAGTAAATGGATGGACCCTGATTTATGAGGAAGATAGGCCACGTGCCAAGTGTTGGTTGAATAATAGAGGCAAGGTTAAAGTATTCTCAATTCAGAATGTACTGGATCGCCTTACTTTAGAGCAAGTCACATGGGACCCCTACACCCAGCACCGAGATGTCCAACCCTTCCACATGTTGACCTTATAATGGGGGTTTGTACATCATGCTACGTGCATGATGCCATATCTGCCAGACCGGTGCGTTAGGTAGTTTGGCTACGTACAGAGGATCCCAGCTGACCCGCAATCTATTAGGCAGACGTCTGTGACTCCACAACAGGCTAACTGCATGTGGGGAGGAGTTCGACGACCACATCATACAACACGATGAACAGATCATGCAGGGTAGGAGTCCATTGAAACTTGGGTTGATGTGAACTTCATTTTAGGGGGGTGTTTTGTGAAGAAGCATGTGTTTATTATAGTGGGTGTCGTTGAATATTAGTCGTTGATTAGAACTTTTCATGATAAATCTGGACCGTTGAAAGTCTATCCGTTGAGGCACGTTTACCATAGAAAATATCATCCACTCATTTTTTCTGACACAAAGGACGAAGATTCCAATGACTATTAAAGACATTTGACTGGTTATAGGCTGTTGATCAAAAGAGCCGGTGGAATCTGATCCGTTTAAAACATAGAAAATATCTATTAAAAATTATGTCGAATTTTTAACAGATACGACACTTTGATACGGAACTGGTACGGTATCAAATTATCGTGGTTTTAAAATTTCGGAATTAATAACCACAATACTTTGATACCGTACCAATTTGGTATCAAAATACCGTACGAGGAATGTGTGGCAAAACATGTGCCACGGTACTATGGGATCATTCTTATCGCACCTCAAAGTACTGTACCCATTGAAACCCGCAAAAAAGGACGCGCTTGAAACTATTTTGTTCATTTAAGGTATTTTGGTCATTTCACAGGGTCAGGGGATGTTTAGTTTGTAGGAGGAGGTGGAATAAGAATGATCCCAACATGATATGGTCGGCTGCACATGAGCATTTGTATATTTTTGAGACCCTGCTGATAACTATTATTTATAAGAGTTATTTATGCTTTCTTAGCTTAAATTGTTGTGAGTTCTCAAGTAATATTGTGTTTAATTAGTTTAAATATGTAGTTTAATGTAAAAGAGGGACTAGAACTGGTTTGTGATTAATTGGCACATTGGTGCCCCATTCTGTGTGCTAACATGTTTGTCAAGTTGCTGCAACATGTGATGCTACAACATCAAGGTTTCTACAGAAGATGAGAGGGAAACACTGAGGCGCTTATTTCAGCGCCTGCTAGTTGTCAGGAAAGGACGAACACGCTCTGCTATGGGGACCAGGCTGTTATGCGCAGAATATTCCCTTTATGTGGGCACATTGTACTCCTAAACACATGTAATGACAAATGGCGCCTCCAAAGGCTTATTCTTGGATCACTAAAACCCTAGTTCTATTTAAGGCTGTTGTCCTTCTTCATTTAGCATGCTGGTTCGAAAGGGGAAAAGTTTAGACATAGCTTTCTCTCCATTTTCGCCCTAGCTACTTTAACCACCAAATAGGAAATTCTGATACTGAGAGGAATGCTGCAGCATCACAGGGGCTGACACTACTTGGTGCTTGGAATGAGAAGTTTTTTTGTACCTCCATCTCATTGTTGTTGGAGCTATACTCAGTCTATCTCTTCTTACTATATTTTCTTCCTTGTAATTTCGGTTTTATGGCTTTAGATTTCGTACCTAAACTTTATTTCTTGTGTTGTTTGCTCATTATGAGCTAATCACTTGTAGTTGAGATGCTAGTAACTATGTAATGAAGTCTTAATGTTTTTAATGTAATATATTCGATGTTTAGCATTTTATCCTTTGAGTAATACTACTTTCCATCTTATTTTAGAAATGACCAGCTAAATATAAGTACCATTTATGGATTCTGAAAATGTTTATTAATTGATCTCAAAGGATAATATGGATAGTGGTTGTTAAAGGAAACCCTAGACATAGGAGGGAAAATTCCATAGGGTGAATACTGTGGGTACGTAATAGCCAGGGGTGGACCTATTTAGAGCTTAGACATAACCCCTTATAATGAAGCCCTGTAGAAAAGTATCTGAAAAGTACACACTATATGTTACAACACTCAATACTGCAACATCAGATATAGCATTGAAATATTATGATCAAATTGCATAGTGAAAGGCATTCCAACTCGTTCTCTAATGTAAATTTTCGCAAACCCTTACTTTTATTACTGCTGATTGAAATGATGGTTACAAAAACTTGTTGTTTTATTTTATTTTGCATCACTAATTTTTTAGCCAAATTAAGTACATATTAAGCTTCAATCCTCGTGGGGAACGGTATCTATTTATCACTTTACTACTTGTTGGACTGTGTATACTTGCACATTAATTTTCACAAGTTCTGTTCTCTTTCAAGGGGAGAAGACAAATATTGTGTAGAGCATTCTCTCAATCCCTAAAGAAGAATGTTCTCTAGTATATTTGATCTTTCCCTCTTTAATTAACCAACTCTTTTCTGCAAGTTGAGGAATTATTCACTTGCTAATTTTTTTGGTTGAAACAAGGAAAATAAGATAGAAAAAGTAGAACGAAATACAACCAGAAATAAACATTCACAGCCTATCCAAAGAGCAAAGGAAGTCCTCAGTCAGATCACACTACGGATACAAAATCAAGGGTCTAAGTTGACAACAATTCAAATTAGCAAACACGTACATCTGCACAATGATTAACTTTACGATAGATATACACGAACTTAAGCTCCCACTCCAAAGTCATCAACTTACGAATTTCCCGGACAAGAAGACTCCAACCCAAGATGCTATCGAGTCCACTTGCACAAATACAGTCTTACACTCTTTAACTAAGCATAACTTCAAACCTTCCAATATTCCCCATAATTCAGCTTCCAACGCAAAACATAAACCAATGAATTTGGCAAAACTACCTCCCACTTAACATCAACCCTCCTCTACTCCCAACTCTAAATCGTGCCAAGAGGGAGCAACAATGAAGAATAGATCCTCACCAACTTAATTCCAACGACGAAGGGGTCTAATGAAGAAATTCCTTATTCTTTCAAATCCAGAAAACATGATACGGTAGCTATGGGACAATCTCTAAGGCCATTTATTGACTGAGACAAATTGAACATGATCTAGTGGGCTAAATCTCATCTGAAGAAGTTACTATGAGCATAATTCTTTACCAGCCCTTGTTGGATTATCACACTCAATATTCACAAGAGAAAGCGAGGTCGAAAGAAAGAGAGAGGCTGTCGAAGAGAGGGGAGTGTGTCGAAAGATTGAAAGAACAGTTTTCTTGAGAGAGTGAATGCAAGAATAGCGAATAACTTTCACATTCAATTGGTATTGACTTATTACAATGTGTATTTATAACACTTGGGCAAAACTAAGCTGAAAATTTACCATTGCCTAATTACAGTTAAATGGATTTTAACCAATCACTAAAACTAATACACAAAGTCTTCTTAATTGCTAATAAGTCCTACACAAGTTTGTAATTACACCACAATACTCTTCCTTAATTCAAACTTGCAAGGCATAGCATTCCCATCTTGCTCCTCATAGCTTCAAACTTGCTGGTCTTCAAACCCTTTGTTAGCATGTCTGCTAACTGATCTTCTGTACTGCAGTGCTCCACTGCTAGTTTCCCTTTGGACACTTGATCTCTTAGGAAATGATACTTGATCTCTATATGCTTGCTCCTTCCATGAGCAATTGGATGCTTTGCTAAATCAATAGCTGACTTGTTATCCACCTTCAATCTCATAGCACCTTCACACTTCACTTTCAGTTCATGCAGCAACATTTGTAGCCATTGTGCCTGACTTGCACCAAATGCTGCTCCAGTGTACTCAGCTTCACAGCTCGACAGTGCTACAACATTCTGCTTCCTTGAACACCATGCTATTGGAGCCTGACCCATCATGAACATGTAACCAGAAGTACTCTTCCTGTCTTCTGTATCTCCACTCCAATCAGCATCAGTGTATCCTACTAACTCAGTAGTTTCAGGCCCTGCTGTACTGGGAAACAGAATTCCCCAATCGATTATTGCCCTTGAGATATCTAAGTATTCTCTTTGCAGCCACCATGTGAGCTCTCTTAGGCATTTCCATGTATCTGCTTGCCACTCCAACACTATAGACTATGCCTGGCCTTGAGTGACAGACATATCTAAGTGAGCCAATCAACTGCCTAAACAGTGTCAAATCAACACCTTCATCACTGGCATCTTTCTGCAACTTCACTGTAGTGTCAGCTGATGTAGATACAGGCTTGCACTCAAGCATTTTAAACCTTTTGAGTACATCTGTAATGTACTTCTTCTGATGCAGGAAAATTCCCTTTTCACAGGACACAAATTCCATGCCAAGGAAATAAGACAATTTTCCTAGATTAGTCATCTCATACTCGGTCATCATCTGCCTCTTAAGCTTCACTATCTCTTGTTCATTGCTTCTTGTCACTAACAGATCATCCACATACAAGCAAATGATTATCAAGTTCTCATTCATGTTCAATCGAACACTTGGTGAAGTTTAGCTTCTGCAGTGAGGCATCAATCTTCTTATTCCAAGCACGAGGTGCTTGCTTGAGTCCATATAAGGCTTTCTTCAACTTCATTACTTTCTTTTCCAAGCCCTTCTTCTCAAAGCCAGGTGCCTGCTTCACATAGACCTCCTCTTCTAATGGCCCATTGAGGAATGCAGATTTGACATCAAGTTGATTCAAACTCCATTTTCTCAAACTTGCCAATGCTACTATCAATCTCACAGTCTCAATCCTTGCAACTGGAGCATATATCTCATTAAAGTCAAGTCCAGGTTGTTGCAATAAGCCCTTTGCAACCAACCTAGCCTTATATTTTGCAATCTCACCATTTGGCTTCATCTTAGTCTTGTAGACCCATTTCACATCAATGGCTCTCTTGTTACTTGGTAGATTCACCATCTGCAAGGTTAAAAAAAAAAAACAATTGACTTTAATTCTTCCACCATTGCTGGTTTGCACCTTGGATTTGAAAGAGCTTGATCAAGTGATATAGGTTCTGACTCTGCCATGAGAACCAAGTGCATTATATCAGTAACACCTTCACACAAGCCTGCAGGGTATAGGGCATAGCCTTGCAGTCTTAGTGATGGGAATCTTGCTCTATCAGATCTTCTCAATTACTCCACATTGTCATTATCCATAGTCTCAACATTGTTTTCATTGACATTGTTCACATTATCATCAGCAGGAACAGCTAGTTTAGGCACATTCACAACAGCTGGTTCAGGTACATTCACTTCTTCCACATATTCGACTTGGTCATTGTCGAGTCGAATGCTAGTTACTTTACTAGTAGCTTGCTTAGTTGATTCCTTCCAGTTCCATTCTTTTTTTTCACCTATAATCACATCATTACTCACTACTATCTTCTTGTGAATTGGATCATACAGTTTATAAGCACCGGTGCTATGATAGCCTATCAGTATCATTGCTTGTGCTCTAGAATCAAGTTTCCTTCTGTTTTGTTCAGGCACATGCCTGTAACACAGTGAACCAAACATTCTGAAGTGCTTTACACTTGGCTTCACACCACTCCATGCTTCTTCAGGTGTGATGCCTTCTAGTCTCTTGGTTGGACACCTGTTCAGTATATGAGCAGCTGTATATACTGCTTCTGCCCAGAACTTATGTGGAAGATTATTCTCTCTCAGCATACATCTTACCATATTAAGCAGAGTTCTATTTCTTCCCTCAGTTGTGCCATTGTGTTGAGGAGTATATGGAGCCATTACTTAGTGAATTATACCCTCATTTTTACAGAAATCTTCAAACTCATGTGAAGTGTATTCACCACCACCATCAGTTCTAAGCACTTTAATCGAACTATCACACTATTTTTCGACTAACAGTTTAAATTGCTTAAAAATGTTAAACACTTCACTCTTTTTCTGTATAAGATAAATCCACATCTTCTTATTATAGTCATCTATAAAGGACACAAAATAGGAGTTACCTCCAATGGATTTGGCTTCAAAGGGTCCACACACATCTGAATGGATGATAGCAAGCTTCTTTGTTGCTCTAGTTGGTATTGCAGATTTATATGACTTCCTTGGTTGCTTTCCTTCACAGCATTTTCGACATATCTCTTTTGGCTCTTCAATTTGAGGCAAGCCAACCACCATATTCTTTTTCTGCAACATCTTCAGGCTATTGAAGTTCAAATGTCCAATCCTCTTATGCCATTTCCACACTATATCATCTACTTGTGCAACTAGACATTTTTGATCAATAGAATCACACCAACCTTGAAAGTTCTATTGCTTGGCATAGACACTTTCAATAATGCCTTCTCTTTGCTGTCGAAAACTTCCATGTCATTTTCCTTCATGTTCATTGAATAGCCCTTCTCTAGTAATTGCCCCAAACTAAGCAAATTACTCTTCATTTGTGGAACATAAAGTACATCACTCACTATTACTTTTGTTCCATCTTCCCTTCTAATGGCTACCTTTCCAATGCCTTCTGCAATGACACATCTGCCATCACCAAATCTGATCTTTCTTCTCACAGTTTTGTCAATTTCACAAAACCATTCTACGTGGCCTGTCATGTGATTAGAGCAGCCCGTACCCAAGTACCACCATTCTACTCCACCACCTTCATTAACTGTCATCAACATCATCACTTCTCCATCAATTGTTGCCATTAATGCAACAGCTTCTTCATCAGAGTCACACGCTAACTGTGCCTCTTCATTCCTCTTCCCAGGCACTTTAGGATTCACACATTCATCTGCAAAATGGCCCCATTTTTGATAGTTATAGCAATGAATGTGTTCTTTGGATTTCTTCTTTCCCTTGCCATCACTCTCACCTCCTTTCTTATGAGATTCTTGCTTAGGATTTCCACCCTCATTCTTGTTACTCTTCCACTTTCCTTTACCTTTCTTCTTCCAAGATTCATTACCACCACTTCCTTTCTTCTGGGATTGTGTAAACAATGCCTTCTCAGTTTCTTTCTCATCTTTCTTGACACCATCTTTGTTCTTTAACTTCAATTCATGAGCTTCTAAAGAACCTATTAATTGTTCCAATTTCAGCGTATCTAGGTCCTTCGATTGTTCGATTGCAGTAACTATATTGTCGAATTTGTGTGTTAAACCCATGATCACCTTTTCGGCCTTCATTGAATCGGTAACTACTTCACCACAACTCTTCATCTGGTTGGTTAATACAGTTAACCTATTTACGAATTGCGCTACTGTTTCATTGGGTTCCATTTGCAATTGACCTAATTGACGACTTAAAGCCATCAATTTCACTTTCTTGGTTTGGTTGTCGCCGGCGTAAGTGGTTGCAAGAACATCCCAAGCTTCTTTGGCCGTCTTATATTCAATTATCTTTTCCAAGACATTCGAATCTACACATTGATGGAGGAAGTATATCGCCTTGTTGTCTTTCTTCAATTGTTCACGGTGAGTTGCCCTCGCCGTCTCCGTTGGTGCTGCACCAAGCGGTGTCACTCCACTGCGAAGGACATCAAGAACACCCCGATACCTAAAGATAACCTTCATTTGCGCCGTCCATCGTTCATAATTGTTGCTGTCAAAGATTGGAAGTTTCGCATGCATTTGATCACTGGTTCTTGAAGCTTCCGTCATGTTGCCGTCGCGTTCTCCGTCGTGCGTGGCCGTGGATCGTCTTGCTCTGGATGCCAATTTGTTGGATTATCACACTCAATATTCACAAGAGAAAGCGAGGTCGAACGAAAGAGAGAGGCTGTCGAAGAGAGGGGAGTGTGTCGAAAGATTGAAAGAACAGTTTTCTTGAGAGAGTGAATGCAAGAATAGGGAATAACTTTAACATTCAATTGGTATTGACTTATTACAATGTGTATTTATAACAGTTGGGCAAAGCTAAACTGAGAATTTACCATTGCCTAATTACAGTTAAATGGATTTTAACCAATCACTAAAACTAATACACAAAGTCTTCTTAATTTCTAATAAGTCCTACACAAGTTTGTAATTACACCACAATAGCCCTAACCAAAGATCGGTAGCTATGGGACAATCTCTAAGGCCATTTATTGTGTCCTCTTGAATCAGTGAGCACCTAAACCATCACTCAATCTTATTGTGGCCTTCCTTTTATTTGTGAGTAACCTATCATGAACAGCAAGCCAAATTAAGCTCCTAACATGCTCAGGAACATGGAGATGCCAAGCACACTTCCAAATGCTCAGGTCAAAATTTGCACTTCCTCCATCCACCAAACAATAAACGTTGGCTACAGTAAAGTCTCCATTTCTATAATATGTTCATAAATTATTTTTAACTTATTTTCATAAGCTCTTAAGAATAGCTTACGGAAATAGTTTGAATATATTTTATCTTTTGTAATAGAAATATTTTATTTTATTTTATGACTGGAAAAAGACTATTGCATTTCATTGATAATAAGTGTAGCAATACAATCTGGAATTGTGAAAAACAACCGAGAAAAAGACTCAACAATGGATACCCTTGCTAGGCGCTAATGGACCATATCTGCTTGTCTCTTAACAAACACAACAATGCAAAGTTGCTGAAAAATAAAATACTGTTTTTACTCTCCAAAATAATAGAACCATATTCTGAAGCCTAGCTCCTCTTTTGGTGAGATGATGTCATCTACCACAATATTGCAGTCCATCTCAAAAATCATATTTGGGAAGTGTAAGTCCTTGATTGCCAGCCAAAGCCCATAAGTCTCACCTTCCTTGACTCTAAATTGTGCTTCATTCCAGAGGTAGATATGGGGGTACCAGAGGTAGATGGGAAAAGTTGTGAGGTAGTGGATGAATGGTTGGATGAACGGGGACCGAAGAATGGGGGAATCTTAATTGAAACTACATCATGCCCATTGGAGTGTGGGCCTAGTGCAGTTAATAAAGAAAAATGGTCTTTGGAATGTCAGGATACCGGAATCACAAAAGCAATCAAGGGAAATAGTAGGAAGAGGGGGAAAAACAACAAAGAACAGAAAAAGAGCAAACAAGATGGTGGTGGGATGGGTGTCACAATTGGGATTGTTAAAGAAGATGGTAGAAAGTTGATCCCGTCTTTCAGCTTGTCGAAGTCATTTTCCTTTGAAAACGTCGGGGGTGTAGTGCGCAACATCCCTGGGGCCCACCTATCAATCTCTACAAATGAGGGCTTGGCGGAGGCATCGATTGGAACAAGGTCAATAGGGGACACGGAAATCCGAATTGGGAACGAAAGGAATTTGGGCGAATATGAGATTCAGTTGGCGTCGAAGATATGGTGCATCGCAAAAGAGGCTTTAATTAGGGGTAACTGGTGGGGCTTTTGACATTGACTATAGAAACAAGATATTGGCTTTGGAGCATCGTGACCAGGGTGCGATATCAAAGAAGGGGAAAAACAACTCTTCTCAATGATTTTATGGACATTAAACATGCGAGGGTGGGGAGGTGCTGCCAAACGTTGACACCTCAAGAAACTTATTACTGCAGGGGATTTTGACTGTTGTATGCTCCAAGAGACAAAATGCAACAACTTAACAAGAAGAATGATAGGAAGTATTTGGCTGAATTCTAACTTTGAATGGGTTAGTAAGGACACTAATGGGCAATCAGGGGGACTTCTATGTGTATGGAAGGAAGGACGTATGGATGTACAATTTTCTTTCACCGGAGAACACTTTGTGGGGGTGGGAGCCTTGTCAGAGGGCAGAACATGTTACTTAGTGAATGTTTATTCAGAATGCAATATGGCAGGAAAACGTCGCTTATGGGATAGCTTAAGGAAGCTGAAAGGGGAATTTGTTGAGGGTGATTGGTGTATAGCAGGAGATTTTAATGCAATTATGTCACAAGAGGAAAGATCTGGGGGATCAGCCAGTTTTAGCGTCACAGAGATGAGGAAATGTTCGGCTTTCATGGAGGATATGGATTTGATTGACGTGCCAGCCCTTGGCAAGAAATTTACTTGTTTTGGCTCAAATGGGAGAGCTAGCCATATTGACAGAATATTGGTGTCCGGTGGATTGGTGGCAAGATGGAACATTTCTGCGCAGTGGGTTGGAGCTCGAGACATCTCTGACCACTGCCCGGTATGGCTGTTGAGCTCTTCATCGAACTGGGGACCGAAGCCGTTTAGATTCAATAACTGTTGGATAGAGCATGCAGATTTCGTGCAGTTTGTGAAGGAGGTCTGGGACTCATGTGTAGTGAGGGGGAGATGCGACTATGTTGTTAAAGAAAAACTCAAATGGTTGAGAGATAAATTGAGAGGATGGAATCGTGAGGTATTCAGCATCAAAGAGTTACAGATTGAGAAGATTGTGCAAGAGCTGAACGAATTGGAAGAAACGGCTACTCGGGGTGGGCTCTCTAATGAAACACAAAGGAGAGCTCTTAGTACCCAATTCTGGAATGAACTCCATGCCAAGGAAAGCCTTTTGGGCCAAAAGTCAAGGGTAAGGTGGTTGGCTAAGGGGGACGCTAACAGTAGATTCTTCCATTCTTGTGTAAGGGGGAACCGGCAAAGAACACAAATTCTGAAATTGAAGGTGAATGAGGAATGGGTGGAAGATGTGGATGGTATAAAGCTAGCGGTAAAGGAACATTTTGAGAAGAGCTACAAAGAAGAATCATTTGCAGGCCGAAACTGGATGGTATCTCTTTTAAACAAATAACAAGGGAGGATAATGATTTTCTCACAGCACCTATAACCATTGATGAAGTCAAAGAGATTGTGTGGGAATGCGACGACAACAAATGCCCGGGGCCGGATGGTTTCAATCTCAATTTCTTCAAGAGTTGCTGGGAAATTGTGAATCTGGAGGTTATGAAGTTTATTGATGAGTTCCAGAGGAAGGCGAAACTACCAAAAGAAATAAGTGCTTCGTTTTTGACACTTATTCCGAAAGTTAAAAACCCCCAGGGGCTGACGGAGTATAGGCCCATAGCACTTATTGGTAGCTTGACAAGATTTTGGCAAAGGTGTTGGCGGGAAGGATGAAAAAGGTGATGAAGACTGTGATTTCGGATTGCCAGAATGCTTTCTTAGCGGGACGCAACATCTTGGACGGTGTGGCAGTGGTGAACGAAATCCTTGATATGGCAAAACGGAATAAAGAGGGATGTGTGGTGTTGAAGGCTGATTACGCGAAAGCATACGATTCTGTTAATTGGACGTATCTTGACTATATGCTGGGGAGACTGGGGTTCAATGAAAGGTGGAGGAGATAGATGAGGGTATGTGTCTCGTCTAACTCTATTGCGGTCTTGGTGAATGGTAGTCCATCGGGAGAGTTTGTGGCCCAAAAAGGGTTAAAGCAAGGTGACCCTTTATCCCCTTTTCTGTTTCTTGTGGCGGCGGAAGGTTTGGCGGGTTTAGTTCGCAAGGGTGAAGAAGCTAATTGCCTAAAAGGTTTCCAGGTAAGTGAACAGCTCTCGGTTTCATTATTACAGTTTGTGGATGACACAATCTTTTTTTGTGATGGAAAAGACAAGAGTATTTGGAGCATCAAATCAATATTGAGAAGCTTTGAGTTGGTTTCGGACCTGAAAGTAAATTTTGCAAAGACTAATGTCATTGACATCAACATTGAAAGAAGAGTGTAGATGGCATCTCACATTTTCTTGCATGCAAGGTGGGATCGGTTCCTTTCAAATTTTTGGGTGTACCGGTTGGCGCTAACCCGAGAAGGGTGGCTACATGGCAACCTATAATCGAAGCTATCAAGGCTAGACTGACTAGTTGGAAAAGCCGGAAACTATCTATTGGTGGTAGAGTTACACTTATAAACTCGGTCCTATCATCACTGCCATTATATCTCTTCTCATTCTATAAGGCACCAAAGAAGGTAATTGATGAAATTGTAAGGCTCCAAAGAAGGTTCTTGTGGGGAGGCGATGAAGATCACAAGAAAGTTGCTTGGGTTAGCTGGGAATTGATTTGTCTGCCCAAGGAGCGGGGAGGGCTTGGTACTAAAAATCTAGAAGCCTTCAATTTGGCCCTGCTAGCAAAGTGGAGATGGCGATATCTAGTAGACGAAGAGGGCTCTTTATGGAAGAAAATTCTGGTGCATAGGTATGGTACTATAAGTGTGGTTGGAACGGTGAAGTGGGAAACATGAATAGGTGGAGGCGTACTTCATTATGGTGGCGGGACTTGAAAATAATGGGCAACGGTAACGGCATTGGTGGGGACTGGTTTATGGAGTTGAGTAGGAAGAAGTTAGGAGGAGGATCAACGATATGTTTTTGGACGGATGTGTGGCTGGGTAGGGATTCTTTCGCTAAACTCTTCCCTGCCCTCTTACATCGAGCTGGTAACATAAATGCGAAGGTTGCTGACATGGGGGAATGGAGATCGTCAGGATGGGTGTGGAGGGCGCTACCAGAGGAAACATTGCTGACAGAGGAAATGCAACTGGCTGAGGAACTCGCAACCATTCTGCAGGGGGTGGAACCGGAAAGAAATAAAGGCGACAGATGGATATGGCTGCATGACGCAGCTGCTGGTTTTTCGGTGAAAAGCTGCTATGACTGGCTGGTTTCTTCTTTTGCAAGTACCCGAGAACTGTTGGAGGACCGTAAGATGAAGGCGTGCACAAGATTGTGGAAAACTGACGCTCCATCAAAGATTCTAATTTTTTCATGGAGATTATTACTAAACAGGTTGGCCACTCGGGATGCTTTAACAAGAAAGGGCATCCTGACGTCGGCCCATGATCGGTGTTGTGTCCTATGTTTCAAGGAAGATGAATCAGCAGCTCGTGTATTTTTTGAGTGTGATGTTTCTAAAGAAGTGTGGAGACTTGTGAGTCAATGGATGAGGGTCCCCAGGACTGAGACCATGGATGTGGTGGAGAACTTTATGGAATTTGGGAAACTAGTGAAGGGAAAGAAGGCGAAAAGAGTCAGACACTTGATTTGGATGGCGGTAACGTGAAACATTTGGAGAACCAGGAACAATATTATGTTTAGAGGGGAGGTGGATGCGATTCCATCTATTCTTTACAACGTGAAGTTCAGCGCTTGGAGTTGGTTCATGGCTAGGAAGGGCTGTTTTCTCTCACTGTAACACTTTAATGACATTTGCCTTGTTCGTTCTTTCGGGGGTACTCTTTTTCCTCCTTGAGTCTTTTTCCCAAGGGGTTTTGGCCCTTGGAGGTTTTAACGAGGCTCCCTGGTTGTAGGGGTTGGTGCACCCCTTGTGCCCCTTTTAATACCAAATTATTTATCTAAAAAAAACAGTTTTGGCCATGAAAAATTGACCATAATCATCCTCGATGCACAACCCAATAGCGACACCTAGACCATTTTGACTGAAAATAAACACTCTTTTATCTCTTGACCGAAAATAAGTGTTTAAGCTATAAATACTTAATTAAATTATTTATTTAAAAAAGTCTAAACAAACAAGCCTATATGCAAAGATTATGCCACTCCGTCGAATCCCAATTATAAAAAAATATAAAACATTGGCAAAACCAATGAACTCATTTATTTTTTTATTTTTTTATTTTTTGGTTTGGATCATCGTTAGCTACTCACAGAATGTCTCAATGCTTTTAACAAAAGACTAATCTCCATTTGTGCTTAGGAGCAAATTTCGTAAGGTCAATACCGAATTTGTTCACTAAGCAAAGACTAATCGAACTTGGAAGTACGGTCTCGAACATTGTGTCCTAAAATGGCTTATACCACAAGACCAACAGTGTTATTGATTTAACTTTTTGATTTTTTTCATACATAATGTTAAAACAAATTATGAGATATTAAATAGACCTATTAATATTAAAAAGACAAATATTATAAATAGGAGTATTGCGTCAAAAAAATAGGAGTATTGTGTAAAAAAATAGGAGTAAATGAACGATCTAAATGATAAAAATTGTAATTTTTCTATAAATCTTTATTACTTTTTTTTTTCTAAAATTCTCAATTATATAGGATGAAGAGATTAGAGAGAGTATCACAAATTTACTAATAGGGTTTCTAAATGGTAAATGGACTCATATCTCACCCACCCCAAAATCTTGAATTTGAATCTTGGGTGTGGCTGATCGGGTTTCTCAACATAGGCACTGACACAACCGGTGCATACCGCGCGCACCAGGAGGAAAAAAAAGAGAGTATCACAAATTTTTGCTTGGGAAAAACCGACATAGGATCCGACCCGCTTTGTGCAGGTTTTTTTGAAAGAAAAAAGCCAGAAGCGAAAAAACGCAGTTTCAATGGCTTCGGTCTTTCAGTTGCGGCTATTTCTGAAGCAGAAGCGTTCCTTCTGCACGAAGGTCTCCTCCACTTCGAAATGGAAGGTGAAACAGGTAACAACTTCCAACTTCAACGAATCCTTAGAGGAGATAAAAACCCACATATCTTCTTCCGACTTCGTCGCCATTTCGATGGAGAAGACGGGTTTTTCCTCGGAGACTTCGTGGCACCGCGTCCTGCCCTTCGACACGGCTGAAACCGCCTACCTTAAAGCAAGTCACTCCGCCCGGCGATTCCAGCTCGTTCAGTTCTCCGTTTGCCCTTTTTCTGTTACGGATTCTAACAACCTCGTTGCTCACCCGTGAGTTCCTCTACACCACCACAATTTTTTTTTTGAATATTAGAAAGTGTGAAACTTAGGCCTATTTAGATTTACTTATTATTGAGAGATTAACTAAACACTTATGAGTTTGATAGAGCTTATGACAATAGTTTATGACATTTCTATCAGTTGTTTTCAGTTTATTTTCCTTAAGAATGCATGAAAAAGTTCATATGGAAATGGTTTGAGTTTATTTATTTTTTATTATAAAAATAGCTCATGAATAAGTACTTATATGATAAATGCTTCTGTAAGCGCATAGTTAAAATGTTGGTCCAAATAGAGCTTTATGACTAGAAGATTTTTTGCTTTTTTTAACATTTTTGAAGAAACCTCTTTATTCTTGTCTAAAAATGTGGCAGTAGACGCATTAGTTCATGAAAAATATTAATATCATGGATTATTTGGTGTTTTTAGGATTCAAAGAACAATTTTTTGTTGCATTGTATTGGAATTAATGTACTGTTGAAAAAAAAATAGAAATGAATTTGGGGTTAACTATATTTTCTTTTCATTTCAAAATTGTTTTTATTGGGCAGGTATAATTTCCTATTGTTTCCAAGGGATGAGTTTAAGATTGGGATGCCTGCTTACAGTTTTTCGTGCCAGACATCGCATCTCGCGTACATGGCTCGCAAGGGTTTTGATTTCAATGCTTGTATATATAAAGGTGAGGTTTCGTTCAACTTGTGTTTTTGCTCTTCTTTGTGGGTTTCTTATGGCATGATTTTAAAACATGAAGTAAATTATTACTAGGATTTAGATCAGGGTTTTGTTTGTGCATAGTCTGTTGTTTATGCATAGTTTGTTTCTACAAATGCAAGGCGATGTCTAGGGTGATTCAACGCTTTAAGCAGTGTTGTCAAATAACGGCTGTAGCGGCGCTAGTAGCATAGTGGAATTTGAACAAACCGCTATTGTCTGCAATCCGCGATATGCCCATAAGTACTGTCAAATAGTGGCGCTATAGCGCTATAGCATTGCGAATTTTAAGCAAACTGTTATTTTCCGCAATTCGCGATTGACAACAATGGCTTCAAGTAGTTTATGGTGATCTAACATGTGAGAATCATTCCAAATTCCAACTGCCATTGCTTGTAAGTAGAAGTTCATGTTCATTCACATTTGCACGGTCCTCAACAGTGACTTGATTGGTGTTGGTTTGGCCACAAACTACAAAAACGAATATGGGTGGCTAAACTTTGACCTAGTCGAATTTTCGTTTTTTCATCAACTTGGCATCCATCAGGTTATTGTTGAGGACCGTGCGGACATGGAGGACCATAAGATTATACTTACGAGGGACACCGTTGCTAGAGTTTGGAGCATTTTTTAAGTGTTTGACCATCATAAGTGTTGGACCACCTAGCCATTGCGCTAATGCCGGGCTTTCTTTTGCACCAAACTGGAACGACTATGAATTTCTGAGAGAATTCTACAGATGTTTTCTTCCTTCTGTTTTGTAATTATTTATTCACTATGTGTCAGTTATCTCCTATCCCTACCCTTGTATTTGTTTCCGTTTATATTTTAATTTACTAAGCCAAAAATAAGAAATGAAACCTTTGTTTACGTCTTTTCTTTTGTTGCTTGTGTCAAGTATGGATATGGAGAAAGGGGTTGCGGTTGCTTGGGAATTTTGTTGCTGCAGTGTTCTGTTACATGTTAATGTCCATGCTTCTTAAGTTGCTTTTGTAAGGGCAATGTGAATGAGTAATACGTGGCAATACTCTTGAAATGGAAAAAGGAAAAAAAAAGGTTATCATTGCATCAAATGTTAGAAAACTGAATAGATAATTTCTTAACTGCATAGCAAAATTCCTTAGAAGAACCCTATTTTAAACAGAAAGCTTATGCAATGTGAGTGAATAGAAGAGGATCTATGGATATTACTTATATAATATCCTAAATCCTAATACCCATGATCCATTTCAATTCCTGCAACAGGCATATCATATCTATCCAGGGCACAAGAGGCAGTTGCAAAAATTCGTCTTGGGACTGCTTCGTCATCTCTTGGTGTAATGAAATCTTCTTCACCCCATTCTGTTGCTGATACAATTTTTGTTACGAGGATTAGATCGCGGATTAACCACTGGAGAAAGACATGTAAAACCTCTGGCACAAACACAAGCAAAGATGGTAAGAAAATCTGTAGATGTTTTTTAGAGTTTTTCTTAGGTCCTTTTGTTTGTTAACTCTCATTTTGTGCAGAAGATCTTATCAACTCCCTTAGGAATATTGTTTTGGGTGGTGAGCAGTTCAAGTCAAGACCTTGCTTGACTATTGATGTTTGCAGTGAACGCCAAGCGCAGCTAATTCTTGAGGTATAATGACTTCAATTAAGTTGTAATTGTTTCGGTTTGAATGTTACAACCTTGATATCCTCGCTATTGGAATAACAAAATGAACAGCTTTCTTTTGTACTCTGATTTGTCTGTATGTAGATGTTAGTAGACTTCTCAGATGACTTTCTACCTTTGTTAATCCCTTCAAAGGGTGGGACCACTCAGGCAGTACGTGTTGTTTTGGCTAATTCAAAAGAAGATAAGGATTTTATGGAGGTAATGAATTTAATGAAAGTCTTTTGCTGTTTGCGTGTTCCTCATAAGACTTTTCTTTGGATATAATTATGGTTTTACACTGCAGAAAGAGCTTCAAAGTTTTGAAGAAGAGGAGAGCAAGAAAATTCGTGGATTTCGAGAGGTGATCGATTTGATTTCCGCCTCACAGAAACCTGTTATCTCCTACGATTGTCTTAATGGTGTTTCTCTTAAATGGATATTTCTCAATTTAGTTCTTGTGTACTGACCTGGTTTACTTTCTTCAATTTATTAACCTTAATTGATTTATGCAGATTGTACCCTTATTCATTCAAAATTCATAGCACCACTTCCATCAGAAATAGATGAATTTGTGGGCTCCTTTTGCAAGTTTTTCCCCAAAGTACTTGACGTGAATTATTTGATGAAGAAAAGTGGAACCATGAGAAAAGTGACCAGCATACCTAGTGCAATATCCTACTTGAATAATCATTTCTTTGCACCGGTTGATATCGAAATTCCTAACGACGGTCAGTTACTGTACTTCTTGATGTCCATAACCTTTTAGTCTCATCATCAAAATACTAAGCATGCTTATTAGATGGTTTCATCCACTTCATTTTGCAAATTTTGTCAAAAGCTTTGTGATCAACCGATTATGGGTTGTATGGTGTCATTTTTTGGAGACATGCCAATTTAGTTTGTCTAGCAACTTAGTCTTCATTTCTGTTCATTTTTTGTTTACAGCTACCGTAAACAAAG
Source organism: Astragalus membranaceus (assembly GCA_039519185.1). Lineage (NCBI taxonomy): Eukaryota > Viridiplantae > Streptophyta > Magnoliopsida > Fabales > Fabaceae > Astragalus > Astragalus membranaceus. The sequence goes on along the minus strand of CM076854.1, from coordinate 71,853,168 downwards.
GCAAGATTCATGGATTCAACGCAATAAGGCTATCTTATTTATTTATGAAGCTGTGCTCTATATTGAAAATTCCCCCAACTGTTACTGAATCTGGCAATAAGCATTTGCCCCCCGAACTTGAAGAATTCACCAGCGTTTTCCATCAATACTCGGCCAATAACCAAGAGTCATCTAATGTGGATGTCAGTGTTTGGACCAATAATGCGAAAAAAGTCAGTTGTCAACATTTGGTTTTCTTATGGGGATTTAAATCTGGTTTCACAGCCGGCACGTTGAAGAGTGCACTTCGCGCGTCCCATGATATCTTCTCGGGAGATTTTGATGTTAAATTTGTAGATAAGAGTTGTGCAGTTGTTGTTTTTTGGCAACCCGGGTTATCGAAGGATTTCCAAGATGTAATGAATAGTGAAGAAATTAGTGGAGGCTTAAAGGAGTTAGTATCAGATGGCATGAGGGTAACATGTTATGAGACCTACAGGATAATGTGTAAGCTAGGTTTGTGGGAAATGGATCTTGCAGAGTCCTTAGAAAGAGCCTTGGAGAGTTCTCACTGTGATACAGAGATTAATAGTGATAGAAAACCTTCTGAGATTCATTGGCGAATGACAATGTAATTAACTTGGATGATCTTTAATGTTGTTGTTAACTTATTCTTTTAATTTAGTTCTATCATTTACTGATTGCAAAGAACAGGACATTTTGGTCTTGTCATTCAGCAAGATACTTCATCTTGTGTCCAACATGCAATTACAATCATGAGAGAGGACATTAAAAAGAATTTTTGTCGGAAAGAGGAGATAAAGAAAGCTATGAACAACCATTTCTACCTTTGTATATTTCACTCAAGTTGCTCAAATTGAGTCAACTTAGAAGCATTGAAGTGGTCCAACGCATTGGCCACCCCAGCACTGTTACATCACGGTCTTCTCTACTCCCTTGTAGAATTTTTGCCTTCCGTGGGAATCGAACCTTGCACCTGAGGCATAAGTGCAAGTTAAACACACCTCCCACTACCAATTGAGCTCAGCAAAAATTACAAAAGACTAATCTCCATTTGTGCTTAGGAGTAAATTTCGTAAGGTCAATACCGAATTTGTTCACTAAGCAAAGACTAATCGAACTTGGAAGTACGGTCTCGAACATTGTGTCCTAAAATGGCTTATACCACAAGACCAACAGTGTTATTGATTTAACTTTTTGATTTTTTTCATACATAATGTTAAAACAAATTATGAGATATTAAATAGACCTATTAATATTAAAAAGACAAATATTATAAATAGGAGTATTGCGTCAAAAAAATAGGAGTATTGTGTAAAAAAATAGGAGTAAATGAACGATCTAAATGATAAAAATTGTAATTTTTCTATAAATCTTTATTACTTTTTTTTTTCTAAAATTCTCAATTATATAGGATGAAGAGATTAGAGAGAGTATCACAAATTTACTAATAGGGTTTCTAAATGGTAAATGGACTCATATCTCACCCACCCCAAAATCTTGAATTTGAATCTTGGGTGTGGCTGATCGGGTTTCTCAACATAGGCACTGACACAACCGGTGCATACCGCGCGCACCAGGAGGAAAAAAAAGAGAGTATCACAAATTTTTGCTTGGGAAAAACCGACATAGGATCCGACCCGCTTTGTGCAGGTTTTTTTGAAAGAAAAAAGCCAGAAGCGAAAAAACGCAGTTTCAATGGCTTCGGTCTTTCAGTTGCGGCTATTTCTGAAGCAGAAGCGTTCCTTCTGCACGAAGGTCTCCTCCACTTCGAAATGGAAGGTGAAACAGGTAACAACTTCCAACTTCAACGAATCCTTAGAGGAGATAAAAACCCACATATCTTCTTCCGACTTCGTCGCCATTTCGATGGAGAAGACGGGTTTTTCCTCGGAGACTTCGTGGCACCGCGTCCTGCCCTTCGACACGGCTGAAACCGCCTACCTTAAAGCAAGTCACTCCGCCCGGCGATTCCAGCTCGTTCAGTTCTCCGTTTGCCCTTTTTCTGTTACGGATTCTAACAACCTCGTTGCTCACCCGTGAGTTCCTCTACACCACCACAATTTTTTTTTTGAATATTAGAAAGTGTGAAACTTAGGCCTATTTAGATTTACTTATTATTGAGAGATTAACTAAACACTTATGAGTTTGATAGAGCTTATGACAATAGTTTATGACATTTCTATCAGTTGTTTTCAGTTTATTTTCCTTAAGAATGCATGAAAAAGTTCATATGGAAATGGTTTGAGTTTATTTATTTTTTATTATAAAAATAGCTCATGAATAAGTACTTATATGATAAATGCTTCTGTAAGCGCATAGTTAAAATGTTGGTCCAAATAGAGCTTTATGACTAGAAGATTTTTTGCTTTTTTTAACATTTTTGAAGAAACCTCTTTATTCTTGTCTAAAAATGTGGCAGTAGACGCATTAGTTCATGAAAAATATTAATATCATGGATTATTTGGTGTTTTTAGGATTCAAAGAACAATTTTTTGTTGCATTGTATTGGAATTAATGTACTGTTGAAAAAAAAATAGAAATGAATTTGGGGTTAACTATATTTTCTTTTCATTTCAAAATTGTTTTTATTGGGCAGGTATAATTTCCTATTGTTTCCAAGGGATGAGTTTAAGATTGGGATGCCTGCTTACAGTTTTTCGTGCCAGACATCGCATCTCGCGTACATGGCTCGCAAGGGTTTTGATTTCAATGCTTGTATATATAAAGGTGAGGTTTCGTTCAACTTGTGTTTTTGCTCTTCTTTGTGGGTTTCTTATGGCATGATTTTAAAACATGAAGTAAATTATTACTAGGATTTAGATCAGGGTTTTGTTTGTGCATAGTCTGTTGTTTATGCATAGTTTGTTTCTACAAATGCAAGGCGATGTCTAGGGTGATTCAACGCTTTAAGCAGTGTTGTCAAATAACGGCTGTAGCGGCGCTAGTAGCATAGTGGAATTTGAACAAACCGCTATTGTCTGCAATCCGCGATATGCCCATAAGTACTGTCAAATAGTGGCGCTATAGCGCTATAGCATTGCGAATTTTAAGCAAACTGTTATTTTCCGCAATTCGCGATTGACAACAATGGCTTCAAGTAGTTTATGGTGATCTAACATGTGAGAATCATTCCAAATTCCAACTGCCATTGCTTGTAAGTAGAAGTTCATGTTCATTCACATTTGCACGGTCCTCAACAGTGACTTGATTGGTGTTGGTTTGGCCACAAACTACAAAAACGAATATGGGTGGCTAAACTTTGACCTAGTCGAATTTTCGTTTTTTCATCAACTTGGCATCCATCAGGTTATTGTTGAGGACCGTGCGGACATGGAGGACCATAAGATTATACTTACGAGGGACACCGTTGCTAGAGTTTGGAGCATTTTTTAAGTGTTTGACCATCATAAGTGTTGGACCACCTAGCCATTGCGCTAATGCCGGGCTTTCTTTTGCACCAAACTGGAACGACTATGAATTTCTGAGAGAATTCTACAGATGTTTTCTTCCTTCTGTTTTGTAATTATTTATTCACTATGTGTCAGTTATCTCCTATCCCTACCCTTGTATTTGTTTCCGTTTATATTTTAATTTACTAAGCCAAAAATAAGAAATGAAACCTTTGTTTACGTCTTTTCTTTTGTTGCTTGTGTCAAGTATGGATATGGAGAAAGGGGTTGCGGTTGCTTGGGAATTTTGTTGCTGCAGTGTTCTGTTACATGTTAATGTCCATGCTTCTTAAGTTGCTTTTGTAAGGGCAATGTGAATGAGTAATACGTGGCAATACTCTTGAAATGGAAAAAGGAAAAAAAAAGGTTATCATTGCATCAAATGTTAGAAAACTGAATAGATAATTTCTTAACTGCATAGCAAAATTCCTTAGAAGAACCCTATTTTAAACAGAAAGCTTATGCAATGTGAGTGAATAGAAGAGGATCTATGGATATTACTTATATAATATCCTAAATCCTAATACCCATGATCCATTTCAATTCCTGCAACAGGCATATCATATCTATCCAGGGCACAAGAGGCAGTTGCAAAAATTCGTCTTGGGACTGCTTCGTCATCTCTTGGTGTAATGAAATCTTCTTCACCCCATTCTGTTGCTGATACAATTTTTGTTACGAGGATTAGATCGCGGATTAACCACTGGAGAAAGACATGTAAAACCTCTGGCACAAACACAAGCAAAGATGGTAAGAAAATCTGTAGATGTTTTTTAGAGTTTTTCTTAGGTCCTTTTGTTTGTTAACTCTCATTTTGTGCAGAAGATCTTATCAACTCCCTTAGGAATATTGTTTTGGGTGGTGAGCAGTTCAAGTCAAGACCTTGCTTGACTATTGATGTTTGCAGTGAACGCCAAGCGCAGCTAATTCTTGAGGTATAATGACTTCAATTAAGTTGTAATTGTTTCGGTTTGAATGTTACAACCTTGATATCCTCGCTATTGGAATAACAAAATGAACAGCTTTCTTTTGTACTCTGATTTGTCTGTATGTAGATGTTAGTAGACTTCTCAGATGACTTTCTACCTTTGTTAATCCCTTCAAAGGGTGGGACCACTCAGGCAGTACGTGTTGTTTTGGCTAATTCAAAAGAAGATAAGGATTTTATGGAGGTAATGAATTTAATGAAAGTCTTTTGCTGTTTGCGTGTTCCTCATAAGACTTTTCTTTGGATATAATTATGGTTTTACACTGCAGAAAGAGCTTCAAAGTTTTGAAGAAGAGGAGAACAAGAAAATTCGTGGATTTCGAGAGGTGATCGATTTGATTTCCGCCTCACAGAAACCTGTTATCTCCTACGATTGTCTTAATGGTGTTTCTCTTAAATGGATATTTCTCAATTTAGTTCTTGTGTACTGACCTGGTTTACTTTCTTCAATTTATTAACCTTAATTGATTTATGCAGATTGTACCCTTATTCATTCAAAATTCATAGCACCACTTCCATCAGAAATAGATGAATTTGTGGGCTCCTTTTGCAAGTTTTTCCCCAAAGTACTTGACGTGAATTATTTGATGAAGAAAAGTGGAACCATGAGAAAAGTGACCAGCATACCTAGTGCAATATCCTACTTGAATAATCATTTCTTTGCACCGGTTGATATCGAAATTCCTAACGACGGTCAGTTACTGTACTTCTTGATGTCCATAACCTTTTAGTCTCATCATCAAAATACTAAGCATGCTTATTAGATGGTTTCATCCACTTCATTTTGCAAATTTTGTCAAAAGCTTTGTGATCAACCGATTATGGGTTGTATGGTGTCATTTTTTGGAGACATGCCAATTTAGTTTGTCTAGCAACTTAGTCTTCATTTCTGTTCATTTTTTGTTTACAGCTACCGTAAACAAAGGCAAGATTCATGGATTCAACGCAATAAGGCTATCTTATTTATTTATGAAGCTGTGCTCTATATTGAAAATTCCCCCAACTGTTACTGAATCTGGCAATAAGCATTTGCCCCCCGAACTTGAAGAATTCACCAGCGTTTTCCATCAATACTCGGCCAATAACCAAGAGTCATCTAATGTGGATGTCAGTGTTTGGACCAATAATGCGAAAAAAGTCAGTTGTCAACATTTGGTTTTCTTATGGGGATTTAAATCTGGTTTCACAGCCGGCACGTTGAAGAGTGCACTTCGCGCGTCCCATGATATCTTCTCGGGAGATTTTGATGTTAAATTTGTAGATAAGAGTTGTGCAGTTGTTGTTTTTTGGCAACCCGGGTTATCGAAGGATTTCCAAGATGTAATGAATAGTGAAGAAATTAGTGGAGGCTTAAAGGAGTTAGTATCAGATGGCATGAGGGTAACATGTTATGAGACCTACAGGATAATGTGTAAGCTAGGTTTGTGGGAAATGGATCTTGCAGAGTCCTTAGAAAGAGCCTTGGAGAGTTCTCACTGTGATACAGAGATTAATAGTGATAGAAAACCTTCTGAGATTCATTGGCGAATGACAATGTAATTAACTTGGATGATCTTTAATGTTGTTGTTAACTTATTCTTTTAATTTAGTTCTATCATTTACTGATTGCAAAGAACAGGACATTTTGGTCTTGTCATTCAGCAAGATACTTCATCTTGTGTCCAACATGCAATTACAATCATGAGAGAGGACATTAAAAAGAATTTTTGTCGGAAAGAGGAGATAAAGAAAGCTATGAACAACCATTTCTACCTTTGTATATTTCACTCAAGTTGCTCAAATTGAGTCAACTTAGAAGCATTGAAGTGGTCCAACGCATTGGCCACCCCAGCACTGTTACATCACGGTCTTCTCTACTCCCTTGTAGAATTTTTGCCTTCCGTGGGAATCGAACCTTGCACCTGAGGCATAAGTGCAAGTTAAACACACCTCCCACTACCAATTGAGCTCAGCAAAAATTACAATACCATTTTGTTTGTTGAATTGAGTATTGGGCTTTTTTTTACTCCCATCTACCCCCGTCAAATTACTAAAACCCAAAAATACTCCTGCCCAACTTGCAATTCGCTCGGATTTACCTTCATCTAAGGTAAATCCGCTTTGTTATTTTTAAAGTCGGATTTACCTCAGATGGGGGTAACCAAAAGGTAAATCCGATTTCAAAAATAACAAAGCGGATTTACCTTAGCTGAAGGTAAATCCGCTTTGTTATTTTGGAAATCGGATTTACCTAGTGGGCACATAAATCCGATTTCCCTAAAAAAAGAGAAAATCAGATTTATCCCACCTAAGGTAAATCCGATTTCCCTAAAAAAAGAAAGTCGGATTTATCCCACCTAAGGTAAATCCGATTTTGTTATTAAAAAAAATTGTTTTTTATTTAATTTTTTAAAAAAGGTTATAAAATGCTACTAAAAATCCGTTAAACAGCCAAAACTAATCCAAAAATTATAAAAACACCACTAAAAATCTAGTAAAACCAAAATAAGGTTATGCAAATTTTTTCAGATTTTTTGGAGATTATGAAAAATTAAAAAAATTAATAAAAAAGAGTAAACGATGAAATTTGGGATTTTGAGGTCCCCAGTCCTGAAAGAAGTCCCTTCTTTGAGGAGTATTGATCCTTGATATTTTTCGGATTTAAAGAATGTGGTTTCATTACAATTTGAGTAGGTTGTCCGAAAACTGATTTTTTAGCCTAAATTATTCTTCCGACGTACAATATCGTCACGTGTTAACGAACTACACACTAAACAGAACCAAAAGACGGTCGAAATTTGTATCTAAAATTTTAACTGATTTATTTATTCATTAATTAGGTTAACAAAGCGGATTTACCCCCACATAAGGTAAATACGCATTGGTTATTTTTAAAAGCGGATTTACCTTAAATGGGGGTAGATCCGATTTGTTATTTTTAAAAGCGGATCTACCCCATCTTAAATAAATCCGATTTTAATTTTTTAAAATTTTTAGTGGAAATCGGATTTACCTATATCCAATTTAAATTTTTTAAAATTTTTAGTGGAAATCGGATTTACCTAAATCCGATTTTCAAAAAAAAATTGAAATCAGGATACGTTCGGGATTTTTAATTTTTGTGAAGGGCAATTGCGTCTTTTCGCAGGGTCGATGGGGGTAGATAGGGATGTGATGGGGGTACAAAAAAAAAAACCCTTGAGTATTCATTGATGGAGAGCAGAGCTCAAAGCCGAAGGTCTACAAAGCTGGCCCAAACAATTAAATTGAGGGTTGCATTTTTTGTACCCCCACCGATAGACAAAATACCCCACCATTTTTTTATTCTTAGTACCCCTATTAAATGTGTTAAATGGATTTATCTAATTTTAAATCCGTTTATAAAAAAAATTCAAAACAGGTTTATGTTTTAATTAGATAAATCCGTTTAAAATAAAATTGCAAAACAGATTTATCTCATCCGTTATTATAAATTAACAAAACAGATTTATATTTTCTTAGATAAATCCACTTTGAATAATTTCATAACGGATTTATCTAATAAAGATATAAATCCGTTATGAAAATATTCAAAACGAATTTATCTAATAAATAGATAAATCTGTTATTTTAAAAATAAATAATGTGTTTTTTTTTTGTTTTTTTTACCTGAAATAATTTTGACGGCCAAGATCCCACCGACACTTTTAATCAACGGTCCACTTTTGTTCGTCTTGATAACTGAGCCCCAAAGGAAAGATTTTTAACGGTGTAGATCGCACTGACAATATCAACGGCACAGAATCAATGTCCATTGCTATATATATATACCAATATTTAGCCTAGTTTATTTCACTCTGATCTACTTCTTTCACACCAACACACTCACTCCAAAATGAACACTTTTTCAACTCAGTACTCAAGAGACAGCACATTTACCGCTTTTCATCATCGCGGCGAAATCACCAGAAAAGAAGATGGTGTCTTTTTCTCTTGTCTAAATCTTGTTTTATGCAAGCTCAAGGACGACATAACCTTCGTTGCTTTGAAAGATAAAGTAGAGCGTAAGGTTCAAGTGAAGGGTGATGACCGAGTGGTTAGTACGTAGTATCACTTTTCGCAAACCTAGTGTTGGAGATGATTGTCGTGTTTACCGGTCCCTCATGGATTACGAGCTATGTTGAACTTTCATGACATGTTTCATACTCTTAGTCCCTCAGAGCTGTACGTGGAAACCAAACAGAGTGTCAACAAGATTATATGCCGTTGTTATGCTGGAGGACCGTCACAGTAGATCGTTTTCTAAGAACTATATTTGTTTATGTTATGTTTTACTTTTTATGTTTAGTTGTCTTGTTGTTTCAATGTAATCCGCTTTTCTATCAATTAAAGTAAATATTTAATGTAACGAGTATAATATCCGAAAAATATAACGAGTACTAAAAACAACCACAAAGAAATAGATTAATCCACATTAGTTCAATCGAAATAATACTACAAAAATAACACAAGGCTCCCCTCTCTCGGCCAAGTCAATCATGCCCCAGACCATCGTGTACGTCGGAGAGCCTCGGGGAATGACTCCAGACTGTAGCAACACCCGTAACCGTTGAGAAAGGGTCATCAGTCTCTCCTTAGGTCCCATCATTCCTGGTGCCGCTGGTGCCAGTGGTGCTGCTGATGGCATTGGTGCTGCTGATGGCACTAGTGCTGCTGGTGCTGGTATGAGGCGAGGAACTGATACCCTAAAGTACCATGCCAAGTAAGTGGGATGACACTCACCCACCTTCATGGATGGAGTAGTTGTGGTGATCACTTCTTGAACACTGTGACCCTAGACAGACAAACTCATCATGACATCCCTATGGCTTGGGCGACCCTCAAGCTGATCAGGACGAGGGATGACCTGGATGTATCCAAATTGCCAGAGGCACCTATCCGACATGTAGGGTACAGTGATGTCCTCCTAGCTAATGAAGCCCCTATATAAAGAGAAAGGGTCTTCCTCTCTAATGTCCCGATGGTCCTAAAACGATCTTCAGATAACATCAGAAGAAGTCAATGCATCCAACCTCTTACGATACTTTTCAAGCTTTACGGCACCAGTCTTCCTCCACCTCCCAGCACGTGGACCCACTACTGTCCCAATGGTACCCCGCTCACATATGTTCAAGAAATATTCAAAAATCCAACACTGAAATGAACAAATAAACAAACTCGTTAGAAATTTTATATAAAAATACAGAAACCCTAAAAATCATATTATAATAGTAAATATTACCATGATCAGCGTCACATACCCCCCTAACTAGAGGCTATCTGCTAAAGCTTCATAGTTCAGCTGATCATATAAATATGCCAAGGCACCTCCCCCCCGCCCATGAACTAGTTTGGTTGAGGTCCTCAAGTAATAACAACCACTTTGCCTGCACTCTATTTCTGGTCTTGCTACAAAATATGGTCATCCACAATAAAAAAGCATTAAGAATGCTCAGGCAACAAGAATTTGTTAGCCGTTTTGAATGTAACTTTTGCAGACCACCAGTAGCCATTCAAACCGGAAATATGCCCCCTGCTGACTATAGTCTCTTCTGTAGCTTTAAGAAGAGAAACCCCCAAAAAAATTCACAGCCAACTGAATGGCTATGTCAATAGACACAGGATAGGGTGGGGAGCTGTAAAATCTTCCAGTTAAGAGTAGATGAAGAAGACATGACATATCATCCAAAGTGATTGGCACTTCACCAAATGGTAGGTGAAATGAACTAGTCTCTGGGTGCCATCTCTCAACAAAAGCAGAGATCAGCTCATGGTCAATCATGGGGATAGCTGAAAATACCAGGGGCCCTAAACTAGAGTGATCAATGTAGTGGTAAAAGCCAAGGGCCTGAGCTAGAAGGGCCAAGTGTTTTCTGATCTTGTTGCCATGTGCAGGTATTTTTAATTTTCTGCGCAACTCAATAAATTAAAGTAAATTTATATAAGAAGACTACGTAAAAAAATTAATTTAACTATTATATAGCTTTTACCCGCCCTCTTAAGAATGTTTGATGCTACGTGAGCATCAAATCCTGTAAGCAGTGAACCATCAATAGGTCCAACATACTGTTGGTCCGCCTGAGGAGGCCTGCTGGTCATCCTCCCCGACATCAGAAGTCCCAGAAGAATCAGCTGGATCATGAGCCGGGTTGTCCTGATCGTACTGCGCAGCCTACTGCTCCTCCTCCATGTCCTGCTCAAGAGCCTGATCCATACAGTCATGTCCCTCTCGTTCCCAGACACGCCTATCTCGGTTAGAAGCATGACCAACTCTTCTAACCTGCGTGCGTGTACTCACCGGAGTTTCTTCCGGTTCAACACCACCAGACTGTGAGGACTGGCCTCGCAATACCAAGTTACGTGAATTCCGAGGATTTCTGCCACCGACTCTAGTGTAAGACACTACAAAAATTTTAAAAAAAATTAATTAAATTAGAAAAACTGTGCAACTGCGCATTTAACATAAATTCGTTAGCAATTTTTGAAAAAGTAATCAACTACGAATTTAAGGTAAATCTGTTACCAACTTTTTGAAAAATAATCAACTACAGATTTAGCATAAATTCATTTAGGAAATTTGCAAAACAAAAACGGATTTAACACCCAAATGATAAATCCGTTAGCAACTTTTGAAATGCAAACTGATCTACATAAATCCGTTGTGACGATTTCCAAATGCAAATGTATTTACATAAATCCGTTGTAAGATCTTCTTCAATCAAACACATTTATGTAAAAACAACTTAAATCCATTGTGAAATTTTTCTTAAACGGATTTAAGTAAATCCGTTGCATCGGATTTACGTAAAGGTTTCTGACTTACTCTCTCTCTCAAACTGAAGTATGGGGAAAATGACAAAGAGTTTAGGGTTTTTGTTAAGGTGTACGTGGGGTATGGCGTATATTGGTGGGGGTACAAAAAATGCAACCCTTAAATTGAAAGTCAACAGGACTGAAAGCAAGTACAAACAAAAAGAACAGAAAAATAAAAGAACACGGACCAAAAGAGATAGGGAAACAACTCAGCAATACCAGACATAGTCAAAATAACAGAAAAATACAAGCTTAGTGGGTACGTAATGACTGAAGAGAGGATTGGTAGTTCATTATAAGCGATTTTTCAAAAGTTATTTCTTTTGACACATTATAAATATTACTGCTATGAGTTCATTGTATTCAATAGTGATCGTTAAGCACTATAAACTCCTTTTCTTGTATTTATCTCCTAATTGATAAACATCAAAACTCTTTTTTATCATAGACGAATTCATTGTGTTTATATCCTTCAACCTATTAATGTTAAGTGCATTGGGTAGTCGGTATGTATTTAGACATTTCATCCGTTATCCCGCATCATACAACTCTGAAAAGCAAAGTAAGTTAGATGTATACAAGTTTGAAATGGTTGGGTGAAGAAAGATACCATTGTTCCAAATGGTGATTTCTTCAGATTTTTCCCGCACAGGAAGACTGACTACTTTTGGTTTGGGTCGTCACATGCATTCTGATTTTCTTAATGGTTGAGAGATACTATACTATACTAGTAGAGGGTTATAGGTAGAAGAAGAGTAAAAGTGATAGATTAAAAGTGATAGATACTCTGAAAAGCAAAGTAAGTTATTGTGAATAAGGAAAATAGGGAAGCCGTAAATAGTAGTTGTGTAGATTTATTTATATGCTTATGCTTTGACAAAACTATTTAATCTCTTTTGTAATTGTATTCAAGGACATCGGGACATTATCAATAAAACGGAACTACAGCTACTCTGTAGTCGCAGACGTAGGCAAAGTTTGGCCGAACTGCGTAAACAATATCGTGTGTTATGTTTGACATGGTATCAGTAGGGTTCCGATCATCCTTGTGATTTAAGTTTCTTCGTGGTTAGGTTTCTGGTTGTGGTTCGGTTTCTGGTTCGGATCTCCGTTTTTTTCTTCGTGGATCTCCGTTTGGTCCGTGCGCCGTCCTCCGTGCGTCGTTCTCCGTGCGCCGTCCTCCGTCGCGTTCTCCGTGGATCTCAGTTCGTTCCCAGTTCTGTTCGCGTTCTCCGTGGATCTTCGTTCGTCGTCGTTCCCGTTTATTCTTCGTCGCGTTCCCAGTGGTTCTCCGTTTGGTCGTGGTGTGCGCCGTCGTTCCCGTGCGTTCGATCTGTTCGGTGGATCTGTTCTTGTGAGATCTGGATTTCGTTCTTGTGCGATCTGGATCTGTGATGTGCGTTCATCAGACCTGGGATTTACCGTTGTTGAGCACCGTCGTTGAGCGCCGTTGTTGCGCTACTGTGTGTTGTTCGTTGGTTCGCTGGTTTTGTGCGCTACTGTGGGTTTGCGCTACTGTGCACAACTGTGTGATGTTTGGTGGGTTGGCCGCTATTCACGCTCCTGCTTTGCAACTTGTGTGTGGTTCGGCTTGACTTTGAGTTTTATTTCGATTATATTGCTAGCTACCGTAATTTTTTAATGGCTTCGGAAGGAAAAGATAATTTTTGCGTTCGCTTTACTGGCAAGAATTATGCTGTTTGGGAATTTCAATTCAAGATGTATGTCAAAGGAAAAGGATTATGGAGTCACCTTGATGGGGTTTCTAAGGCGTCGGGAGATAAACCCGCCTTAGACGTGTGGGAAGTCCAAGATGCTCAGATTATTTCTTGGATCCTCAGTACTATTGATCCTCAGATGATCAATAATTTGCGAGCATTTTCAACTGCTCAAGAGATGTGGAATTATTTGCAGCGTATTTACAACCAGGACAATACAGCTAAGCGTTTTCAATTGGAGTTAGAGATTGCCAATTACAAATAAGGTGTTGCGCCCGAAAAAGTCCCCGAGGGAGAACCTTCCTCGTTCACAACTTTTCTTAAAGTCAATGAAGCCGCCACCAATATTTATTAAGGAAAATATTAGGAAAATCTTTTTTGGAAAGCGATTGGTCTTGCGAAACTAGAGAATAGGGTTCGGGGGTCGGTTACGCGTAGGGAAGGTGTTAGCACCCCACACGTCCTCTCTACTGAGAGGGAACCTTTAATTAAATGTGTGGTTTTAGTGTGTTGACTTGAAAATACTTAGTTTTGCCTCTCTACTTCTTATTGAAAAATTCTTAATGAAAATCTTTATTTATTATGAACAAAAGGGGGAAAATGGTTTTTTTTAGAAAAAGCGCTTGACGGGACGTGGCCCGCTCCTACGTATCTCCCGGTGCGATGGAGAACTCAAAGCTACGTAGTTCTTCTTTGTTCTTTTGAAAAGTTTTTGTTTTTTATCTTTTTTTAGTGAGTTTTTGAAATAGGACGAGCATTAGCGAATGATTAAACTAGCAGAGGCTATGATGAATCACCATTAAGTACTCAAAAAAGAGAGTTGTACCACTAGTCAAACGAACAAAGGTTCTGATGGACTATTGATAACAATTACTCGTTTTTATTATCTTTTGTGAAAGCAATTTTCGAAAGAGATTGATTTGCGCGATGATCAAACTAACAAAGGTTATGATGGATCATCGTGTATTATACTTATGAGAAAAGGACATTGCCACTAATAGCTAAACGAACAAAGGTTCTGATGAGCTACTAGCAACAATGGATGTGAAAATGATTCTCTTTTTTTTTTTATGAAAATAATTTTTTTTCTTTTTGTTATGCTAATGCTAAAATCTTTTATGATTGCGCTTGACGAGAACGCTAAACTACTTGTTGAAAATGATTTTTTTTTGTTTAATTATCTAAAGAGATACCTTTGTTTGGAAATCTTTTTGTGTTAAAAGAAACATTTTTTAGTATGAAATTTGATTTAAAAGAATCAAGTATGAATTTTTTATGAGTGATTGGTTTAAGAAACTAAAAAGACTCGCTAACAAAGAATGAAAAGTTTTAGCCTTACATTCTTTTGTATCAAAGGAAACATTCCATTGATGGCATCAATATTTCTTTATAAGCACTTAATTGAATTAAATTTTGGTTTTAAAAAGAAATTATTGCCATGACCAACATTATTGTTATGTTTTTGACTAAACTAATACTAATGTTATATTCATCAAAAGATGGTTTTTCTACATTTTGCACAAATTATGAGCAAGAATCGTGGCTGTTTGCCTCCAAAGAGTGTGAGAAAACCAACACTGAAATATTAATTAATAAATGGTAATTAAAATATAGAAGATTATGGTATATCCTGTCCAGCAAAACATGTGCAGCAAACTAAAATCCACAACCAAGCCAAACATTAACAGTTTTTTTTTAAAAAAAAAAATCCTGAATTCTCTCATACATGTAGATTCATGGGATAGCAAACTAAAACTGAAAAGCTTACGAAACAATATATGGAGCTAATTCAACAGATCATAAAACATAAAACAATTAAAAAGATTAAGAGGAAAATTACCACAGAGCTTGAATAATGAATCTCCTCTCTCAAATCTCACAAAAAAATAAATAATAACAATCCTATGAAACTTTCGGTAAGGGGAAGAAAAAGAAAGGAAAAGAAAGAAAAAAAAATGAAGATCTAGCTTTCCCTCTCACTCAAACATCAAAAGATCTTGCTCATGAATCTTCTTCTCCAAAGCTCGGACCTTTTATCCTCTTCTCTGCCCCCCCCCCCCCAAAAATCGTCCCTTCCTTCAAAATCTCAACTCGTATTTATACTAAAAAAAACCGAACTCGTAGTGGTGTGCTTTGTCCTTCATTTTTTCATTGAGCCTTGCACAGATCTGCTTGCGTGTTATCCTTGAGAAAAACGAGATGGAAAACATGTTTCCTTGAATGAACCCTTGAGCTTTTGAGAGACCAACGGCCCCTTGTGTGGTGATGCCAAAAATGGCGATTTCGTGTGAGAGAGGAGAGAAAGAGGCACCAAAACGGTGATTTCGTGTGAGAGAGGAGAGGGAGAAACGTGTGAAGATGGAGAAGAGAAAGAAACGTTGTGGGAGGAAGAGAAAGAAGAGTGGACGGCTAGGGTTTGATGGGAGAGGTGGAAGTGATGTGTTTTTTCAAATCTGATGGGAATGGGGAGGGGTGGACGGCTAGGGTTTGATGGGAGAGGTGGAAGTGATGTGTTTTTTCGAATCTGATGGGTATGGGGAGGGGTGGACGGCTAGGTTTGGAAGTGAGGCTAGGTTTAGAGAGTGAGATGGATAATAAAGCAAACCGGGTCAGGCTTAAACCTCATGGGCCTTCAGCAGCCCGAATTCGCTAAACTATACACCTACACCCTCTTTTTTACTAATCGCCTCTCCCTTTCTCTTTTCTTGTTTTTTTTTTCTTTTACTTTCTTCTTTTTTTTATACCATTAAATATATTTACTAACTAAACAGGAAGTAAAATATAACTCGAAAAAGAAATTATATTTTTTTAATTTTACGAAATAAGATATATAACGACAAATAAGAAAATCATTATTATTTTTGGACGGACAAAATTGGGGTATGACAGCTGCCCCTCTTTATTTGGATTTTGACAAGGAATATGAATTGCGCGAGACATATTTCGAGGCAAAATCGAAATAAAGAATTCAGAAATTATACCAATTTTGTCTACTTGGAGAAACCCAAATTTTCTTTTTCTTTTTCTTTTTCTCTTTTCTTTCTTTGAATCAACACTTGGAGTGTCGATGAGGAAACAATAAACGAAGTGGTTAACAACATGCACGCTATCTGCGAAAGGCAAGGAGAGCGCTAAATGAAGAAAGCGATAAAGAAAGCGGTAAAATGCCCGGGCTGCCTAAAACCTGTAATCCTTAAACGAACTCTTGACGAATCCGAGTTTGCACGTGGCTTTGAGGAGCACGCTTCCTGTTGGCCTTTTCGAGCGACCGGGGGGGATCGTTATCAGCTCTGGAACTGATATACAGATCAATGCACGGCGTCCACTGTATCTTAGGCTGATACAACTATTCCGTTGAACCTCACATGGGGCTGCGGTCCATCGCGTTGCTCGTACACGATGTGAGACCTGGGCAGAAGGGAGCGATGATCTCTCTGGGCTCCAATCTGCAATGCGCGCCTGAGCACTCTCTTTTCTTTTCTTTCTTTCTTTTTTTTTCATTTTCTCTCCTTTTTTGAACTCCCAACTTGGGGAGCATCTTCTGGAATCTGAAGGCGAGCATTAACACTGCGGTGTTCATCCTCTCTCACTTGTCTGCAGCTGAAAAATGCACCAACGCATGCAATGCAAATGCCATGATTGCTATTTTCTTTTCTTTTTCTTATGATGAATGTAATGCAAATGTCTGAATTTCTCTTTTCTTTACTTTATTATTATTATTTTCTATGTCTGAGGAGTGCGTGATTTTATGCTTGGTGAATGTAATGCATGACTCTATTGGTTTATTGCTCTTTTGCTTTTTCAACCTTTTTCTTTTCTCTTCTTTTTTTTTCTTTTTGTGCTCTTTTGCTCTTTTGGCTTTTCCTTTGCTGGTCCGACCCGCTCGCGGGACTTGCGTTATGAGACACCATGATTATCTATGATAATTATTCGGGAGCCGAGCTTCGTCCTCTTGTTTTAATGCAATCAACACTTCTTATTTGATTTTTGTGAGCTTACTTGTCTGGAAGATCGTCTCTTTTTGTTGTCATTTTCAAAAATTTCGCAATGATCTCAATGCTATGACTTATGCACATTTCCATGATTTATTTATCATCTACCATAAAACGTAGTTTAAAATCACAAATGAAAAGAAAGCAACGATAAGACAACAAAACTGATAGAGTGAAAAATTTGGACTTTTATTCATACAGGAGTCAGACGCGCAGAGTGTCACGCTGACTGAAAAGGGTACATTGGAAATTTTCCCGAAAGTAAAAGAAAGAAAAAGGAGAATGGACGCAGCGGATCTTATGAATATTCTTTGTGTCTGGAGCGTTCGATGCCAACCGCTCATACTTATAGCCTTAATCACCCTTTTATCCAAGCTTTTGGAAGCACTGCTTGCCCCTTTCCTTTTTATGTCCAACTTTTCTGACCCTAATTTTTGCCTGGATCGCCCTTTTGGGTTTTCAATCCACCGGGTCGCTCGACTTTGCCTAGGCCGCCCTTTCGGGTTTTCAACCTAGCGAGCTGATTCTTGCTTGGATCATCTTTCTCTTTTTTCTATATATTTCTTTTAGGCATAGTACTTCTTGACTGCATCTGAGTTCACTGGGAGTGGGAGGTCTTCACCATCCATTTTTGTGAGGATTAATGCCCCTCCAGAGAATGCTTTCTTCACCACATAAGGTCCTTCATAATTAGGGGTCCATTTTCCCCGTGAATCTTTTTGGATAGGCAGAATTTTCTTGAGCACTAGGTCTCCTTCCTGAAACTGTCGAGGACGAACGTTCTTCTCAAAAGCCTTCCTCATTCTTTGCTGGTACAACTGCCCATGGCACAGAGCGACTACTCTCTTTTCTTCAATGAGATTCAACTGATCTAGACGAGCTTGAACCCATTCTGCTTCTTCTAATTTTGTCTCCATTACAACCCGTAGGGAGGGTATCTCAACTTCAATAGGGAGGACTGCTTCCGACCCATACACCAAAGAGAAGGGAGTTGCCCCGGTTGAGGTACGTACCGAAGTACGATACCCGTGCAAAGCAAAAGGAAGCATCTCGTGCCAATCTTTGTAGGTTACTACCATCTTTTGCACAATCCTCTTAATATTCTTATTGGCTGCTTCGACTGCCTCATTCATCTTAGGACGGTATGGAGAAGAGTTATGATGTTTGATCTTAAACTCTGTGCACAATTCTTTCATCATTTTACTATTCAGATTGCTACCATTGTCCGTGATGATTTTATCCGGGAGACCATAGCGACACACCAGGTCTTTCTTTACAAACTTGGCAACCACAGAACTGGTTATGCTGGAATATCTTCCTTGCCATAGTATGCCCGTTGGAATGGGTTCCGAACGAGCCCTCATGCACCTCTCTCATGATCCTTTCTGCTTCCTCCTTTGCCACACACCTAAGGAGTACCTTATCATGATTCCTCTTGTAAAGAACCTCGCCGCTCAGGAAGAAATTCATTGACAGTCTTCTAAGCGTTCTTTTATCATTTTCCGATGCCCCTGGAGGATACTCTCTGTTCAGGATATACTGCTTGATGTCATGATACCAAGGTTCATCATCTCCACTATCTTCAATTGCTGCGCAGGAGTAGGAGTGTGCCGGCAAACCTCGATGCTGGATTCTGATCCGGGTCAAGTTCTTATCACAATTGATATTAAACATTGAAGCTAAAGTGGCCAGTGCATCAGCCAACTGATTCTCTCTGCGAGGAAGATGTTGAAACGTGATTTCTTCGAAGGACTCAACCAATTCTCGGATGTAGTCTCTGTACAGTATCAACTCAGGATCTCTGGCTTCCCAATCTCCGTTCACTTGATGGATAACTAGGGTGACGAGGGTGAACTTTTGACTGATCCGTTATTGTATCGACAGCTCGTGGGTAGTCTTAACTACTTGACCATTACACGACCAGATATTTCATTTGCTGTTCAGCAAGTAAGTCAGTTCATGCATTCTCCTCGTCATCTTTACCTGGCAGCGGCTCGTCGTATTATTCGCTACTTGAAAGGTACCTCTCAACGGGGTTTATTCTTTCCTAATGGAACCCCCCTTACGTTGAGTGCCTACAGTGATGCTGATTGGGCTGGGTGTCCCGACACTCGCCGCTCTGTCACGGGTTGGTGCATGTTTCTTGGTTCTTCGTTGATCTCTTGGAAAAGTAAGAAGCAAGCGAGAGTCTCTAAATCCTCAACTGAATCGGAGTATCGTGCTATGTCTACGGCATGCTCCGAAATACTTTGGCTTCGTGGACTTTTGGGTGAACTTGGATTTCCTCAAACCCAACCGACATCTCTCTATGCTGACAATACAAGTGCCATTCAGATTGTTGCCAATCCGGTTTTTCATGAGCGTACTAAGCATATCGAAGTTGACTGTCATGCAATTCGTGAAGCCTATGATAATCACGTTATATCCATCCCTCATATAAATACTCAATTTCAAGTTGCAGACATTTTGACCAAACCTGTTCCTTCTCCACGCCATCAGTTTCTTGTCAGCAAATTGATGCTCCTTTATGACCCGCATCAATTTGAGGGGGGATGTGAATAAGGAAAATAGGGAAGCTGTAAATAGTAGTTGTGTAGATTTATTTATATGCTTATGCTTTGGCCCAGGACCATTAGGTTTTCTGAGAGACAAAGCTATTTAATCTCCTTTGTAATTGTATTCAAGGACATCAGGACATTATCAATAAAACGGAACTACAGCTACTCTGTAGTCGCAGACGTAGGCAAAGTTTGGCCGAACTGCGTAAACAATATCGTGTGTTATGTTTGACAGTTATAGGTAGAAGAAGAGTAAAAGTGATAGATTAATTTTGGGAGAGTGGAGGGATAATATGGGATGTGTAAGAGGGATACGACATTGCATATTCTTGTTGGGTTATTCATGCACGTCTTTGAACACAGTCTCTCATTATTTAATGTGATATTTAGAGAGAAGAGAGTTTCAAATCAGGTGAGGTAGAGCTGTCAATTTGGCCCACATGGGCCAGCCCAGCCCCAGCCCCACATGGCCCTAGGGCCAAAAGCCCACATTTCAAAAGCCCACATGGATTAGGTTGTAGGGATTAAATTGTTGAATGGTGTTAGTATATATGTTAAGGAAATGGTATAGTTAGAGATTGAGAATAATTGCTACTGTATGATTGTTTGATGAGTTAGTGGAATTGTTATAGTTTGATTATTATATGTATGATTGTTTGATGAGTTAGTGGAATTGTTGATGAGTTAGTATATATGTATGATTGTTGCTGCCTTACTCTGATTATTATAGTTTAAATAATTGTTAAGCATTATTATAGTTTGAATGGTGTTTTGGTGAGTTAGTTGAATTGTAAATAATTGTCACTGTTGGTGTTCTAGTCGAAATTGTTGCTGCCCTTGTTGTTAAGCATTGTTATATAATTGCTAAGCATTATTATAGTTAAACAATTGTCAAGCATTATTATAGTTTGAATGTTAAATAATTGCTACTGATTTGATTATTTTGATGAATTAAGTAGTTGATGAATTAAGTTAGTTGAATGTCAAATAAAGGCTACTGTTTGATGGTTTTGATGAGCTAGTTGAATTGTTAAATAAAATTGTTGTTAGAGTGTTGAAGTTGTGGTGTGTGTAATTGCGGAAGTGTAATTAGAAAAAAAAATTTAGATTACTAGCCTAAGGATATAAAGCGGTGTGTACGGAGTTGTAATTAATTGGAGGTGTGAAAGCGGTGAGGGACTCCGGTCCAAAGCGGTGCAATAACCTTAAGACCTTTATGTTGATTATATTAAGTTGAGTAATGCAAAGCGGTGAGTTTAATGATTATTATGGATTATGTGTGGTGTTGTGGTGCATAGTCATAGTGTCACATGACTCATGTTGCATAAAGCGGTGTGTCGGCTTCGGCCAAAGCGGTGCGGTGGCTTCGGCCAAAGCGGTGAGTGCCCTCCAGGCTAATAGCGGTGATGATGGATCCACATGCATGTTGCATTACATGCATTAGTCAAGCATTTGATGAGTTTATGGATGAATTATGAATATGATGATTGTTGTTGATAATGTGGTGAATTGTTATGAATTAGTGTTGCTTGCTGCCTTCCTTATTATAACGCTTTTCTTAATTATTATTATTTGTGTAAAGAGACTCACCCTACTGCCTTTGTTGCTTCTTATGTCGGCAACTTGCAGGTAATCGAGAGTGAGGGCATCCTTATGCCTCTTTTCTAGTAGTGTGTCAGCTCTGATATGTAGCACCAGTGGGAGGGCGTAGTAGTAGTATTATTGTCGTTTTGATGTATTGGATTGTTATATTGATGTCTTGATACCATTCCGCTGTGTTGAGGCTATTTTATTCTGTGCTGTAAACTAAAACAGGTGTTGTGGGCCCGTCCCCAAACTATTCGTGCTATATATCGTGCGGTTGACTGTGGACTTCACGTCATTGATTATAAACTAGAAGATTTTTATAAGCGTTGAAATGTGACACCTTCTTCAATGATTCACATTCTTTTAAAACTCTGATCTATATATTAAGTAATAGTTAACTTAGAAGGGGGTGTTACATAGTGGTATCAGAGCTGAAGTTGGTCTGTTCGACCAAGTGTCTAGGTGTTATGTCTGTTGTATCTAATTATGTTTATTTGTGTAGAAATCTGATTCGATGGCGAGACGTGATGACGCTGCTTTGGCTGCTGCTCTGCAAGCCATAGCTCAAGCTGTGGGGAATCAGCACTCTGCTGCTGATGCTAATGCTCGTAACTTAGCAACGTTCCAGAGGGAAAATCCACCCACCTTCAAGGGTCGGTATGACCCCGATGGAGCCTTGGCCTGGTTAAAGGAGATAGAGCGGATCTTCCGTGTCATGGAGTGTTCTGCTGCTCAGAAAGTGAAATTGGGAACTCATATGTTAGCAGAGGAAGCTGACGACTGGTGGTTGGGAATGCTGCGAAGATTAGAAAATGCTGGTGTGGAAGTTACTTGGGAGGTTTTCACGAGGGAGTTCAAGAGAAAGTACTACCCTGAGGATGTGCGAGCTAAAAAGGAAGTGGAATTTCTAGAGCTGAAGCAGGGAAACAAGACGGTAGCTGAGTATGCCGCCAAATTTGAGGAGTTGGCCAAATTTTGTCCTTACTATGCCAATGATGCCGATTCGGAGTTCTCCAAGTGTGTCAAATTTGAGAGTGGTCTGCGCCCTGATATAAAGAAAGCAATTGGGTATCAAGAGATTCGGGATTTTGCTAGATTGGTTGATAAGTGTAGGATCTATGAGGAAGACAGTAATGCTGCTTACAAGGCTGTGAAGGAAAATAGGAATTCTCAGTTTAGGGCAAAGCCCTATGATGTTGCTGGAAGTAAAGGTAAGTGGAAAGCAGGTGCTGGTCAGAAGTCAAGTGGGGGAGGTGCCCCTTCGGACATTGTGTGTTATTCTTGTAAGAAGCCTGGTCATAAGAGTAATGAGTGCCCCGAGGCCAATTGTTTCAAGTGTGGTCAGAAGGGCCATAAAGCTGCTAACTGTGAAAAGAAAGGGATCGTTTGCTATAATTGTGAAGAAGTGGGGCATGTGAGTGCTAATTGCCCTAAACCCAAGAGGGAGAGAGCTAAAGGGAAAGTGTTTGCGCTGGCAGGATCCGAGGATGCTAACGAGATTAGAGGTACTTGCATTATTTATGGTATTCCTGTGATTGCTATAGTAGATACCGGTGCTACTCATTCTTTCATTGCTTCATTATGTGCTGAAAAATTGGGTCTTGAATTGTCTTCTATGATGAGGGAGATGGTTATTGATACTCCAGCTAAGGGGTCGGTAACTACCTCCCTAGTGTGTGCTAAGTGTCCTCTGTCAGTCTTCGGCAGAGATTTTCTAGTGAACCTTATTTGTTTGCCTTTGGAGGGATTGGACGTTATCCTTGGTATGGACTGGTTAGTTGATAACCATGTGCATATCAATTGCTTCGAGAGATCTGTGAGTTTCCTTGTCCCTGAGGAAGAAGAATCTGCCTTGCTGCCTGCTGGTCAATTGCGTAGGTTAATGAAGGAAGAAGTTCATCTATTTGCCTTGATGGCGTCTCTGTCTGTTGAAAGTCAAGATATCATTGAGGGGTTGAAGGTAGTGTGCGAGTTTCCGGAAGTGTTCCCTGATGAGATTCCGAGTGTTCCGCCAGAGAGGGAGATTGAATTTGCTATTGATCTTGTGCCGGGTACGAGGCCTGTGTCTATGGCACCATACCGGATGTCGGCGTCTGAATTATCTGAATTGAAGAGTCAGCTAGAGGAGTTACTTGAGGAGAAGTTCATAAGGCCTAGTGTGTCGCCTTGGGGAGCACCTGTGTTGTTAGTGAAGAAGAAGGATGGGAGCATGAGGCTTTGCGTGGACTATAGACAATTGAATAAAGTGACAATCAAAAACAGGTATCCGCTTCCGAGAATTGATGACTTGATGGACCAGTTGGTGGGTGCTAAGGTGTTTAGCAAGATCGACTTGAGGTCGGGTTATCACCAAATCAAGGTGAAGGATGAGGACGTTCAGAAGACGGCTTTCTGAACTAGATATGGGCATTATGAATATTCTGTAATGCCGTTTGGTGTCACAAACGCACCCGGGGTGTTTATGGAGTACATGAACCGTACCTTCCATAGTTACTTGGATCGTTTTGTAGTGGTATTTATATATGATATTTTGGTGTATTCCAAGACGGAAGAAGAGCACGCAGAGCACTTGAGGTTAGTGCTAGAAGTATTGAAGGAAAAGAAGCTTTATGCAAAATTGTCAAAGTGCGAGTTCTGGTTGCATAAGGTGAGTTTTCTTGGCCATGTGATATCTGGTGACGGTATAGCTGTAGACCCAGCCAAGGTTGATGCTGTGTTACAGTGGGAGAGCCCAAAGTCAGTGACTGAGATAAGGAGTTTCTTGGGTTTAGCCGGTTACTACAGGAGGTTTATAGAGGGTTTCTCTAAGCTAGCCCTTCCGTTGACTCAATTGACGTGTAAGGGGAAGGCTTTTGTGTGGGATGCCCGGTGTGAAGAGAGCTTCAATGAGTTGAAGAAGAGGTTGACCACATCTCCTATTTTGGTATTGCCTGTTCCAGAACAACCGTTTGTAGTGTATTGCGATGCTTCCAAGATGGGTTTAGGAGGTGTGCTGATGCAAGATGGTAAGGTAGTAGCCTATGCGTCTAGGCAGTTGAGAATTCACGAGAAGAACTACCCTACTTATGATTTGGAGCTTGCAGCGATTGTCTTTGCTTTGAAGATTTGGAGACACTATTTGTATGGTGCTAAGTTTGAGGTGTTCAGTGACCATAAGGGGTTGCAGTATTTATTTGATCAGAAAGAGCTGAATATGCGACAAAGGAGATGGCTGGAATTATTGAAGGACTATGACTTTAGCTTGAATTACCATCCGGGGAAGGCTAATGTTGTAGCCGACGCTTTGAGTAGGAAGTCCCTTCATGTGTCTGCAATGATGGTGAAAGAACTCGAATTGATTGAGCAGTTTCGGGATTTAAGTTTAGTCTGTGAGGTAACGCCTAAGAGTGTAAGACTGGGAATGTTGAAGATTCACAATGAATTTTTAGATGTTATTAGAGCGGCTCAGAAACAAGATATTAAGTTAGTTGAAGCAGCAGTTGGGATTGATCATTTCGAGAGTAAGGATTATGAAATAGATGCACAAGATGTGTTGAGGCACCGTGGAAGAATTTGTATTCCTGATGACGAAGAAATTAAGAAGGCAATCCTTGAAGAGGGTCATCGAAGCAAGTTGAGTATCCACCCAGGAGCCACAAAGATGTACCAAGATTTGAAGAAACTGTTTTGGTGGCCTGGCATGAAGCGAGATGTAGCCCAATTCGTGTATGCTTGTTTGACATGTCAGAAATCTAAGGTAGAGCATTAGAAGCCGGCAGGGTTGATGCAGCCATTGGATGTTCCGGAATGGAAGTGGGATAGTATCTCCATGGATTTTGTAACTGGGTTGCCGAATACAGTTAGAGGATTTGATGCTATATGGGTGATTGTGGACAGGTTGACGAAATCTGCTCACTTTTTGCCGATTAATATGACTTATCCGGTTCCGAGGTTGGCAGATATTTATGTTAAGACTATTGTGAAGCTGCATGGTGTTCCTTTGAGTATCGTGTCCGATCGGGATCCTAGATTTACTTCTGAATTTTGGAAAAGCTTGCAAGAGGCCTTAGGTTCTAAATTGAGATTGAGTTCCGCTTATCATCCACAGACAGATGGGCAGGCGGAGAGAACCATCCAGTCGCTAGAGGATTTGTTGTGGGCATGCGTTCTTGAACAAGGAGGTTCATGGGATTCCCATTTGCCATTGATTGAATTCACCTATAATAATAGTTTTCATGCGAGTATTGGGATGGCGCCTTTCGAGGCATTGTATGGTAGGAGGTGCAGGACACCCTTGTGTTGGTATGAATCAGGGGAGAGTGTGGTGTTAGGCCCTGAGATTGTGCGGGAGACTACAGAGAAGGTGAAGATGATTCGAGAGAAGATGAAAGCCTCGCAGAGTAGGCAGAAGAGCTATCACGATAAGAGAAGGAAGGATCTAGAGT
Source organism: Astragalus membranaceus (assembly GCA_039519185.1). Taxonomy (NCBI): domain Eukaryota; kingdom Viridiplantae; phylum Streptophyta; class Magnoliopsida; order Fabales; family Fabaceae; genus Astragalus; species Astragalus membranaceus. The sequence goes on along the minus strand of CM076854.1, from coordinate 71,827,639 downwards.
TTCAAGCTGGTGACCATGTATTCTTGAGAGTCACTCCGGTGACAGGTGTGGGTCGTGCCTTGAAATCTAAGAAGCTAACCCCTCGTTTTATTGGCCCATACCAGATTTTGGAAAGAGTTGGGAAAGTTGCCTATCAGGTGGCATTGCCACCTAATTTGTCTAATCTGCATGACGTGTTCCATGTATCTCAGTTGCGGAAGTATGTACCTGATCCGTCGCACGTAATCCAGATGGATAATGTAGAGGTGAGGGAGAACCTCACTGTGGAGACTATGCCGGTTAGAATTGAAGACCGGGAGGTAAAGGTGTTAAGAGGCAAAGAGATCAATTTAGTGAAAGTGGTTTGGTTGGGAGCCGTGGGCGAGAGCATGACGTGGGAATTGGAAAGTAAGATGAAAGAAGCCTATCCAGAGTTATTTGATTCAGGTAATTTCGAGGACGAAATTCTCTAAGTGGGGGAGAGTTGTAACGCCCTAAAATAATTTAATCAAATTAATTAATTAAGTTATTTGAGGGATTACAAAATTATTTAAGTGGAATAATTAAATTAGAATTGTTTTATTTCAGGGGGTGAGATGAATTAATAGGGGTGGTGTAAAAATGGGCCCAAGCCACTTAAGTGACCCAAGCCCATTCCAATTATCCTAAAACCTAAAAACTATTTTCATTCCCACCAAGAAAGAAAGAACAGCGAAACTGAGAGAGTGAGAGGGAGGTGAGGTCGCGACTTCCAGCAAAGGGGAAGGAGAGGAATTTGGTTCATCTTGGCTTAGCCCACGGTTCGCGTAAGAGGAGAGGAAAGGAGCTGCTGCCTTTTTCGTTTTTGTGGCTTGAGAGTGGCTGAGTTCTTCAATCACAAGGTTAGGGGGCTCTACTTTATACCTATAATAAGGATTAAGATAGGCGATTTATATGTGGATTAGGTTGTAGGGATTAAATTGTTGAATGGTGTTAGTATATATGTTAAGGAAATGGTATAGTTAGAGATTGAAAATAATTGCTACTGTATGATTGTTTGATGAGTTAGTGGAATTGTTATAGTTTGATTATTATATGTATGATTGTTTGATGAGTTAGTGGAATTGTTGATGAGTTAGTATATATGTATGATTGTTGCTGCCTTACTCTGATTATTATAGTTTAAATAATTGTTAAGCATTATTATAGTTTGAATGGTGTTTTGGTGAGTTAGTTGAATTGTAAATAATTGTCACTGTTGGTGTTCTAGTCGAAATTGTTGCTGCCTTGTTGTTAAGCATTGTTATATAATTGCTAAGCATTATTATAGTTAAACAATTGTCAAGCATTATTATAGTTTGAATGTTAAATAATTGCTACTGATTTGATTATTTTGATGAATTAAGTTAGTTGAATGTCAAATAAAGGCTACTGTTTGATGGTTTTGATGAGCTAGTTGAATTGTTAAATAAAATTGTTGTTAGAGTGTTGAAGTTGTGGTGTGTGTAATTGCGGAAGTGTAATTAAAAAAAAAAATTAGATTACTAGCCTAAGGATATAAAGCGGTGTGTACGGAGTTGTAATTAATTGGAGGTGTGAAAGCGGTGAGGGACTCCGGTCCAAAGCGGTGCGATAACCTTAAGACCTTTATGTTGATTATATTAAGTTGAGTAATGCAAAGCGGTGAGTTTAATGATTATTATGGATTATGTGTGGTGTTGTGGTGCATAGTCATAGTGTCACATGATTCATGTTGCATAAAGCGGTGTGTCGGCTTCGGCCAAAGCGGTGCGGTGGCTTCGGCCAAAGCGGTGAGTGCCCTCCAGGCTAATAGCGGTGATGATGGATCCACATGCATGTTGCATTACATGCATTAGTCAAGCATTTGATGAGTTTATGGATGAATTATGAATATGATGATTGTTGTTGATAATGTGGTGAATTGTTATGAATTAGTGTTGCTTGCTGCCTTCCTTATTATAACGCTTTTCTTAATTATTATTATTTGTGTAAAGAGACTCACCCTACTGCCTTTGTTGCTTCTTATGTCGGCAACTTGCAGGTAATCGAGAGTGAGGGCATCCTTATGCCTCTTTTCTAGTAGTGTGTCAGCTCTGATATGTAGCACCAGGGGGAGGGCGTAGTAGTAGTATTATTGTCGTTTTGATGTATTGGATTGTTATATTGATGTCTTGATACCATTCCGCTGTGTTGAGGCTATTTTATTCTGTGCTGTAAACTAAAACAGGTGTTGTGGGCCCGTCCCCAAACTATTCGTGCTATATATCGTGCGGTTGACTGTGGACTTCACGTCATTGATTATAAACTAGAAGATTTTTATAAGCGTTGAAATGTGACACCTTCTTCAATGATTCACATTCTTTTAAAACTCTGATCTATATATTAAGTAATAGTTAACTTAGAAGGGGGTGTTATACCAAGCCCCATAAAGCCCCAGTGGGCCAGGGCCAGCCTAAGGCCTTTAATTTTCTTTTTTTTTTGCAACGAAACAGAAAATTACCCCTGGACCTATGTGGGCTTTGGCCTAGGCCAGCCCACGAACCCTAAAAATTTATTTATTTTTTTACTAAAAACTGGAAATTTCACTTGTTTTTTATTTTATGAATTACACTGGAAAAAAAAGTGGATTTCTTAACTCAAATATAAACAAGGATAAACAGATTAGCTTCGAAGCATGCATAATGCATAGAACCACATTCGTTGAGCTTAAACTTAACATTCGTTGAATTACAAAATGGAGGCTCTATTACAAGAATCTTAAATTATCTCATAATTACTTAGTTACGAGATTTATTAGCTTACTTACATATTTTCCAACAAGCATAAACCCGTAAAATAAAATAAATATTTCTAACCCAAATAAAATCATAGGTAAAGACTGCATAAAAGAGGCTGCAATGACTAGTAAATCGTAGCTGAACATTTTGCCAAAATAACCACATGCATCAAAGAGACTGCAATGACTAGCAAATTCACAATGCATAAAAGAATGAGCTGCACTTGAATTCTTGTATTTGAAATACAACTACATTTAATAAGACAAGCTGTAAAAAAATTCCATCATATTACAGACAACTCATAAGCATACATATGTGGTACATGATACTTGTTAGATTTTGGCACAAAGGAGGGATCGTTGAAGCAGTTGCTATTTGCTCAAGGCTTCTGAAAAGTTAGTAATTCACAAACAACTGGAGAGATTTTTGGTGGTGGTGGTGGTGGCGGTGGTGGTGAGTGGGAGGTGGTGATGGTGGTGGTGGTGGTGGTGACGAGAGGTCGAAGGAGGTGTTGGTGATAGTCAGGGTGAAGAGAGAGGGGGGTGAAAGAATGAAAGTGGGGGTGGGAAAAGAATGAGCCAAAAAAATTTGGGGCCATCCAACAAGCCATGTGGCCCTAACCCACTAAAAAATTTAAAAGTGTGAGCTGGGGCTAAAAAAAGTTCCATTAAAAGGGGGCTGAAATTTTATGGGGCTTAATAGGAGGCCAATGGGGTTGGGCTTGGGGCCAAATTGACACCTCTAAGGTGAGGCCTAGGTTGCCCTTGATGAATTGTGGGTATTTTAACATAATGATGTGGAATCAATTTTTTTTTTAGATAAGCAATAATTTCATTGAAATGGAGCACAAGGGGTGCCCAACCCTTACAATCAATTAAAATCAGCCACGTGGAATCCACTAACTATTTCAAACATTGAATTCTATTTTATATATGTTACATATGTTTTTTTGTTATTTACATATTTACCCCATATTCATTTATTGAGGTTTTATGTTTCCAATCAAAGAATTTAATGTGATTTTGTTTCTAAATTCGATTTTTTTTAACCAAAAAGTTCGAAAATTTAAGCTTCAGTAAAATTAGAGTGAATGAGATTTGAACCCATGACATTTTACACATAAAGCAAACTCATTCCCACCTGACCAACTTCCTTAGTTGTTATTGATTGTCTAATTTTCACTTAAATCAAAACGCAAAGCGAATTCAATAGTTATTTAAATAAGTTAAATAAAAAATTAAATAATATATAATAATATATGTGTATCCATTGTTGTAAATATGAATATTAGTAAAATTTTAGTTTTTTTACTGAAATATAAAAACTTGATAAAATGCTAAATGGGTAAATATATCCTTAGTCACTAAAAATATATTATTTTTTGCTTTTAGTCTTTGTATTTTTTTTTGTTTTAGTCGTTGCAAATATACCATGTTTTGCTTTTTGTCCTTGTTGTTTTGATTTAGTTACAACAAAATTTATTTATATTGAAATTGGTCCATGTGATATATAGAATATTTGATTTTAGATTCTATAATATTTATTTTAGTCTTAATTTGAGGGGATAAAATCAAATATTCTACGTATTAAAGAGACTAATTTCAATATGAACAAATTTTGTAAGGACTTAAAAAAACATCGAAGACCAAAATTAAAAAAAAATTGTATATTCGCAATGATTTTTTTTTTTGACAAAGCAAAACTTATATCATTTCATTCGTAATCAAAGTGGTAATACAATTCGGACTACAATCATAAACTTGGGAGCTAGCAAAATCCCTTGATGCTCTAGCTAACGTATGAGCAACAAGGTTGGCTTGCCTCCGGATGAAACTAACCGCATAGTTTTGTGTCATAGATAATAAAGTCTTACATGTTCTCAAAATTGAGCCAAACTCAGTAATAGAATTGCACACTCCTCTGATGCCATCTACGACTGCTTTACAATCCAGCTCGATGGTAACTCTTCGGATGCCTAATTCTTGTAACCAATTGACTGCTAGCAGCAATCCCAGTGCTTCTGCTTCCTGTGGTTGTGGTACTCCATAAAACCAAGCTGATTTCGCTTTTACAAAGGAGCCTTCGCTATCCCTGATGCACAGACCAATACCAAATCTATTATCATCAAACAACGCCGCATCGACATTACACTTCACAAGATCCACTGCCGACCGAACCCACACAGCACCTACAGCATCGATCGGAATTAGCAGTAATAGGCCGCGACCTTTGTTGTTCCTGCACGCCGCCTGGGCGCTGAGCCTGCTGCCAACCGGAAAAAAACTCCATTGCGCAAGAAATAGAGAACGTAGCTGGTCTAACTGAGTTTTCCAAATCTTTTCATTCCTCCTCTTCCATAAGCACCAAAAAATCATCGCCAAGCTTTGCCTAGCGTTGACAGACATGGCCTCAAGAATAGAAAAAAACACAGACTTGAAATCAGCAGCCCCCACGATCAAAAATGGTTGAATTGTGTTCCAAAGCATTTTTATGATTAAAACCAACAAAATATTTTTATGAGAAGTAAAAGCAAAAAATTGTATATTTGCAGGACTGAAAGAATATTCAAACCAATATTAAATCATATGTATTAACATTAAATTATATTAAGTTAAAAAAAACTTATGGCACGAATTCAATAAAAAATATTAAATAATATTATATATATATATATATATATATATATATATATATATATATAACAAAAAACTACAACGAGTGAGTCTTTAAGTGTGGGCAGTCAAGAACTTTTAAATTCTTTTAAATTATTAAAGGTTCGATCTTTCTTCTGAAATATATAAACTATATCGAGCAAGTCTTTGCTTCTAATCAATCGAGTTTTGTTAATTTCTTCTAAATCGATAAAGATTATACCTTTCTTCTAGAACGTACAATTAATTAAACTAGAACAAGTGACCCTTTACATGTGTTCAGTCAAATTTTTTTTAATTCCTTTTGAATCGACAAAGGTTCGATCTTTCAAATGGATCAGATGAACTACAGTAATGAGTATCAATTTGGGATTAGTATGAATTGTGTTTAGTTTATTAGACTACAACGAAAATTAAATTGTGATCAATTGAACTCTAGTTAGATCATTTTACTACAAAGGTTCGACTTTTCCTCTAGATCAAGTGAACTATAGTAAGAATGAACTCGTGATTAGACGAGTTGTGATTGGACTATTGGACTACAAAGGTTCAACTTTTCATTTGGAATGAATAAACTACACCGAGGATTAACTGCACGTAAAGGGTCACTATTGTAGTTAATTATTTTGGAAGAAAGGTCGAACTTTTAAAATTCGATTCATCACATATAAAGACTTGCTCGCCATAGTTAAATTTTTCCAGAAGAAAGGTCGAACATTTGTTGATTCATAATAAACTAACCAATCAAGTGCACTAATCATTGTTCAACTAATCGTAAGTTAATGCTCACTATATATAATTCAATCAATCTAAATGAAAAGTCGAACTTTTGTAGTCCAATGAACCAACCATAACTCAGTTGATCACAAGTTAATTCTCACAGTAGTTCATTTGATCTAGATAAGAGTTGAAACCTTTGTAGTTCAATGAATTAACCACAGTTCAATAGATGTCAAGTTAATTCTCGTTGTAGTTCATCCAATCGAGATGGATGGTTGAACCTCTGTAGTCTAATGAATAACCACCGTTCAATTGATACCAAGTCAATTCTCAATGTAGTTAATCAGATCTTAATGAAATTCCAAACCTTTATAGATTCAGAAGAAACTAAAATAATTCGATTAATCATACATAAAAGTGTCGCATATTGTAGTTTAATCGTTTGAGAAGAAATGTAGAACATTTGTCGATTCAGAAGACCCTAACAAATTTCGACATACTCTTAATATGATTTAATGTTTAATAAATATAATATAATATTGGTTTGAATGCTGCAAATATACATTTGTCTTGCTTTTAGTCCTCACAAAAATATTTTGTTTGTTTTAGTCGGTGCAAATATACATTATTTTTTATTTTGGTTTTTGGTGTTTTTTTAAGTCTTTGCAAAAAATTTCATATTGAAATTAGTCCATTTAATATGTTGAATATTTGATTTTACCCTCTCCAAATAAAGCCTAAATTAAATATTATAGCGTCTCAAATTAAACATTATATATATATATATATATATATATATATATATATATATATATATATATATATATATATATATATCACATGGACCGATTTCGATATAAATAAATTTTGTAGGAACTAAAATAAAACAACACGAACTAAAAGCAAAACATTATTCACTACAAGAAAATCGACGATTTCCGACGGCGTTTTTCGTCGCAAATGCAGCGATTTTCGTCGCAAATTGACGTTTCCGACGAACTTTCTGACGGACAAAAAGTCGTCGCAAAATCGCTCGTCGCAAATCATTTTCGACGGATTTTTTCGTCGCAAATGTCTCCGTCGCAAATTCGTCGGAAATCCGTCGCAAATATCCGTGGCAAATTCGTCGCAAACTCAGACACCTTTTCATCGCAAATCCGTCGGAAATCCGTCGGAAATTTTAAAAAAAAATAAAAAATAAATAAATTATACATCAGCAAGATGCCATTTGTCTCACTACCTAGAGGCTTATTATTACCAACTAAATTCAAATTTAAAATGCATGAACTCCCAACATTCAATACAAATATTCAAAACGAAACAGTTGATCTCAATAGTTTTATCAGTTCATTAATCTTTTCAACCAAGAAAATACACACATATACTCACATACTATGAAGTGTTCACTTTAATCTTACATGGGTAGGCCAAATATAAGTCAAATACCAAGCACAATAATAATATTAACTTGTTCAAAATGACTATTAATTGTTAGTAAAATTACATGCCTATATATATATAGGCAACATGCCTTAACAACTCATAACTCCTAAGGGCCTAATAACTAACTCACTAACCAGCTATAACAAACTGTGACTTACCCATATTTCATTACAAGCATTAATATAGCTTCACTTCCATCTACAGAAGAAATTGGCCATAACAAATTGATCCACTTTCTCATCATAGCAAAATGCCACAAAAGGTAAGACAGCAGATGTACTAACTGTATGTATCATTGTGGCTGATACCTACAATGAAATATTTCAATTAGAAAACAAAAAATTAACTAATTCACCGTAATAGGAAGAAACTTAATCAACAAAGATAAACACAAAATTACCATTATTGAATACCCATATTGGTAAAGCACCGAAATCCTCGGATAGCTGTTCAACAACAATAATAATATATATTATTTTACTTGCATGGCACAAACAGAAAGCAATTCAACAAAAGATGAGCATCATAATTCTCGGAATCAATATTTGAAAAGAGACACTTACTTGGAGAAACTCAAAATAGCCAAGCCCATCATCAGTCCAGTACCTCCACACATCACCAAAGTGTCCAGGTCTTTCCTCCCAAGGTCCAACAGTTTCTTTCCATCGGAATGCATTCCTTAACCAGTCTCCTTCGACAAAACAACCACCTAATGCAATGTAATGATAATTAGCAATCCTAAAAGTTATCTGAGCTGTGATAAGACTTCTTGTACACAAACTAGAAGAATGAGCTAGAATACTAGAAAATCAAGTAATCAAGTATACACACCCTCATTCAAGTACACACATTTAGGAGATGCAAAACTAGAGCACATAAAACAGAAGAAAAATAAAGCATATGAAATATTAAAAAAAAATGCTATAAAAATTCTAGGTTTGATTTTTCTTCATCTGAATCACTTTATGCATACCTGGAAATCTCAAAAACCTTGGTTTCATATCTTCCAGCATTTCAGCAAGATCACTTCGGAAGCCGTTTCCCTGTCCCATATCACACTCTTTGCGGTAGTCGTTAATTGGAGTCTTGAGTTTCCATTCGTTGCATTCGCCTCCAATAAAGCCTCCACCTTTGTCCAATTTGAATAGTCAGATGCAGAGCCCCTGCAAGATCATTTATTAGTATCACTCATTTAGACAGCAAGTCTCAATAGCACGTAAAAGTGGAGCTTACGTGATGACAGTTGAAGCCAGGTTTCCATCACCATTTGATCCAGTCAATGACACTGTTAAATTTTCCAAATAAATGGAAGCATTGAATGCATTTATATCTCATTTCAGCGAAAGATCAGAAAAGGTATAAATTACAGCACAAAGGACGCGATTCTAGAATAAATAGCATTGATGTTGGCCATAGTATAAGCCGGTGTGGTGTTACTTCAGTAAATTTACCCTCTAAAACCAATCCCTGATGAAAGAAATACTAAAAAGTAAGGTGTTTCCGGTTTGTCACTGCCGTACATGGACTAACCTTGACAGGGAATACTACTTCATAAAGATGTAAAGCATCTCTAGCTGCGCGATAAAATTCCAAAGCAACTCTTGTAGATGACAGGCAAACATCCTGCACAAATTATTTATGCAACATTTACAAATATCAGTTTCACTGTTAATATAAAACAATCAGTTTGACACCAAAAACAGTGAATTTGCATTCAGAAGATGAGGTGTGCAGAAATTAAGCAACAAACTATTGAGAAGACCAGGAACTTCCAAGGAAAAGTAAAAGAAAGATACGGTAATGAGATGAAATTGAGGAACTGATTAACCTTTGTTCAAGAGTAGGAACTCCATCAATGAAACGCCTTTCAGCTAGTCTAAGTGTAACACCCCGGTATTTTTATCGAGTAAAAATACCCAAGTGCACCATCCTTAAAACATCAGAAATATAAAATTCCAGCATAAATACTGAACACTGCAATATAGTTCTCGCTGAATAACAACAAAACAGTCTTAAAGACAAACAAGACCAAAAAGGTTCCCTGACCATAACCTTCAGCAAACTATAGTGTTCAATATCATACAAGAAAGCGGAAACTAAATACATAACTTTTACAACAGTTAAAGTCACAATGTCGTGCTACATAGCTAACAAGGGAAAACATAACTTAAGCATAATGATAGGTCGTCAGCAGCCATCCGAGCTCAACCTACTCGTGCCTCTGTGGTCCTCTCTTTCCCTGTTCCTCTGTAAAACAACAACATATAAACAATGAGATACAATCTCAGTGAGTTCTACCGAGACCCCTACTAGCGCTCTCGGTCCAGTTTTAAAACATTGTTAACTCAACACGGCATCGACTGCGCGAACGCTAACTCCCGATGAACCGCATTATTTTACACATAGCATTCCATCGACTGCCCCAAGACTAATCCCGGCGAATCTGCTATAAGTCAGTGCGTCACCGACTGCCCCAAGACTAATCCCGGCGAACCACACTACAAAACAACAGTAACATACCACCGACTGCCCCAAGACTAATCCCAGTGAACGTTACTCAATACTCTTTGACACACCACCGACTGCGCCAAGACTAATCCTGGCGAACCCTTTACCAATAATAGTTTCACTATTGGCCTCGGAGCCTAGGGTAGGGGATCATGACTGCCCCTCCTAGTATGTCAACATGGGTCGTCACCCAAACTCGATATAATATATATATCTATAATCATATGAACTCAAGGTTCATTTCCCTCAAACAAAATAATTGAACATAACACCCGCATCGGGCCGTTTCCCATAGTCGATATAATATATATATCGTGAATCGTAGACCGGTTTAGAAAAATAAATAATAATCATCCCGCGTCAGTTACCGTACCACGTAGGACTCATAGTCCGTTTTATTATTAATAAAACATATCCGCACACGTGTACTATTGTTCGGCTTTTTGAAACGATTTCAACTTCAAAAACTGTTCATTTTACCTTTTTAAATTGTATATTTAGTTAGGCCTCAGAATAAGGTTTAAAACGCATCTTAGAACACCTCAATCGGGTTCCCGGATCAAAAGTTATCGCGAAAATAAAATCAGTGAATAGTTGCTGAAAATTTGCACTATGCGCTTGGACGCACGGGTCGTGCGCTTGGGGCGCTTTGGACAGTTTTGGTTGTCTCTCGTGCGCTTGGGCGCATGGCCGAGCGCTTGGGGCGCTTTGGACAGTTTTGGTTCTGTCTCTCGTGCGCTTGGGCGCATGGCCGAGCGCTTGGGGCGCTGTGGACAGTTTTGGTTCTGTCTCTCGCGCGCTTGGGCGCATGGCCGAGCGCTTGGGGCGCTTTTACCTGCTGTAAGTGAATTTGTTGTGGTGGTTTTGCGCGAAAACTGCTATTCCGCTCAATTCCGATTCTCGTTCCGATCGGAAACAGATTTGACAACCAATACAATAGACCCAATACAAACCACACAATCAATCAATCCAATCACAAACTCAATCTAAACGAATTTTACCAAAATACGACATATTCCGAAATAACGGTTTTTGACCCAAAAGTTCTCGAACGATTCTCGTTCCGACCGAAAACAGCCCAAGCAATCACAACAACATTTAAGCATTCAACATTTCACAATCAATCAAATCATCAAAACTCAACCTAAACGAATTCTTATCCAAAAGTGATATTTTTCGAAATAACGGTTTTTGACTCAAAACTCTCGAAATCAATCGACGCAACAATTCATACCAAAACGGGATAAACCTAAACGTGAGTAAAACTCACCCTCGAAGCGAGAGCCGATATCGAGCCGAAATCACCGAGACACCCAAAATCCCCAATCGAACCCTAGGATCTCCAATCCGCTCCAAACTTCGTATTTAGCTTCAATCCGCTTACAATCGTTGTTGGGCTTGCTGCTAGACACGATTCAACCATCAAAATCAACTCAAACTCGAATCACTATTCATCATCCCTCTCAAATCCGAAATCAAGAGAAAGGGGAAAAATAAGGGTGTGAGCTTACCTAGCTTGAGAAAATGGAAGGAGAAACAAGGATGATGATGAGGATGGAACTTTGGGATGATTGGTGATGATCTTCTTCTCCTTCCTCCTTCTTCTATCCTTCTCCCTTTTTCTCTCCTTTTCTCCTCTTCTCTGCTTCCTTCCTTCGCTTCTTCCTTTCTTTCTTTTCTTTTCTTTTCTTTTTTTTTCTTCCTTCTATTTATATTAAGTGGTAATGTGGTCAAATGACCACATTGCCCTTAATCTCCAATTTCGATTCTAAATCGTCCTTGACCCGTATTATCCGGTTAACGATCCGATGACAACCAATAATTAATTTTAGCACTCAATAAATTTACCAGTTAAGTACTAAATTAATTTAATTGGGTTATCACCCAAATAATTCTACTAATTATTTTGAGGATGTTACATTCTCCCCAACTTGAAAGAATTTTGTCCTCAAAATTTTGTTAAGTCTTTCATCCGACAAACCGAGGATCGACATTCTCAGAAAGGTCTTAAGTTGCTAGAACACAATCTTTAATTAACGAAATGAGTGTAGAAAATCTTCCCAAGTTGGCACGTCAATCTCTAAGCTTGTTCCACTACTACCCTAGAACGCTTCTAAGGTTATAGTCCGAACTCTCTTGTTACGAATCAACACGAGAAACTCCTCTTTCGCCTACATGGGCTCGACACCGCGTTTGAAAACACTTCCGAAGCTTCATTCCACTTATCCTCGTTTACACCCCAACTTTGATTAATCTAAATCAAAGGGTCTAATACAAGACGCTTGATAGAAATATGTGTTGAAAATGAGATCCACAACTGGTACTCCTTGGTAGAGGTAAAAACAAACATGATTTCCTCGAAGGGTGTAAACACGTTCTCCGCAAATTTTCTAAAAATCCATAACAGTTCTCGTACACATTGAAAAATGTGACGGAAAGTCACTGTGAAATTCCTTGACTCGCTTCCAAGTTTTTGAGGTAAAACTTTTTCAAAAAGATGAGATTTGGGTTTTATCAAAAACTTTGACCTTAAACGTAAAAATAAACTGTGGGAACATCAATTAAATTTGAACGTAACGAAAATCACCTCAGTTGTTCTCAAAACAACTATCAAACAGAACTCAGAGCTCCTTTCCCTCTATTGCAACTTCCTCACGACGTATTTACCAACGACGCACCTGATTCCTTTCTGAATTAGTCAATAGCGTCGAGAGTTTCCCCTCAACCTAAGTAATCCTCCTAGGATTTTTCCTCAATCAAACTTTTATTAGCCTCTTGATTCGTTCCCAAAATTAACTGTAGCATGCAGGTTTTCACAAAAAATGATTTTTCAAAACTACCGTACCGCACGCCAAGCTTCATTTCGGAAATTTCAGTCACTTGCAAGCAGAACCATCAATTAACCCTTTGGTGGTCATTCGCAATGTGAAAAACAGTCAACAGTCACCTCACTTTCATATTCGTATTCATGTTCGACTCGTCAAACGGAATCTCATAAGACAATCTCATTGTTAACCATCACCAAGGAGAGGTTAACAAACTAATAGCTCGCCACCCAAGTGAAAACTTATGGATGTACCCCAACTTAGATCTAAAAGACTCTAATAATTCCATTTCTTGCGTCATTAACTCTGCCATGTGAATGGATTCCCTACTCAGCGCATCCGTTACAACATTGGCCTCTCTTGAATGCTACTTCAACACGAATTTATAATCCTTCAAGAATTCAACACACTTCTCCGTCTGCTTTTCAGTTCTTTCTGATCAAACAGATACGTTAAACTTTTGTGATCACTAAAGACTTCGAAACGAGACCCACTTAGGTAATGTCTCCAAATCGTCAGTGCGTACACAATAGCTGCCAACTCCCAAATTATGAGTCGGATAATTCCCTTCACGAGTCTTCAATTGCCTGGATGCACAAGCTACCACTTGTTGATTCTGCATGAGAACACATCCTTAATCCTTCCCAGAAGAATCGCTGTAAATTTGGAATTCCATAGACGAATCCGGAAGAATCAGGATTGGATCAGAAGTCAACTGAATCTTCAACTCTTGAGAACATTCTTCACAATCGACATCCCACGTAAACGGTTGACCCTTTCGAGTTAACCGAGTAAGTGGAAGAACTAATTGTGAGAACCCTTGAATAAACCTCCTGTAGTAACCAGCTAGACCCAAGAAACTTCTTATTTCAGTGACTGATGTTGGTCGTTCCCAATTCAACACCGCTTCTACTTTACTGGGATCCACCGCAACTCCCGATTGGGAAATCACGTGTCCCAAAAACTTCACTTCCGACATCCAGAAGTCACACTTCGGCGGCTTGGCATACAATTTCTTCTCTCGGAATACGCTCAGAACAATGCGGAGATGTTGGACATGCTCCTCAATGGTCTTAGAGTACACCAAGATATCATCAATGAAAACCACAACGAACTGATCCAGATAAGTGTGGAACACTCGGTTCATGTAATCCATGAATACCGCTGGAGCATTAGTCAAACCGAAGGGCATCACTACAAACACATAATGTCTATACCTAGTACGGAAGGCTGTCTTCGGAATATCTAAGGCTCTAACTTTTACTTGATGATATCCTGACCTCAGATCGATTTTTAGAAAACACTGTTGCACCTCAAATTGCTCAAGCAAATCGTCTATCCTTGGCAAGGGATATTTATTCTTGATCGTCACTTTGTTGAGTTGTCGATAATCAATGCACAATCTCATGCTACCATTTTTCCTTTCGACTAACCACACCAGAGCACTCCTTAGAGAAGCACTCGGTCGAATGAATTTCTTTAACATCGACTCTTCAAGTTGAGACTCCATTTCCTTTAATTCTAAAGGAACATTCAATAAGAAACAATAGATATTGATCCCGTGCCAGGAACCAATTCTACAGTAAACTCTACCTCTCGGTCTGGAGGTTCAGAAGAAACTTCATCGTGAAAACATCCAGAAAGTCATTCACAACCTGAATGTTCGCCAAATCTAAACTAGTTTCAGTGGATGTAGATAACATACTAACATGTGCTTCTGCACCTTGGAATGAAGATTGACCGTCTAAGGTGAACTAGGTAACCGCTTCAGAATTTGTCCTAGACAATTCAACTGATTCTGAAGCGAAGCTGATAGTTGATTAATACAGTCGATTGCAACATGATTTGCAGTCATCCAATTCATACCCAAAATGGTGTCCACACTTCTCATAGGCAAACAATAAATTCTACAACGAAATTTCTGCCTCCTATGACAAGTAGACAATTCTATACAAAGATTAGGTCTAGACACGACCCTTAGCAGCAGTTAAGATAGTTATCGGTTCGGATAGCGGAGATAAGGTTAATCCCAACCGATCTACTCACGATTGAGCTATTATACAATGGGTTGTACCCGAATCGTGTAATATACTAACGGAGTTATTGAAAACTGATCTCATACCCCTCAGTAGATTGTCTGCAGTCGTAACTGTCTAAACATCCAGAATGTTGACACGTCCTTGCCTTAGAGCTGCTTGTAACTCCTTGGAACTCTTCCTTACAGGGCACTCTTTACCATAGTGACCCTCTACATTACTATAATAGCACCGATTAGATCTTCGCTTGCAATCACCACTGTGAGGCTTTCCACAGTTAGAGCATCTTCTGACCCTTGAAGAATCAAAGAATTGCATATGCTTTTCCTTTGATGAAATTATCTTAGGACTTTGCATTCGGAGTTGATAATTCAACTACCTTCTTTCCTTTCCCATACTTCCTATGAGATCATCCTCGGCGACATAGGCTGATTGTACCTAGGCAACATAATTGGTAATAGTATAAGAACTGAGACCCTAAGTCATAAAAGCACTAAGGCCCTTCTTATACATCTGCATTCTCCATCCGTCATCCGGAGCTCACTTTACCACTTGTTAAAACTGAGACAACTTCTCAAACTTAGCGGTGTATTCTTCCACCGTCATGTCACCTTTCCTGATGATGCACCGGTTGGAAATTCCGGTTTGGGTTGAGGACTGCGTCTTGATCATCCTGTCATAATTCCGCTTATGATGCACTAAGTATTAAGTTGATCAGGCTCAATGTCTCTTAGCATCACAAGTGTAATTACAAAAAGGACTAACAAGGAATCAACTCAACCCTAAACTAAGTCCGACTAGGTCGAACTGCTCTGATACCGACTGTAACACCCCGGTATTTTTATCGAGTAAAAATACCCAAGTGCACCATCCTTAAAACATCAGAGATATAAAATTCCTGCATAAATACTGAACACTGCAATATAGTTCTCGCTGAATAACAACAAAACAGTCTTAAATACAAATAAGACCAAAAAGGTTCCCTGACCATAACCTTCAGCAAACTATAGTGTTCAATATCATACAAGAAAGCGGAAACTAAATACATAACTTTTACAACAGTTAAAGTCACAATGTCGTGCTACATAGCTAACAAGGGAAAACATAACTTAAGCATAATGATAGGTCGTCAGCAGCCATCCGAGCTCAACCTACTCGTGCCTCTGTGGTCCTCTCTTTCCCCGTTCCTCTGTAAAAAAACAACATATAAACAATGAGATACAATCTCAGTGAGTTCTACCGAGACCCCTACTAGCGCTCTCGGTTCAGTTTTAAAACATTGTTAACTCAACACGGCATCGACTGCGCGAACGCTAACTCCCGATGAACCGCATTATTTTACACATAGCATTCCACCGACTGCCCCAAGACTAATCCCGGCGAATCTGCTATAAGTCAGTGCGTCACCGACTGCCCCAAGACTAATCCCGGCGAACCACACTACAAAACAACAGTAACGTACCACCGACTGCCCCAAGACTAATCCCGGCGAACGTTACTCAATACTCTTTGACACACCACTGACTGCGCCAAGACTAATCCCGGCGAACTCCTTACCAATAATAGTTTCACTATTTTCCTCGGAGCCTAGGGTAGGGGATCATGACTGCCCCTCCTAGTATGTCAACATGGGTCGTCACCCAAACTCGATATAATATATATATCTATAATCATATGAACTCAAGGTTCATTTACCTCAAACAAAATAATTGAACATAACACCCGCATCGGGCCGTTTCCCATAGTCGATATAATATATATATCGTGAATCGTAGACCGGTTTAGACGAATAAATAATAATCATCCCGCGTCAGTTACCGTACCACGTAGGACTCATAGTCCGTTTTATTATTAATAAAACATATCCGCACACGTGTACTATTGTTCGGCTTTTCGAAACGATTTCAACTTCAAAAACAGTTCATTTTACCTTTTTAAATTGTATATTTAGTTAGGCCTCGGAATAAGCTTTAAAACACATCTTAGTGTTGAACCAAGGGAAAACACTCTTTGTTTTGTATGATAACAAATTACACTTTATCTACTAATGGTTCAAGTTGAATTAAGTACAGGAAATAAAGCAAAGAGCAAGAAGATTAAAATGGAGCAGCTTGGAGAAGAAGCCACCTCAGCAGTTCAAGACCTATTTGTTTATCCGCTTTCTTTAGGACACTGTAAGGTCCTATCACTGAAGGTCTATGACTTTTGGTAGCTGAGAGATGAGTTTTTCAAAACATGCATGGTGCATCAAAATAGTTTTCAAAAATATTTTATAAAATTGCATGCATGCATAAGGTGGTAACAAAAACCCTAAAACTATTTTTTGTTGAAAGATTAAAACCCTAAAAATAGTTTTGTTGAAGGCTTGAAATCAAAAACCTATTCTTTTACAAAGATAATAGATTATGGTAATAGATTAGGTGCCTGAATGTTTTCAGAGCACATAATCGATTACTCTCCTATTTTAACTAAAACAAATAATCGATTGTTTCCTTATTTACAACAATAAATGATTACCATCTTACTTCCACTATATCACATAATCGATTATCAAGCTTGCTTCCTTCCTTTCTTGACAACTCTAATCGATTATATCATCATTTAACCAAGTTATATAATCGATTATGAAGCCATCCTTGACAACAATAATCGATTATGTGCCTATTTGAACTAATATCAATAATCGATTATCAAGCTTTCAAAATGTGCCTATTTGAACTAATATCTATAATCGATTATGCACTTGAAAAACATAAAAGGCCATAATCGATTATATCAAGTACTAAATGTATTTTCATATTTTCCTACGCCTATAAATAGGCAAGTGTGTTTCACAATTCAAAACACACCACTTTTCACAAATTACTATACGTCTCACATACACTTTCTAGATCTGAGAAAATAAGCCTTTCATTGTCATATATTTTATAAAGCTTTTCTATTTTCCAAATCACTCATCTCTCTAAGTTGCTATACTGTCATACTGTCCGAAGTGATTGGATCATAGATCTCAAAGTTGTATTCGTTATTTTAAGTGGGGTCACTCTGAAATCCTGGGAAGTTTTCTTGGGGTCTCCCAATCAGGAGATTGAGTTGGTTTGAAATCCTGGGAAGTTTTCTTGGGTCTCTCAATCAGGAGATTGAGTTGGTTTGAAATCCTGGGAAGTTTTCTTGGGTCTCTCAATCAGGAGATTGAGTTGGTTTGAAATCCTGGGAGGTGATCTTGGGTCTTTCAATCAGGGTAGATTGAAGTGGTATTGAAATCCTGGGAGGTGCTCTTGGGTCGTTCAATCAGGAGATTGAAGCGGTGTTGAAATCCTTAGCTAGGTGCTCGGGTTCTCAGTTCGGGGGAATTGAGATTTGCTATTTTGAAGTTGCCTGTTTGTAAACAATTCTTCATATAGTGGTTGTCAGCAAAGTCCAAAGGTTGCAAAGCCGGAGGCCGAGGACGTAGGGCTTTTATCCCGAACCTCGTAAAATTCCTGGTGTATCTCTATCCCTCTCTCTTTACTTTATTTACTGTTTATATCTGTTTATAATATCACTACTCTGATCTGAATCTGTTAATCTGGTTGTATAACTATATCCCTACTCTGATCTGAATCTGTTAATCTGGTTATAATTATACTCACTGTACTACAGATCTGTTTATCTATCATCTTCTCTATCACTATTGTAGATCTGCTATATTCAATATCATTGCATTACTTATAAAACAACCGTATTGTGAATATTGAATATAGAGTAATATCTCATTGTGCCTAAATCTGCCTGCTTGCACCATATAAGGTTTAAATCTAAGTTTCCGCATTTGATTTAAAACAAAATTATCATTTATTTTGAAAATAATCCAAGATTTACACATAACCTTATTTACCCCCCCCTCTAAGGTTATCAGATAGTCTAACACTTAGAACACCTCAATCGGGTTCCCGGATCAAAAGTTATCGCGAAAATAAAATCAGTGAATAGTTGCTGAAAATTTGCACTGTGCGCTTGGACGCACGGGTCGTGCGCTTGGGGCGCTTTGGACAGTTTTGGTTCTGTCTCTCGTGCGCTTGGGCGCATGGCCGAGCGCTTGGGGCGCTTTGGACAGTTTTGGTTCTGTCTCTCGTGCGCTTGGTCGCATGGCCGAGCGCTTGGGGTGCTTTGGACAGTTTTGGTTCTGTCTCTCGTGCGCTTGGGCGCATGGCCGAGCGCTTGGGGCGCTTTTACCTGCTGTAAGTGAATTTGTTGTGGCGGTTTTGCGTGAAAACCGCTATTCCGCTCAATTCCGATTCTCGTTCCGATCGGAAACAGATTTGACAACCAATACAATAGACCCAATACAAACCACACAATCAATCAATCCAATCACAAACTCAATCTAAACGAATTTTACCAAAATACGACATATTCCGAAATAACGGTTTTTGACCCAAAAGTTCTCGAACGATTCTCGTTCCGACCGAAAACAGCCCAAGCAATCACAACAACATATAAGCATTCAACATTTCACAATCAATCAAATCATCAAAACTCAACCTAAACGAATTCTTATCCAAAAGTGATATTTTTCGAAATAACGGTTTTTGACTCAAAACTCTCGAAATCAATCGACGCAACAATTCATACCAAAACGGGATAAACCTAAACGTGAGTAAAACTCACCCTCGAAGCGAGAGCCGATATCGAGCCGAAATCACCGAGACACCCAAAATCCCCAATCGAACCCTAGGATCTCCAATCCGCTCCAAACTTCGTATTTAGCTTCAATCCGCGTACAATCGTTGTTGGGCTTGCTGCTAGACACGATTCAACCATCAAAATCAACTCAAACTCGAATCACTATTCATCATCCCTCTCAAATCCGAAATCAAGAGAAAGGGGAAAAATAAGGGTGTGAGCTTACCTAGCTTGAGGAAATGGAAGGAGAAACAAGGATGATGATGAGGATGGAACTTTGGGATGATTGGTGATGATCTTCTTCTCCTTCCTCCTTCTTCTATCCTTCTCCCTTTTTCTCTCCTTTTCTCCTCTTATCTGCTTCCTTCCTTCGCTTCTTCCTTTCTTTCTTTTCTTTTCTTTTCTTTTTTTTCTTCCTTCTATTTATATTAAGTGGTAATGTGGTCAAATGACCACATTGCCCTTAATCTCCAATTTCGATTCTAAATCGTCCTTGACCCGTATTATCCGGTTAACGATCCGATGACAACCAATAATTAATTTTAGCACTCAATAAATTTACCAATTAAGTACTAAATTAATTTAATTGGGTTATCACCCAAATAATTCTACTAATTATTTTGAGGATGTTATACACTTAGCAATGCATGAGCAGCAAGCATATGTTGCCGCTTCAGCACATAATACCGTGCCAAGAGTTCAAAGTTCTTTTGGACTCAAATATCTAACCAATTGTTGATCGCATATGTTAGCTACAAAGAATTGAAATAACTAATCAAGAGAAAATCACAATGAAACAATGCAGTATACTAAGGCTGCGGACCAACATAACAAATTCATGAAATGTCACCCACTTGAACAAAATCAAACACATGCAAAGGTCCTCCAAATCCTAGTCAAACAAACTGATTTGCTAGTTACATGACAGGATGAGTAAACTCTTCAACAGAACTCAAACCAAAATCCATACCTTGTATCTCAACAAAGATCATGAATGAACAATTGAAAAAAATACCACAGATTCACATAACTTGTATCTCAACAAACCTACAACAACTATGACTATGAAGAGAGGCATGTTCTACATTCTAATTCTAATAATGGCTTCCATTCCAACGGCACTCTTAATTTTATCACATTTTTCTTCTCGATCCAATTTGAACATCATAAAGCCTTTCTAACCCTTTAAATGCTAAAGGGGATGGATAATATCATGCAAAACAATAATGTTATCTAGGAAAGCTCTACCAGAAAATAAAGCCTTTACTTACACTCCATCCAGTTGTAAGTAAATGCCTTTTGGGCTGACCTGCAGAAAAAGACACCAAAATCAAACTTTAGGCACTCGGTAATAATTATAAACATAAGCTTTAAGTTTTAACTGAAGAAAAAATAAATAAATAAAATAAAAATAAAATCCTACACTTACAACTTAAGAGAGGAAAACAACATTAGTAAGGATTTGAATACAGAATGGAAATACTCGCAATTCGCTTCAGCAGCTGGATTCACATTGCCATTTACTGCAAAAGCTCCACCAAGTATAACAATCTGCCCAATGTTCTTGGCATATTCTGGGTCCATATTGCCTGCAAAACATAATCTTGTCATGAAACAAAGTATGAAGAGTAACATGAAAATGACCAATTGGAAATTGTGCACATATCAGACCAAAGCAATATTTGTAAGCGAGCCCAATGCCACCACGGTGACTTTTCCAGGGTCAGCCTTTGCTTCAATGGGCTTTCCATTTGGTGGAGGAAAATTTTGATTGCCAAGTTCATCTGCACCATGGACAAAATCTGCAATGCGAGGTTTTGTTCCTTGCTGTAAAAGTGACAAGGATTATAACAACTACTTCAGTCAAATACTAAGATAAACTTCAGATCTAATAATTTTATACTATAAATACTCCACAACTTCATCAGTGAGGTGATCAACTACAATGCACATGAAAGGAATAAACAGATTTCTGTTTGAAAAAATAACATGTTGATGTTATGAGCAGGGTTTCAAATTGCGGTTGCGGCTGCGGATGTGGATGCGGTTGCGGTTGCTGCGGTTGCGGCTATTGCGATTGCTGCGATGCGTATTGCGGCTAATGAGGCGTGAATTAATTTCAAATTTGCACCAAATGTAAAAAAAAGTCTATAATTACTATAATTCATTATGTTTCTTTTTTATAATATTGCTAATGTTTGATTCATCTCAAATAATATTTTTCTCAAATTTTTCTATCACTATTCTTATTTATTGAAAATATAAAAATAATTAATTCTAATCTATAGAATAATTATAATTTACTATTCTCATGTTAAGTTTTTTATTCAGATTTTTTTTGGTGATATTATTATTATTATTATTCAGATTTAATATCATATAATTTTTTTTCCTTATAAGCCATATAATTATTTTGCTTTATCTATTTTTTTTTACTATCTAGATGCTTCGATCCAATTCTTTTTTCTTTAATACAGTAGTGACCTTTCTAAAATCCTTCAAAAGTGACACCCACATAATCAATCAAAAGAAAATCTCAATAAACTATACCAAATGCAAGGCATTTCTGGTTGCAAGGGTGGTATAAACATTGCCATAGATAGTTGTAAGTCCAATAACTTCTACTTCCGGTGATCGTAAGGCAAGGAATATTGCCATCGCATCATCTACAGAAAACCAATTGCAATATTCTCAGATTCAAAGAAACATGGAATAGAAAAAATCGAATGAAATTGAAATGAAATGAAACGAATTGAATTTGAAAGAGAAATATGTATATACCACCCTTGCAGACAACCAACCTATCGAAACCAACCTTGATCTTTGCCAACATAATCTTGAACCTATCGAAATCATTGAGGGCTGCCCTCCTCTTCCTCACAATCAGCTTTCTTCCCCATTCTCCCAGTTGTTCTTAACATCTGTACAAAGAACAAATATGCAAAGCCTTACCTCAAGCACAAGTTTACCAAAATAAGCCTAATGATTTACTGAAATTCATTCCAATTTGTAGCTTACCCGTGAAATCAGATTTAGAAGGTGCGTGGTGTTTTCTTCTCACTTCTCGGTGTGGAAATTCTTAATACATCGTAAGAATGCAGAAATTGGTATTAGAAAATTCCAACATAATGCACAAAAAGGATAATACCCAAAATCATAAATCAATAAACACACCAACATATTGTATGAACTTACCTAATAGGAATGACAGGAAGCACGGCGACGGCGACGGCGGACGATATGAACTGAGAAGATCTTCATATGTTTTCTCCCACAAAACCTAAAATCCTCAGAACAAGAAAGATCATCATAAATCTAAATCAAACCTAAAATCTTCATATGTTTTCGTCACCAACTATTTTTCCAGCAGCATGATAACTAATTAGGGTTACCAAATTTCCCCAAATAAAAAATTAAACACCCAAAATCAGAAATTAAACAATTAGGGATTCCAAATTTTCCCAAATCAGAAATTAAACAATTAGGGTTTTCAATTTTCCCCAAATCAGAAATTGAACAATTAGGGTTTTCAATCAAAGTATCATTGTATCAAACAATCATCAAAGAAGAGAAGAAGAAACTGAAGAACAAAGCTTCTCACGTTCACTGTTTTCGCGACTGAGAGAGCCAGAGAGGGAAGCAAGTGGTTATGCGGTGGTGGTGATCCGTTTCAGAGGCAGGAGGCGACAGCTGCGGCGGAGAGGCGGAGAAACGGGGTGGAGACGAAATGGAGAGGAGAGTCGTGAGGTGAAGGAGAAGGACATGCTATTGTGGTGGCCACTGGAGTAAAGAACGACGACGGAGGATGCACTAGTGCAAAATCTGGAATAAGAAGCACCATTTGGAATCGGTTGTTTGGATAACCGATTCAAAATGTAGGCGCGGTGGCAATTTTGCAAATAAGTTGGTGTTTGGGAGATGTTTTGATTCATTTGGAATCGGTTGTTTAAACACCCGATTCCAAATGTGCATATTTAGACATTTGGAATCGGTTGTGTAAACAACCGATTCTGAAACCGTTAATTTGGAATCGGTTGCTTAAACAACCGATTCTTAAAGTCTATTTTTCACTAAAAAATCCCAAAATTTTCACACTCCCTCGATCTCTCTCATTCGCGCTCATGTTTCACTGAAACCTAAAATTTCAGTTCCTCACTCCCTCACTCCCACGCACTCCGTTCACCGTCTCACTCCCTCACTCCCTCACTCCGTCGCACTCACTCTGTTTCTCTCCGCCTCTCCCCCACCAGCACTCTGTTCACTCTCTCACTCCCTCACTCCCACACACTCTGTTCACTCTCTCACTCCGTCGCACTCGATCTGTTCATCTCCGCCTCACGTTGTTCACCTCGCTGTTCCTCTGTATCTCGTCGTCGCCGTCGCCGTTCCTAACTCGCCATCAGCGTTCCTAGCTCGCTATCAACGGTTCCCATTTCTTCAGGTACCCCTTTTTCTATTTTCTAATTTCTAGGGTTTTATTTTTACTTACATAGTCATAGATTTAATTTCTAGTTCCCATTTCACGGTTTTTTATAGTAATGAAAAAATTATAGGAAGGGTGTTTAGATTGTGGGGAAATTTGGTTTGGTGTTCTGATGTTGGTTTAAAATGTTCTGATTGGTGCTCGAAGAGCATCGTGGAGGATCTTGTCTTCCATTGAGCTAAAGGAGGAAGCTAAAGGAAATGAAGTAAATGTAAAACGGACAAGGTTTTGCTATCAACACTGATGCTATCCTGGTCCAAGATGCCATTAGTGAGAAGGTGAGTGAATACTGAATCAACAACTGTTATTGTTTTATTAGATTGGACTAGTTTTTTTAATTGTGTTGTGTGGTTGATCTGCAGTTGGGAAATTTCATTCACTACATAGCTACTTTTGTTTCTGGTTTTATTGTGGGATTCAGTGCTGTTTGGCAATTGGGTTTGGTCACTCTTGCTGTAGTTCCTATGATAGCTGTTATTGCAGCCATTCATACCACTACTATGGCTAAGCTCTCTGGTAAGAGCCAAGAAGCTCTTTCTCAAGCTGGCAACATTGTTGAACAGGTAACAATACATAATGCATTCTGAAAATATCTTTCATCTTCTCTCAATCACAATGGCTAGTTGATCTCGTTGTGAAATGAGTGATATTTTGGGTTTGGAGTGTGTTTTAACTGTTTTGTTCGGTTTCAGCTTCTACTGCTGGGATACTGCTGGGCAAGAGAAATTTGGTGGCCTCAGAGATGGATATTAGTAAGTCTCCTCATTTCTTGTGATAGGAGGAGGGACTGAACCCTCTTTAGTTTGCCCTTCAATTTTTGTGGTTGTTTTTCACAATAGTAGATAAGATAACTAAACCGTTTTTTTTCTTTGTTGTTTTAATGCCTTGAATATAATTTGAGAGTTCATCTACTTTCATGTTGTGAGCATTCACATTTGCATATTAGATTTTCCAATCATCTGCCAATCATTTTTGGACAGTGATGATAAATCAACATTGGAACCTTGCTCATTATCATTTCCAATCAGCTTCCTACTTATAAATGCATGTGGCAGCAGAAGGTAAATGATTTTATTAGGATAGTTGTTGTTGCTACAATGTTTTAATAATGCAGGAATTATTTGATAGTCTGTGTGAGTTGCGTTAGATTTGCATACTTACCTATGGCCTTATATTTATGGAAACACAATCACAGGAATCATTGGATTGTTACCTAATTGGGGGGTCGAAAGCTGTCACTGCATTAGCTCCTCCACATTTTTTCTGTGATGAGCTCCTGAAAAATTTCTTAGCTATGCACAGATCA
Organism: Astragalus membranaceus; assembly: GCA_039519185.1. Classification (NCBI taxonomy): domain Eukaryota; kingdom Viridiplantae; phylum Streptophyta; class Magnoliopsida; order Fabales; family Fabaceae; genus Astragalus; species Astragalus membranaceus. The sequence continues at coordinate 71,802,246 of CM076854.1, read as the reverse complement.
GTAAGTGGAAGTGGCATGGGGGAGGGTGTTGGATTAAACGATGTCAGTGATCAGATTACTGATGAAGATCAGCTGCTGGGAACACGTGAACAGGTTAGTACCGTGGCTTATATTTTTGCATGATCTGGTAGTCCGTCTCTCAGATTTGGTTTCTCAAGTTATTCATCATGTTCTTTTGTCAATGCTGCAGCAAATGGAAAAACAAGATGACTCCAGGGATGGGCCAAATAACAATAATACAGGGATTGAGATGGAACAGGATTTTCAGGTTGATGCAGTAAGCCTTAGTGAGGACTCTGGAGAAAATGAAGATTCTGATGGTGAAAATGAGGAGTTTGAGTCTGAGATGGGACCTACTGGACCAGATAGTGAAGCAGTTGGAGAGAAAATTTGGGACAAGAATGAAGATGAGACTCCCAATTATATGAAAGAGAAGTATGAATCTGGACCTTCAGTTAGAGATAGCGAAGGAAGCAACTAAGAGCTAAGATTTTCCTGGTTGATTTTATTGAGACTATATTTTTGTATAAATGTGTTTGAAATTGATTGTTTTGTTTATTTGTTTTGTTGATTTTTCCTTATGTGCTTCTTATCACTTTGATTGTGAAGCCCATCAAACTTGAATTTGAGAAGATTTACTATCCATATCTCCTGATTAGCAAGAAGAGATAGCTGGTTTGTTTTGGATCACTAACTCTTTTCTTTTCTTTACTTGTGAGGTGCTTCAACACTTTTGAAGAGGAACTCACCAAGAACTCAAAGGGCTAGCAGAGAAAGAAAAAGAAAGGAAAAGGAAGAAGAGGAAGCTGAAAAGAGAACACTGCAGACAGTGCATAAGGATGACTATCACAACCCTACTTTCACGGTAATATCTTATTTTCTCATCAAACATTTAATAAACAACTAATGAATAGGAATGAAACAAGACCATTTTATTCTGATGATGTGGACTACTCAATGACAGGGTAGTACCGGTGGCTGTCCGCGAGAGCCATGGCATGACTTGCATTCTAAAATTGATGGTCCAGCAGCTTACGATGTTTTGACGAACTTTGAGGAGCGCTGGTTAAGAGCTGCAAAACCATCAGGGATAAAAAAATTGAAGAGTTCATTTGATGATGCATTGCTCAAGCTAGATCGAATCTTGGACATTATCAAGGTATCTGATGTTCCTAGTGTTGGTGATTGTAGCGACCGAAAAATCCGGAGGAGGGATTCTTCGAAGTTCTTGAAATATAGCCGCCACCAAAGTTTTAGTTTAAGGGCAAACATTGGAAAATCCCTATTGAGTGGATAAAGGGGGTTTGCGGACCAGGTTTAGGCTCGGGAGTCGTTTATGCGTAGGGAAGGTATTAGCACCCTACGACATCCTTCCTAAGGAAGGTTACCGTTTAACTAAATGTGTAAGCATTTATTAATTCAAAAATAATGTTTTTACCCTTACAATAATAATAAAAAAGGACTCGATAAACGGTTAGTTGTTTTTTGTACTTTTTGAGAAATAGGAGAGAAATGAATTAAAGAGAAAAAAAAAGGTTTTTTATTAATGCAATTGACAGATGTGGGCCCCCATCTGCTCCTACGTATCTCCTGGTAGAGAATCAAATTACACGTAGTTCTTGGTAGAAAATGTTTGTGTGTTGGTATTTTTTATTGTTAAGTGTTTTTGAAATTGGGATAAGTGATTTGTCAAAAAAAGAAATTAGGATAAGTGTTTGTAATGACCAACAAGTAAACTCAGAGTGGTCTCCACTAATAGCCTATTCGAAAACTCAGTGGTCCCCACTAAAGTTGATTGTTCGACAAATATACTTGGAAGCATGATTTTCGTTTAATAATGGCGAAACAAAGAAACAATCGTTTTTTTTTTAACAAAGGGTGTTTAGATGAAAGAAAGGGGTGAGCACAACAAGACCAAAAATCTGTGACAACCCATAACTTAAACCAAAATCCCATGAACATGAATCAGGGGAGGGGTTACGAGATAGTAAACAGGAGGTGCAAAGAACAGCTATTCGTAACAGAAACTCAATACAGAAGAAGAAAAAAAGGTCTAAAATAATAAGGGGGTGCGAATGAAATATAATTGATGGTGTAGTTATAAATTTGATCTTATTATCAAAGGGTTGCATTATTAGAAAATAGGAGGGGTGTAAATAGTCAAAAGTACTATCAGGTTTTTGTTTTTTTTAAAAGAAAATGACTAAAAAGGAAAGGAGTGTTTAAAGCAAACAATTAGGGTTTTCAGTTTTGGAACCCTCCTTTTCCTCTTCAGCCGCAGCAACTTTCAACAGAGAGAGGAAGGAAAAAAACGAGATGAGAGAGAGATACGACGAGAAGGAGGAGGAAGAAAGAAGAAGGAGAGAGAGATGGTCGTGAAGACGAAAGGGGCTACGACGACCTCATGGCTGGAGAAAGGGTGGCGTTGGACGGCGCTGACGGTGGTGCGACGATTGGGTTGTTTGCGGAGACAGACACACGACGGTGGAGAGAACGAGCTTGCGCCGGTGGGAGAGCAGGAGACTCATGGTTGTTGGGAGAGAGAGGGAGAGAGTGAGGCGAAGCCGACGGCAACAGTGGTCAAGGTGGCTCGTGAGAGAGGACGACGGCGGTGAGAGGGACGGTAGCGATGGGGAAGACGATGCCGGGGGAGGCCTTGGTGGGCTCCGGCGATTGGGAGAGAGAGAGAGAGAGAGTGAGGCGAAGCCGACGGCGACGGTGGCGGTGCGCCGATGGTGGTGCTTCAGTGACGGCGACGAACGCCATGGTGGAGCCTCGGAGGCGTGGTGGTTTTGGTTTGGGGTTGAGTGGTAGTGGCTGTGGCCATGGTTTGGTGCTGTTGGGACGGTTCACGGTGGTGGTGGAGGGACAGTGGTTCTCTCCTTTTTATTTCCTCTGTTCTTCTCAGTTTTTGGTTTTTTTTCTTACTGTTTGCCTCCCCCCTGTTTTCTTTTTGTTGGGTCCTATTTATGGAGGAGTTGATTATTGTTGTTGGTTGTATACAGGCTGGTGGTGTTTGTGGAGAGTGGTCTCTTGTTGATAGCCATTTGGCTGATTGTCTTGGTGTGGGAGAGCTGAGAGGCGTGGCAGTAATATGTCTCTGTTTTGGCACAACAGGTGTTTTACACAAGAAAGAGGTCTTGACTTGAACTATAAGAGGAAAGAGCAGGTATGGTGGAGGGGAGGAGCAGCAACTTGCAGGTTGGTGCCTGCAAAGTTGTCTTGTTGGTGCAAAATTGGAAAAGCAACAAAGGAACAATAAGAAATTAGTTTTAGCATATTACTCAAAGAGACTGTACCTGAGGGCGCATACTCCCTCTTTTTTGTTTTACTTTTTGTTTTTTTTTTGTCTCTAAATGTAATTAATTTTTGTAAACTTTGATTATCGTATTTATTGTAATAGACTTGGACATGTTTGACCATTCCTCTCTTTATTTTGATTTTATTTCATTTTTTGGTTAAGTGAGAGAGAGAGAGAGAGAAAACTATTATTAACGAGCGCTAAAACAAAAACACGCGTGCACAACGGGACGCGAACGCGCGTCTGTAGATGAGAATACGCGAACTCGTGCACCAAAATAAACACTCGTACACAACGAGACGCGAACACGCGTCCGCGACGAGGACAAAAATGTGTACATTATTAAAAATCGCACGCGCGCACAATGAGAAGTAACACGCCTATACACGATTGGGAACGACACACATAAACAGACAAAAACGATATTTTGGATTTTCTAGTAAGCTTTAAATTAGCCGGACAAAATTAGGGTATGACAGCTGCCCCTCTTTATTTATATTTTACTAGGAAATATGAAGGGTTTCCAAATTTCTCGAGTAAAATAGAAATGAAGATAAAAGACACTAATTTTGTCAAGACTATTTTTTTAGAAATTATTGAAAGATAATGGGTTGACATAGAATAAAAGTAAATAGGGATCACCGGGGATCTGAAGGAGCACTAGGGCTCTGATGGTCTAATTCGCAGTAGATGCTTGGCGCGTTGACTGGAGTTAGACTGAAGGACCGACGAGGTCTGAAGGGCATGCCTAAGCCTGATGGACCAATGGGTCTGATGGAGCGCAAACTAGCAATGGTACTAGTAAAACGGTCTGCTTGGGGGGGTGGCCTTTTTCGAGCGGCCATGGGGTCAAGGTCAGGTCGTTGACCTGATTTGCGCACCTCGAAGGACGTGCACTGTGTTTTTTAGGCGGACACAGCTAGTCTGAAGGGCCTGGGGCCGGATGATCCGTCGGTTGTTCGATAACGCGACGTGCGATCTGGATTGAAGGACCATTGTTGGTCTGAAGGAGCGCTTGGGCCCTGAGGGACCGCTGGGGGTCTGAAGGAGTACTGAGATTCTGGATTGTGGTGAGACCAGCGCTTGGAGCACCGACTTTGAGGGAACAAACTTTTTGGATTGACACATGGCGTACTTGCCTAAAACATACCTAATGAATGCATTTGCCTGAGAAGGGAAAAGCTATCTATATTTGGCATGTCTAAAAATGCAATGAATGATGTATGCTGGCAATATAGGTATGTGAAATGGTAGGTGTCCGACAGGATGAATGAAACGTGGCAGATGATGTGTGTTGAGGTTGATGGGACATGGAGGTTGACAAACAACGTATGTGAATGCAGATAAGATATGAATGTGATTGTGCTGATTATTTCTGGTGGAATGATGAATGTAATGGAATGAGCGATTTTTTTCTCTTTTTGCCTTTTTTTTCCGTTTTCCTTATTATAATGAGTGTATGAAATGCAGAGTGCGAATGTGATGCAAATGTAATGCTTCGATGCAAATGTCATGGTGAATAAAGGAAAACACGCGAATGCATGGCACAATGATATGATTAGTGATGTAAAAGACTTTTTTTTTGGGCAACGATGACTTTCTTTTTGCTTTTTCTTATTTATTTGCTTCTTTTCTTGATGCATGCAATGTGAGTTTTGATGGAAATGCTATGGTGAATAAAAGGAAACACATGAATGCATAGCAAATGATATGAAAGCTTTTTGGCAACGATGAGACCGGCGCTTGGCGCGTCTATTGAAGCAAAAAAAGTGTTATATGCGTGCTATGTGATGAATGTGCAATGCGAAAGTAAATGGACTACAAAAGGCCCGTGAATGATGGATGCTGAAGTTGATCGAAAACAGAAATTGATAAGCCGTGTATGCGACGGTAGATGACTTGCGAATGCAAATGTGTTGCTTAAGTGCAGGTGCTATGGTAGATGCATGATTGCATGGTGGAATGATTTATGCTATGATTTGGTTGATGATGCAAAAAGATTTTTTTCTTTTTTGTAATGATGAGAAATGAGATTTTGATGCGAGAAGCAGAGAGGTGGAAATTCTTGAATCATCATTTATTGGAAAAAATTGGATTTGATTTGAATTCAAACTTTGGTAATCTCAAGGTTGTTATTCCCAGACACTGATGTATAAACAGTATTTGATTGCATTTGCAAGCTCCTTCACATTGTTTTTTCGTTATGGTGTCCCATGATGACTGAATTTTAGGTCCACAAAGTTAACCACGTGAGTTTCCAACTTCACATTATTAACTTGTGTTTTCTCTCCTTGAAGCATTGTTTAGCAAAGACGTATAGTAATGCAAGTATAGATGAATGAGTCAGTTAACTCGGGGTTCTAAAGACCTAGGGTATGGACAGATGAAGGGATAAATGACAGGTTTTTGGCCAAATTCATGAAAAGGTAGGTTCTCCCCAACTCAAGAAATGTGGGACTGCCCCAATTTAGACTACCGGTGAAAGTGAGTGAATAATTTTCCCCTGTCTAGTGATGACAACAGCTAGGGGTGTAGAGGAAATAATGAATAGAGAATGCCATGACTTTGGAATAATGAAGGGTGGTAAGCAAGAGATTTTGTCTCAACCCATGGCGTTTGGTGTTGCCCCAATCTTGATGAGAGCAAGGTTGCCCCGACTCGAGTTTGCAAAAGGCTATATATAGCATGGTGGGTTGAGAAATCGCCCTGGTGTGGTCTTATGGATGTGAATATGGCGAGGGGATGAGATGGGTGTAGAGTGAATTTCCCCGACTTTAGGTGAAGTGAAGGGTGACGGGATTGCCCCACTTTGGAATGGTATTTCAAACGATTGCTTCTAGTGGGGTTGTGAAAGGTGACTGAGTTTGGGTCATGGGTTTTTGGAATTGGTGGTATGGATTGGATGTGGTATATGAATGGGATGGATACCACCAATTTAGGTGAAAGGTATGCCCCACTTTGATATCTAGGTGATGGTCCTAGTCCAAACTTTTGGCCCTTTGAAGGTGACTCCCACAGACTACGATAATCCTGAGTTTTTGATACGATGAAAATTTCACTTGGTGATCACTAAACCTTGTCTTGATATCAGTGCAATGAATATTGGAGTGCAAGTCCTTTGGGTTGTTTCTTTTTTTTATCCTCTTTTTTCTTATTTTTTTTGAGCAATATATTGTAAATAAATAAACTTATTTGTCCTAAAATTAAAACTTTGAGAAAACGAAAGCAATCTGCCATTGATTTGCATGGACTTGTTAGGGTTGTAGCGTGGCCAGTGGTTAGGGGTTTATGAAAGAAGAGTTTGTGATGTGGTCAGAGGTTATGGGTAATGTGGTCGATGGTTATGGGCTTGTGGAGTATAGGCTCAAATGGGCTCAGAGAGGCGTTTGATGGGGTATTGATACAATGACCTTTTAAAAGATAAGTAGGTTCAGAGAAGTGCTGGAAGCCAATGATTTGAGTTTTGTGGAAAAAATGAGAATTCGGCCTAAGGAGGTGTTTGTGGACGAGGATATCTTCTGTGTTCGGTGGTATTATGTATCAGCTCACAATTTCTACTGCTTTTGCTTTTTCTTTTTGAGGATTTCTTTTTCAAACCTTTTTTGAATCTCCCTTTGTTTGTGATCTTTTTTCCCTTTTTTTTAGTAGAGTGAGCTGATAAAAGTGATACACCATATTTAGGTGTGGAATTGATCATTGTCGAGGGTGGATTCTTTTGATTTTTTTTTGGCTCCGAGGGGTGGTAAAGGGTATTTCTTTTTGGATGTAGGGTATATAGGAAGGTGACCAAACTTTATTTCAAATCATGATTGCTTGCTTTCTCGAAAACTAACCCTAAGACAACAATGTATTTATTTTTATATATCTGCTCTTTTTCTCTATATTTCTTTTTGTTTGCCCTAACTTTTGCTTAGGCTGCTCTTTGGAGTTTTCAACCTAACAGGCTTTTTTGATGATTTTTTTTTGTGTTTTTTTTGTTTTGCAAAGGGCTTGCATCAAGATATCTAGCGATCACAAATTTTCCCCGGCATGGGGGCCTAAAGTGTTAGCTCATGAAATTTCATCATTGGGAACAAACCAAGTAATTAACTAGGTACTTGTGTGGGGAATATGCACCTTATGGGATGGTCGGGGTGGGGCTGGACCTAAACAAGGAATGATGATGGGAAAGATATGGACACCAATTGACTCAAACAAGAGTAAATGCGTGTTGCATACAAGTTCACTATACGAATGCTTCACATAGAGATAACATAGTTAACGACATGATAGGAGAAATTTTTGATGACACATCAGTTAACAAAACGGACCCCTTGGATCATTTGTCCTGGGACTGATGAGATGCATCGTTTTGCTGAAGAAAATTGTGAACGAGCTGCGAACAGTGAAGAACTTCCTTTGTTGAAAATTGAGTGTCTGAAAACACCTTGAGTTTGTAGCTAAGCTAAACTTTTCCAAAGGAGAATAATCGATTTCGCCTCATTTCTCATCAATTTTTGAAAAAGGTATGCTCATGGTTGTTTTTTTAGAAAATGAGAACATGTGATAGAGAAACTGATACATGATTATGGACATGGATGATGAAGATGTAAGTGCATGAAATGCATGTGATTGTTTGACTCCAATGACATCTAAGATGTTCAAAGGAATTACTTTAGAAGATTTTGGTTTTTAAGAGACAATGCAGCATGTAACAGGTGCAAATTTACAAATTCTCATTGAAAAGAGTGGTGACATGTTTTTGGTTTTTTTTTGGTTTCTTCTTTCCTAGAAAACGACACATGCAATGAAAAATGATTGTTTGATTCTAACTAAATGCTATGTCAAGTATGCAAAGAAACAATTATTGTAAATGACTTAGCAACATGATAATGATGCAAACATTTTTTCAATTGTTGATGAATGATGCAAGAATAATAAAATACTGTTATGTTTTTTTTTTTTGGAATATAACGTATGAATGAACACATGATGATGGATATGTACGATAAAATGTAAATGTATGAAATGCATGGAGGAACTGATCACTTGAAGGGACCAACGACTTTATTCTATTATGAGTGCATGATGTTTTTTTTTTATTTTTTTTTATTATTTTTTTTCTTTAAAAAGATTAATTATGCGTATGCAATGGGGATAGTCAAATTACATGCCCCCCGTCTCCTAATGCATGAGGGAACACATGATGAAAATGCAGATGTAAATGCGTGCATGAATGATCACTTGGAAGGACCAATTATTCTAAATGATTTTTGGAGACGACGCAGCACGTGACCGATGCAGAGCCTCTTTCATGTATTAGAATGAAATGCTAAATACGTATCTATGAATGATGCGAAAATGATGACATAATTTTTGAAATGATGCATGTTGAAACGGTATATGAAATGACGTATGAATGATCGATGAAACAGCAGTCTTTTATTTATTAGGATGAGTGAAAAGGTGCGTGAATGCTATGTTTTTTTTACATGCATTTCATAATGTTGCAAATGATGCAATGCCTATATTATTTGATGATGATTTTTGTGAATGATTATGAATGAATGGAAATGCATGCTAAATGAGATATTCAATCACAAATTTTTTTAATTGTGATCGTGTTTTTTTTATTTTTCTTTTTCATAAAAAAATGCTATGTATGAATGAACGAATAACGTTGCATGATGCAAATGCGAGGAAGGTGAATGAATGATCACTTGAAAAGATTGACTATCCGAAATGATTTTTTGGAGGTAATGCAATATGATGATGGATAATGCAAGAAAGTGGCATCATTTTAGTATTTTTCTTTTATTTTGGAGATGATGCATGCTAGATGACTAATGCATTCGAGGTGGTTAGGAAGGAAGAGCTTTTGTCTTTATTTTTATTTTTCTATGCATGAAGAGGAGTAACACATATAGTATATTTTTCCCTATATGATTATGCAAGATGATGCAAGTTGGCCAAATATGTAGTGTCTTTGTTTTTTTGGATGATAATGTGCATGTTAGTACCATGAGAACGAGATGTATATGAAAACAAGTGATTCGTTCTATGGTGATCTTTTATTTCCTAACAAAATATAATGCCCATGATGACAGATATGTATGAAAAATGCGAATGCATGTATGCATGAAGAAATAAAATGTTTGACCCTAATGCAATTATTTTTATTTTCTCGAGAGGTAGTGCAACATGTATGCAGACTCTTATTTTGATTTATTGGATGACAAATGATACAATTATAATGAAATAACTTTTTGTTTTATTTGGAAAATGATACATGAATATGGAATTGATGCATTTAAACTAGGATAACAACATGAGGGAAAATGATGTATGAATGATATGTTTTTTTTTAAATGTAGTTCATGACTTTACAAATGATGTGATGCCTACGCTATGTGATCATGATTTTGAATGATTATGAATGAATGCCGGTGCATGTTAAATATGATGCTGGTTTTTGATCAAATGATATGCTAACGTTATATGGGTAAAAATTGTTTTTTTTTGTGCGAGGAAACAAAATGCATGACACTCGCAGCGACCCTTTTTTGTAATGCGTGGAAAAGAGTAATGAACATAACCTTTATATAATATGGGGGTAATATTTTTGGTGTACGGATATGCAAGATGAATGCAATTTTGAAAAAAATGATACCTTTGCGATGCATGATAGTGCAATAACAATGAAATGCTTATGGAAGAATGATTTTAGTATGAATGAATGGTGATTTTTTATGTGTTTTCTTCGAATAAAGTATAATGCATGAACATATGGATGTTTGTTGTACATGAGCAACAATGGAGATGAATGAAATGCGTGATGGTTTATCCATTTTTTATGCTTCAACTAAAATAAAAAGCTAACAAAATGCTATTGGGTGATGAATGACGCATGTTGAAGGACTGATGCATTTGAGATGGATAGGAATGAATGACTCTTGTCGTTGTTTTTCATGATGCATGAAGACGACGCATTTAAAAATAAATTTTTATAATAGCAATGCGATGTATGAGCATGAGAGATGATGCAACTAGGATAAAATGGACAAATAAAAAAAACGACATTTTTGTTATTTTCAATATGATGAGATGTATGGTAATGCAATGATAATGGGATACATAAGAATGATTTTATTTATATGAATGCATGGTGACTTTTGTATGATGGATGGAAGGAGTGATGTCGTCTCATGTGCAGGCAAATGAAGGAAACATGAATTTTTTTTTGAGTGATTTTATTTTGTAGAAACGCTAACCGGGTTAAGAGAGAGGGTAAGTACAATGCCCCTGTGTCCTAGGTGGGTCATGTCTAAATTGAGATTTTTAACATGGTCTAGGGTCGCTTATGTGATCAATCTTTCAGGTGGCTCTATTCACTTCCTCACAAAGGTCTCCAAAGCTAAAATCCCCTTCATGATATGATCCACAACGATAGCGAGCTACCTGGTGTGGGATACCATGAAAGAGCGTACTCTGGCTGAGACTTTCATGAGAGTCAGACAGATAAAATCCAAAATGACTGTCACTAATAATCTCCACTCGTCCTAGTTATTTGCAGACCCGGGTGTAGGGCCCCACTCAAAAGTGTGTGCAAAAGTGTAAGTGAGGTGTGTGATGAGGGCAAAATACCTAAACTAACCAAGCGGGAAAAGATATACAACAATAATAACAAAAGAGTCGTCTACCCTAAGGTTCAATAATATAAAGAAATACCTACAAATAAATAAAATAAGCATAAGGGCAAAAACAAAACATAAAATTAATAAAACTTACACATTTAGTTAACTAGGCTTGACTCTCTTAATATGTCCCCAGTGAAGTCGCCAGCTGTAGCGACCGAAAAATCCGGAGGAGGGATTCTTCGAAGTTCTTGAAATGAAGCCGCCACCAAAGTTTTAGTTTAAGGGCAAACATTGGAAAATCCCTATTGAGTGGATAAAGGGGGTTTGCGGACCAGGTTTAGGCTCGGGAGTCGTTTATGCGTAGGGAAGGTATTAGCACCCTACGACATCCTTCCTAAGGAAGGTTACCTTTTAACTAAATGTGTAAGCATTTATTAATTCAAAAATAATGTTTTTACCCTTACAATAATAATAAAAAAGGACTCGATAAACGGTTAGTTGTTTTTTGTACTTTTTGAGAAATAGGAGAGAAATGAATTAAAGAGAAAAAAAAGGTTTTTTATTAATGCAATTGACAGATGTGGGCCCCCATCTGCTCCTACGTATCTCCTGGTAGAGAATCAAATCACACGTAGTTCTTGGTAGAAAATGTTTGTGTGTTGGTATTTTTTATTGTTAAGTGTTTTTGAAATTGGGATAAGTGTTTTGTCAAAAAAAGAAATTAGGATAAGTGTTTGTAATGACCAACAAGTAAATTCAGAGTGGTCTCCACTAATAGCCTATTCGAAAACTCAGTGGTCCCCACTAAAGTTGATTGTTCGACAAATATACTTGGAAGCATGATTTTCGTTTAATAATGGCGAAACAAAGAAACAATCGTTTTTTTTAACAAAGGGTGTTTAGATGAAAGAAAGGGGTGAGCACAACAAGACCAAAAATCTGTGACAGCCCATAACTTAAACCAAAAGCCCATGAACATGAATCAGGGGAGGGGTTACGAGATAGTAAACAGGAGGTGCAAAGAACAGCTATTCGTAACAGAAACTCAATACAGAAGAAGAAAAAAGGTCTAAATAAATAAGGGGGTGCGAATGAAATATAATTGATGGTGTAGTTATAAATTTGATCTTATTATCAAAGGGTTGCATTATTAGAAAATAGGAGGGGTGTAAATAGTCAAAAGCACTATCAGATTTTTGTTGTTTTTAAAAGAAAATGACTAAAAAGGAAAGGAGTGTTTAAAGAAAACAATTAGGGTTTTCAGTTTTGGAACCCTCCTTTTCCTCTTCAGCCGCAGCAACTTTCAACAGAGAGAGGAAGGAAAAAAATGAGATGAGAGAGAGATACGACGAGAAGGAGGAGGAAGAAAGAAGAAGGAGAGAGAGATGGTCGTGAAGACGAAAGGGGCTACGACGACCTCATGGCTGGAGAAAGGGTGGCGTTGGACGGCGCTGACGGCGGTGCGACAGTTGGGTTGTTTGCGGAGACAGACACACGACGGTGGAGAGAACGAGCTTGCGCCGGTGGGAGAGCAGGAGACTCATGGTTGTTGGGAGAGAGAGGGAGAGAGTGAGGCGAAGCCGACGGCAACAGTGGTCAAGGTGGCTCGTGAGAGAGGACGACGGCGGTGAGAGGGACGGTAGCGATGGGGAAGACGACGCCGGGGGAGGCCTTGGTGGGCTCCGGCGATTGGGAGAGAGAGAGGGAGTGAGGCGAAGCCGACGGTGGCGGTGCACCGATGGTGGTGCTTCAGTGACGGCGACGAACGCCATGGTGGAGCCACGGAGGCGTGGTGGTTTTGGTTTGGGGTTGACTGGTAGTGGCTGTGGCTACGGTTTGGTGTTGTTGGTGGCGGTTCACGGTTGGGCGATGATGGTTTGGTGCTGTTGGGACGGTTCACGGTGGTGGTGGAGGGACAGTGGTTCTCTCCTTTTTATTTCCTCTGTTCTTCTCAGTTTTTGGTTTTTTTTCTTACTGTTTGCCTCCCCCCTGTTTTCTTTTTGTTGGGTCCTATTTATGGAGGAGTTGATTATTGTTGTTGGTTGTATACAGGCTGGTGGTGTTTGTGGAGAGTGGTCTCTTGTTGATAGCCATTTGGCTGATTGTCTTGGTGTGGGAGAGCTGAGAGGCGTGGCAGTAATATGTCTTTGTTTTGGCACAACAGGTGTTTTACACAAGAAAGAGGTCTTGACTTGAACTATAAGAGGAAAGAGCAGGTATGGTGGAGGGGAGGAGCAGCAACTTGCAGGTTGGTGCCTGCAAAGTTGTCTTGTTGGTGCAAAATTGGAAAAGCAACAAAGGAACAATAAGAAATTAGTTTTAGCATATTACTCAAAGAGACTGTACCTGAGGGCGCATACTCCCTCTTTTTTGTTTTACTTTTTGTTTTTTTTGTCTCTAAATGTAATTAATTTTTGTAAACTTTGATTATCGTATTTATTGTAATAGACTTGGACATGTTTGACCATTCCTCTCTTTATTTTGATTTTATTTCATTTTTTGGTTAAGTGAGAGAGAGAGAGAGAAAACTATTATTAACGAGCACTAAAACAAAAACACGCGTGCACAACGGGACGCGAACGCGCGTCTGTAGATGAGAATACGCGAACTCGTGCACCAAAATAAACACTCGTACACAACGAGACGCGAACACGCGTCCGCGACGAGGACAAAAATGTGTAAGAGCCAAAAACTCATTACACATTTTAGCCGTGTATTGGTCATTGGGGGCATACCCAGCTAAACCGAAGAATTGATACAACTCTTCAAATTTAGCCGTGTATTGGCCCACGGTCAAGCCTCCTTGTGTAAGAGCCAAAAACTCATTTTCCTTATCCAACCTCATAGCCGTGGGGAAGAATTGTTCCAAAAATGATGTTCGGAAATTTTCCCAAGTCGGGGGAGTTCCCATTGTCTCCATCATGGCCCTAGCATTTGTCCACCAATTATTGGCCTCTCCTTTCAACACATGGGATGCCAACCTCAACTTGTCTTCATCGGTCACTTGCATTGTTACAAAGATCTTTTCAATGTCGTCCAGCCAATGTTGTGCTCTCATGACATCCGGCCCACCTCTGAACTCGGAGGGCTTCATTTTCAGGAACTCTGTGAAAATTCTCCTTGGGTTCACTTGTGGTTCTGGAGCTTGATGCTGCTGAGCATTTTGCTGTAGGATTTGTTGCTGCTGATGCATAAGCATCATGTCTTGCATCATTTTCTGCTGGTTCTCAATGACATTCTGCATCCACTCAAAATTTGGATCAACAGGAGGAGGAACGCCTCTACCTCTTCTGGCCATGATTCTGCGAAATATGCACAAAGTATTAAGTTGATCAAGCTCAATGTCTAATAGCATACTAAGAAAATCACGACTGGAAAAAGCAAAGACCCTATAAGCTAAGTCCGACTAGGTCGAACCGCTCTGATACCAACTGTAACACCCTGGTATTTTTATTTGTTAAAAACACCCAAGTGCACATTAAACATACATCAGAGATAATATTTCCTGCATATATACTGAACACTGCAAAATAGTTTTCACTGGACAACAGCCAAGCAGTCTTAATACACATAAGACCATAAAATTCAGCGAACTATCCTGCTCAGTATCATACAAGAAAGCGGAAATAAAAAGATTTACACTAAAGTCGTAGTGTTGCGGTACATAGACAACAAGAGGAAATATAAACTTAAACATAATGCTAAGTCATCCGCAACCAATCCGAGCCCAACCTACTCGTGCCTCTTGGACTTCCTCTGTCCCTGTGTCTCTGTAAAACAACAACATTTAAACAGTGAGATACAATCTCAGTGAGTTCTACCGAGACCCCTACTAACACTGTCGGTTCATTTATTAGTCCTTTTATAACTTAACACGACACCGACTGCAAAACGCTGCTACTCCCGGTATGTCGTAAAATAAATAAAGTGCGGCACCGACTGCAAAACCATGCTAATCCCGGTGTATCGCGCAACACAACAAGTACGGCACCGACTGCAAAACCATGCTAATCCCGGTGTATCGCACAATAATCTTTAACACAACACCGACTGCAAAACCATGCTAATCCCGGTGAACTCCCCTACCAATAGTACATTCTCCCATTGGCATGGAGCCTAGGGAAGGGGATCATGACTGCCCCGCCTAGTGTGTTACACATGGGTCGTCACCCAACTCGATATACTATATACGTATATCTACAATACTATGAACCCACGGTCCATCAAATCAAACAATTAATGAAACACTTTACTCCATTTTTTGTAAAATCACGTTCGCACTCGCACTCTAGTTGACCACTTTTCGACACAATTTTTCAATATCAAAAACAGTTTATTTAGCCTTAAAAATAGAATATTCAGTTAGGCCTCTGAATAAGCTTTCCAACGCATCTTAGAACACCTCGATCGGGTTCCGGAATCAAAAGATATCGCGAAAACAAAATCAGTGAAAAACAGTTGAAAATCTGGAAAACGTCGCGACGCGAACTGCCACCGTCGCGACGCGAAAAACGACAGAAACATTTTGCGTGACAAAACTGTGATTGGTTGCGACGCGATGCCCTGCGGGTCGCGACGCGATGGAGGTCTGTCTGGTGCAGATTTTGCGATTTTCGCGAAATCCGCTATTCCGCTCAATTCCGATTTCAGTTCCGATTGAAAACAGATCCAACAACCAGCATAATGAATCCAATACAAATCACACAATCAATCAATCCAATCCAAAACGTAATTTAAACGGATTTCTATCCAAAGCGCTATTTTTCGAATAACGGTTTTTGACTCAAATTTATCGGAACCAATCAACGCACAAATTGTACCAAAACGGAATAAACCTAAGCGTGAGTAAAACTCACCCTTGAAGCGAGAGCCGATATCGAACCGAATTTGCCGAGACGTCGAAATCACCAAATCGAACCCAAACAACACCGAACCGCTCCTAACTTCGTTCCGAGCTTCCAATCGCGTTCAATCCGCTCCTAGCTTCGATCCTAAGCATAACCCAATCACCAACACAACCTATTAATCCTTGATTTCAACAAATTTCTCAACCAAACCCTATAATTTCGTAGGTCAAATTAATGGGGAAAAACGGAAGGGAATCTTACCAAGTTATGGGGTTATGTTGAGGGAGAGGAGGTGATGAAGATGATGAAGTTTGGAGCTTGGAGGTTGAGGATTCTTCTTCTTCTTCCCTTTTTCCTTCTTTTTCCTTCTTCTTTCCTCTTCTTTCTTTCTCTGTTTCCAGCGCTTCCTTTCTCTTTTCTTTCTTTCCTTTCTTCTTTTCTTTCTTTTCTTTATTTAACACACACACACATATTTATTCAATTAATAAATAAGTGGTGGCGTGGTCCAATTACCATATCGATCTTAATCCCTTATTACAAATCCAAAACGCTCTAGATCCGTATTATTCGGTCAACGATCCTGTGACAGCCAATAATTAATTTTAGCACTCAATAATTTTACCAATTAAGTACCAAATTAATTCGATTGGGTTAACATCCAAATAATTCGATTAATTATTTTGAGGATGTTACAGGTTTGGTGTTGTTGGTGGCGGTTCACGGTTGGGCGATGATGGTTTGGTGCTGTTGGGACGGTTCACGGTGGTGGTGGAGGGACAGTGGTTCTCTCCTTTTTATTTCCTCTGTTCTTCTCAGTTTTTGGTTTTTTTTCTTACTGTTTGCCTCCCCCCTGTTTTCTTTTTGTTGGGTCCTATTTATGGAGGAGTTGATTATTGTTGTTGGTTGTATACAGGCTGGTGGTGTTTGTGGAGAGTGGTCTCTTGTTGATAGCCATTTGGCTGATTGTCTTGGTGTGGGAGAGCTGAGAGGCGTGGCAGTAATATGTCTTTGTTTTGGCACAACAGGTGTTTTACACAAGAAAGAGGTCTTGACTTGAACTATAAGAGGAAAGAGCAGGTATGGTGGAGGGGAGGAGCAGCAACTTGCAGGTTGGTGCCTGCAAAGTTGTCTTGTTGGTGCAAAATTGGAAAAGCAACAAAGGAACAATAAGAAATTAGTTTTAGCATATTACTCAAAGAGACTGTACCTGAGGGCGCATACTCCCTCTTTTTTGTTTTACTTTTTGTTTTTTTTGTCTCTAAATGTAATTAATTTTTGTAAACTTTGATTATCGTATTTATTGTAATAGACTTGGACATGTTTGACCATTCCTCTCTTTATTTTGATTTTATTTCATTTTTTGGTTAAGTGAGAGAGAGAGAGAGAGAAAACTATTATTAACGAGCACTAAAACAAAAACACGCGTGCACAACGGGACGCGAACGCGCGTCTGTAGATGAGAATACGCGAACTCGTGCACCAAAATAAACACTCGTACACAACGAGACGCGAACACGCGTCCGCGACGAGGACAAAAATGTGTACATTATTAAAAATCGCACGCGCGCACAATGAGAAGTAACACACCTATACACGATTGGGAACGACACACATAAACAGACAAAAACGATATTTTGGATTTTCTAGTAAGCTTTAAATTAGCCGGACAAAATTAGGGTATGACGGTGATGATAATCCTGAAGCTTGGCATGTTCAGGTATTGAGTCAATTAGTACCTAATATATATTTAACTTTTCTACTAGTAATTTATTTTTTTCATTTACACTATTGATTGTGTATACCTTTTAATGCAGATATTTCGTTCAATTGATTCGAATTCTGTTAAGGGATTTCCAAAGGAACCAAAAGATGCGATAAATAAGGTGAACTAAAAGAGTTTTCTTTTTCTTTTTGCTTTCATACTTAGCCATCCTATGTAGTTTGACTGTGTTAAAACATCACTGTTTTTACAGAACCTAGTATGTGGGAAGAATGTGCTGATTGACATGAGTGCTTAATTCTTGTCTTGCATTTCTCACTCTGGATTTTCGTATTTTTTTTTAAGAATAAAACAATGCAAATGATGTACCAGACAGTTTACAAGGCCTTAGTTGAAGTTGGACTGGAAGGATCATTCTGTCCACAAGGTGTATGACTGTGAGGCTATGCATCAACAGTAGCTTGCCATGCTAGCACAGCAACAGTCTCTTCTGATGGCTGCTGCAGCTAAATTTAATGGTGTGGATCTCAAGTATCCTGCTGGCATACAACAACCAACACCTAATGTTTCTGTCCAAAATTGGCCAGCTAATGGATTCCCAAGAAGATGGTTATATGTCTACTTGAGAATTACCAACAAGAAGATGGTTCTGTCCTTATTCCTGAGCCCTTGAGGCCCTTCATGGGTGGTCTTAATGTTATCAAAAGAAAATCATGATATAATTATGTATTATAACATTTTGTTTTGTTTATTAGAAGAATCTTGTTACGGCATTAAATTCTTGTTATAGATGAGTTGATAAATTTTGATCTTTTATATGTTACTATGTCATTATATACATGTCTATTCAGTTGGGCCTCAATTAGCTTCTTTTAGATTGCTGAACTGAAAGGGGTTTAGAGAGAAACTTTTAATTTTTTTTTAAAAAAAAAAGGTGACATTTCGAATCGGTTATCTATAGAACCGATTTTAAATGTCCTTTTTAAAGGTGACATTTCGAATCGGTTATCTATATAACCGATTTAAAATGTTACATTTTGAATCGGTTATTTAACCGATTCAAAATGTCCGTACATTTAGAATCGACAGTATTCGAATCGGCAAATAACTGACTCCAAATGTGCCAAATAACCGATTCAAAAGGACTTTTTTGCACTAGTGATGGCAGAGGAGGGAGGAGGTCAGGGGAGGAGAGTGGAGGGTGAGGGTGAAGAGAGTGAGTGAGAGAGAAAGAGTGGAGGGAGGAGGACGGTGGAGAGTGAGGGAAGCATTTCGTGGAAGAGAGGACGGTGGAGAGTGAATGAGTGAATATGTTAAAATGAGAACTGAGAGGGTTCGATGAAGCTGCGCTTTGTTTTATTTGGTTTTACAGTTTGCGACGGACTTTTTGACGTTTCCGACGAAAATATCCGTCGGAAATTTGCGACGGTAAACAAGTTTGTCGCAAACGTAAGCGGGAATTTTAGCGCCAATTCTGCTGAACATTTGCGACGACTTTTTCGTCGGAAATCCGTCGGAAATTGCGACGGATAAGAGTTCGTCGGAAAGTTTCACAGGAAACGAGGCTTATTCTTGTAGTGATTGGTCAAAAAAAAGCAAAACATTATATATTTGTAACTACTAAAACAAAAAATGCAAGGACTAAAAGCAAAAATAATATATTTGTAGGCACTAAAGATATACTTAAACATCTTATATCTTATCAAATGTTTATATATTAGTAAAAAAAATAAAATTTTACTAATATTGATATTTAGAACGACATATATTCTAACATCTTATTTAATTTTTCATTTATCTTAATTATTTTAAATAAATGACTTTTGAATTTCACTTTGCATTTTGAATTAAATGAAAATTATACAAATAAATGATTATATGTATATACTACGTTTCAGTTATTAAACAACCAAAGCATTTGGTCTAGTGGTAATGGGCTTTCATTACTTGGTATGGGTCATGGGTTCGAATTAGAATCTCATATAACCCATCTTTTTAATCAAGCTTGTATTTTCAAATTTAGAAATAAAATTCTCATTAAACTCTGTGATTGGAAACATAAAAACACATTAAATGAATATGGGTAAATATGCAAATAGCAAAAAAATATATATGTAAAATATATAAAATAGAATTCAATGTTTGTAATAGTTAGTGGATTCCATGTGGCTGATTTTAATTGATTCCAAATCATTAAGGTAAAATACCCACAATTCATCGAGGGGCAACCAAGAATTCACCTTCAAATTATGCTCGACTCGGCTAGGTCGAAAGGTCAAATCACACCAAGGCCCATAGAAGCGTGCGTGAAGTGATGAGGTGTGATCTTGACCGTTTGATCTCACTAAGCCGAGCTTTGTCGTTGGATCAGGAGGGTGCGCATAGTGGTTTGCAGCAATGTGCTTATTGGGCCTTTGCAGCGAAGCCCATTTGGTCTGAGTTAACCCAGTTTGGAACACACAATAAACTACGACTACATAAGTATTTACTGTAGCGCGGTAACAAAAGCGGAAGACAAGAAAATAAAAGAAAAAGCAAAAAGAGATTGGAAAACAACATATCAATACCAGAAGTATACAAAAGAGGTTTCTTTTAGGGTGGGAAGAAAGTTAATTTTCCCACCAAAGGAAAAATGTCTTCATAGCCATAGATATACACACACTTTTTTATTGAGTGGCTTTGATGTTTATGGGAAACTTGTTTGACCCTAGGTAAAACATACTTAACTTAATTATTAAAAGATCCTTCAACAATGATAAATTTGTTAAATAGTATTTAGCAAATTGGCAATTTTTTTCAAGTAATTTTTTTTTGATAAGCAAATGTTAGTGGGGGTGGGGGAATGTTAGTTTCCGGGGTTTGAACCCTGGACCTCCTTCTTACAACTTTGCAACTCCTTCATGTCCATTAGCTCGCCAACTGAGCTACCTTCGTGGGACTTTTTTTTTCAAGTAATTTATTTTTGAGAAATGGTATTATTTTTTAATTCATTTTATTGAGTTTGTAATTCGTTTGTGGTTCGTTAATGTTTTATGAAATTTTTCACTAACAGTTAATGTATTATTAATGTATTTATTATTGTGAAAAGTAATAACACAGATTTAATACATTTTTTTTACAACTAATTAATGTATTAACACATTTAATTTAGATTTGAACCTGCATATGTCTTCTCTCTCAAATGGATTATAGAGTTATTTACTTTCCTTTTACAAAATGCAGCAGTCAAAATCACAGATCTATAATTTTGCTATTTTGTTAGATCTGTAACCAAAATCAGATGAACGAAAACATAGACGACACCAGATGACGGCAGTAGAGACGATGGTGGAAGACGACAGCACCAGGCAACGGCAAAATACAACGGCGCCACAGCGACAGTAGAAGACGACGGCGCCACAACAGCGGCGGAAGACGACGGCAGGAGTAGACGACAGAAGACAACGGCGGGAGGCAAGCGTGAACATGGAGTGCTGTTCTATATGTTTTGTAGGCAAAGAATCAAGGACAAAAGCATTTGTAGATTTGGGCCAGATTGGAGACCAAAGCATTCACATGAGAAAATATTATAAATAGTTATAAATTTAGGGGAATAAAGTTTAAACCGTAACAAAACTTGTTGCAACTTGCTATCACAAATAAAAAAATGGTTTTCCGGAAAATTTACCACTTTCCCACCCTAAAAGTAACCTACAAAAGAACATAAAAGTGTGAACTTGGGAGGGGAATACGAAAACAACCTAACGGTGTGACCGTAGAGTAGAGGTAGAGAGAGTGTACTTACTAAAGGAACAGGGTGGAAAAAAATAGCTTGCAGTCTGATAGTGTTTACAGAAATGCAATATGCATAAAAACGCATCACCCAAGATCTTCTCTTCCAAAATACTTCTCTCCTTCACTATTATTTTTCGAAATTCAAGTCAAAATGCTTATGATTGTTGGAGCAGATTTGGAGTTTGGAAAATGAACAAGGGGGAGTTCTCTTCAGAAACTATTTGCTATAAATTTGAAGGTGTGCTTATTTTTTGTTCTCAACCTTTGATGTTTTATCTTTATTCTCGTGCTTTGATATTTTTTACTCATGTTTCTTTGTCAGGTTTTAAATTTGTTGCTTTTGTATATATATTTTTTCAAACGATACTAATTATTTAGTTGGGAAGTAAAAATACCCAAACATTGGTTCTTTTGCCATTTGTAAAAGCGTGTTTGCTTCCAAGATCCTTCCTTCCAAAGTTTTCAAACCATGCATGCTAAGATAAGATTGTATGTTCAGGTTCAACTCGCATGTATACTTCACATTTCTTTCTTTCCATTAATTAGTTAATATATTCCAAGTTGTTTTGTTTGCAGAGTCTTTCTATTCTTGTTTTCTTATGCTCCTTTTCCTTTTCCATCTTCATTTTTTCCTCTATCTTCTGTGGATTGTACTTCTATCTCTACATTAGATCTTCTTCCTTTTACATTTTTTTATATCATTTTTTTTAGCATTCTACACCAGAGGTTGAACAAGGAGAGAGGAGAGGGATACATTTTTTTTTTATTTTCTTCGCAATTTTTGTATTTTGGTTGTAGAGTTAGCTGCTTATGTTATCAATATATACATATAAGGTGGCTGATAAAAAAAATCTAAATATCTCTCTCTCACACACATATGTATCAGTCCAAGTGAGTAAAATACAAAAGGTATTTTATGTTCTCGCCAACTTTCTGAACCTAAATATGCTTTATTCTGGTGTAGAACTTTATCTCACACAAAATTTTTACCACCTCTCTCCCAATACACTTCTCGCCTTCTCTTTTTTTTCTTCAAAATTTATATCCTAATTTCTTGGACCCAAACCTCTCACCCTTACATTTTTGTTCTTCTTCTCGGCATCTAGATATTTTTCAAATCTCAATTTTGAATTTGAGATAATAGGGATGAACAGAAAGAGACAAATATAGGGGGCCACTTTAGGGGACGAATCCAGAACAAAAGAAGAATTCCATTTCAAACAAAGGTGCTCACGCACTCCCTATTGCCTTGGCAGTGAATTTTGGGGATGAAGTGGTTACCGACATCCTTATGATTGTTGGAGTAGATTGGAGTTTGCAAAATCAGCAAGGGGACTGTTCTTCAGGAAGCTATTTGCAGTAAATTTGGAGAAGTGCTTATTTTTTTTTCTGACTTTTGTTTCACATTTGTTCATTTTATAGATATTTTTCAAAGGATGCCAATTATTTGATCGGGAAGCAAAAATACACAAACATTGGTTCTTTTGCCATTTGTAAGAGCTTTCTAGTGATAAATCTTATTTATAAGAGTTATTTATGTTTACTTAGCTTAAATTATTGTGAGTTATGAAGTAATATTGTGTTTAATTGGTAAAAATATGCTGCTCAATGTAATTGAGGGTTTGAAATTGGTTTGTGAATATTTGGCACTTTAATGCCCCTTTTTTTGTTTAACATGTTTGTTCAGTGTGCTGCAGCATGTGATGCTATAGCATCAAGGTTTCTGCGACAGACGAAAGAGAAAATGCTGAGGCGTTGATGTTAGCGCAAGCTAGCTGTCAGGATAGGACAAACGCATATGCTGTGGGCACAAGCACATCTCCTAAAGATATTTCTTGAATCACTAAAACCCTAGACTTATTTAAGGCCGCCCTCCGTCTTCATTTATCATGCAGGTTCAGAGGGGGTAAAGTCTAGAGGAAATTATGATGTTGAGAGCAATGCTGCAACATCATAGGAGCTGACACTACTTGGAATTTTGTGTGGATTAGGAAGCTGTCTTGTACCTCCAGGCTCCAACTCACTGTTGTTGAAGCCATTTTCAGTCTACCTCTTAGTATTTTCCTTCCATGTAATTTCAGTTTTATGGCTTTAGTTTTCGTGCCTAAGCTTTATTTCTTGTGTTATTTGCTCATTATGAGCTAATTAGTTGTAGTTGGAATGCCTGTAGCTATGTAATGAAGTCTTAATGTTCTTAATGCAATATTTTTGATGTTTAGTATTTTATCCTTTGCATTATACAACTTCTATCTTATTGTAGTAATGACCAGCTAAATATAAGTACCATTTATGAGTTCTGAAAAGTTTTATAAATTGATCTCAAATGATAATATGGATAGTGGTTATTAAAGGACACCTTAACAACCCTTGCTTAAAACATAGGAGGGAAAAGTTCATATGGTGAATGTTGTGGGTGCATAATAGCCAGGGGTGGACCTAACTAGAGGTTAGACATAAGCCATTGTAATAAAAACATGTAGAAAAGTATCTGAAAATTATACACCATATGCTATAGCACCCAAAGCTACATCGTCAGATAGAGCTTTAGAATATTATGGTGAAATTGCATAGTGAAAAGCATTCCAACTTGTTCGTTAATCTGAATTCTTACAAACCCTTTACTTGTATTGCTATTCATGATAATGTTTGTTACAAAAACTTGAGTTATTTTATTTACCATCACTAATTTATTAACCAAATTAAGCACATATTAAGCTTCAATCCTCATGAGAACGATATCCATTTATCACTTGACTACTTGTTGGAGTGTGTATACTTGCACATTAATTTCTACAACAGCTAGCTTCAAAGATCCTTCCTTGCAAGATTTTTAAATCATGTTATGAGAAGACTGTTCGTTCAAGTTTAACCCGGATATATATATATATATATATATATATATATATATATATATATATATATATATGACACTTCTTTCTTTCCATTATCTAATTATTATATTCCAAGTAGGGTCATTCTGTATGCAGGGTCATTCTGTTCGTGTATCCTTTTGCTTCTTTTCCTTTCCCATCATCATTTTTCCTTCTTCCCGTGTGTTTCTTCTCTTACCTTCAATGATTTGTACTTCTATCTCTACATTAGATCTTCTTCCTTTTTTTTTTTACATCGTTTTTTAGCAATCTACACTAGTGGTTGAGCAGGGAGAGAGGAGAGAGATACAGGGTCTTTTAATTTTTATTGGCTTTGCAATATTTTATTTTAGTTGTTAAGTTAACTTATTATTATTATTATTATTATTATTATTATTATTATTATTATTATTATTATTATTATTATATATGTACGTATGTATGTATGTAAGGTGGATGATAAATTAATAATCCCAATTTCTCTCTCACACACAAATGTATCAGCTCAAATGAGTAAAATAATAATCCCAATTTCTCTCTCACACAAATGTATCAGCTCAAATAAGTAAAATACTAAAGGTACTTTAGTTTATACCAGTAGGATACCCGTGGATACGCACGGGTACTGTCGTGTTCTTTTTTTGAATGAACTTAGATAGTATTTAAATAGTGTGAGCATTACCCCGTGAAAATAAAGACAAATTTAAAGTAGATAAAAAAGGAGTTTCAAATAAAAATAGATAAATATTAAAATCTAAAAATATAAAAGTATCATTTAAAAACAATATGTGCATTTATCCCGTGTTTATATATATATATATATATATATATATATATATATATATATATATATATATATATCAGTGCAGTGTTTTTTTATATATAAGTGTTGTTATCCCGTGTTTTTTTATATATCAATACGGCTATCCTGTGTTTTTATATATATTATTGCAGTTATCTCCGTATTTTTTTATATATCAGTGCAGTTATTCCATGTTTTTTTATGTTATCCGTATTTTTTTATGATTATAGTAATATCAGATGATCTAAAATATACTATTTACTATTTACTATGATCTATTGAAACTGCTAAAACTAATCAATTTATTGATTTAGTTATTTAATTAAGATGATTAAATTAATATTAAATGTTCTAGAAAGATAGATAGTAGATTATCAAAAAAAAATATTTATCCCGTGTTTTTTTATATATCAGTGACAATTATTTGTCCTTTTTTAGGTATTAGTGACAAATATTTGTCACGTGTGTTTTAAATATTAATCAGTTTTAATAGTCATTAAGCCTTCTTATTTTTATAGATAATAGGTTTATAGTAGTCTTCAAAAATTATAATTATTATCAATGGCAAATATTAATATCGTGTTTTTTTATATATCACTGCAATTATCCCGTATTTTTTAATATATCAATGTAGTTATATTGTAGTTTCAATTGAATATTTTAGTTGATTAATAGATTATAGTAGATAGTAAAATTAGATAGTAGATTATCAATAAGAAATATTTGTTTTAAATATTAATTAGTAGTTTAAATAGTCATTAAGTCTTCTTGTTTTTTAGATAGTAGGTTTGTAGTAGTAGTCTTCAAAAATTTTAATTATCAATGACAAATATTAATCTCGTGTTTTTTTATATATCGGTGTAATTATCCCGTATTTTTTATATATCAGTGCAGTTATCTCGTAGTTTCAATTGATTATTTTAGTTGATTAGTAGATTATAGTAGATAGTAAAAGAGAGATAGTAGATTATCAATTAGAAATCTTGTTTTAAATAGTTCAACCTTCTTGTTTTTTAGATAGTTGGTTTATAGAAGTCTTCAAAAATTTTAATTATCAATGACATGCAAATATTAATCCTGTGTTTTTTATATATCAGTGCAGTTATCCCATGTTTTTTTATATATCATTGCAGTTATTTCGTGTAACACCCTAATATTTTATAACTTGTAGAAATACTAAAATGCACAACTTAGCATACATCAGAGATAACTTCCTGTCCTAGATATTGAACACAAATAAAAACTTCGATGAATAATCATCAAACGGTCACCTCAATTCATAATATAACATAGAGTTACTTAAAATACTTAAGTTCCATGTTCATAAACCTGTCGCATCCCTAGTGTTCAACATCCAGAACATAAGTAGCGGAAACGATTTACAACTTTTAACAATGTATAAGTCATACAATCAAAATTACAAAGACAACTGGGGAAACTCAGCATAAGCATATAAATTAAAACTGCAACATATCCTCGGAACATCACGTCTAGTCGTGCCTCTTTGCCTTTGTCTTTCCCTGTTTCTCTGTCAAAACCACAACATATAAAGGATGAGATAAACATTATCTTAGTGAGTCCTATCGAGACCCTCACTAAAACTCTATCGGTTCATTATGAATCTCATAAATCATAGCTAAAATAATAGCCACGTGAAACCTCTTTACATTGCTTAGCATATCACCGTGAACGATTGTCTATATTCCCAGTGAACCCAATCCGCCTACCATAAACTGCGGGCAAACCTCAAGGGGCCTAGGTTCATAGGGCTCATGACTTCCCCTCCCCTAGTACGCTAACCTCAATAGGGTCGTCACCCTAGACCTTAATTTATATAATTTATATAAATACACCCGCTTTGGGCCGTCTCTTATAGTTGGTATAACATAACATAACCTCAACGTCAAGGGACATTTAGTCCGCTTAAACATTAATCATGACCTCACACGTGGTTTCTAACATCCATTTAGCTTAACTTAAAACATTCTTAGTACCTCAATTTATACCGACGTGTTTTCCACGAATTACGGGTTATTCTTCAATACATAGGCTTTGGGAAGGGATTAGAATGCAATTGGAACCATTCGGAAAGGCCTAAGACGTATTTTGAAGTTGCGTAACAGAAGCATACACATGGTCCGTGCGCTAAGGCGCTCGACCCGTGCGCGTTTTCAAAATTTTTGAACATGAACACCGAAGAGTACGCATGGTCTGTGCCCTAGGGGCGCACGGTCCGTGCCATGTTTTTAAAATTTTACGGGCAACCTACGAACGGAACGCATGGTCCGTGCCACTGGGGCGCACGGCCCGTGCTTGTTCATCAGTGGCCCAGAACTGTGATCTTTCATGAAAACTTGGCCGTTCCGATCGTTCCAATTTTATCCCAGTCAATTCCCCAAACATCAAAACACAGTATTTCAGTCCAGAACAACAACATAGTCAGTTTCAAACAATCATAATATCATCAAATAATCAATCATTCAAACACCTCAAACATTACGGTTTCGAAGTTCAATTTTTAACACGAAAACTTGCAAACTGAAAACAGGAACAGAACAAGCAAGGCATAATTTGAAAACAATCCCCTAAGCGAGTATAGAACTCACCTCTTGCGATGAAAATCGCAAACCACAACAATAACCGAACGAATGTAGGCTCAATCACACCGAAACTACTTCAAAGCTAGCCCAATTTCGGAATCAACACTGTCCCAGCTCCCAAGACTTCACTACAATGCTTCCAACTAACAATGTGGGTTATGGACAACTTCAATCTATCTATCTTCTGAACATGCAGGCCCTCAACAACTCTAAAACTCCATTTCTAGCCTATTGAGCTTGGCAGTTCGAAAATGGTGAATAGAGGAGGAGGGTAATATATGTGTTGAAATTAGTATCAAAAGAAGGAGAATGATGAGAGGAATTCAATGTAGAGAAACTGAACATGCATCCAAGAATGAAGTTTGTCCCTCTTCTTCTCCTCTCCCTCCACTACAAAAAAACTGGTCATTAGCGACGGACATTTCCCTCGCAAACTGACCAAAATCCGTCGCTAATTCCATCCTCGCTACTGGGATTAGCGAGGGAATTTGAATCCCTCGCTAATTAGCGAGGGAATTTTCCCTCGCTAATTCCCTCGCTAATGACTGCAACTTTTCAGGTGATGGGACTCAGTTGCAGGGGTTGGTAAATGCGCAGGAATTAGCGAGGGATATTCCCTCGCTAATTCCCTCGCTAATGACTGCAGTTTTTCAAAAAAATGACACGTGGTGGTGATGGTGGTGGCGTGGTGGTGGTGTGGTGGTGGTGGTGGCGTGGTGGTGGTGGTGGTGGGTGGTTTAGAGTAGATAGAGAAGGAGAAGAGTAAGGGAGAAAGCGAGAGAGAGAGAGAGAGAGAGAGAGAGAGAGAGAGGAGTGAGAGTGGTGGTGGTGAAGAGTAAGAGAGAGTGAGTGAGAGTGGTAGGAGGTATGTGGTGGTGGTGGTGTTGGAAGAGTGAAGAGAGAGGAGAGTGTGAGAGGAGGTGGTGATGATGGTGGTGGTGGTGGTGGTTGTGTGGTGGTGGTGGTGGCGTGAAGAGTAAGAGAGAGGAGTGAGAGTGGTGGTGGTGAAGAGTAAGAGAGAGTGAGTGAGAGTGGTAGGAGGTATCTGGTGGTGGTGGTGTTGGAAGAGTGAAGAGAGAGGAGAGTGTGAGAGGAGGTGGTGATGATGGTGGTGGTGGTGGTGGTGGTTGTGTGGTGGTGGAGAGTAGAGGAAGAGGAAGGGTGAAGAGGAAGGGAAGAGGAAGGGTGAAGAGTGAGTGAGAAAGATGAGTGTAAACGGATTTAAGGAAAAAAAGAAAAAAAAAATTGCGAGGGAATTAGCGAGGGAACTGTCCCATCATCTGAAAAGTTAACTTTAGCGAGGGAATTAGCGAGGGAACTGTCCCTCGCTAATTCCTGTGCACTTACCAACCCCTGCAACTGAGTCCCATCATCTGAAAAGTAAAAAAATTAGCGACAGAACTGACATTCCCTCGCAAATATTTTTACTTTTGCCATTAGCGACGGAAATTCCCTCGCTAATGTCTAAAATTCCGTCGCTAATTCTCAAAAATACGACAGCCCCTATTCCCTCGCAAATTCCGTCGCTAATCCCAATTTTTGCGAGGGACGACTTGTCCCTCGCTAATTTCCGTCGCTAATGGCTTCTTTTCTTGTAGTGCTCACTCTCGTGGACTCTCTCTTCTCTCAAGCTCCCAATTTCTGTTTTGTGTTCTTTTTCTCACTTTCAGTAACTAGGCATGGGTGTTAGTAAATGTTGGGTCAGCTAAGGTTAAGTGAGCTGAGGAGTAAAATGGAATGAAAGGACCACTCTACCCTTCTATCTAATTCACACTTAAAACCAACTTTTCAATCAAACACCCAATCAATAATTCTTCCATGTAACATAATTAAACAAACAACACACAATAAATCATTTAATCTATGACAACCATCATATTTATAATTAATTATGCTAACTTATTTAACTTAGCTAACCAATTATTTCATGACCTCTTGCTAATTTCAATAAATGAAATTAGCTAAATTGGGGATGTTACATTTCGTAGTTTCAGTTGATTAGTTTAGTTGATTAGTAGATTATATTAGATAGTAGATTATCAATAAGAGTGTAAACAGATTTCGGAGAGAAAATTTAAAATTTTAAGGTGATAACTTTTTCCAAAAAGGTTATAGTTTTTCTTTTTGTTTTTTAGTGTGACTCATTTGTAATTTTATAGATAATTTTAGTAGAGTCATGCTTGTATAAATTTAGAAATTTAGTTAAAAAACTAAAGTGGAGTGATAACAGAAATAGAAGAATTGTTTTTGGAAAAAATAAAAGTAAAGTAAAAAGTAAAAAGAAAGAAAGAGAAAAAAAGGAAGAAAGAGAGTGTAAGAAGGAAAAGAAAGAAGTGGGTAATAACATTTTTATTATTAATTTAGATATGTGTTTTTTTAATAAGAGATCCAACTTGGTAATTTCATAAGAGATTTGTTTGTATAAATAAATAAATAGATAAATTTAGAAATTTAGTTAAAAAAACTAAAAGTGGAGTGATAAGAGAAATAGAAGAATTGTTTTTGAAAAAAGTTAAAGTAAAGTAAAAAGAAAAAAGGAAGAAAGAGAATGTAAGAGAAAAGTGAAAAGGAGGAAAGAGAGTGTAAGTACATTTTTACCATTAATTTAGATATGTGTCTTGTTAATAAGAGATCCAAATTGGCATTTTCATTGGAGGTTTGTTTGTATAAATAGATCATTTGTATTTTCATAGGTAATTTTAGTAAAGTAGTGTTTGTATAAATTTAGAAATTTAGTTAAAAAAACTAAAGTGAAGTGATAAGAGAAATAGAAGAATTGTTTTTGGGAAAAGTTAAAGTAAAGTAAAAAGAAAAAAGGACGAAAGAGAATGTAAGAAAAAAGTGAAAAGGGGGAAAGAGAGTGTAAGAAGAAAGAGAAAAAAATGAAAAAAGAGAGTGTAAGAAGGAAAAAAAAGAAATAGAGGGTAATGACATTTTTACCATCAATTTAGATATGTGTCTTGTATAAATAGATAAATAGATAACTAGATATTAGTTTCTTGCCAACCTTCTTACCCTAAATAAGCCTTATTCTTGTGGAGAACTTTATTTCCTTCAACATGTTTATATTAAGTACATTGGGAAGTCATTATGAATTTATACATTTCATCAGTTACAACCCAACATACAGCTCAGAAAAGCAAAATAAGTTAGTGGTATACAACTTTGAAATGGTTGTGTGGAGAAAGATAGCAATGTTCGAAATGGGGATTTCTTCAAATTTTTCCTACATAGAAAGAAATCAGGATTTCCTAACCTCTCACCCTGACCTTTCTGTTCTTCTTCTCGATATGTAGATGTTTTTCAAATTTAAATTTTGAATTTGAGAGAATAGGGAGGAACAAAGAGACAAAGACAGGGTGCCACTGTGGAGGACGAATCCATAATTGAAAGAGCATTCCATTGCCAACAAATGTGGTCAAGCATCAATACCCCTCTTCACTTGGGAATGAAGCAGCTTCCAACAAATGTGGGGGATTAAAATATTTACATTTCAATTCCACCCAAAAATTACATTACCCTCCGAAAATATCATACTCAAACACCAATGGGCCGGGTTTTAATATGGAGCAGGGTATTTTGATGGATCAGGTTATTAATAAGGAGCAGGACCATGGTGTAGTGGGCCATGCAAATTCTATTACCAGCCCATCTATTAATATTGCAGAGCCCCCTTCATTATCCAAAAACGATGAGCATTGATCAGCGGTCGTACGCGAGTCAAAATAATTAAGAGATATAAAATATAGTAACAAGGTAAGTAACATTGGTTGTCTCACAAGGACCTCTGAGTTAAAGACTGCCAGAATCAAGAACGAAAGTAACAATAAATAGGGGGGGGGGGGGAGGGGTTGAGGAAAACAGTTTAAGTTTAGGAAGAATAATTCTTGATTGATCATAAACTAACTAAACCAGCGTTAGTCAGTTCAAACGAATTCACACTGTTTAAAGCAACCGTCAAAATAATGTGTTCAATCAATCGTAATAGTGAACGAGCACCAATAACACAATTAACGTTATAACTGAATTCTATCAATCCTATAAACAAGCATCATAGACTCTATCAATTCCTATCCAAACTAGATTAAACAAGCGATAAAATAGTTTGAATAATAAAAGTTGCAAAACAGAATCATGATTAAGTGATTAAGCAAAACTGAATCATAAAACGAATCACATAAGTAAATCAGAGTTTGAGTAATTAAGCATAACCGAATTTGCAGCAAGAATTACGGAGATGGAATTGATAGAGAAAGAATTAAAACCAAAAAAAATGAAATAATCATTAAGCACCGAACCTCAAAATCCTTACGGCAACACCCTTTCACCAATGGATTGATATAGGGCTTTAAGCTTCCATGTAGGTTAGAGCACCAAATCCTCAAAATTGTATAATAATGCGTAAGAGACCAAAGACGGCTTTGAAAAGTGTATTTAGTCTTAGAGAAAATGAAAAACCTAAATCCCTAACCGGGTTCTATAATAAAAGCCCGTTAACAAACTAATCTTCGGCCCAAAATCCGTTTTACATTAAATAGACTCGGTAATTCACAGTTGTGACCTTCAAGACTTCCGAATTGGGTTTCGTGCTCAACAGAAGAATTTTAGCACTATTCCTTAACTTTCTAACGCATGCTCGCACACCTCTAGGCATGGCAACATAACCCGAACCCGCGGGTACCCACCCGACCCCGCCCCGAGTTTGACGGGGAAAACCCGCTTTGACCGGGGACGGGTTTGGGTTCGGGGATGTTGATACCCACCCCGTCCCCGCCCTGAACCCGCTCGACAAAACATAAATTAATTATTTTAATTTATTTCATGCATATTTACTCATTCATTTTGTTTCATAAATTTTGTTTATTTTTAATTTTGATCTATTTCCTATAGAAAAATCTATTTTAATACTTTTAACTTTATTTTATCATTGTATAATTATTATTATTTTATTTTATTAATTATTATAAATATATTTTTTGTATTTTTCTTATAAATTTGTGGCGGAAACGGGTACCCGCGGGGAACCCGTCCCCGTTTGTGACGGGGTTGGGGGATACAAAACCCGACCCCGATAGAGGTAGGGGCGGGGACGGGGAATGCCAAACCCGGCCCCGACCCGCCCCGTTGCCATGCCTCACCTCAATCAAATAACTAAAGCCAAAGTTATTGCCTGCGGAGTAGACAGAAGTCAATATGCAATAAAAACAAGAATTAATCAAGAAATTACTATATTGCTTAAATAAGATCCAAAGTCTAGAAACGCACTAAGACTTAAATATTAGGCACAGAACCCAATCAAAAATACCAAGTGCAAAGCTATAAAGAGTGCTTTAAAATGCACTGATCAAATTCCCCCACACTTAAGCTTTTGCACTCCGGGCAAAACACACCAAACAAGACACAAAAATAGCACATGAATTTCCAATGAACCCAAAGAATGCAAAGTTATAAGAGAGATGCTTTTCCTAGGCTCCAAGGAGAATGACAATCAGAGATAGCACTTAATTACCGTTAAGGCAAATAAGAGAATAGAGAACCAATAAGTGAATCATAAGTGGTGAGTCATCACAAGATATGTATAAGTAATGCTCTCAATCACTCAAGTGTCTAGGCTTGTGTTTACTCTCATATATATAATTAATAAGCACATCAATGAAAGTTAGCACTACCATATGCTTGACAAGCTTCTAACATCCACACTTAAGAACACATGCACATAAGATCAAAAGGTCTTTATAAGGGTTGTAATGGGGCCAAGGTCAAGGTGGGATAATCCTAAGGGGAAACTAGGCTAAAAAGAATCAAAGAGGGCAAAGAAGCAATGATGAGCTTCTCTATTTTGATATACTTCTCTACATAACTCTCACTACACACTTTCACACTTTCATTCTTCTATACAAATTTACTTGCCAAACTTTCTATTGAGAACCCAAGAACTAACTCAAGTGAGAACCACAATTGCAATTATCTGGACACCCCCACACTTATGAATTTGTCAATTTTCAATTCAAAGCTCCTTCACCCTCTAAGATTTGGTAATAACATTGTAATGAGCTATAAAACAAAAAATGGGATAAAAAGCCTCAAAGGGGCTTACACAAAAGGATAAATTCAGGGTAGACTTATTTGTCTAGTAGCTAAGATAAGAACAAAATTTCCTAGATCGTTTCAAACATGCATGTGAATAAGTGTTTCAACAAGAAAGGAGAGAATGGCAAGAGATTAGTCCATCCATTATAAGGTTCAATTCTCACCAGGGACAATGACTATCACAAATGATGCAAAATTTAGTGCTCAAATCCAACTTATTAAACCAAGAACAACAAGAAATCAATCAAATCATGTCACAACTCCTATGGTCCTAGAATAGTGAAATCACTCACAACTTATACAAACAAAGAACTCATGGAAAAACTTTCAAAAATAATAATTTTTTTCTTTTCTTATAGTTAAAAATTAGAAACATAAATACTAAAACACACACCCCACACTTAAATCACACATTGTCCTCAATGTAAAAAACAAGTATAACTTTAGGATAAGAAAAGAAAACTCCCTATTGAAGGTAGAGAAATTGAAGCTTGTGGGTGGATAGTATTTGCCAAAGAAGACTCTTTTCTGGTTGCTGCACACATGTTTGGTTACCTTCTTCTTCCACACATCCAGAATAAGGGGATTAATTTGTTGCTGTGTTTGTCATACTTCCTCGATCGGAATGTCCACCAAGGGTCCATCCAATATCTTTCCTTTGTTCGCTTAGAATTGGCGATAGCTTTTCCTGTTCAGATTCAAGGTTAGCTGAAATAATCATAGACAAATTTTCACTTACCTCTAAATATGCAAATTTAAAGTTTTCAAGGAGTTGTTTAAGCTCTACAACATGTGGCTGCTCAATGGAAGCAACAACAACATCCACAACATCAACTATGGAAAGTGTATCAATATGCAAAGTAATTTTAATCTCAGCACAAACAAAAGGATTATTAGAACGTAAGTTATCAACCAAATCATCAAAAACTTCCATTTCATAAAGAGAATGTGTAACACCCTAAAATAATTTAATTTATTAATTAATTAAGTTATTGGAGGGATTACAATATTTATTTAAGTGGAATAATTTAGGTATAATTGTTTTATTGTAGGAGGTGAAAAGAATTAAAAAGGTGGTGTAAAAATGGGCCCAAGCCACTTAAGTGACCCAAGCCCATTCCAATTATCCTAAAACCTAAGAATTATTGTCATTCCACAAAAGAAAAGAGAATCAGCGCAACCTGAGAGTGAGAGGAGAAGTGGAATTTGCGACTTCCAGCAAGAAGATTTTCATCTTGGCTAGGGTAAGTATCCTTTGATCTTTTCCCTCCCATTTATTTAATTCTTCCAAGTGGTGGTCTCAAACCCTTCCTTTTTCCATGTTGAGATTTTTTCCCCATGAATTTTGTGATGGATGCGAATTGGTTAGAAGAGGAGGAAGGGGGCTGCTGCGAATTTTTGGTGACCTTGGCTCGTCGTGTTGCGGGGTTTTGCACGTGACGCATTCATCGTTGTTTCGGGGCATACAAAATTCGAGGTAAGGGTGAGCGATTTCAATTTAATATAATTGAGTATATGGAGGGTTTGTGGGTTTGTGTTAGTGGTTGAATTAGAAACTTATAAGTGAAGGGGAATGATGGGTGGAATTATTATGTTGATATGCGGATTACCCTATGATGTGAGGAGATGAATTGTTGCTGTTAGTCAAATAATAGTGTTGCTGTTAGTCAGAATTTTGTGTTGCTGTTAGTCAAATAATAGTGTTGCTGTTAGTCAGAATTTTGTGTTGCTGTTAGTCAAATTATAGTGTTGCTGTTAGTCAGAATTTTGTGTTGCTGTTAGTCAAATAATAGTGTTGCTGTTAGTCAGAATTTGTGCTGCTGTTAGTCAAATAATAGTGTTGCTGTTAGTCAGAATTTGTGCTGCTGTTAGTCAAATAGAAATGTTGCTGTTTGCAGAATTTTTGGTGCTGTTGCTGTCAATTATATATTACTGTTGCTGTATTTAATCATGCTGTTTGCTGTCAATGAAATGTTGCTGTTTTTACCAATAAATTGCTGCTGTCATGTTGCTGTTTTCACCAATAAAATGTTGCTGTTTTTACCAATAAAATACTGCTGTTTTGCAATTTAAAGTTGCTGTTTTTGCTGCTGTTTCAGCCATATAATGCTACTGTTTTTGCGCAACAATGGCCACTGTTTTCAGTTTCGATTTGATGTAAAAATGCTACTGTTTTTGCGCAACAATGGCCACTGTTTTCAGTTTCGATTTGATGTAAAAATGCTACTGTTTTTGCGCAACAATGGCCACTGTTTTCAGTTTCGATTTGATGTCAAAATGCTACTGTTTTTGCGCACAAATGGCCACTGTTTTTCAGCTTCGATTTGTTGCCGTTTACTAACCGAATTTCTGTACTTTGTAAAAAAAAAAAAAGAGCGTGTAAATGTGACTTTGATACTATCACCATTTTTCCGGTTAAAAATGTGAGGTTTCTTCCACTTGGAAAATGAGATGTTCTTCCCAAGTTTAATTGTGGTGCTTCCTAAGTATGAAAGTGAAATGTTTATCCAAAATTTTAAATATGTTGTTATTCGAAAATTTAACTAGGTTGTTACTTAAATTTTTATGTGTAGTTATTTACATTTGGATGAATGTCTCCTAAATTTTTAAAATGTGTTGTTACTTGAAAACTCAGGATCATTGTTACCTAAGATTTAAAGATGTTGTTACTCAAATTTTTGAATGTGATTGTTTATGAAGAGTTGTGATATTAATATGGTGACTATGATGAATACACTCTATGAGTGTCTTATGGTGGTGATGACGAGTACTCCGGGTGAGCGAATTTTTGGTGATTGCACATGTGTCCATAGTGTCTCATAGCATGTGCATCTTATGACGAATAGGCTTCGGCCTCTTAGTGACGGTGTGCCCATAGTGGCTTATTTATGACGAGAAAACAGTGACGGTGTGCCCATAGTGGCTTATTATGACGAGTATGGTACCATCATGCATATGCCCAGGTGTGGGTTGCATTTGCATGCGCATACATTTTTTTATGACGGGTGATGTGAATTGTGAATTATGGTGTTGTGTGTAATGACGGTGAAGTTGATATTAATGATGATGTTGTATGATAGTTGCTCATATTACTCTACTGTATGCTTAATTATATTTTGTTGAAAATTCTCACCCCTTCTGCTTGGAATGTTGCTCTATTGTGGCAACGCTGCAGGTGACTCCGATTGAAGGACATGCTGCCTTCCTTTATAGCTGTTGAGATGTTTTGAGTCGCTCTCTGATATTGTAACACCTAGGGGGCGGGGTTGAAGTTGATGACTTATTTAATTAACTGTTTTAATAATTTTATTGATGTTTGAGACGTGTTTGAGCGATTTTGGTGAGTTATTGCTATTTCCGCTGCGATGAGATTATTTTGAAGTTTGACTTTTGTGACGAATGCGTATTTACACAAATGTTAATGGCGTAGGCGATGAGTTTTTTTATCAATGAAGATGTGACATTTCTTTTCTACTAATTAAATATCATTTTTGAAAATGAAAGTACTCTGATAATGACGTGCAAATTAAGGGGTAGAAACGGGGTGTTACATTAGTGGTATCAGAGCAGTTCGGTCTGTCCGGCCGGTGGTCAAGTTGTCAAGTTGAGTAACATTCGAGTCTGGTTACTCGCATCTAAATTTTGTTTTCTGTTGCAGTGCTAGAATGGCAGGACGGAACGATGCTGCACTTGCTGCTGCTTTGCAGGCTATAGCTGGAGTTGTGGGTAACATACCCAATGCTATTGGTGATGGGACGCGTAGTTTGGCTACGTTCCAGCGTGAGAGCCCTCCTGCTTTTGAAGGCGGGTATAATCCTGATGGTGCCCTTGAGTGGCTAAGTGAGATGGAGCGGATCTTCCGCGTTATGGATTGCACCGATGCTCAGAAGGTTCGCTATGGCACACATATGTTGAAGAAAGAGGCTTATGATTGGTGGAGGACTACTAGTCAGGGGTTGACGGCTGCCAATGAGGGGATTACCTGGGCTGTGTTTGAGAGAGAATTCAAGAGAAAGTACTACCCGGAGGATGTCCGCGGGAAGAAGGAGGTTGAGTTTCTAAGACTTGAACAAGGTAACATGACTGTAACCGAGTATGCTGCAAAATTTACTGAGCTGTCTAAGTTTTACCCTCATTATGATAGAGAGGGTGCGGAGTTCTCCAAATGCATCAAATTTGAAAATGGGTTGCGTGCTGACATTAAGAGGGCCATAGGGTACCAGCAGATTCGTGTGTTTCCATTGTTGGTTAATAGCGCCAGAATTTTTGAGGAGGACAATAATGCTTTCTCCAGAGTCATGAAAGAAAAACAAAAGAATTTCTCAAGTCGTGGTAAGCCATATGAGGCGCCTGCTGGTAAGGGCAAGGGTAAGTTTGTTGGTGGGCCTAAGCGAAGTGGGGGAGATGCTGCGGCCAGTGTTACTTGTTACTCGTGTGGGAAAGTGGGTCATAAAAGTCCAGATTGCCCAAGCGGGGATAAGAAGAGATGTTATCGGTGTGGAAAAGAGGGGCATATATCTTCCGGATGTGATAAGAAAGAAGTGGTATGTTTCAACTGCGGGGAGAGTGGTCATGTTAGTACACAGTGTTCGAAACCCAAGAAGGAGAAGTCCTTTGGAAAGGTGTTCGCTCTGGCCGAGTCTGATGTAGTGAACGAGATTCGAGGTACGTGCTATATCAATAATTTTCCTCTTGTTGTTATTGTTGATACTGGTGCTACCCATAGTTTTATTGCTGCTGCATGTGTTGAGAAGTTAAGCCTTGTTTTATCTGATATGTTGAGGGAGATGGTCATCGACACTCCAGCTAAGGGTTCGGTGACTACCTCCGTTGTTTGTGCCAAATGTCCTGTATCTGTATATGGTAGAGAATTCTTAATTGATTTGATCTGTTTGCCGCTGAGTGGAATGGATGTTATTCTGGGTATGGACTGGTTAGTTGATAACCATGTCCATATCAACTGTCGAGAGAGGTCCGTGAGTTTTGAGTCGCCTGAAGAGGAGTCTGGGCTGTTATCTGCGGGTCAGCTGCATAGAGTGATGAGAGAAGGGGTTCAGCTGTTTTCTCTGTTGGCGTCGTTGTCTGCTGAGAGCCAAGCGAAGATTGATGTGTTGCCGGTAGTGCGTGAGTTTTCTGAGGTGTTCCCTGACGAGATCCCGGATGTACCACCAGAGAGAGAGGTGGAGTTTTCTATTGATCTGGTTCCCGGCACTAAGCCTGTGTCTATGGCGCCATATAGAATGTCCGCATCTGAGTTGGCAGAATTGAAAAAGCAACTTGAAGATTTATTAGAAAAGAAGTTTGTAAGACCGAGTGTGTCACCTTGGGGAGCTCCAGTGTTGCTAGTGAAAAAGAAAGACGGTAGTATGAGGTTGTGTGTAGACTATCGGCAGTTAAATAAAGTTACAATCAAGAACAAATATCCGTTGCCAAGAATTGATGACTTGATGGATCAGTTAGTGGGTGCTAAAGTATTTAGCAAGATTGACTTAAGGTCTGGTTATCATCAGATCAAGGTCAAGGATGAAGATGTCCAGAAGACGGCATTTAGGACGAGATATGGGCACTATGAGTATTCCGTTATGCCTTTCGGTGTGACTAATGCGCCGGGGGTATTCATG
Organism: Astragalus membranaceus; assembly: GCA_039519185.1. Classification (NCBI taxonomy): domain Eukaryota; kingdom Viridiplantae; phylum Streptophyta; class Magnoliopsida; order Fabales; family Fabaceae; genus Astragalus; species Astragalus membranaceus. Next base: position 71,763,005 of record CM076854.1, on the reverse strand, counting down.
GGGTACATGAACCAAATCTTCCGTGAGTACTTGGATAAGTTTGTGGTAGTTTTCATTGATGACATTCTGATTTACTCTAGGTCAGAAGAGGAGCATGCGGAACACCTGAGGCTGGTGTTAGAAATCCTGAAGGGTCGAAAGTTGTATGCGAAGTTGTCCAAGTGTGAGTTTTGGTTGAAAGAGGTTAGTTTCCTCGGTCACGTGATTTCTAGTGAGGGAATTGCGGTGGATCCTTCCAAAGTTGATGCAGTGTTGCAATGGGAGTCTCCAAAGTCAGTTACTGAAATCAGGAGTTTTCTGGGATTGGCTGGCTATTATAGAAGGTTTATTGAGGGGTTCTCGAAGTTGGCTCTGCCATTGACTCAATTGACCTGCAAGGGTAGGGCTTTTGTTTGGAATGACCGATGTGAGGAGAGCTTCAATGAGTTGAAGAAGAGGTTGACTACGTCTCCGGTGTTGACCCTGCCTAATCCGGTCGAGCCGTTTGCGGTTTATTGTGATGCGTCTAAGATGGGTTTGGGTGGTGTACTTATGCAGAATGGGAAGGTGATCGCTTATGCGTCGAGGCAACTGAGAATTCATGAAAAGAATTACCCTACTCACGACTTAGAACTTGCTGCTGTGGTATTCGCATTAAAAATTTGGAGGCATTACTTGTATGAATAAAGAGGGGCAGCTGTAATACCCTAATTTTGTCCGATCAATTGAGAAATTTTATTTATTAAAAAAAATAATAATCTTTTTTTTATGTCATGTATTATTTTCTTGTTTTTATTGCTTTGAGTTTTAATCATCAAAAAATATTATTTAGAAGTAAAGAAACAAAAAATAAGCCAAGGAGGAAATAAAAAGAGAATGGAGGTGCAATTGGATTGGGCCATCTAAAACCTTATGCCCAATTCGCATAACCCTAGACCTAACCCATATCCAACTCCTCCACCAAGCCCAATCCAACTCCTCCACCAAACCCAATCCATATCCTAACCCTAACCCATATCCAACCCATAACCCAACACACAACTCCATCCAACCCACTCCAACTAAACCCTAAATTCGAATCCCCCTTTACCCTAAAATATGTCCACATTCACTCTCCCCCCTAGCCTTAAAAATCATCCACATTCATCCCCTCTCTCCTAGCCTAGAAATCCGCCCCACTTTCCCTCTTTTCCTCCTTGAAACTCACAATCCCACTTCCACACACAACCCCACTTCCCCATATCTCCTTTCCCCATACACTCCACCCTTCCCTCTCTCCTCTCCCAACGGCTCTCCCCCCTTTTTCCTACGCCCCCTCTTCTCTCTCTCTCTCCCTCACACATCACTCAACTCACTCTCTCTCACACTCAACCCTAAAACAACACCACACTCAACCTTCACTTCATCCTTTCTCTTTCCTCCCTCAAACCCCACGGCTCTCTCCTCTCCCCTCCTCTCACACACTCATTTTCTTTTCTCTTCACACACTCATCCATTCCTCTCCCTATCACACACTTCACACATGGCACTCCCTTCCTTCCTCTCACCTTCCCCATGCCCATACCTTCGACCATCACCTCCCCCACATCTCACATGTTTTCATCTTTTATTTTCCCCTTCAACAACTCCCCCCAAACCTCCATCATATCAAGAAAAAAGATCATCATCACTATACAAGAGTGGTTGAAGTGGAGCAGAAGATAGAAGGAAGCAAGTTTTTTTTTTTATAAATAGGGGTCCTTACCTTAGAAGGGGGGACGGATTTTTTTTTACTCTTAGAAAAAAGGAGGATCTTCTGAAAAATTAGGGTTTCTCTTAGAAAAACATTCTTCCCCTTCTTTTCCTCCTTCCTAGATTTTTTTTACTAGTTTAAAAGTTCATTTGTATTGAAGAAATTCGAAGAAGGAAATTTCTTCAACATTTCTGGATTCTTATTGTCAAGGTACTAAAATGTAATGTTTTATGTAGTATTGCTTTTTTTTCTTTTTTAGCAAATGTAATTGTTCATGTGAGTATTGTTATTTTTGTTGCTATTTTGATGCTACTGTTTTTATGTTTTTTTTTATTATTGTTCACGTTTTTTAGATATTATTATTGTTGTTTTTTTTAAAAATTTTAGTTACTGTTTTTGTTATATAAATACTATTTGGTTTTTTTTACATATTAGGTACTAATTTTCGGATTGAAAATAAACCTAAAAAAAAAGTGTAAAAAAAAATGTGTTCCTTTTTATGTAGGTACTAATATTTTCGGACTAAAAAAGAAAGTAAAAAAAATGTTGTGCTTTTTTTAAATAAATTATTCTAATTTTCGGATTAAAAAAGTGATAAAAAAAATATGTTGTTTTTTTAAAAAAATGGTTACTAATTTTCGGAGTAAAAAAGGTGTAAAAAAAAATGTTGTTTTTTTTTGATAAATAATTACTAATTTTCGGATTAAAAAGTGATAAAAAAAGGATGTGTTGTTTTTTTTTAACAATTACTATTTTTCGGATTAAAAAAAAAGTGATAAAAAAATGTGTTCCTTTTTTTTATTTTCGGATTTAAATAAAGCCTTTTTTCAAATACTAAAAAATATTTTTTTAAAAATAAATGGTTACTAGTGTCACTACTCTTTTCTAAAAAAAAAATAATATAATAACAAAAATCTTTTTTCAAAAAAAAGTAAAAAGGCCCCATTTTATTAAATAATAACTATGACAACAAAAAAAAACAACAAAAGAATTTTTCTCCATAATCCGCTTTCAAAATACCACTTGTTTAGTCTAGGTTTTTTTTTAAGGAAAAGCGTTTCAAGAACCACGTGCTCTAGGGTAGAATAGTAAAAAAGGTAATAAACCCGTCAATCGTTTTTTTAGCGTCAAAACGCTATTTGCACCCCCGGCAACCATTTTCTTTTAGCGTCAAAACGCTATTTGCACCCCCGGTGACACTTTTTTTTTTCTAGCGTCAAAACACTATTCACACCTCCCTTTTTAATACAACTCCTTTATTATTTGCACCCCCCTTTTATCACTTACTCCGCTTTTATTCACAACGTGATGCTTCCGAACCGTTCTTTTTTTCTTTCTTTCGAAAAATCGAATTCGCGCAAAAAATAGGTTGTCTATAGCGGTCACTCTGGGCCTTGCTTGTTTGAACGCTATAAATACCTTCTTTTCCGAATAAGCCATTAATGACGACCACTCTGGATTTATCTGTTTGGTCACCATGAACGGTCTCTAGTTTTCCCAAACTTTTCAAAAAAATAAAAAATACCAACACGCAAATTTTTTTCTAACCAAGAACTACGTAGCTTTGATTTCTCCATCGCACCCGGAGATACGTAGGAGCGGGGGCCCACTCCCGTCGAGCGCAAAAAACTAAAATTCTTATTAAGTCTTCCTTCCTTTTTTTTTTCTTCTTCGCAAACAATCAAAAATGGGTAAACAAAGTATTTTCTTTTAAAACTAACTTTTTCTACACATTAAATTAAAAGGTAACCTTTTTAGGATGTTGCGGGGTGCTAGCACCTTCCCCGCACTTAATCGACCCCCGAACCCAAAAACAAAGGTTTTTTCAATGTTTTCCTAAAAATAAATATTGATGGCGGCTCCATTGTTCAAAAGCAACGAAGGATCCCTCCTCCGGATTTTTCGGTCGCTACAGCTGGCGACTCCACTGGGGACTATTTAAGAGGGTCAAGCCTATTTTAGTTAAATGTGTAGATTATTTTTAGTCTAGTGTTTTGTTTACCCTTAGTCCTTCTATTAGCATGTCTATTTCATTTATCTGTTTATTTGCTTTATTGAACCTTAGGGTATAAGACCTTTGTACTATTATCTGTATTTCTTTTGCATCATGGGTAGTTTAGGTTGCTTATATCACACACATCACTTACACTTGTTTATTGCACACACTCTTGAGCGGGGCCCTATACCCGGGTCTGAAAAAAAAAACCTAAGACGAGTGGAGACGATTAGTGTCAGTCATTCTGGATTTTATCTGTCTGACTCGCATGAAAGTCTCAGCCAGAGTACGCTCTTTCGTGGTATCCCACACCAGGTAGCTCGCTATCGTTGTGGGTCATATCACGAAGGAGATATCAGCTCTGGAGACCTTTGTGAGGAAGTGATTAGAGCTACCTGAGAGATTGATCACACAAGTAGCCCTAGACCGTGACCTATATATAAGACCTAACCTGTTTAGGACACAAGGGCAATTCACCTACCTGCTGCATCATCGCAGATATTTTTTTTAAAAAAAAATAAAAATAAAAATCAAATCAACAAACCCATTCGTTTCCTTCTCCTTTCTTTTTTACATATAGTTATTGCTTTCTCAAAGTTGAATCACCCCAAAAAAAAAAAACTTCTTTTATTTTTAACACATGTAACATCATTCTTCTTTCATCCATCATACAAAATCATTAGTTCAAAAAAATGATAAAAGTCCTTACATGCATTCATTTCATTAAGCATAAAACTCGTACACAGGCATGTTTCCATTCATTCACTTGTCCGTGCATTACTCATTCATTCATATACTCATATCATGTATCCCGTCAACAGAGTAAGGGACAAACTGGTGCGTCAACATCGTTACTGGACTCGTGCTCAGGCTAGAAATATGGAAGCAAATCAGGACAATCCGCCTCAAGATAACCCGGATCAAGGCAATCCACCTTAGAACCTAGGCAATCAAGAGCTTAGGGCAGAAATAGATGGGATGAAAGAACAGATAGCTGAAATCTTGAAGGTTCTACAAGCTTTGAGGGGAAGGGACACAAGTGAAGATGTCCCCGCTGGGAACACGGAAAATCAAGTTACCAACCCTCCTCCTCCCAATGGACTCGAGATCCCGCATACAGTGCCCCCCACTGGGACTAATGACCAAGGTTACATATGGCCTCCTTACGGACTTCCACAAGGTTACACACCTCCGACAGTCGATGCTAATCCAGAAGACGGTCCCTCAGGAGTCGTGGGCCAACAACAGCTTACACCGACGGGTCGCGATGGTAATTCGGGGGCACCACAAGTTCAAAACCCGAACCCCGTCATCGCACCACAAAGACTCCCACTTGGCTGCCCTCCACCGCCGATAGTTGACGCTCAAGCTCAGGGTTCCAACCTCAGGAATCCCACTCATTCACATACCCCAAATGTGAACCCAGCCATAGTTCCGATAATTCATCCTTACTATGGTATGAGTGAGATCCCTCACAATCACTCTATGGAGAACCCTCAAGCCAAAGACAAACTACAAATGCTTGAGGAAAGGTTGAGAGCAGTTGAAGGACCCAATATTGGGGCAACCGGCGCTTATGACTTGTGTCTCGTCCCTAATGTGGTCATTCCCCCCAAATTCAGGGTGCCAGACTTTGATAAATACACGGGTGTAACCTGTCCTGCTAGCCATCTGACCATGTATTGTAGAAAAATGGTTGCCTTTGCACATGATGATAAACTGCTCATTCACTACTTCCAGGACAGTCTAGCTAGGGCAGCCTCAAGATGGTACATGCAGTTGGAACGCAACCACATTCGATGTTGGAAAGATCTGGCCGATGCTTTCCTCAAGCAATATAAATACAACATCGATATAGCTCCTGATAGATTACAGTTGCAGAATATGGTGAAAGGAAACCATGAATCATTCAGGGAGTACGCCCAACGTTGGAGAGGACTAGCAGCACAGGTGGCACCACCTTTACTGGAAAAGGAGATGGTATCTATGTTCAGGGACACTTTGCAGTCACCCTTCTATGACAGGTTGATTGGGAGCGTATCCTCTAACTTCTCAGACATGGTCACCATAGGGGAAAGGTTAGAAAGCGGAATGAGAAATGGGAAAATTACTCACGGTTCAACCGAAAACGATGAAGGGGAAACCAATTCCATAACAGGACCAGGGAAAGCCTCTTACGCTTCCAAAAACCGTCCCCAAGCCCTGCACTTATCTACCCAAACCAATGGAATCCATGGGCCACCAAACTATCCAGAAAGGAAGCATGTACCGTTTGATCCAATTCCCGTATCCTACTCAGACATGTTCAACCACCTCACCAGTCACAACTTAATCTCCCCCCGCCCGATGAGACCTATTGAACCTCCTTTCCCGAGGGGCTACGACCCAAATGCCACATGCGATTTTCACGCAGGAGCAATTGGGCATTCAGTGGAAAACTGCAAGGCGCTGAGACATGTGATTCAGGATCTGATCAAATCCAAATGGCTGGACTTCAATGAAGGCAATAACCCCTTTCTAGGGGCATGAAGAGTCATTCGTCAATGCTATTGAAGGCGTTCAAAATGCTAGAGAAGACATCATCATCCTTGTGCGCTGTTATCCTGCATCTAAAGCACTTATGAATTGGGGGACCGTCGATTTTCTTGTGATTTTTAGTTCAAAGTAATTTTCTTGTAATGCAATCCTATGGCTCTGCCCAAGGCCTTAGGACATTTCAATAAGGGCACACATGTTTCTTTTCAATATCAATATTAATAAAATAGCATTTTGAATTTTCCCATAAACTTCTTCGCTCATTCGCTCGATTCGCTTCTTCTCCCATCTTTTTTAATTTCTACTAATGCAGATCTAAATAATTTGTCCTTGGAAATAACAACATCGTTGACTCATATCATAACTTCTATCAGCCCAAACTAAGGAAGATGTAGAAGATAACTGGGAAAACTCCTCCAGAGGTAATGAGAATAATGAAGCAGGAGGATGAAGTGAGTGGTCCAGCTTCTCGTGGAATCAAGTGAGATGATTAACTTGGGAACGAGAGAAGGCAAAAAGATGTTAGAATGAACATCACACCAAAAGGGCAGTGAATCAAGAAAATTCGCTCGCATTACTTTGTCTGACACAAGATACCCACCGGTGTAAGAAAATCAGTGATTGTTAATGAATTTGGTCTGTCGTTACAACCTTCCAAGTAAGATCATCGCGAACAGTGGGGAAAAGTTTGTGTGGAGACCCCAACTCGAACATCATAAACCCTCCCCATACCACCCAAAAATGAATGAGGCAGTTGCGGCGACAAACAAAAGAATATCAGAGATGATAGTAACCTTCAAATGCTCCTTTTTACCTTACATGGAGATCAGACCTTGTTTCACACTTCAACAGGGGCAACCCCGTGCGATGGAAGCAGCACTTCCATTAAACCTTATCAAACAAAAGGATGGTTGCTTTGTGTCATATCAGAAAGGAGCAAAGGAGGGTTCGTCCCCGACAATTTCAAGGAGACTTGGTGCCCAAGAAAATCATACCCATCCAAAAGGATCCCCGTGGAAGATGGACCCTGAACTATGAAGGACCTTATGCGGTAAAGAAATCATTCTCTGGAGGGGCCCTAACCCCCATGAAAGTAGAGGGCGAATACTTCCCGCCCCCGATTAATTCTGATGCGGTCAAGTACTATGCCTAAAAAAATGCATATAGAGAAAAGAGAAAAAAAATGAGCCAAGAAAAACAAGCTCGCTAGGCTGAAAACCCGAAAGGGCGGCCTAGGCAAAAATTAGAGCGACCCGGTGGATTGAAAACCCGAAGGGGCAATCCAGGCAAAAATTAGGGTCAGGAAGTTGGACTAAATAAATGTTTAGGCAATCAACAAAAGCCGGATAAAGAGTTGATCAAGGACATGAATATGAGCGGTCGACATTGTTACTTCAAGGACACTAACTACCCAAAGATCTGCTTAGTATTTTTGCCTTTTCATTTCTTTCAAATTCTTAATATGCTCTCAAGCCAGTGTCCCTTTCGCACACTCGGCTCCAGTCTTAATGTCAAACACTTTCACTTCTTCTTTATTTTCCCTTGTTTTGAAATGACATTTTATGGTAGTTGATATTGAATTGTGAAACATGTGCATGACTACAAGCATTACAGATTATTACGAAATTTCTAAAGGTCACATAAACGAGGCGATCTCTCATAAATAAAATTGCAAAAAAGATAAATACATGCAAGATCACTTCAAAAAGGCGAATGATAACAATAGGCCGCACTTCAATAGCACTACTTTGGGCAACTCCCGTATCTTACGTCGAAAGTCCTGCGAGTTGATCAACAAAAAGGGGCAAGAAAGAGCAAAAGAGCAAGAGCAAAAGAACAAAGCGAAAGAGACAAGAAAGAGCAAAAGAGCAAGAGCAAAAGAGCAAAGATAGTCAAAAAAAAAAAAAAAAAAAAACAAAAACAAAAGCAAAAAAAAAGAAGAAAAAAAACAAAAGTCATCCATTACATTTCATTCATCATTCCACTCAAAACCAATCGTCACACATGCATACATTACATGCATGTCATATGCATAGCATCTGCTGTTTTTCAACTTTAAGTGTCAGTCCTTCCAGTTTTTAACACGAGCATCGATCCTACATCAAACCAAATCACAATGTTAGCACCAAGTCTAGCAGAGATCCCTCAGACCAACAGCGGTCCTTCAATCCAGATCGCATGTCGCGTTATCGAGCAACCGACCGATCAACCGACCCCAGGTCCTTCAGTTCAGTTTGAATCAACACGTCCAAGCAACGACTTCAAACTCTACCCTCAGATCACTACGTCGACACTGAGCACGACTGATCATCCGACCCCAGGTCCTTCAGGTCAATTCGAATTAACACGTCCAAGCAACGACTTCGAACCATACCACCAGATCACTAAGTCGACACTGAGCGCGACGGATCGCCCGACCCCAGGCCCTTCAGACTAGCTGTGTCAGCCTAAGACTCAGTGTATGTCCTTCGCGGCCGCTCGAAAAAAGGCCACCCCCCAAACAGACCGTATTACTAGTACCATAAGCTAGTTGCGCTCCTTCGGACCCATCGGTCCCTCAGGCTTAGGCATGCCCTTCAGACCCCGACGGTCCCTCAGTCGAACTCAAGTCGATACGTCAAGCATTGATTCTGAATTAGACCATCAGAGCCCCAGTGCTCCCCCAGAGCCCCGGTGCTCCCTATTTACTTTCAGTCTAAATCAACCCTGCTTTCATAATTTTCAAAAAAAAAAAAAACCAAAAGTCTCAGTCTGGACAAAATTAGCGTCTTGTTATCTTTATTTCTATTTTCCTCGAGAAACTCGGAACCCCTCCGATTTCCTAGCAAAATATAAATAAAGAGGGGCAGCTGTAATACCCTAATTTTGTCCGATCAATTGAGAAATTTTATTTATTAAAAAAAATAATAATCTTTTTTTTATGTCATGTATTATTTTCTTGTTTTTATTGCTTTGAGTTTTAATCATCAAAAAATATTATTTAGAAGTAAAGAAACAAAAAATAAGCCAAGGAGGAAATAAAAAGAGAATGGAGGTGCAATTGGATTGGGCCATCTAAAACCTTATGCCCAATTCGCATAACCCTAGACCTAACCCATATCCAACTCCTCCACCAAGCCCAATCCAACTCCTCCACCAAACCCAATCCATATCCTAACCCTAACCCATATCCAACCCATAACCCAACACACAACTCCATCCAACCCACTCCAACTAAACCCTAAATTCGAATCCCCCTTTACCCTAAAATATGTCCACATTCACTCTCCCCCTAGCCTTAAAAATCATCCACATTCATCCCCTCTCTCCTAGCCTAGAAATCCGCCCCACTTTCCCTCTTTTCCTCCTTGAAACTCACAATCCCACTTCCACACACAACCCCACTTCCCCATATCTCCTTTCCCCATACACTCCACCCTTCCCTCTCTCCTCTCCCAACGGCTCTCCCCCCTTTTTCCTACGCCCCCCTCTTCTCTCTCTCTCTCCCTCACACATCACTCAACTCACTCTCTCTCACACTCAACCCTAAAACAACACCACACTCAACCTTCACTTCATCCTTTCTCTTTCCTCCCTCAAACCCCACGGCTCTCTCCTCTCCCCTCCTCTCACACACTCATTTTCTTTTCTCTTCACACACTCATCCATTCCTCTCCCTATCACACACTTCACACATGGCACTCCCTTCCTTCCTCTCACCTTCCCCATGCCCATACCTTCGACCATCACCTCCCCCACATCTCACATGTTTTCATCTTTTATTTTCCCCTTCAACAACTCCCCCCAAACCTCCATCATATCAAGAAAAAAGATCATCATCACTATCCAAGAGTGGTTGAAGTGGAGCAGAAGATAGAAGGAAGCAAGTTTTTTTTTTATAAATAGGGGTCCTTACCTTAGAAGGGGGGACGGATTTTTTTTACTCTTAGAAAAAAGGAGGATCTTCTGAAAAATTAGGGTTTCTCTTAGAAAAACATTCTTCCCCTTCTTTTCCTCCTTCCTAGATTTTTTTTACTAGTTTAAAAGTTCATTTGTATTGAAGAAATTCGAAGAAGGAAATTTCTTCAACATTTCTGGATTCTTATTGTCAAGGTACTAAAATGTAATGTTTTATGTAGTATTGCTTTTTTTCTTTTTTAGCAAATGTAATTGTTCATGTGAGTATTGTTATTTTTGTTGCTATTTTGATGCTACTGTTTTTATGTTTTTTTTTATTATTGTTCACGTTTTTTAGATATTATTATTGTTGTTTTTTTTAAAAATTTTAGTTACTGTTTTTGTTATATAAATACTATTTGGTTTTTTTACATATTAGGTACTAATTTTCGGATTGAAAATAAACCTAAAAAAAAAAGTGTAAAAAAAAATGTGTTCCTTTTTATGTAGGTACTAATATTTTCGGACTAAAAAAGAAAGTAAAAAAAATGTTGTGCTTTTTTTAAATAAATTATTCTAATTTTCGGATTAAAAAAGTGATAAAAAAAATATGTTGTTTTTTTAAAAAAATGGTTACTAATTTTCGGAGTAAAAAAGGTGTAAAAAAAATGTTGTTTTTTTTTTATAAATAATTACTAATTTTCGGATTAAAAAGTGATAAAAAAAGGATGTGTTGTTTTTTTTAACAATTACTATTTTTCGGATTAAAAAAAAGTGATAAAAAAATGTGTTCCTTTTTTTTATTTTCGGATTTAAATAAAGCCTTTTTTCAAATACTAAAAAATATTTTTTTTTAAAATAAATGGTTACTAGTGTCACTACTCTTTTCTAAAAAAAAAATAATATAATAACAAAAATTTTTTTTCAAAAAAAAGTAAAAAGGCCCCCTTTTATTAAATAATAACTATGACAACAAAAAAAAACAACAAAAGAATTTTTCTCCATAATCCGCTTTCAAAATACCACTTGTTTAGTCTAGGTTTTTTTTTAAGGAAAAGCGTTTCAAGAACCACGTGCTCTAGGGTAGAATAGTAAAAAAGGTAATAAACCCGTCAATCGTTTTTTTAGCGTCAAAACGCTATTTGCACCCCCGGCAACCATTTTCTTTTAGCGTCAAAACGCTATTTGCACCCCCGGTGACACTTTTTTTTTCTAGCGTCAAAACGCTATTCACACCTCCCTTTTTAATACAACTCCTTTATTATTTGCACCCCCCTTTTATCACTTACTCCGCTTTTATTCACAACGTGATGCTTCCGAACCGTTCTTTTTTTCTTTCTTTCGAAAAATCGAATTCGCGCAAAAAATAGGTTGTCTATAGCGGTCACTCTGGGCCTTGCTTGTTTGAACGCTATAAATACCTTCTTTTCCGAATAAGCCATTAATGACGACCACTCTGGATTTATCTGTTTGGTCACCATGAACGGTCTCTAGTTTTCCCAAACTTTTCAAAAAAATAAAAAATACCAACACGCAAATTTTTTTCTAACCAAGAACTACGTAGCTTTGATTTCTCCATCGCACCCGGAGATACGTAGGAGCGGGGGCCCACTCCCGTCGAGCGCAAAAAACTAAAATTCTTATTAAGTCTTCCTTCCTTTTTTTTTTCTTCTTCGCAAACAATCAAAAATGGGTAAACAAAGTATTTTCTTTTAAAACTAACTTTTTCTACACATTAAATTAAAAGGTAACCTTTTTAGGATGTTGCGGGGTGCTAGCACCTTCCCCGCACTTAATCGACCCCCGAACCCAAAAACAAAGGTTTTTTCAATGTTTTCCTAAAAATAAATATTGATGGCGGCTCCATTGTTCAAAAGCAACGAAGGATCCCTCCTCCGGATTTTTCGGTCGCTACAAAGATTATGCAAATTTTTTTGGATTTTTCTAACAATGAAAAAAACTAAAAAAAAATAAAACGAAAATGTAAAAAGGTAATTTCGGATTTTTCAGCCTCAGCTCCAAAAAGGGAGTCCTACTCCTTGATTTTTTTCTGATTTATTGACCAATTTTCGGAGCAAACTAACAAGCTCACCCGAAAACCGATTTTTTTCACCTAATTTGAGCCAGAATTGAACGAAGTCGAAATCGACAGAACCTGCAAAAAAGCAAAACTAAAAAAACAAAGGTTAGTGGTTAGTGTGGTTCTTGAAGTTGGAAATCCCTAACTAAAAATCCCTGGCAACGGCGCCAATTTGATCAATGGTCGTACGCGGGTCAAAATAATTAAGAGATATAAAATATAGTAACAAGGTAAGTAACATTGGTCGTCTCACAAGGACCTCTGAATTAAAGACTACCAAGATCAAGAACGAAAGTAACAATAAATAGGGGGGGTTTTGAGGAAAACGGTTTCTTTTTATGAAGAAAATCAATTACAGATTGGCAATCTATCCATTGGTTTCAGGTGTGTTTTTTGGATTTCTCATCGGTTCTAAAATAAAGATTCGTGTAAGGTTTGATAATTCTTGATTGATCATAAACTAACTAAACAAGCGTTAGTCAGTTCATACGAATTCACACCGTTTTAAAGCAAGCATCAAAACAATGTGTTCAATCAATCGTGATAGTGAGCAAGCGCCAGTAACACAATTCCTATCCAAACTAGATTAAACAAGTGATAAAATAGTTTGAATAATAAACGTTGTAAAACAGAATCATGATTAAGTGGTTAAGCAAAATTGAATCATGAAACGAATCACATAAGCAAATCAGAGTTTGAGTAATTAAGCTAAACACAAATTGAATTTGCAGCAAGAATTACGGAGATGAAATTGATAGAGAAATAATTAAAACCATAAAAATGAAATAAACATTAAGAACTGAACCTCAAAATCCTTACAGCAACACCCTTCACCAATAGATTGATATAGGGCTTTAAGCTTCCATGGAGGTTAGAGCACCAAATCCTCAGAATTGTATAATAATGCGTAAGAGACCAAAGACGGCTCTGAAAAGTGTATTTAGGCTTAGAGAAAATGAAATACCTAATTCCCTAAGCCGGTTCTATGATAAAAGCCCGTTAACAAACTAATATTCGGCCCAAAACCCGTTTTACATCAAACAACTTCGGTATTTCGCTGTTCTGACCTTCAAGACTTTCGAATTGGGTTTCGAGCTCAATAGAAGAATTGTAGCTCTCTGTTCCTTAGTTTTCCAACGCATGCTCGCACACCTCAATCAGATAACCACAGCCAAAGTTATTGCCTGCAGAGTAGACAGGAATCAATACGCAATAAAAACAAGAATTAATCAAGAAATTACTATATTGCTTAAATAAGACCCAAAGTCAAGATGAACTAAAACTTAAATATTAGGCACAAAACCCAATCAAAAATACCAAGTGCAAAGCTATAAAGAGTGCATTAAAATGCATTGATCAAGCATCAAATTCAAAAGTGACACAATTCTTCTAAACTCAAGAAGCAGCGAAAGTTGAAGAGGATTGGTTTGAAGAGAAATTAGAAAACTAGGAAAATCCAGAAAGTCCATCGTGAATTAGTGGAAGTTCCAGCGTCAATTGGTGTTGAAGGACATGTGAATACCAGCGATAATTATCCCAGGGCCAACTCGTCTTCCATCTTTTCAACTGGAACTGTTTTATGTGATGGGTCTATATCTAGTTCAGATATTGCTCACTGTAATAACAAATTTTAGGCATTGTTAGGCAAATCAGTAGCTATGAGAGTTTGGGAAGCAGCTAAAAGGTTGTGTGTGGAAGAAACTTTACCGGATGCAAATTATGTGGAAATGATTGAAGAAGGGGAAAGAAGAGACGAAGAAGTTTGTAGGAAGGGGGAGAACAACAATGGTGTTCCATGAATTTTCTCTCTCTTAATGTTCGTGGGTGGGATGATAGAGGTAAACGTCGCCGGTTAGCGTCTCTTATTAATTCGGGTAAGTTTAATTTCATTTGTATTCAAGAAACAAAGAGGGAAGTAATTTTGGAGAGGGAAGTGGGTCTATTATGGGGGAATCAACCGTTTCATTGGTTTGTTCAACCGTCAAATGGATTATCAGGTGGTTTATTATGCTCGTGGTTAGATGATGTATGGTCAGTAATCTAATTTCTCTGGTACTGGCTTTATTGGTGTTAGTGTTGTTTATCAGAATATTTTTCTCTATATAATTAAAGTTTATGCTCCTTGCTCTATTTCGGCAAAAAGGAGAGTTTCGGCTGATTTGTTAAATCTTAAGCAAAGTTCTGGTAGAGGTGAATGGTGTATTATTGGTGACTTTAATGCAATTTCTTATGGGTAGACTTGAGAGGTTCCTTATGTTGGGAGGTATATATGTTTGGGGCATTACAGGTCAATAGATTGGTAACCGTGATATTTTGGATCATTGTCCTATTTGGTTACTTCGTGCGGTGAAAGATTGGGGTCCTAAGTCATTCCGTGTTTTTAATGCTTGGTTCGAACATGTTGATTTTTTATCTTATGTCAAAAAATGTTGGGTTGCCTTCAATATTTCAGGTAATAAGGATTATGTCGCAAAGGAGAAATGAAAGTTGCTCAAAGGGAAGTTGAAAATTTGGAATAAAGAGGTTTTTGGGAAATTAGACTTGGCGATTGATTCTTTGGTTCGGGATATGAATTCTTTTGATAATATTCTTTGTGAAGGTTTGGCTAGCGAGGTTGTGTTGAATAGAGGAGAGGTGTCGGCTTCGTTTTTGGAAAGAGATTCATCTTAAAGAAGCTTTGTTGTCTCAAAAATCCAGGGCGAGGTGGATCAAATAGGGGGATATGAACTCTAAATATATTCATTTGCTTATGAAGTATAGAAGAAGGAGGTGTAATGTTGTGATTCTTAATGGCAGAGGGGAGCTGGTTGAGGAGGTAGAAGCAGTTAAGTCTTTTGTCAAAAAGCATTTTCATGATGGGTTTTTGGAACGATGTTATAATCGTCCCACTCTTGGTGGAATTTCTTTCAAACAGGTGGCTGGTGAGGATTCTGAATTTTCGATGGAGCCTTTTACTGAGGAAGAAATCAAGTCAGAAATTTGGAAATGCGATGGAGATAAATGTCCGGGGCTAGACGGTTTTAATCTTAGGTTCATCAAGCTTTGTTGGGATATGTTGAAGCGGGAAGTAGTGGATTTTATTAATGGGTTTCATGAGATTTTTCTCCCTAAAATTTCATGAGATTTTTTAATGAGTTCCATATGTTGGGATTTTCTCCCTAAAGCTAATTCTGCGTCATTTATTGCTCTAATCCCTAAGAATGATAATCCCACAGGGCTGGGAGAGTTTCGCCCCATATGCTTGATAGGTTGCCTTTATAAAATATTGGCGAATGTATTGGCAAATAGGGTGAATAGGGTGCTTCCTAACATTATCTCCATGTGCCAATCAGGTCGATGGGTTAGTGGTGGTCAATGAGACTGTGGACTATGCGAAAAGATCGAAGGAAGAATGCTTGTTATTTTACGGTTGACTTTGAGAAGGCCTATGATTCAATCTCGTGGGATTTTTTGTTTTATATGATGTATAGAATGAGTTTCCCTCGGAAATGGATTAACTAGATGAAGACATCTTTGTGCACTAGTACTATGTCGATTCTAGTAAATGGTAGTCCAACTTCAGATTTCAAAGTATTTAGAGGTTTGAGACAAGGGGACCCTTTGTCACCTTTTCTTTTTCTCATTGTGGCTGAGGGTTTGACGGAGTTGGTGACTAAAGCGGTGGAGATTGGTTCTTTCCAGAGCAACGTTATTAATGAAAGTTTGAGATTTCCCATTATGCAGTTTGCGGATGATACGATGTTGATGGGGAAAACGACGTGGGATAATTTGTGGAGTATCAAAACTATTCTGAGAACCTTTGAACTAGTGTCGAGGTTGAAGGTCAACTTCCATAAGAGCAAGCTCATAGGCATTAACATTTCAGAAGACTTTTTAGCGACAGCTGCAACTTTTCTCAATGGTAGATTAGAGTCTACTCCCTTTAAGTTTATGGGGATTCTGGTCGGTGCCAATCCTAAGGGCAGCAACTTGGAAGCTGGTGCTTGATATGCTTCGTAAAAGATTATAATCTTGGAAAGGGCACACTCTTTCTATTGGATGCTAGGTAACGCTCATCAACTCGGTTTTAAATAGTATCCCTCTCTATTATTTTTTATTCTATAAAGCACCGAAGGTAGTAATCAATTCCATGGTAAAGATCCAAAGGGACTTCTTGTGGGGTGTTAAGGACGGTGATAGAGGTATGTATTGGGTGACTTGGGATAAGATTTGTCAACCATAGAATGCCGGAGGGGGGCTCGGTATCAAGAGTTTAGAATTATTCAACAATGCTTTATTAACCAAGTGGAAGTGGAGGACTTTGGTTGATGATAAAGCAAAGTGGTTAGTGGGGTTCTTGAATTTGGAAATCCCTAATTAGAGATCCCCGGCAACGGCGCCAATTTGATCAGCGGTCGTATGCGGGTCAAAAATTAAAAAAAGGTAAATATATTATCAAGGTAAGAGACCTTGGTCGTCTCTCGAGGACCTCTAAATACAGATATTACCAAAATCAGGAACCAAAATAAACAATAAAAAGGGGGTTTTTGAAGAAAAGAGTTTGATGTTTAATGAAGAAAAACAATTAAAGATGGACAATCAATCCAATGGTTTCAGGTGTGTTTCTTGGATTTCTCATCGGTTCTAAAATAAAGATTTGTGCAAGGTTTGATAATTCTTGATTGATCATAAACTAAGTGAACAAGGGCCAGTCAGTTTATACAAATTCACAGCGTTTTAAAGCAAGCGTCAAAACAGTGTGTTCAATCAATCGTGATAGCGAACAAGTGTCAGTATCACAATTAACATCATAACTGAATTCTATCAATCCTATAAACAAGCGTCATAGACTCAATCTATTCCTATCCAAACTAAATTAAACAAGCGATAAAATAGTTTGTATAATGAAAGTTGCAAAACAGAATCATGATTAAGTGATTAAGCAAAACTGAATCATAAAACGAATCACATAAGCAAATCACAGAGTTTGAGTAATTAAGCAAAACACAAACCGAATTTACATCAAGAATTACGGATATGAAATTGATAGAGAAAGAATTAAAACCATAAAAACAAAGTAAGTATTAAGCACTGAACCTCAAAATCCTTACAGCAACACCCTTCACCAATAGATTGATCTAGGGCTTTAAGCTTCCATGGAGGTTAGGGCACAAAACGTAAAATTGAAAGTCGGAATGAGTAAGAGAGCCAAGACGGCTCTGAAAAGTGTATTTAGTCTTAAAGAAAACGAAAAACCTAAATCCCTAAACGGGTTCTTGGATAAAAGCCTGATAAAAAATAGTAATTGGCCCATAAACCCGTAATTGACTAAACTGATTCTGTAATTCGACGTTTTGACCTTCAATACTTCAGAAGTGGGTTTCGAGCTCAACAGAAGAATTGTAGCTCTGTTCCTTAGCTTTCCAACGCATACTGGCACGCCTCCATCGGATAACCACAACCAAAGTTATGACCGGCAGAGTAAACAGGGGTCAATATGCAATAAAAACAAGAATTAGTCAGGAAATTACTATATTGCTCAAATAAGACCCAAAGTCTAGAAACGCGCTAAGACTTAAATATTAGACACAAAACACAATCAAAAACTCCAAGTGAAAAGCTATAAAAATGCATTAAAATGCACTGATCAAATTCCCCCACACTTAAGTTTTTGCACTCCGGGCAAAACACACAAAACAAGACACGAAAACAATACATGAGTTTCCAATGAACCCAAAGAATGCAAAGTCATAAGAGAAATACTTTTCCTAGGCTTCAAGGAGAATGAAAATCAAAGATAGCACTTAATTACAATCAAGGCAAACAAGAGGATAGAGCACTAGAGAGTGAATCATAAGTGATGAGTCCTCACAGGATATGTATAAATAATGCTCTCAATCACTCAAGTGTCTAGGCTTGTGTTTACGCTCATATATATAATAAGCACGTCAATGAAAGTTAGCACTACCATATGCTTGACAAACTTCTAACATCCACACTTAATTAAGAACACATGCACATAAGATCAAAAGGTCTTTATAAGGGTTGTAATGGGGCCAAGGTCAAGGTGGGATAATCCTATGAGGGGAACTAGGCTAAAAAGAATCATAGAGGATAAAGAAGCAATGAAAATCAATTGTAAAGTGAGCATGAGAGAATCCAACTTCAACAAGGTATGATGAATTTCTCTATTTTGATATACTTCTCCACATAACTCTCTCTACACACTTTCATTCTTCTTGAAACAAAAATTACAAGAATGCACACTTGTTTTCTTTTTCTTTTCTTTTGACTTATTTTTCTTTTTTTTCTTTCGCTTTTTCTCTTTTCTTTTTGGGGAATATTTTTCTTTACAAATGTACTTGCCAAACTTTTCATTGAGAACCCAAGAATTAACCCAAGTGAGAACCACAATTGCAACAATTTGGACACCCCCACACTTATGGATTGACAATTTTCAATTCAAAGCTCCTTCACCCTCTATGATTGGGTAATAACATTGTTTTTCACTTTTGGGCTTGTTTTGAGCTATAAAACAAAGAATGGGATAAAAAGGCTCAAAGGGGCATACACAAAGGGATAAATTCAGTGTAGGCTTATTTGGCTAGTAGCTAAGATAAGAACAAAATTGAGTTGTTGTTGTGTTTGACACATTTTCTTATTAGGAATGTCCGCCAAGGTCCATTCGATACCTCTCCTATGTTCCATTAGAGTTGGCGGCAACTTTTCCTGTTCAAATTCAAGGTTAGCTGAAATAATCAAAGATACATTTCCACTTCCCTCTAAGTATGCATATTGTAAATTTTCAGGGAGTGGTTTGTCCTGTTTATCATCAACAGGTTCAGGTACTCTTAGAGTAACAATAGCTTTGTTACCTTTCACAGCAAACTTTTCAGGCACCCGGGGGGTTTCAACAAGAGGAATTTCATTTACATTGAGAGTATTTGGCTTATTTGGATTCATTAGTGTTTGGGCAGGCAGTTGGTTTGTTCTCTGGGCCTGTATCTGATTAACTGTAGTGGTTAACTGTCCAACTATTATCTCCAATTTCCTAAGTGTGGAATCCGTTGTTTGTTGGAACTGGAGATTTTGAATAGCCATCTGTTTAATGAGATCCTCTAGTGAAGGTTCATAAACAGCACCCATGTTATAGTGAATAAAATCAAGATTAGAATAAAATAAAATAAAAAGTTATGCTAAAATTAAGGAAGAAAATAAAAAACGAATCAAATCTAATCGAAAAAATATAAAAACTATGTAAAAAATCTAATAAAATCAAAAGAAGATTATGCAAATTTTTTTGGATTCTTTTGACAATGCGAAAAATTAAAACAAATAAAACGAAAATGTAAAAGAGGAAATTTCGGATTTTTCGGCCTCAGCTCCCTAAAGGGAGTCCTACTCATTGATATTTTTGGGATTTACTGACCAATTTTCAGAGCAATCTGACAAGCTCATCCGAAAAATCGATTTTTTTTCACCTAATTTGAGCCAGAATTGAATGAAGCCGAAATCGACAGAACCTGCAAAGAAGAAAAACTAAAAAAACAATGGTTAGTGGGGTTCTTGAATTTTGAAATCCCTAATTAGAGATCCCGGCAACGGCGCCAATTTGATCAGCGGTCGTACGCGGGTCAAAAATAATTAAAAAAAGGTAAATATAGTATCAAGGTAAGAGACCTTGGTCGTCTCTCGAGGACCTCTAAATACAGAAATTACCAAAATCAGGAACCAAAATAAACAATAAAAATGGGGTTTTTGAAGAAAAGAGTTTGATGTTTAATGAAGAAAAACAATTAAAGATGGACAATCAATCCATTGGTTTTAGGTGTGTTTCTTGGATTTCTTATCGGTTTCTAAAATAAAGATTTGTGCAAGGTTTGATAATTCTTGATTGATCATAAACTAAGTGAACAAGGGCCAGTCAGTTTATACGAATTCACAGCGTTTTAAAGCAAGCGTCAAAACAGTGTGTTCAATCAATCGTGATAGCGAACAAGTGTCAGTATCACAATTAACATCATAACTGAATTCTATCAATCCTATAAACAAGCTTCATAGACTCTATCAATTCCTATCCAAACTAAATTAAACAAGCGATAAAATAGCTTGTATAATGAAAGTTGCAAAACAGAATCATGATTAAGTGATTAAGCAAAACTGAATCACAAAACGAATCACATAAGCAAATCACAGAGTTTGAGTAATTAAGCAAAACAAACCGAATTTGCCGAAAGAATTACGGAGATGAAATTGATAGAGAAATAATTAAAACCATAAAAACAAAATAACCATTAAGCACTGAACCTCAAAATCCTTACAGCAACACCCTTCACCAATAGATTGATCTAGGGCTTTAAGCTTCCATGGAGGTTAGGGCACAAAACATAAAATTGAAAGTCGGAATGAGTAAGAGAGCCAAGACGGCTCTGAAAAGTGTATTTAGTCTTAAAGAAAACGAAAAACCTAAATCCCTAAACGGGTTCTTGGATAAAAGCCTGTTAAAAAATAGTAATTGGCCCATAAACCCGTAATTGACTAAACTGATTCTGTAATTCGACGTTTTGACCTTCAAGACTTCAGAAGTGGGTTTCGAGCTCAACAGAAGAATTGTAGCTCTGTTCCTTATCTTTCCAACGCATACTCGCACGCCTCCATCGGATAACCACAGCCAAAGTTATGACCGACAGAGTAAACAGGGGTCAATATGCTATAAAAACAAGAATTAGTCGGGAAATTACTATATTGCTCAAATAAGACCCAAAGTCTAGAAACGCGCTAAGACTTAAATATTAGACATAGAACACAATCAAAAACTCCAAGTGAAAAGCTATAAAAATGCATTAAAATGCACTGATCAGGGCTGTTATTACATCGTTATGGAGATTTCGCTTCAGTATTTCCTCATGGCTCTATGGTTGCGCTCAATAGAGGTGGAAATGGCTCAATTTGGTGGCGAGATTTGATCAATTTAGATCGTCGTCATAACCCAGCTGTCGGTTTGGTTCGTGTGTTCAGAGAGGATTGGGGAATGTTGATTCCGTTGACGTTTGGAATGATCGTTGGCCAGGACATGCTCTGTTATCTTTGGTGTTTCCTAATCTTTTTGCAGGTTGTGATTACAAACATGTGATGGTGTCAGACATAGGCAACTGGATTAACAATTGTTGGCAATGGAAGGAGCCTTGGATGAATATTAACGATGTAATTTGTGTTGAAGAGGCTGGCAGCTTACACGAAATTCTTCAAGATGTATCTCCAGTTCAATCGAAACAAGACCAGTGGGTTTGGTTGTTGGATAAATCGAAGGTATTTGCTGTTAGTTCATGCTATAAGTTCTTAAATAATTCTCACTACAAAAAAAAAACTAATTAGCGACAGACTATCTGTCCATCGCTAAAATCAGCATTAGCGACAGAATTTTACTCCTTTAGCGACGGATTTGATTTTAGTTGTAAGCGAGGTAATTAGCGACGAAATTTCACTTATTTAGCAACGGATTTAACAAGGCACGAAAAGACGAAAATTTTGTTTTGAATTAGCGACGGATTTCCGTCGCTAATAATCTGTCGCTAAATCTAGTAAACTGTGCCATTGACCGTTTCAATTTATTTGACAATTTTGTTTTGTTTTGAAGACGAAAATTTTGTTTTGAAGACGAAAATTTCCATTGACCGTTTCAATTTTGTTTTGAAGACGAAAATTTTGTTTTGAATTAGCGACGGAAGTCTGACGCTAATCGTTGAAAATTGTACCACTTCCCATTGGAGTTGATTTGACACGTGGCCAAAGTTAGCGACGAATTTCCCTCGCAACTTCCGTCGCTAACTATTAAAAAAATTTAAACCCGGATCCCTCCCTATTTTCTCTCTTTCTTTCCTCTTCTGCATTCTTCTTCTCTCAAGCTCTCTCAAAAGAAAACTGCGCACCGTCCATGCCACCACACCACCACCGTCCACGCCACCGCACCACCACGGTCCACGCCACCACGGTCCACGCTACCAAGGTTTGTTTCTTCTCACTCTTCTCTCTCTTTCTCTCTCTCTCTCTCTCTCTCCGAACCTTCTCTCTATTTTTCACTAATCGTGTCTCTGTCTCTCTATTTCGCACAGTCACCGGACCTCTATTTCGCATAGTCACCGGACAGCCACCGCACCGGACAGCCACCACAGTCACGGTTAGTTTTATTTATTTATGTTTTTAGAAATGATTTTTGTTTAGTTGTTTTTAGTTGTGAAATGTGAGTTTTAAATGTGTATTTTATTATAGAATAAAGTTTTATTGTTAGAAATATTAATATTAGTGTTTAGGATTGTGAAATTTGAAAGGTTGTTGTATGTGTTTAAGATAGTGTTTAGAATTGTAGAATAAAATTGTTGTTGTTGTTGTTATTAATTAGAAAGTTGTAATTGAAAGAAGTAATTGGAATTGAATTGAAATTGAAAAATGTAATTGAATAGTGTATGTGTTTAAGATAGTGTAATTGTATGTGTATGAAAAATGTATGTTGTTGGAGATGTTAATTGAAAAGTGTATGTTTGTTAGAGTTGTTAATTGAAAAATGTCTAATTGGAGTTGATAATTGGTGACAAGTGCATGTATGTTAATTTTGAAATTGAAATTGTGTTAAATTGTTGTTTTGATGTTTGTTGAACCCTAGGTTAAATGACTATTTGATGTTGTTATTGTGTGTTGTTGATGGAAAAGGGTGAGGTGCTGTCCTTCACCCCCATATTTTACTCGAAATCATCTCCATTGAGATAATTGCGAGACGATACTAACAATTTTAAGGTTGGAAGTTATAAATAACTTCCTTCCCTACTTATATGGAAAAGGGTTTTGTCTGATCTGTCCTTAACCCCCATATTCGGCTGGAAATCATCTCCACCGAGATCATATCGATGCCACTAACTTGACAGGTTTTATATTGGGAATGTTATGAGAATCTAAAACATTTTTTTAAATGCGTGTAGATGAATTGGAGTCAATTGAATCGTGGTTGGGTGTATGATCGGTTATATCCGGGAAGAGCATTTTTAAAGAAAACTTTTGTAAATAGGGTAGCATGGTGATGAGTCCTCATCATATGTATATTTTTATTCAGTTTGCAACCAATTTGTTAGTCATTTATGTTTTATTCAGCCAATAACTAGGGATTTGGCATAGTTTTAGTTTTTTGTAATAGAAGTTGAATTGTAACCAAAATATAATTGGTAAGTCCAATTAAAGAAACAAAGGAGGTGTGAAAAGGAATGCATGTGGGCTTCAAATAAAAAAAAAGAGGAAAGGAAGGCGTGGAATAGAAGCTTAGCAATTCGTTGTTCAGAAAAAAAGAAGCTTAGCAATTCAAAGGATAAAGGAAGGAGGGATTAATTGATACGCGCATAGTACCACGCACAACATCGGCGCCGGAAGGCGTCAACAACGAAGCCAAGGAGAAAGAAAAGCAGTACCACCGGCACTTCGTCTGGGATGCGATTTTAGGATTTGAAGGTTTCATGGAGTCCTCTATGTGTAATCTCTTCTTATTTCTATCTTCTCATTCATTGATGTTGTCTTTTTAGTTTCTTTTGATTAGGGAGAGATGACTCTCCCCAAACCCTTCTTATGGATTCTTTGATATGGTTAAGACAATTGATTGTTTGATTATCATATGTCTAAATCTTATGTTCTTAATGCTTTGCAATTACATATGATAATTGTAATGATCTAGGTAAATAATCACATAGGAATATGGGTTGTTTGCTGGAAATTGGGGTTTAGATCACATGCTAGTAATCATCATAGGAATATGTGGTAGCTTATGTGAATTCATTAAAATTCTTAATCTTAATGCGTTACCCTCTGGCATGACTCACCTAAGGAATTAGGGTAACTCTTAGGGTAATAGGGGTTTTGAGGCAAGGAATTGTCCTTAGCCTAATATTGTGAATTGAATCTGGTATTTTAAACAATTAATATGTGAGTAGCTGAAGGTATGGACATCGAATCCTCTCCCTTCACCGATCTTATGGACCTTCAGCTACTCACATATTAATTGTTTGGATGGGCACATGTTGCAAATTCTGTAGAAAGCCAAGGTATCATGTTCGTAAAGGGGGAAAACATAATTATAAACCCATCCCTGTAAAGTTGATGTTCTATTTGCCTATAATTCCAAGGTTGCAAAGAATGTTTGCATTGGCCGAAATTGCGAAGAAAATGACGTGGCATTATGAGAATAGGCGTACCTCAGACATTTTACGCCACTTATCTGACGGTGAAGCGTGGAAACACTTTGATCAAGTGCATTCGGATTTTGCCTCAGACCCACGTAATGTTCGGCTTGGCTTGTGCTCTGATGGATTTACTCCATATATCCAAGCATCAGCATCGCCCTATTCCTGTTGGCCAGTCATTGTTACCCCTTACAATCTTCCTCCTGAGATGTGCATGACTAAACCTTATATGTTTTTGACTTGTATGATACCTGGTCCATCCAATCCAAAAGCTAACACTGATATCTTTTTGGAACCCCTGATTGATAATCTCAAGAGATTGTGGGGTGGTGTTTTGACATATGATGCAGCACAAAAAAATAATTTTATGATGAGAGCGTCATTGATGTGGACAATAAATGACTTCCCTGCTTATGGTATGTTGTCTGGTTGGGGGACTCACGGTAGATTGGCATGTCCCCACTGAATGGAACATACAAAAGCGTTTACGTTGAAATACGGGGGGAAGAGTTCTTGGTTTGATTCGCATCGTAGATTCCTACTGTCGGGTCATGAATTTAGAAAGAACAAGAAGGCCTTCAAGGATGGGGTAGTCGAAAGAGATAGACCACTGCCTTTGTTGACATCAGGTGAAATCTGGAGCAAAGTTATGGATTTGCCACAAGCCACGGAGGTAGGTGTGCTCTCCCGATTGAACGGTTATGGACTACTGCATAACTGGACAAAAAGAAGCATATTTTGGAATCTCCCATATTGGAAAGATAATCAATTGAGACCCAATCTTGATGTTATGCACATCGAGAAGAATTTCTTTGACAACATATTTTACACTGATGAATGTGAAAGATAGAACCAAAGACAATAATAAAGCTAGAATGGAGTGTTTGCTTCCCATTGCTTTTGGTTCATTACCAAAGAGTGTTTTGGAACCACTTACTGAAGTGAGTCAATTTTTTAAGAATATGTGCTCTTCAACATTGAGAAAGGATGATCTTATTAAGATGGAGCAGAATATTCCTTTCATTACCTGTAAGTTGGAGAGAATACTTCCTTCTGATTTCTTTGATTCCATGGAGCATCTCCCGGTTCACCTTCCATATGAAGAAAGACCTGGTGGGCCAGTTCACTATAAGTGGATGTATCCATTTGAGAGGTAATTGTCTATTTCGGCATTTTAATTAAAGTGACCTTTAGTATGACTATTTGTTTAATCAAGCGTTCTTCTTTCATATATAGATTAATGGGTGATTATAAACGATCGGTGAAGAATAAAGCTAGAGTTGAAGGATCGATCTGCGCAACTTACTTATACCGTGAAACAATTTATTTTTGTTCTCGTTATTTCAACAACTTTATGTTGTCAAGAAATAATAGAAACGAAATGGAGGTTGAAGAAGAAAGACACGCACTCACTTTATCTGTGTTTACCAAACCTGGTCGCCCCTCGGGAATGAAGTCGACCAACTGGTTATCAGATAAAGAGTATGAATCAGCACATGTTCATGTCTTGATCAATTGCACCGAAGTTAAACCATATCTTGAGTAAGTATTCTTCAATTCAATTTTTAATCTATATACACCATTAGAGTATGAAGCTAAATCATGTCTTGATCAATTTTCAATTTTAAAGAGTATTAATAATTCCTTTTCAGTGCATTCTTACGAAGTGAGGGAATATGTGCTGAAGAATCTTCTGTTCGTATACATGAAAGTTTTCCATCATGGTTTACTGCTAGAGTAAGTAAATAAAATTAATGTTTTAATGTCAAATGTTTAAAGTAGATTATGACACATGACATATTTTTTCAATATGTGATTACTTAGATTTATGAAGCGGAACCAACTCCCTTAATCCGACACTTGAGGAACTTAGCCGATGGTCCTTTTCGTGAGGTGACTGAGTGACACACGTACATAGTTAACAGTTACAAATTTGACACCCAATCATGGAGTGGGGGAAAACAAACAATTAATAGTGGGGTATATGTTAAAGGGGAAACAGAAGGAGGTGAAGGTGCTACTATGGTGTGATCCAACAAATATATGAACTTGAACACCCACATTTGGACTATCAAAAGAGAATAGCTTTGTTTTATTGTAGTTGGTTTGATCCATCGCTTAGAGGAACGGTATTGAATCCAAAATTCAATACCGTGGACATTCGAATGGATAGAAGGTATAAACTTTATGACCCGTTTATCATGCCAGAAAATGTGAGACAGGTGTATTATGTTTCATATTAATCAACTAAGAGGGGCTGGTGTGTTGCAATTAAGACAAAACCACGGGGTCGCATTGAAGCAACTGATGCGGAGGATGAGGTTCCTTATCAAGTGGATGAAATGTCGGGAGTTAATGAGGTAATTGAAGTTGAACCAATTGATACCTTACGTGATGATCGACTCTACGTTGAAGAAGTTGAACCAGTTGTATCAGTACCAGAAGTGACTGAAGAGGAAGAAGGGACTAGAGATGAAGAGGAGGAAGAATATACTGAAGATGAAGAAGACGAAGAATATGAATATTTAGAGTAGTCTTATTAGTATTAATGTTTTTATCATTATTAGATTATGTTGTTATCATTATTACATTAATGTTCTAATTATCGTCATTATATTAGTATTAATGTTGTTATCATTATTAGATTATGTTGTTATCATTATTACACTAATGCTCTAATTATCGTCATTATATTAATGTTCTTGTTATCATTATTATTAGAGTCTTGTTATTGTTCATAGATATGCATCCAGGAGAAAGTTCGGACCCATCGAGACATGGGAAGAGGCATCATCGTCGTAGACAATGTGAGGTGACATTAGTTAATATTGGGAATAACTCATTTATTGGGACGCCTACACCAGGTGGTTCATCCTACGTCTCCACCAGTTGGTTATATGCCTACACCAGGGGTATATGCTTACACCAGGGATGCATACACCAGGGTATACGCCTATACCACCTGGGTATATGCGTATACCACCTAGGTATATGCCTACACCAGGGTTATCGATGCCTACACTAGCTGAGCCCCATGGTGACGTGTATACTGATGAGCCCCATGTTGGTGTTATTGATTCAGATTCATCGGCCGATGAAGAGGATGTGCAGGTGGTTGTCGGCAATGATGGTATCAAACGTAAAGTCATCTATCCCTATGGTAACGGGTAAGTATTGTTTGACTTTTTTAGTTTAAATTAATTATGCAGTTACTTATATATATATATATATATATATATGTTTGATTGTTTGATATATATGTTTTGTTATGCAGGTTGCTTCTTGCGAAGGCCGCTTCATCGCATATCACATATGTCATTCAGAAAATGTATTTTAAAACTTATCACGAAAAGTGGACAAAAGTCAATGATGAGGACAGGGGAAAACTTTTGGATTTGTTTAAGGTAATTGTTAGTTATGTCATTACATATATTGTTAATTTTAATTTTTTTATGTTAAATATAATAATACATATTTTTATTTTGCTTAATACAGTCTAAGTTGACGTGGCTGCCGGAACATGATGTAGCTGTGCAGAAACTTTTTTTCAAAAGAATGGGCAAGCAATTGTCGCATTTGCTTTATAAACTGCGGTGTAAAGATAAGCAGACGAAATACATCCCTAACCGTGTTTGGAATGCTTACAAAGACCTTTGGGCTACTGAGAGCTACAAAGAAAAACCTGAAAAGGCCAAGCAGAATAGAAATTCTGAAAAGGGTGGCTCGCTTCACTGTTGCGGCTCCGTCAACCAGGCTCAGCATGCTGTAGATTGGTAAATTATTTTAAATTTGTGTGTTATTTTAGTTTATTTAGGGTGATTAGCAATCGTTGAAAATGTGTTTCATTATTACAGAGTAAGAAGGCTGGACGCGATATCACTATTCCTGAGTATGTTGATGAGCGCTCCAGGAAAACTCAGGTATATACAACTTGATTTGTATTATATAATTTTGCTTTCTTAAAATGGAACGCTAATTATGCTATGTTATCTGGTTATGGAGAACAGGAGGAGGTTAGTGAGACGATGGTTGAGCCGACTCAGGGAACCTGGAACCCTGGCTCACTTGGTCCACTTCCCCCCTGAGATCAAAGCTTTGGCGAACCGCAATTGGAAGAAGGCGGTAGGCGGGACGAATAAGGGTCGCCTGTATGGTTCGGGGCCTTTGGCACCGTTATTGGACTCTGGGGTTGAATACTTCGACACTAGCGGGCCTTCTAGCAGAGGACCTCCTCCTCCTCCTGCTTCAGCTGAGGAGACCGCGCAACTTAGGCAGCAGGTGCAGGCTCAGGCACAGGTCACTCAGGATCAGGAGTAGGGATGGCAATGGGGCAGGGCGGGGGAGGGGGTACTCCCCCGCTCCCCGTCCCCGCCATCCAAATGTTCCCCCGTCCCCGTCCCCGATCCCCGCCGCGGGGAGTTTTACTCCCCCATCCCCGTCTCCGCGGATCCCCGCGGATCCCCATGGGGTCCCCATAAAACTACAAAAATAGCAAAAAAAAACTTGTAAAATTACAATAAAATATATATATATATTACAATAAAAGATTAAAATAAAATATTAAAATAATAATATATACTAAAATAATAAAAGATTAAAATAATAAACACTTAAAAAGACAAAAAAACCAAGTATATATACTATAATATATATTATAGTAAGGGTATTAATGTAAAGTGCTCGGGGGCAGGGACCCCGCGGGGCGGGGAGATAGGTCCCCATCCCCGTCCCCGAAATGGCCTCGGGGGGAATATCTCTCCCAACCCCGTCCCTGCGGGGAAAAAATCCCCGCCCACGGGGCCCCATTCGGGGCAATCCCCGCGGGGATCCCCACGCTTCGGGGGAAATTGCCATCCCTTATCAGGAGCAGCGGCTGCAGACTCATGAACAGGTGCAGACAACTCTGCAGGAAGACTTCTTGAATTGTACCCGTACGCAGGCGAAGATATTGAAGTATTATAACCGCAAACATCCAAATGGGTCTGAGTCTGAGGGGTCTGATGATACTCGTTGTTAGGACTTTGTTATTCGTTTGATATCTAAGTATTATGTACAAACATTTCGAACTAGTTTATTTTGATTCAAATTTTATTGTTAATTGGGATTGTATTGTTGATTTGGATTTTATTGTTAATTATAGTAGGTAATAATAGAGAGAGTTTTTAAAAAGTAAGTTTTTTAAAAATAAAAATAAAAATTCAGGGGTCATTAGGGACGGAATTAGTGACGGAATTCCGTCGCTAATATTTCTAACCAAATGTGGACATGTGGCATAAACTAGCGACGGAATTAGTGACGGAATTCTGTCGCTAATGTTGATGATTCATAGTCTAACACGTGGCAGTCATTAGCGATGGAATTAGCGGCGGATTTACCCGTCGCTAATTAGCGGCGGATTAATCCGTCGCTAATTAGCGGCGGAATTAAATATGTCGCTAATAATTAGCGACAAGCTTTTTAGCGACGGATTTAGTCCGTCGCTAAAAGTCATTAGCAAGGGAAAAACAGGCATTAGCGAGGGAAACATCCGTCGCTAATGCACTGTTTTTTTGTAGTGTACGGTGGTGAATTATGTAATACCCAAAATAATTTTCATTATTTTGGCAATTGCATAGCATTCCTAAGATTTATTGTGTGCCTTTTTAATAAGTTGTAAATGGATTTGAGGTTTAATTAAGCATTGTATGAGTAAGGGCATAGTAGAGTTCTTTGGCTTATTAGTAAAAAGGGGTTTAATTACTTTGAGTATTACCTTGTTGCTTTAGTTAAATTTACATGTTTTGGTGTTTGAATTGATTTAAATATTATTTATAAGAATTATATTGGTGCTGTCAAAAAAAAGAATTATATTGGTGTTTCTTAAAAAAGTGAATTGCTTGCATCTCATATGCATTGAGATATTTCATAATGTAATTAGGCAATTCTATGTGATTGAGCTATTTTATTTGGAAGTATTTAGTATCAAATGTAGAAAGAAGGGTGAGCACAGAAATTGATTTTTACACCCTCATTTTTGGCTACTTTAGCCCACTTTATTACTTTTGAATTTCAGCCGAATGCTTTAGAGGGAAGGGGGGCTTCTTCCATTCATTTGTTGTTTTTCCAGCAACTTAAAAATAGAATAGAGAAACTAGAGAGAGAGAGAGAGAGAGAGAGAGAGAGAGAGAGAGAGAGAGAGAGAGAGAGAGAGAGAGAGAGAGAGAGAGTTATAGAAATGTAACCTTCCACCACATTGTTCACAAACAAGTACTTCTAACCTTCTAATTCACCTCACTTCAGCCATCAATATCCAATGTTCCCTCCATTTTAAACCCAAAATCAGAAGTTGAGAACACCGCATCTTTCTTTCCCTCTTCATCCTTGCATGTGGCACTTGAGATTCATCCTTGCATGTGGCACTTGAGACTCAAATGGAGCTTTTGGGAAGCTTGCATGTGGGTAGGAAAGATAAGATAAGAGCTTGTAGTTGATTAAGGAGCATTCACGTAGGATTTTTGAAAGGACATTTTCGATTAATGGAGCTTTTGGGAAACACTCTTCAGCTTAGGGAGAACTTTTGGGTACTACTAGATTGTGGTTTCACTTCATTCAAGTGAGTTCTTTGTCCTTATTTGGTGTTTAACATGTTGATTGCATGTAATGTGATGAAATTGCTATAAACTTCCATCCTTGCATGTTAATTTCGAAATCCATAGCATGTTGTGAAATTGTTAGCTTGATTCCTCTCAAAATGATGAATTTTGATGTTTAATACAAGCTGTTTGTTGTTATTCTTTGATGGAATTATGGGCATGAATTTAATGTTAGCTCTAAAATGTGATCGAAATATTGTGGGAAATAATTTTGGTATTGGAAATGAAATTGGAAGCAAGAAGGAAAGGGAAAAGCATTTGAAAAGCTGAAAATTTCATATCTAATGCAGTAACACCAGCTAACACCAGCTGTAACGTTTCATTACGGGCCGTAATATTTCATTGCGGGCTGTAATGTGTCGTTACGACCCAGTGTTACTTCCGGGTTGTGAGGATTAGTTTTACTTCAAATACTTAAAATTTCGCTCAAATTTGATTCTTTTCTCCTTCCTTTGGGTGCCAATTCCTCTCTAATACCAATCCTAATTCAAATATATTGGTTTGAAGCAAATTTTATTATGAGCATGAAGTGCTTTAGCCAATACTAGGACATTAATTATTGTGATCCTTATGATGCGTTTGTTTATCGTGATCTAGTTTGGCGTGTAATGAGAGAGAGAGAACAAACTATATATCTATGTATAATGGGATACAACTTGAGATATATAAGGAAACATTACGGGATGACGATCCCATTATTGTAGCATACTTGGAGAGGGAAGTCACGAGCCTAAGTCCAAGGCCCGTTCGCGTGCTCTTCTAAATGTTGAGTGATGATTTTCCGTTGAGGTTAACATATTATTGTCAGATCTCTTTTGGATTATACTATGGAATTAAAAGATACTAAAAGATATCGTGAAATATGGTGAGGTGTCTCGGCAGAACTCATTGAGATTTGTAATCTCACTGTTTATTGTTGTTGGGTTTTACAGATAAGAAATGTAAAACTAAGCAGGAGGAAGAGAAGTCTAAGGAGACTAATTACTTCACATGAAGTGGATGGCTTATCAAGATGACCTAGTCTTGTTTTGTTTAGGATTTTGTCTTATGTATTGTTGCTTATAATGGCTTTTGGACCATTTTGTATCAAGATGCTGCGTTTTGGATTAATGCACTTTATAACTTGGATTTATGGTATTGTGATGACTCAAAGGAAAACTTATCAAGCTTATGATTTGAGGATTTTTGGTGTAAGGGTTTTTATTGACCTTTTGAGTCAGTTTTCGGTTATTTACCGTATTTGAATATAAAATTCAAGTTTATGTTCTTGCATACTCTGATTTGTGTAAAATGGTTTAACTCTTTATATTTCATTGACGAATGAATTATAAGGATGTTAGAAATTCGGACTAGATAGTGAGTTGAACAGGTTGTTAGAGAAGGTGTGGAAGTCTATCACTCCATCCAAAGTCTCTATATTTTAGGTTGGCGTTTGTTACACGATTCTTTACTCACTCGAGGCCTTCTTCTTCAACGACATATTATCGGTACCGAAGAGGAGGCAGTGTGTCCTTTCTATTTGCAACACTGAGAAGATAGTGAACCAGTGGCGGACCTATGTGTTCATGGGGTTCAAGTGAACCCCCTGAAAAAATAAAATTAGCACCAATACCCTATAAAAATGTTTTTGCACACCCTGAAAAATATCTTTTGCACCCAAGTCCCTAGTTTGCACCACTCTAATGCACCACCCACACAATCACTCACACTCTCACGTATTTATTTTAAAGAGGTTTTTCTCTCCTTGTGTTAGTATTATTTATTTAATTTGTATTGTGTGTTAGTACTATTTAATTTATTTTGATTATGTTGGTCTATTTAATTTGAATTTGTTATGTATTTTGTGAATATGTTGGTTCTCTTAGTGCTCTTTAAATTGTATTTAGGAACTTATTAGTGCTATTTAATCTGTGTTGGTCTAGTGCAACGCGTGTTGTGAATCTGTTAAAGTCTTATTTTCATTATGTTTTTAGCGATGTGTGTGCTTGAGAAAATTTGCACCCCCTAGCTCAGGGTCCTAAGTCTTCCAGTGTAGTGAACATCTCTTCCTAAATTGCAGCTTCGCAAGTGATGATGTATGGTCAAGTGATTGTTCTTGGTTGGGGGTGCATAATGAAAGCTCATTAACTCTTGTAGAACATATTTGCTGGATGGGTAACGTGTGCAGGGGAAGAAAGGCCAAAAAACTAAGTTTTTGATTTGGTTAACTACCTGTTGGAGCATTTGGCTGTCAAGAAATGGACTTGGTTTCAAGAATGAGGAAGCTAATATCGATTTAGTTATTATCCATATCAATAGCTTAACGTGGAGTTGGTTTATTTATAGAGTAAGAACTAGTTCTAATTTGTCTATTTCCTCTCGGTGGATTAACCCACTCCAGAGCCTAAACAATGTGTAATTTCTCTTTGTTTGTTTGCGCTTAAACATCCCTAGTGCTTCGTTCATTAAGTTTTACTTACCTAAAAAAACACCACTAGAATACAAAATATCAAAAATCAATGAGTACCTGCAAGAAATTAACCTAAATAGAATCACTAAAAAAACTACATAAAGACAACAAAAAAAATAAGAAAACCAAACACATCATTAAATCATTGGTACAAAAAGAATATTAATTTCTTGAAGTACCATTGCTACAAAATACAATTGTATAACCGCTAGGAAAAGTACTGAAATTGAACCTCCAATGGTTCTTCAATAATATTCTCCATGACCATAATAAACTCTTAAAATCACAAAAATATCAAAAGTCGGTGAGTACCTACAAGATGGATTCAGATCCTCTCCTACTCTTTCTTACTGGAACTGTTTAGTAATCGGAGAGAATCTCATATACTCTCTTTGATTCATGGTGATGATAATGGGGACAACTCCATTTGAGTCTAGAGAGAACGAGCTATGCCATCAGCCACCAGAAAACAAAGAGCTAACCAATCAGCTAATATTATCCAACAATTGTATGCGATTCGAAAAACCATCGTTGATATCATCTTGCAATATTACACGTATCTCTTTCTCGGCTGAAACTAAAAGAGAGAAAAAATAGTCTTCAGATTAGCACATGAAGGAGGTTGAATAAAAATTATTGGGCGAGAATGGTGGGAAAAACAGGAATTAATACTATATATATATATGGAAAGTTTATAATAGTTAATTGATCATGATAATCACCAAATATTTTATACACTTCAGCAAGTAATTAATACTATATATATGGAAAGTTGATAGAGAAAAATAAAAAATTATTTCCGAGAGAGAGAGAATAGTGGGAAAAAAAGGAAAAATTATATAGACCCAAATTATGACTTGTTTGATTACATTTATAAAAACAGTTTTCAGTTTTAAAAAAAATTAACCAAGAGCAAATTCGTTATTGGTTAATTATTTTGTCAAGTCTAATTCAAAAAAAAATTGTCAAGTCTTAGACGTAGATTATTTACCGGCAAAATTGATGGATACTACGCTGATAATATGAAAACTGAAAAAAAAAATCACACTCTCAGTCTTTGAAAATTGTGGGACATATTAGTCTCTTGCGTGTTAGAGACATGTTAATTTCTCGGTCTATTTGCTTGATAAAATGATGGTTAACATTAGATGTTATTAATGTTTTGATATTTTAGATAAACAAAACAACCTTTAAAAGGAAATAAAGAAAAAACTTAAAACGGTCACAATTTTTTTAAAGTAATTAAAATCTTGTACTAGTACGATCCAGCTAATGCATGCTACAAAGGCCATATTGGATTTGGATCTTATCACATATTTCATTCCCCTAGCTAATTAAACTGTGTCTCAAAAATTGATCTCGTCAGAAATGTATCCATTAATGAAATTTCAAAATTAATATGATACTCTTAAATAATTTTAAACGCGGAGCTTTTACAATAAGAATAACAAGATTCTCGGTATTAATACGGAAATGGATCCACTGAAGTTTTGGCGGGAACTGCAGTCTGCAGTTCCAGCATTTAAAGTCGGGCGGAACACACAGTCCGACTTTAAAAGTGGTCTGCATACGGGTAATGGCGAGAACTGCCGTACGCAGTTCTCCATAACACCACTTTTAAAGTCGGACTGTGTGTTCCGCCCGACTTTAAAAGTGAACTGCAGACTGCAGTTCCCGCCCTAACTGCAGTGGATCCGGACCCGTATTAATACTATCCATCAGATAAAATTTTAGTGGCACACATTATGGTGAAAAGTTCTCCTTATTTCTAACAGACTAGAATAAATATCCCGTGCATGCACGGGTATAAATATGTCATTGAAAATTATTGTCGAATAAATTATATTTTGTAAGCTATAGTAGCAAAATGCATGTATAGGTAAATAGTGGTATTTTTTGTGATTTGAAAATAATATTTAAACCATCAAAACTTCATGTTAATTTGATTTTTTTAAGCACAAATGATATCATATTATGGTGATTAGAATTCTTCATCTCATACTCTTGAATCTCTAAATAATAACGATATTGATGAGCATGTCATGACATGGCCATGTCGGTCATATATCTGGTGAAGGAATTGCACAATTTTTGAGTCGTCTACCTCCCAGTCTCTCGTCCTTTACTTGCTCCATTTGTACAACTTTTGAGAAACCTCAAGTCAAGACTGAGTAAGAAATTTGAAGTTTGCAGAGTAGTGCTTGTAACGGAGATTCCTAATATCAACCTTACATGTTTTTGAGTTCCTTCCCCTTTTGCATTTCTGCTATCTATCATTTTCGACCCATCCTACTTACTTTTATATCAATTATTGCAGCAGCACCCATGGACAATTATCAAATTAAAAAGCTCCCGCCCGAATGTACCTTGAATGTCAGCAAGATAACTCTTTGGCTCCTTGTCTTCACCCGTATAGATCAAAATCTTACAACACAAGATCTCAAATTGATGAATTGTGAGCAATAAAGCTTGCGGGCTCTAAGAATGTTGCATATACTTACTTGACATTAGTCCTACAAAAATCAAAAAGTTCGATAGCCATTTGGAAACTTCTGTTTATGATAAAAGGCACCTTCAATTCGTCTCATTGTCATAGTAAACATCTAGGGAAAGCCAGACAAACATGTGAGCAAAGTCAGCAAAAGACTAACAAATTTAATAACGAAAAATAAAACAGTAAGATTGGGTATGTAAATCATTCTTAAGCCAGACAATAAAATTAGAACATTAAAGCATGAATGAAGAATGATATACTCATTTATTCTTACCTAACCGGTGCAACAACTATTGTAGAAGAAAATAAAACAAAAGATACATGTAAATGGGAATTGAACCATTGTTTGTATATTTTTACTTACCAAACCAAATAATCAGTATGCTTTGACAAATATATACAAAAAAGATCAAATTATAACTATATGAAAGAAACAAATATATTTTCCAAACTAAAAGAGGGAAAATAAAAAGAGGAAAAAAAAAGCCTTACCTTTCATCCATAAAAACCATTTAAATTGGAAGGAAAATCTCCATCTTATACCAAAAACTGCAACAGACCAAAGGCAATATATTTTTACAACAATACTCCAAATAAATGGGTGTAATCTAAAATTGAAGGTAACTAAAATACAAATTTTGAAATCGTAGAACACACCTTAAAAATAAAAGAGAAAAGAAAAATATGATAGATAAAATCAACAAAGAAAGAAGGATTAAAGTGAGAAAAAGCGCACGTGGAGAGAATTAGAACAATTCTCATTTCTCATGGCGAGATTAAGTTTATAGGTTTTCATCTTCTGCATGGGTTCACATGAAGGTGGAGATTGTGAAAGGCTTCACCCTCCATTTCAAGGCGCAAACCTTGATGTGTTAGTATTTTAGGTTGTCTTCCTCTCACAGCTCAGAACTATAATCCCTAAACTCATCAACACTCATCTTTGCGACACACCAAAAAAGGAAGTGTAACAGGAGGAATACTAAGGAGAAGGATTATAGAATGAGACGGGTGGTATCAACTACGGAGTTGCCGCCACTTGCTTAGCCTTACATTTTTTAGTACCATTGTTCTCTCCCATTGTTCTCTCTCCTTATTTCTAACAGATAAGATATGGTTTACTATCTAAATATTTTTTAGTAATAATATCTGTTAAGGATTGGGCTGGAATTCTCAGAACTATCGGGGGCTGCGGTATTGAGGCCCAATATCACTAATGTACCGTTATACATTCAACGGCCATGATTTGTCACTTACAAATCGGATGGTGCCTCGTTGGAGAGTCAACATAACTCTGACACCTATAAATAGGTGCTAATACTCACTACAAAAATTTCGGTGATTTCCGAGGGAAAAATCTCTCGGAAAAGCGGGAAAATCGGTCGCTAATTCACGTTTCCGACGGAATTTCCGACGGACAAAATTCCGTTGGAAAAACGGTCCTCGCAAACGATTTCCGACGGAAAATTCCCTCGGAAACGTTTTCGTCGCAAATCCCTCTGAAACTCCCTCGGAAATATCCCTCGCAAATCCCTCGCAATTCCCTCACAAATATCCCTCGCAAATCCCTCGGAAACATTAATTCACAGCAAAAAAAAATAAACTATATATTTCAAATTAAATAACTTCAACTAGCCTATAATTCCAAACCAATATAACTAAAAATCACTTATATTTCGAAACCAATATAACCAAAAATCACAAACTATAAATCATTCAGTTACAAACTAAACTAATTAAACACAGTAATTGACTTAGGTTGCAAACATGCACTACACCAAATCAACTAGGAAAATTTCTACTAAAAAAGGAAAATTTCTAAGAAAATTTGGCAGTTTCCAAGTATGACAACTCTTGAGTTGCATTGGCAATTACAAAAGAACCACTTCCAGCAAAGCTTAGTCTAGTGCAGTCCTGAAATACTGCAGTGGCATACCCAAATATAAAATCCACAGTGCCTCTGATTATACATTCCTTATAGAATTGACGACCGGAATGGGCATATAACGTGTCTTGATAGCCGAAAAAACCGCATTGGTAGAAGACTGAAAAATTTGATGAAGACATCAGGGCCACAGCTTGCAGATTTTTTGGACCTGCTGTGTTCCGAAATGAGATGCCTTTTGCTATGAATCTTGAGCCTTTGACACCTTCATAAAAATAGGTACATGAAAATTAGGTCAGAAAGGTTTCGATTTGGAAGAAGACAAGGCAAAATTGGGTCAGATGTTTACATTTGAAAGAAGACAAGGCGTTCGGTTCTTGAGAGTTAGTATAGTTATAGGCAAAAAGGCTTCACTAAATCTATAATAAAACAGAACAAAAGCACACAGAAGTGTCGTAGTTTTGGAATACACGATTTATGAATCTAATACAATAAATTAAAAACACAATGTTAAAAGTGAGTCATACTGCTTCAGCACAAATTGCAAACTATGATATATGATGCCAAATTGGAATTTTAATTTAAGTGAAAGCAGAAATCCAAGCAAGCAACTATTTCATTAAAGGTATCAGACCACTATAGTCTTTAATTTCAAAAGAAATACGATATGATGGCTCTGAAAATAAGCTTAAACAAACACGACTAGTATTGTAGTTTTAGAATAAAAGATGAAGATAAGCTAAGAAAACAAAAACAATAGGACACTTCATCGTATTTTACTTGCCGTCACATAGAAGATTGTCTAACAAATTAAATCAACAGAATCCAATTTGTCTTGATGACCAACATGAAGAAAATAAATACAAAACTTTGCACAGAAAAATGAGATTAAAAAAAGTAGTAGAGAATTTCGATACATTGTAGTTACAAAAGAAGATTGTCCTTACAAAAGGTTGATGTGTCGTTCGTCTTCAGTTTGTTTCCAACATGACTGAGGTTACTGGAGATAATAGTAGCATCTCTTCCATCTCCAATCATCACTATGTTCTGCTTCTTCTGATCAATCAAAACATTTTCATAGTAAATACCTTCCTTGATATGTATTGTAAAACGTTTCTTGCTAGAATTAGGGACAGCTCTCACGGCATCCATAACTCTGTTATGCTTAGTCTCGAATCCCAGCTCAAGGGCTCGATATTTTTGTCTAGATCATAAACACAAGGTAAGCAAAAGGGATAACAAGAGTTCAAGTAAAAATTCTTCATAGGTCTTATTTAAAATATGAAAATCTGTTTCTCTATAGTTAACTTTTGATCAATATTCAGTAGGAAAAAGTGGTAATGACAAGAGTTGCTCTCTTTCTAACCATACAAACGAGAAGCTAGACTGCCGTTGATCATGTAAATGTAAAGGAGCATATAATGTCCTCTTTCTGCAACATATCCCACCAAACCCACAAGGTTTTTGTGATGTTAATATGATCTGCTAACCAGAAAACAAAGTATGAGAGAGTCTAAATCACATTATTTCCTAATTCATTACTGAAATTGACACTGCAGAGTATCCTATTTGAAGGCTAATCAATACTGACATACAGAAAAGGTGTTTGTGCATTCACTACATAAGCATACTTTCAAAGAAATTTACATGGACATGTAGATGCAGACACATTGATAGAAATTTAAGCATACCATAGTTATTACTTATTACCTCAGTTAAAAATTCCTGTTCTCCTTGTCTTGAATTAGTACAAAGAACTTTAACTGCAACTGTTTCACCTGTAGACATCTGTGCTTTGTAAACAGGACCAAATGCTCCATGGCCTATGATGGTTGTGAAATTAGAAGTAACCTTTTGTATATCTCTGGAAAAGGACACATGAGGTTACACAAACAGATAAATATTAAACATGGGCAAGTCTACAACACCAATCACAAAATGAACAATAGTAGGGTTCAGGAAACAATTGTGCAATGAGAATTAACATACTTGTAAGAATACTTTGGAATTCCACATGCTGAAACTACATTTTTCCTCCTAAGTCCTTCCAACCATAACGGCGTGTTACTCCATTCAGATGTTCTAGGTGACTCAAAAGCCAAATTAGAGTCTGATAGTGTTGTTGTTCTGGACTCAACCCCTTTGACATTAATAGGAATGGTCACTGTTCTTTGAGAACTGCTCTTCTCCACCTTTGTAGGCTTCCTTCCAAAGTGAGTAAAATTGAAAATGCCAAACTCACTCCAATCACAAAACCTATGCAAATTCCTATTACTAAAATTAACGGGGCCCCGCTCATCATCTCATGAAAACTGAATATATTCTAACTACTTCAGAATCTTCCCATGTGTATACATTACCTGAATGTATACAGACAAAAACTTCAGAAAACTAATAAGAGTCACATATCTACATCTTGCTTGTTACATAAATTACATTACAATGTAATACAAAGTAAACGTTGTTTCTGCCATCAGCTATGAAGGCCAATTTAATTACTACATGTAATTGTAACAAGAGTTGCTTTTCAAATGATCGGATAAATATTTTTCTTGCTTTGACTAAATGGCTCATCATCCACTCAAACGATGAAATCAAAAATCAATTCAACATATATAAGCAGCAATCAAATTTTGTGAATTATGATATCATTGTAAAAAGACTAAAAGAGAAATAAAATGAAGTGACACATAGATGAAGATAAATAAGCTAAATAAACATAAAGTTCCAAAACAACTAAAAAGAAAACAATAAAGAATGTAAAGAACAAACAAAAACGATGCATGCTACCAACCAATCCATTGGTTTTCTTGCATAGTGGGAAAGAGCTTTTCTAATGTGAATCCGCCACCTGCAAGTAACCATTAGACAAAACATAAATCAAGCCGCACAAAAGAAAAGAAGCATTTTCCGTATAGAGCATTTTAAAAAAATGCTAGAAATTACAGTCACTGAGGTTCAAGCCATGCAATTACTTTAGAAGATGCTTGAAGTCCTGCTTCCCCAAAACCCTCAAGTCATCACATAGACATTTTACCTGCCATACAATGACAATCAAAGTATTTAATAATAATTTAATTAATTCAATAATAACTAAACTAATCATTGTTTTTTTTATAAGTTAAACTAATCATTGTTCAAACTGCAGATTACTAAAAATTCTCAATCCCATAATATATACCCAAAACATACCTCCTCTGTTGTTAACTCATGATCCTTGATTGGTAAATCAGCTGGATCTGTAAAAGTTATGGAAGTGACTGTACCAAGGATCTCCAGAGGAGCATCTGACCAAATAAATTTTGCAGCTGAAGACACCTTCCTTAACAGTTTCCAAAAGTTTCCAGAGGAGCATCTGACCAAATAAATCACTGAACAAAATATAATGATTATCCATTTTCCAAAAGTTTGCATCAACGATCACCATAGAACTGCCTAACATCTATATAGAACCCAAGTGAAGCCAAGTACTACCTTAGATAATACCAATTTTATTGGCTACATCCAATGCATCATAATCAGGAGTCAACCTGACATAGGCCTTCTT
The DNA here is from genome assembly GCA_039519185.1 of Astragalus membranaceus. NCBI lineage: Eukaryota > Viridiplantae > Streptophyta > Magnoliopsida > Fabales > Fabaceae > Astragalus > Astragalus membranaceus. The sequence goes on along the minus strand of CM076854.1, from coordinate 71,721,606 downwards.
GGTGCCATCGGGCCTGCAACAGAAATCAATTCAATTTTAGAAATTGTATCAAAAAAATCTCATAGTGAACTATATTAAACAAATTGCTAGAAGTACGTTGTACACGGTATTCAAACAAAATACAGATGGTAGTAATTCAGTATAGTCCATTGTCCAATAGGGAACACTCAAAGCAATCTTTTTCCCTAGCCTTGAAAGTGAACAACAAAAGACAATCTAATCGCAAGCATTACTTCAAGAATCAATAACTGAATATATAATTCTTGTACTATTTGATCCAAATTATTAAATCATTAATGTTAACATTGCACAGAACTAGTAATAATCCCCAAATACTTCCAACAAAACAGCAAATCTTCTAAAAAATAGAAGACAAATCACAGAAACCCAAAAATGGATAAGAAAGGTAAAAAGTTACAGGACAACAAAAAAATATCTAATCTAATGTCATGTTTAACCCAAACAAAAACTTGAAGTATAGTGCAAGCGCAATATGAAACTCACTACCAGTCTAAAACGGTCATAAGCAATAATGAGTTATCAGACTATTTATTAACACCAAAAAAATCACTGCACAAAAGCTCACCTGATCAAGGTGTTAACATACTTGCAGCTGAAATTTCTTAGGTATTGGGGCTTAGGGTTCAGATTGAAGCTGTAAAATTAGGAAGATGAGATTAGGGTTTTTAGTAAATCAAAATTTAGGGTTCTGATTAGGAGATAATAGAGAAGAAGTAGAATAGAATACTTACCATGGAAGAAGAGGAGGAGGAGGAGGAGGAGGAGGAGGAGGAGGAGGAGGAGGAGAAGGAGCGCTGGGTCTTGTGGTTGATACGTTGTTGTGCGACGGGAGGAGGAGAAGAAGCGTTGATGTGCGACAGTGAGAGCGATGGTGGCCGGCGATGCGAAGGTGAGCGCGGTGGTGGCCGGTGGTGGTGGTGGCGAATAGAGAGGAAGGGATGCGGTGGTAGCGTAGGGATAAACAGTTTGTGAATAGAGGAAGGAATGCGTAACTGAAGTGGATGATACGAGTTTTAGTTTTAAGGAAAAACTGTTTCCGACGGATAATGGTTCATTTCCGAGGGAAATTTCCCTTGAAAATTTCTGAGGGATTTAAATTCCCTCGGAAATATAAGCGGGAAATACACTAAACACGTAGCGAGGGAACTATCCGTCGGAAATGAAGATATTAGCGACCAAATAAAATCCCTCGAAAATATGTGGTAGGTAAATTAGCACATTCTTGTAGTGACTGTTTACTAGGTACACACACTTCCATACTTGACTTGCAATTGACTTCACTCTACTGACTTGAGAGCGTCAGAGTGTCTTTGCAGGTACAACCCCCCTTTCGAGGTCCGAGTTGGTCAAGAACAATCTACCGACTATCTTCGTTCAGATTCCGATCTTAAGATAAGGTACAGAACATTGGCGACCACAGTGGGAGTACTCATTGCTCTCACCTTTTCACTCTTTGACCGAAGATGGCTCCTCGTGGACGACCAAGAGTCATTACTCAGCCTCAGAGCACTGGCCAGGGTTCAACCCGCCCACAACCTACCCCGGAAGGAGTCGCTGTAACCTTTCCCCTTACCTCGGGACAAATTCAACTCCCTCCTCTGTCAAACAACTCGGAACAGAATCGTCTCCCTCCCTCACCTGGGGTGGTTCCAGTTCCAGTCGATGTTGTGCGACAGCTCGTACATTTGCTTAATCAACAACCTCAGGCTGACAATCAATAGGAGATTTGCATCTCTCAAATGGAGGCAGAGCTTGCTGCGGTCCGAGCTCATACCATCCAGGATCGGCAATCTCCTCGTCGTCACTTCCCTCATCACGGAACATCATGTTCTAGGCGACATCGCTCTCCGGCTTGGAGGAGGCATGATCACAGTTCCCCTCCTCGTCGTAGAAGAGGTCGAGCTTCCCGAACTCCTCCAAGCCGAAGGGGCCGATGATCTTGAACTCCACCAAGTCCGTCCCCATCATTTTCGGACTATTCCTCTTATCCTGAAGAATCTTCGGAGCGAAGCTCGTCCTTAGCATCGTCATCACCTCGTCGACATTCCAAAAGCCGGGTTAGATCCCCGAGGCATGAACGTCGGCGATCAAATTCTCGAAGATCACCAGGTCGGTATCAATACCGAGATTCCCCTGATAGAAGTAGATCTTCAAGGCGCCGAGGTCCCTTCACTATCAGTATTAACAACGGCCCGATTCCACGACACTTAGAGAAACCACCAGAGATGAAGATGTACGACAAGATGGGTGATCCTGATAATCACCTAGATTATTTCGAGCTGATGATGCAATATCGCAACGCTCGAGAAGAGATTAAATGTAAGATTTTTTCTCTGACCTTAGAGAAGTCGGCCTTGGGATGGTTTAGGGGACTCAGACCAAACTCGGTATCGTCATGGAACCAATTGGCAAAAAAAAATTCCGCCCATTTTGCCCACTTTAAAATGAAGCCGAAATCAACGAAGGTACTTAAAGCAATTCGCTAAGGCGAAATGAGTCTCTCCGAGATTACTTTGAGAGGTTCAACAAAGAAGCGTCGACAGTCCGAAATTTGGAGGATAAGTTTCGACTTTACTTCATGGAGGACGGCCTGCCGAAGGGGAGCCTTTCCCAAGTCAGCATCGGGCTTCATAAGCCTCGGAACCTCACGGAGTTCCTCCGGAGGTCCCAAAGTTACATTGACTATGAAGAGGAGGATGTGGCTAGCAAGTTCTATGTTAAGCCAAATTCAAGCAAGCCCAGAAGCGAGAGAGAACTTCATCAGAATTCTAAGCCTAAAACTCGATATCCTGAGCATACTGAACTTAATTGTTTTCGGGCGAAGATCTTGGCCGAGTGTGCCAACACCGAGTTTAAAGAGGTAAAATTTCCCGATATATCCTCTCCCTCAAAGGCCGGGTCAAAAATCCAACAAATACTATCAGTATCATCGAAGTAATGGACATGACACAAACTGCTGCAATGCCTTGAAGGACGACATCGAGGATCTGATCCTTCGGGGAAAACTCGATCAGTATGTCATGAAACCCGACCAAAAGGAGCCGAAGGCCAAATCTGATGAGAAAAAGAAGAGCGACAAAACACAGAAGGAAGACTCCTCGGAAGAAGAAGAAGATACTTGGAAGTCCAAGGGGCTAACGGTGGTAAATGTGATCTCTGGGAGATATCCAGATGAGGGATCTGGCAAAACCATGAAGCGTAAATGGAAAGAGATCCTTAACATCGCCTCTACATCGACAACTCCAAGAGCATCTTCACGACCTCCACTTGCTTTTGGAGATCAGGACCTCCTTGATGGAAAGCCCAATAAACACATTCCGCTTTTAATCTCGACTGTGATGGCTAATGCCCAGGTGAAAAGGATGTTGGTGGATCAAGGAAGCTCGACTGATATTCTCTTTATTGAACTTTTGAGGAAGCTGAAAATTTCAGAAGAAGACCCAGCTCCATATCGGGGAACGGACCTATCTGGTTTCAATGGTTCAAGAACCAAACCAGTGGGTTATTTGGAGCTAATGGTGACATTTGGTGAAGAACCTCTGGTTAGAACTGTTAAAACCAAGTTCCTAATTTTACCCTGCGAATCTATCTACAATGGCATCATCGGGATGCCGACCCCGGGTAGGCTCGGGGAAGTTGCTTCCACAGTCCATTTGAAGATGGGGTTCTATTCTTTGTGTAACAAAATCATCACCATCGGCGCTGATCTGGAATCAGCAGAAAGATGGTACTATATGCATCTTAAGGCAGATCGAAAAGCTAAAGAAGATGAAAACTCCTGACGTCAACCTGACTGATCTGGATGCAAGGTATGACCCTGACAGTTTCGAGGATGAGGAAGATGATGCCCTCACTCGAGAACTGAAGAATAGAATCAAGCGCCCGGAACCCGGTGGACAATTCATTGAGATTCAGTTGGGGGATGACCCTGAAAAAACTGTAAAGATCGGTGCCGATCTGCCCGAGCATGTAAAGTATAAGCCGGCACAGTGTCTTAGAGACCATGCTGATCTTTTTGCTTGGAGCGCTGAGGATCTGCCTGAAATTCCTCCTGAGGTCGCCTGCCATCAGTTAGCAGTGGACCCGGAGGCGAAATGGGTCACCCAGCGAAGGAGGATGCATAGTGGGGACAAAGCGGTTGCTACTGCGATGGCTATTGATGATTTAATTATTGCAAATTTTGTAACTGAGATCAAGTACACCACTTGGCTCTCAAACCCTGTATTGGTTAAGAAAAGTAATGGAAAATGGCGCATGTGCATTGATTATACCGATCTTAATAAGGCATGTTGGAAGGACGCCTACCCCGTTCCCAGTGTAGATCGACTAGTGGATAGCGCTTCTAGTTTTCGTTTGTTATCTTTCATGGATGCATATTCTGGGTATAACCAAATCCCAATGTATCCCCCTGATCAAGAGAATACCGCCTTTATGACTGACCGAGACAACTTTTGCTACCGAGTCATGCCTTTCGGCCTAAAGAATGTCGGGGGAAGTCATAAAGGCCAAATACCAAATCGGAGGAAGCTTTGCTACCGAGACCGCTTATATTTCCGTTTCTTGTATTTGTATTTGGCGGTCTCGGAGGAAGCTTTGGGCGTCGTACTAATCCGAGAAACGGAAGCTGGGAAGAGTCCCGTGTATTTTATAAGTAAGGCTTTGCAAGGCCCGTAAGTCTGATATCAGAAGATAGAAAAAATTGCCCTTGCATTGCTAATTGCAGCTTGACGTCTCCGACCTTACTTTGTTGCTCATCAGGTTGTTGTACGGACGAACCATCTGATTTGCCAGATTCTACACCGACTTGATTTAGCAGGAAGAATTATCAAATGGGCGGTAGAACTCTTCGAGTTCGGAATTAAGTATGAACCAAGAACGACAATGAAACCTCAAGTACTTGCCGACTTTGTGGCCGAGATGACTCCAGCCACTGAGGTCAGTGAACTATGGACTCCACCCGTCGACGGTTCTTCAAATCCCAAGGGCAGTGGAGCCTGACTTATTTTATAAAACTCTAATGGGGTAATGATCGAGGCCTCACTCACATTCTGATTTCCGACATCCAATAATCAGGCGGAATATGAAGGGTGATGAAAACATGCAATATGGGTGTTGAATCCAGTGCATGCAGCTTGCAAAAAAAGAACACTGTTGGCTGTTGCTGGTCCATTCGACTGGATTTTGTTATTTATAATTTTATATTATTAACCAATGAAAATAATATTGGTTTCAAAAAAATAATCATCTTCACCAAAAAAAATAATCATTGTTGCTGGTCCATTCAATGAAAAAAAACAACCATCTTCACCAAAAAAAATAATCAACCAAAAAATAATGTTGTGCCATTAATATATAAGTATTTATTAATACATAAGCTGCATAAAAAGAATTACATTTTTATAAATTTAATTATAAAATATTAACTTTATACCAAATGTTTTATAATTTGTATAAAAATAATTATAGGTTTCAAAAATTAAAATCAATTTATTAATTTTTAGAATAAATTTTCAAATTGGTCCCTCACAAATGTTGGTCCCCTTTAAAATTTTTGTTAAGAACCACCACCGTTCTAGTGAACAAAAATATACTAGTGGGTGAGAAGACAATGTAGAGAGGACCAGTGGCTGAACATCACTTGATACCGTCTCTATCATCACTCTTCTTATTTTTATGCATTTTTTATTATATTTAGCTGCAACTTTTTCATAGAGAATGAATTTATTTCAACCGCTATGTGGAGCTTCCGCTATTTCCCCGCTATTATCAGATTTATTCTTTCTACTATGCCTCCTAAGATTGGAAAATATGAGTGTGGATATGAGAAATGTAAAAGAGAAAAAACTTGAAGAGTGAACTCAATCCCAAGTAGCGGCCCAATTTTTAAGATTTGAATAGAGGACGATGTCTGCAAGCTATGGTTACTGGTGGTGGTGAATGGGGACGTCTTTTTCCGAGAGTTGGTGCAGTGTTAGCCCTTACTGCAACCATATTATGAGTGTTACGGTCAACCGGACTCCTTTCCCGGTCGCTGAGTAAGGCTATCAGGTTTTGAAAGGCTTGCGCTAGAAGAATATCTGGAGCAGGCATTGGCTTGGCTGTAGCGAGAGGTACATCAGGAAATTGCTCTTGGATTTGTGGCTCTTCGACCGAGATAGACTCGACATGACCCTCCAACCTTGGAGATTGCAGAGGTGGTATCTCCACCTGAGAGCGAAATCGTGGGGTTGTACGTGTCGGGTTCCTGCATGGCTGGGGTTGGTGCTTCAGAGGCATTGATGAGTGCTTCGGAGCGAGTTTCGAGCTGTTGAAAGAGGCGAGAGCACTGATGCTCCCACTGTGGTCGCCAATGAACTGTCCTGGAAGTTGGTCTCGATCAATGAAGCTGGGCCGAGATGCTTCCGAGGTTTGATGTCGAATTTGCTCCAAGTGTTGTTCCGGGATGTGCTCCTTCGCAATGATCCAGTGTGGGATGTGGTACTTGCACACACTCCGACGCTCAAGTGATCAACTAAGAGAAAAGGTGATAGGCAATAATAAATGCATACCCGACATATTGATGGGACATCGTATTTATAGGAAATTGTTCTAATCACATGGCATGATTCCTTTAGCAAGGCGCATAATCCTGAAGCCATATATATATGGGCCATGCAATGGAACAAAAAGATCTTGACCGTGCATGTCTTTTGGATCACGGGCCTAAATTTCCAAGGCTGGATCAACTTCATAGGGCGAGGCCCAGTCAAACACCTTACACACTACCATTACACGTGAAACTACAACTTAAGTTTCCTAATATACTAGCGCATTGACCCGTGTGTTACACGGCGTAAAAGCTCTAGTAAATACAAAATTGTGAAAGTAGGAAAATTTATTGGCTAAATTCTAATATGAAAAAGCCTTGTTTAAATATAAAAAAAAAAAGACAATTGTGAACTTAAGAGCTAAATTAAAGTGTGCAGACGTAATCTAGACAAATTGTTCTATAAACATAATCTATACTCATAATTTTAAGTAGAAAGTTAAAATACATAAGATGCATAATCCAAAGATAACATGATTAGGGTACATGGTTCGATTCCCAATTGGTAGTGGGAAGGGATAATCCAATTGGTAGTGGGAATGCATTGAGCATGTACCTAAGCCTCAGGGTATAGGGTTTGATTTCCACGGAAGGCAAAAACTCTACATGGGGGTAGAGAAGATCATGAGTGCTTCTAAGTAAGAAAATGGCCCAGGATGTTACAATGAACATCTATAAATAATAAGAAGAAGAAAAAGTCTAAAAAAATTTGAGTATTTGAACAATTAAAATTTTTTCTGAAGGTTAAAGTAGCCAAAAACACTGCTTAGTATCGCATTTTACGTATTTTGTCATGAAACTATATTTTTTCACCAAACCGGCTATTGAGAATCAAACTTTACATATCTGAACAGGTAAAAAAAATTTCCGAACACTAAAATAACCTAAAACACACTGTCTAGCGTCGTACTATACGTATTTTGACACAAAATTATTTTTTGGTTTGACCAAATCAATTATTGAGAAACGAACCCATGTATTTATACAATCTAAATTATTTCTAAAATCTAAGACACCATAAAACACACTGTTTAGCGCCACACTTTACATATTTTGATACGAAAGTAATTTTTGGTTAGACCAAACAAATTTCTGAGAAATGAACTCCATGTATTTGTACACCTAGTTTTTTTTAATCTTAAGGCAATCCAAAACACACATTTTAGCGTCACATTTTACATATTTTGTTACCAAATTAATTCTTTTAACAAAATTGGTTATCGGGGAACAAATTTCGCATATTTGAACAATTAAATTTTTTTTAGCCCTAAAGTACCCCAAAAACACACTGTCTAGTATCACACTTTGCGTAATTTGTTGCAAAATTAATTTTTGTTTTCACTAATTCAGTTATGGAAGAACAAACTTCACCTATTTGAATAATTAAAATTTTTAATAGGCGGTAAGGTACCTAAAAATATAAAAATAAGAAGTAAAAAAACGAGGGGAAAGAAAAATGGGAAAAAAAGAGGGAAGGGGGGAGTTTTGGTGAAGGCAACAAAAAAGGAGGGACGGGGAGAAATTTGGCTCCAAAATTTGGGGGAGGGCCCACATAGAGACTACCATGGGATTTAAATATAAAGATTTGGACCAAAAAAAAAGTTTCCTAATATATATATATATATATATATATATATATATATATATATATATATATATTGTCAAACCCCAATTTTTTCCGCTTCCTTTCTACTACACAGATAATTTATTCTTCTAAATTACCGCAAGACTTTTTGGGCTCGTTTGGACGCTATTTCGTTTTATTGGGTCTGTACTTAGTAATTGACTTTATTGGGCCTATGTTATATTTTCTCGTTTGGGCTTTGGCCCAGCTTGTCCTTTTTCTATATTTGTTTTTTAAAATAACCATTTCTCTAACTTAAAAAATCAGTCTTTTATTTACATTATCACCAAAACAAAAATAAAATTACAAAAAAATCAAAAAATAGAGAATAATAAAAAATCACAAAAAAGGGGGGTGTCAGTAGCATCAAGCTTCATCCAAGCAAGCCTTCAGCCCAACAATTCTACCTGCCCAACAAGTTTACTTGCCTAGCAAGTCTGCTTGCCTAGCAAGTCTCCACACCTTACCCTTCACCTATAAAAGGAGGCGTCCACAGTGAAAAACAGACCACAGTGATTTAACAAGAACACTGAACACATTCTCTTTCTCTCTCTCTCCTCCCCCTCCCTTTTTTATTTTATTTTTCTTTTAATTAGTTTATTTTTAAATATTAATAATAATTATTTTTCACTAGTTGCACTTTTCATTTTTTCTTCTTTATTAACTTTTCGTTCATATTCAAAACAAAAAAAAACAAAATATTCCTTTTCCTCTCATAAATAAATAAATATTTTCAAAAATAAAATAGGGGATTAAGTCGGTCGTACGATCGGGTTAGTCATCTTTTTAGGACCACGAATGAACCGTACGGATCAGGTCCTAAAATCCCTATTTAAAATAAATAATTTCTAAAGTAAAAAATACAAACACACAAGCATTTCTTTCAAACAAAAAACAAATTTTCAAAAACAGGGGATTAAGTCGGCCGTACGGCCGAGCTAGTCATCGTTTTAGGATAAATGATCCGTAGGGATCACAAGTCCTAAAATCCCTAAATTAAAAAACACAAACAAACCAAACTTTTTCTACCCAAGAACTACGTAGCTTTGATTTCTCCATCGCATCTGAAGATACATAGGAGCAGGGGCCCACTCCTGTCAAGCACAAAAAATAAATAATTTCATTAAGTCTTTTTCTTTTATAATTTGCAATAAAAGGGTAAAATAAACATACTGAAAATTAACATTTCTCTATACAACTAATTAGAAGGTAACCTTCCTTAGGAAGGATGTTGTGGGGTGATAATACATTCCTCATGCATAACCGACTCCCGAGCCTAATCCTAGTCTGCAGAACCCCCTTATCCATCTAAAAAGTTTTTTCAATGTTTTCCCTAAAATAAATATTGGTGGCGGCTTCATTGTAAACTTTAAAGAGTCATGTTTCAGATTTTTCGGTCGCTACATATATATATATATATATATATATATATATATATATATATATATATATATATAAATATATTGTTAGTTTAACTCAAATAACAAACAAACATCACGCACAAACACTATCATACACCAACATGGGTTGGTCCAAGGGGTAACTGGACTTGGATCCCACCCCAAGGTCTCGGGTTCGAATCTTGGGTGTGGCAAAAACTCTGTTGGGAGGGGAGAACCACACGGGCCGGCAAAGTCGGGTACTCGTGGCCAGCCAGGTTCCCCGGTGAAAACTACGCACCAATAACATGGTAACAAAAAAACACTATCATACATCACATAATCTTGACTGAAAATGAAATTAGCTCATGGTGAGCTAAAACCAACTAAAACAGTAGCTAAAACCCCAAAATAGAATCATTACACTTGCATACAATGAGAATTCAAAATCAGGAAAAGATAAAATAAAGGCTAAAATGCACTTTTAGTTCTTTAAGTTATTTATTTGATTCTCCTTTAAGTTTGTTTTTCTCAGTTTGCTCCCATCAAGTCTTAAAATTGTTACACTTCGATTCTTTCCGTCCATCTGATTTAAAGATCGATGACGTGTCAGTTATGTGTTGATGTGGCACCTGTTGATGTGGAATATATATATATAATGTCGTGTCATTTTTTCCCTCAAAAATTAAAAAAATGACGTAGCAATCATTTTTAGTCGTTTCATTTTGGTTCTCTAAGTTTGTAAGTTTCAAATAGCTCCCCTAAGTTGTTATTTAGTTTCGAATAGGTCACCTATTCTTTGGTTGAGTTCACTCAAAAACACCACACAGGGGACCAAAATAAAACTAGATAACAAACTTAAAGGACCAAATTGAAACATGGTAGATAACATGAAAGGACAAATTAAATAACAAACTAAAGAAATCATGGAAATAGAAACAAGAAAGGGAAAGAGGAAAGGTAAACTGGAATCTGGGTTCTTAAGGAATAAGGAACAACATAAGAAAGGGAAAGAGGGGAAAAAAAGGAAAGGAAAAATGAAGGAGAGAGTGGGAGAACAGTGAGTGACTAGTGCGACGACGGAGGAATGGAGGAGTAACGACGCAAATGTACTGGTTTTCCGTTTTTTGGTTGATTGGAAAAAAGTGATTTTTTAAAAAAATTAAAAAAGTTATTTAAAAGAAATCAGAGAAAAGTATTTTAAAAATAAAAAAGAAAATTTTTTTTAAATAAATTTTGACTTTTGCTGTAGTGCGGACTGCTGCGCACTGTAGCACGTACTGCTGCGCACTGTAGGGCGTACTGCTGCGCACTGTTGCGCTTACTGTTGTACAGTTTTTTTTCAACTTTTTTGATTTTTGCTGCTTACCTTTTTTTTGCATCAGATATACTATTTTACCCCTATTTTTGGACACGTGGCTAGCTGGTAAAGTGTCTAAAATGGATATTTTAGTGGTATTGTGTTTTATTATGTTGTAGTAGATTATATTGTAGTACATAGTAGATAGATATGTTTTATTATATTGTACTAAATAGATAGATTCCCTCTCATCATTATTTAAATTTTTTTAATCATTTTCTCTCTTCTCACCCTTAGACGGACTCCAATGCCAAACAATATTTTAATATTTTATATTTTTTCTACCGTGAGACGTTAACCCCGGTGCTCTGGGTTCAAATCCGCGGTGGACAAACTCGGTATTGACTAGTGCAAGAAAATTTGATCCTAATGAAAAGCATTGGATACTCCATGGTAGCCGATCGTCCGAACCAAGAAAAATATTTTATATTTAAAAAAAAAACAGAGAAAACTCATATCGAGAATGGCGTCCATGTGCCACAGTGACCAACGTGTTCATTCTCGTCCCGTTCGCAAATTTTAAAACTCTTTGCGTCAAAGCAGTGAACCCAAAATACTAGTTTAATCGAAGAGCACTAGCAGTAACAGTTGCGAGGAGAGAATCGGATCCTCTGCAATATTAAATCATCCCTGCATCTTTCATTATCCTTTTTTATAATAAATCGGTAGTGATGATGGCTACTACAATGTCAACGTTCTTTCCAAACCCAATAATCCTTCAAAGGCACAACAAAACCACTCACAATTCCACTTCGTTTGCAATTGCTTCTTCACTTCCACGGATATCTCTTTCCTACAAAATGGCCGCTACCGGAAACCGACTGCCACGGTTGTCTTCTGATGATGATGATGATGATGCTAAAACGTTTGATGTTGTGATAGTGGGTGCTGGTATCATTGGGTTAACCATCGCTCGACAGTTCCTGATGGACTCGGAGCTATCAGTTGCTATAGTTGATAAGAGTGTTCCTTGTTCTGGTGCCACTGGCGCAGGTACACCCCTCTATGCGTTTCTGCATATTATTATATTTTCTGTTGCTTCGTGTGAAGTTTTTCAATGGTTTCAGTTCAGCTTCTGAGTCCTGATTCAACTTATAGGTGTGCTTTACTTTTGAGCAATGATTTTTTTCATTTTTTTTCTTTGGAGTATGTTCTTAGAAGTGATTTTTTTATGTATAGAAATTTGCACCAAGCGCACATATATTGTTTGATCAATGTCCAAACAACTTAAAGCTCTTATAACCTAAGTGCTTGTGTGTAATTTATTTGTATAGTAAAAGATATAATAAAGTCAATTTATTTTCATATAAGTTTTCAAAAGCTATTTGGAGAGCATGTCGAAATAAGCGGAAAACATTTTGTGGACGTGTCATAAGTTGTTTCCATAAATTCTCCCAAACAGCCTAACAAGTACTTATAAGTCTAGATAAGCCAATCCAAACCGGCCTCAAATATGTGTGTGAAGGGCTTAACTTGACAGCTTTAATGGATTTATTTACCAATATTTGGATTAACATTGTTGGCTTGTTTTTTTTCTTCTTTGATAGACTAACATTTTTGGTCAACACCAAACACACACAATGTTTTTGGATTTATTTGTTTAATGCAAGTAAGTCTCTCTAGATTGTTTGTTGTGATAGTTTAGTTTTTTTTGGCTAAACCAGGTAAGGTGTGGGATTTCAACTTTTTCTTATATATTTTAGAATTTAAAAAAGATATAGTTTTATGCTGAATTTTGATTAACTGTAGGATCTCTTCCCCTTTGTTTTGGAATTTGAGCTGGTTGTTCTAGGGCAGGGATATCTGTGGATGACACACAAAACACCTGGAAGTACTACATGGGATCTTACGTCGAGAAGCCTTCAACTTTGGAAGATGATGGCAGAAAGCCTACAGGAGCAAGGCTTGGATCCTATGGTGGAGTTGGGTTGGAAAAAAACTGGTATAATAGTTGTATCTTTCTACTAATTTCTCTTTGTTTCTACTGCAATTTGGAAGCAATTCAAGTTAACATGTCTCAGAAATTGAAGCTGCATTATTCATTAATCACTGCATGTTTTAATTTTGAGCCATCAATGTAGACACAAGGTGCAAGGGCAACTCTATGAGTAGGGTGAGCAAAATGAAGTTTTTGGTTGCATTTATAATGATATGCAATTGCTTAATCACATTGTATGGAGGCCCACTCAACCAAAAAAAATCACTAAAGTACATTTAGTTTTGGAGAAGTGTTTTGTTTGATGATGCATATTACCTTGCTGCCCACGAAAAGTATGCTGAAAAGATGATCAAGGAATTCCCTCCTCAATCCAGAAGATCATCTGGCTATGAGGAGGGGGAACTAAAATGGTTTTCTTTGCAAATGGAGGGCCGGGGTACCTTTAGCTTTTATATTTTGGTGCCATGATGTTGGGATTCACATGTTGATATTTTTGGGGACAACTCAACTTTCTCCAATATATTTTCACATGAGTCTGCGGTGCCAGTATATTTTCTTTTATATATTTTTGATTCAGATGTTAAGATTTTTGTCCAAGCACTTTTTTGATAGTTTACAAGTGGGAATAGCTGATTGGCTACCTCATGATGCTTTCTATGTTTGAAACGTAGATCTGCCTGTGTATTTTTGTGGTCAAAAGAATAAATTGAGATAGAACTTGTATAATAATCAGTATCAGATTAAAATTATTATATTACTAAATATGTCTTTATACAATTGTGAATTGGAGATGCTTTTCTGTTTTGCATAAAGTGTCATGTAAGCATTGTTCCTTGTAATCCAGCATTGTTAAGTAGTTGCTATAGCATAGCAGAATTTGAACAAATTGCTATTGTCCAATATCCATGATATGCCCATTAGTACTGTCCAATAGCGGCTATAGCGGCACTATAACATAGTGGAATTTGAACAAACCGGTATTTTCCGCGATTCGCGTTGACAACACTGTTTTAATCACGAGAGATTTTCAGGCCTTCAGGCCTCTTCTAGCCACTGATTAGAACTATAATATATTAGTCTTATAATCTACAGGGAGCCTATTAGTCGGTAGAACTCCTGCAGAGTCAGACATGTTAAAAGAGAGGGTGAAACTGCTTGGTGAGGCTGGGTTGAAAGCAGAGTACTTGTGTAGCAGTGATTTGTTGAAAAGGGAACCTGAACTGTTGGTGGAAAAAGACACAACAGCTGCATTTCTACCAGATGACTGCCAATTGGATGCTCATCGTACCGTTTCATATATTGAAAAGGTTTGTATTCTTGTTGGTTTATTTTTGTTAGCGTGTCTTTTGCTTGCAACCTGTAAGTCATTTTTCGTTAACCGACTTGCCGTGGTGCTATTATATGGCTGCATAGTTATAGTAACAGTTTCATTTTTAATGTGTAGGCTAACAGAATTTATTCGTCAAAAGGAAGATATGCAGAATTTTATGATGACCCAGTGAGATATTTCATCAGGTTTAAGTTTCTTTTCCCTTATGTTGTACTGTGGCACTGGAAGCAAGGTGGTAAGGAAATAAGTCTTGTTGAGAAAATGTTATGTTCGTTTTCATGTTCAGGTCAGATAGTAGTGGAGATGTTGAAGCGGTTCAGACTTCCAAAAATATATTATACAGCAAGAAGGCAATTATAGTTTCAGCTGGTTGTTGGACTGGTTGTTTAATGCAAGATTTATTTCGAAATTGGGGAGCAGAGTTTCATGTTCCTATAAGGCCTAGAAAGGTGTGTCTGGATATAGCTCACTCTCTCATTCCCTCAATGTTGGTTTTTCTTCTTAGCTTTCTTTTATACTCCTCCATCTCATGAAAACTTACAGGAGCCAACGATTCCATTCTAATCTTTTTTTCCTTTTCTAAGTTAATATTATTATTTTAATACAGTGTAGGATTTATTGTGCTAAAATTTAAATGCAGAGATGGGTTTAGATTTCAAGCCCTAGTTTTATCCATTTTCATATTTCGAGTTTTATAATGTCGTAGGATTTTTCGAGAGATTGAATAATTGACTGACTCTGGCATTGTGGCATTCGGCAAGGGCATTGATTCATTTCTATATCCTTTTATTTGTTCTTTTGTTTGGTGTGAAGGGTCACCTACTTGCGCTTCAGAATTTCAATTCTCTCAAATTGAATCATGGCTTGATGGAGGCAGGTTATGTTGATCATCCAACAATTTCTGGTTTGGAATCAACAGATAATGGACAACACTTATCTGTTTCAATGACAGCAACAGTAGATGCAGCAGGGAATCTTCTTATTGGTAAGCTTCTTTTCTAAGGCTATTAGAGGCATGCATCTCCAACAGTGAAGCTTATATCGCCAATAAGGGTAACTGCATATGTTGCTCTCAAGTTTTTATTTCTTACTATTATATACATTTACATTACTTTTTTTATCTCTTAAAGGATTGCCTAGAAAAAGCAAATGTGTGGCAGCAGTCATTTAATCACTTGTTTTCCTCTATATATTAGATGGTCACGGTTTCATTTACATTTTCATTGGCTAGGGAGGGGGATTTATTGGCGCAGTTAAATTGTTTAGACTGAAGTCACTGAACCATTTGGATTGGAGTCTTATCTATTCATAAAAAGCTATAAATTAATTTCTTGAAGCAGATTAATTTTTGCGGTTGATGCAAATGCTTGTATATTTAGAATTTGAACTGCATATTGTTGGAAAAAACTAAAAAACCTTTTCACTGTCAAGGGAGTAGCCGGGAGTTTGTTGGGTTCAACATTGATTCGGACGAGTCTGTTATCAGTCACATATGGAAGCGGGTTGGAGAATTCTTTCCCAAATTGAGAATGCTTTCCCTTTCAGACCTAAGTGGAAGCAGAAAAGTCAGAGTAGGATTACGACCTTACAGTAAGTCACAATATCTCTTTTCAATCTTATGCAGCTGAACTAGTTGTTTGTGTTTGGTTCTGCGGGGAGGAAAATTAATTTTGTAAAATTGATTTTGAATAAAAGTGAGTTGAATGTAAAGTAATTTGTGTTTGGATGAATGTAAAGTAATTCGTGACGTAAAAGTGAGCTGAACAATAAATTCGAGAGTGAAAATCACTTATGGAAACAAAAGCTACAAATCCTAACCTCAAGTTAGAATAAATTCTAGAGGAAAAAGCAATTTATGTTTCCAGAGTCACCTTTGAGAGAACTAAAAGTGAACCCAAACATACACTATATCTCCTTTGATTTACAATAAATACACACATTTCTCATCTTCCAAATCACTAACAAAACATCATACTAAATCAACGTCATACCCTCGTGTTTCCAGAATAGCACTCATATATTTCCAAAATCTATCTACACAACATGCTACTAGTATATTTGACTTGCACAATGTTTACTCTATCAGTGCCTGATGCGAAGCCAGTGATAGGGCCTGTGCCTGGTTTGTCAAATGTGTACCTTGCAGCTGGACATGAAGGGGGTGGCCTTTCAATGGTGAGTTTTCATCTTAGAGACTCCTAACTTTTATTATATGAAAAATAAAAGCTTTATAATGTTGCCTTAAACTCTTAAATGGTAATAAACATGCATTCTTAATATACATTGTATTGCAGAAATGCAATTTTCTATGGCCTTCTAATTGATGAATCTTCTAATTATGGAGAACTTTTCAGGCTTTAGGGACGGCTGAAATGGTGGTTGATATGGTGTTGGGTCGACCAGGAAGAGTTGATAGCACGCCATTTACTGTGGATCGAGTTATTATTGAGTAAAAATGCATGCGGCTCGTGAGATTGAGAATAGGATGTTGGGGTTTTCAATGGGAATAAGGCCACTTGTAATTCTCATACACCAATTCTGAGTGAGTTATGTCACTGGTGATGATGATGTTTCTCTTTTTTGGGGACTTCTTTTCATTAAATTTGATCACCATGTATTCCCTTTTATTTTCTGTCATTGACTTCTTTATTTATAATCTTAATGCTAGAGGATACTTTAGTATCTTAACTTTGTTTTGTTTCGTATTTTCATGTCTAAGGAAATAAGATTTTGTGTGGACAAATATTGTGCACCATTACTATAGGTGGTGTGCAGTACACAATATTTAGTGATTGTTTGACCGTACTCACAAAACTTATGGTAGACTATTTACATTCTTTTTTATCCTCCTTCTCCCTCCTTGAAATCCAGTTAGGTGTTTTTCAGAAAATAACATCGTGCAAAGGAAGGTTTTTTTGAAGTCGGAAGAAAACCTCTAAGGTTGTGAAAGTGGTTGAGATTATATTAACAAAGTTCTGTCACAATAGGTTGTGGTTGTGGCTGGTGGAACAAGAAAATCAATGCTCCACTGCAGACGAGGGTCGCTTGATATTTGCAGATTTTCCAACTGGGGGTTCAGAGATCCAAGATTAAGCTCTGATCTCAATTCTCAAGTAACTAGCATGGAAAACGTTAAATAGGTTTCGTAGGTTATATTTATTAGTGTAAATCTTAGTAGCCAATCTACTTTACTTTTGTATCATAACTGGTTCATATGTTTGACACATATGAGTCATTTCATTTGTTATATTATTACAAGTAGAGTACCCAAGTAGAGTACCCGTGCATTCACTTGGGTCAGAATCGTTTCTGCGCGTGTTTTAAAGCAAATTTTTATATAGAAAGAATTAAATATATATTTCAAATAAAGTTAAAATCCTGCGATAGCATTATAGAAAAGAAATCCAATTTATCATGTCTGAAATGTTGTAGTACAAAAGTAAAAATTAGTAACGTGTTTTACAAAGTCTTTTGAATAAGAAGAAAGTGACTCTATATTTAGTATAAGTCTGCCAGTATTTGTTCAAAATTAAAATAAATTTACAAACACAACAAAAGCTGTAATTTGTGATTAGCGTCCCAAATATGTTGCCATCAAGTGTCGTTTATTTGGACTGAAAAATATATGGTCCCCAAAATGATCTAGAATTAATTGATCTTCTTGCTTTTGTAAAATTAATAGTTCAAACTAAAGTGCTATATCAGTAATGCCCGGGCAATTAAAAAGTGCCTGCATCATAAATTTCCTACTTTACCTAGGCAAGTGAAAGTCACAATACCTGATGAATAAAGAGATGACCAAAGAAAAACGAATGAAAAGTAAAGAAGCTGAAAAATAAAAACTGAACAAACACATTCCCCTAATCCCCTGTATCAAGCAGGCCGTTCAAGATTGATCATAATCATAGCTTGTAATCACCAATGTCAGAAAAAATCTTGCACAGCATGCTTAGGTTATGTAATAGACCAACAGACCAATTAATTATGACAGAGCAAAGAATTAAAAGGCACAAATGCAAGGGTATACGGTATACCTAACCCTTGCATTTTAAAGCTTTAGGATTTAGGCATCAACAAAAAATAACAAAAATAATCTCACAATGATAGAGAGGAATCCGTGATATAATGCTATACGGAATCCGAAACTGAAAGATTGACCTTGGCACACAAAAAAATGCTGGGAGGACAAAAATGCCCTATATTCAATTTGGAGTTCTAAACCCCAATTAAAAATGATAATAATCAGTAAAATGCTACTGATATAACCATCAAGAAAATATTATAAGGTCAGCATGTTAACCATCAATTTGTGTAATTGTGTCTATCAGTTGATGAGATGTGGGGTTGAGATCAAAGTTCATCATCACTTTTCACATGACCATTTTCATGAACCATGTTATTATAGAAATTGAATTCTTGGGTGTGCATCTCCATCTGCATAGCACTAGTGAATAGCAAGATACCTTGTGAGCTTTCTGATCACTTTAAAATGTGAACTGTATATTAATACTAGGCACTTATAACTAACCTAACAGAACCTCAAGTGACTAACTATCTAAACTGAATTAATCAATTCTAACTAATTGATAAAATACATAATCAGTAATAGATAGCAGAATAAGGGAGCTCTAATAAAATATAAGATATAAGATCTTCTATTACATATGAGAGCTACGCTACCCATCATCAATCGACTAAAAGTGTGCATGTGGCAGAACCTCTTGGGTACGAAGATAATCTCACTAGCATTTTGTTCTTTACTTGTTTATCTATGCAAGAACTCTTAATTGTCATGGTGCACAAGAATTTTGAATTCAGAATAATATACTCAGCAAATTGAAGCTCACGCTCAAAGTAATTGTAACCTCTAAGCGAGCATGTTATGAGCTGAGATGAAAGGCATTCCGGAATAGTTTTTGGGTGCTCCCAATCTTTGTATGAAATGTGGGAACTTGGTATTCATAGGTCCATAGCTGAATAAAATACAAATACAAAAGATTAGAAGTCAAAACTAACTTTTATTAACATTGGGGTCCAACTCTTGGAGAGGACGCTGGTTGTGACAGCGAGTTTGGTTTGAAGAAAACAGAGTATGTGACATAGAAGTGAGTCTGGTAGGTCACTTATTCTATCTTCCATTGCAGCGAACGATGCAACAGCAAAATAGAGCGAATGGGTTGAATTTCATTAGAATATATTCAAGTTGGAATGGCAAACGGGAACTCATGTGGATACCATAATGATATCCCCAAAATCTAACGGCGTCGAGGAGGCAATCGTGGAGATAGTTACGGGTGTTTGCCATATTGGAGATAATAATAAAGGAAACTCTCAGAATTTGTGTAATGGACACCAGATATGCTGACCAGAAAAGTAGAGAGAAATCAAGCTAGAAAACCTCAAGCAGTTATTGTAGCGATTAGAGTATGACAGTTATTATTGTGGAAAAGAAGATACTTGAGGCGAGAAATAAAATCCCAGATTTGCTATTGTAATGAGTAATGATAATAAGATTTTTTTTTCTAATTTATGATTATAAGAAGGGAAACTCAGATTTTGTGTTATGGAGAGATATGCTAACTAAACAAGTATAGAGAAAGAAGGCTAGAATGCCTCAAGAAGATTCATACGAGAGGGATAAAATCCCCAGATTTTTTGAATGGACTCCAGATTTGCTATTTTAGTGAACGAGGATGAGTTTTTTTTTTTAAACCAATGTATCCACCGTTACTGTGGAAATCTGTTTAAGGTGACCTCACTCAATAAATTAAATAAACTAATAGAATACTCGTGCATTCGCACATGTCATTTTATTTCAACGCGTGTGTTTAAGGGAACATGTATACAAACTAGAATTTTTATTTAAAATGAAGCTAAATTTAAAATCTAAAAACAATTGATTTGTTTTCAAAAATGAAAGACAATTAGTTTATGACTTTTAAATTATACCGCTAATATGTAATGTTTTCTCGGAACTTAAAAGTAAAATAATTATTTTAAAATTATTTTTTACTAATTTTGATATACATTCAAAGACACTAAAATTACATCGAAACCATATAATATGTCTCCATGTAGGGACTAAAATGGAAAATAAGAATAATAAAGAAGTATATAAGTATGATTTCTGTTTAAAGACGTTAAAATCAGACCGACGTGATAACAAAATTAACTTACATTTGGACTCTCTAACTAAAGAAAATTTGAAACTGGGTCAAATAGTTAAGAACAAAAAAGAGCAAAATATATCTCTATTTTCATCTCCAAATATAAATAACACCAAATTTTAAGATCTATTTTATTTTAATACTCTATAATTTCCGTCGTGACTTCAAACTTTTTTTATAATAGAGATGCAATTGAATTGTACACGTGAATATATGTTTTGTGAAAGGTTAATAAAAGTCATGAACTTATTGAACGAAGGAATTCAACAAAAAATAGCAAAATATTTAATAAATTTTTTTTAATTTTCATGTGTGTTCATAGACACTAAAATTACAACAAAATCATATAATGTCTCCCTGTAGCGACTAAAAATCAAAATAAGCATAATAAAGAAGTATATAAGAATGATTTCTGTTTTAAGACGATAAAATTTCACCGATGTGATAACAAAGTTAAATTTCATTTGGACTCTGTAATAGCAAAACATATTGTAACACCCCAAAGTAATTTCAATTACTTTGATTGCTAAGTGAATTATTTAATTTTTGTTTGAATTTATTAAATGGGTTGATAATTGAGTAAATATTTGATGAGATATGAAATTAGTATACATTTTGTGCTTGTTTGGCTAATTAAAAGTGGTTATAAGTGAATAATAGAGGACAAGGGTAAAACAGACATTTCACTAACCAAACACATCATTGCCCACATTACTCGTGCTGAACACTAGGAGAGACATATCCACACACTCTCTCACACTTACACATACACACATACTCACTTACCTTAAAGTTGTTTTTTCATTGGGAAATAAAAGAAAAGAGAATAGAGAGTGGAGAGGAGAGAAAGTCGAAGAGGAGAAAACAGAAAGAGGGAGAGCTCAACTTCAAACCCATTCTGAACAATCACACCTAAATCATCCATTTTTCTTCACATTCACTATGGATTTGGGGTTCAAAGAGTAGCTGTGCAGCTGATTTCCCTACTTTTCCTACCCCTCTCCATTTTCGAAAATACACAAGATTGAGGGTTTTGCAGTTTGAAAAATTTCTGGTTTGCATGTGCAATTGGGAGCTGGGTACCAGTAGATTACAAGCCACATTGTTGATTAGAACATCCAAGAAGAAGGTTTGAGGGCTGGGGTTGAATTTGAAGAATTAGGAGCTTGTGGTACACTAGGAACTTTCATTTTGCTTGCTTTTGAGCCAATTTTAGCAACCTTGCATGTGAGTTCCTTACCTAGTTTTTGTGATTTATGAAAATGGAAGTCTAGGAAAAGTGATGTTCTGAACTTATGAATGTTTGCATTTGCCTTGGTTGATTCAAATGGATGAAATGCTCAAAGTGGCTGAAATAATCAATTAATTGTTGTTTTTATGAGTTGCATGTGTCAAATAGATTATTGGAAGCAAGTATAATTAATATTAGTTGATTGTGCTGAAAATTGTGTTCTTAATAAGTGTTTTGTACTGGATAAATGTTTAATTTTTGGTGTTGGTATGATTTGGGTCGAGTTGGGTGAATTGAGTAAGCAATTAAAGATTGATTTAAAATCACTTCCAGCAGCCAAAAGCGCCCCAAGCACACCACAGTGCACCCAAGCGCACGACAAACAGAATCAGACATTGCTCATGCGCCCCAAGAGCACCACAGTGCGTCCAAGCGCTTGACTGACAGAACTGAAACTGCCAAAGGCACCCCAAGCGCACCACTGTAAAGTACACGACAAACAGAATCAGACATTGCTCATGCGCCCCAAGCGCACCCCCATGCGTCCAAGCGTAGATTCTTCTGTTTATACTTTTTCTTTCTTTGTTTGGCCCTCAAGTACCTCATACAACTATCTTAATTTAATTTCTATGATTGGTAATGACAATTGAGATAGTTTAAGCTTGATTTCCACTTATTTTAACATGTTTAGAACACTTATGATTACGCACTAGTTGTCTATCAATTGTTGATATTAATGCATGATATATCCCAATATGTTTATCGAGTGAGGAAATCAAAGATTCTAAGTTTATACATACTATACGAGAGGGATGACGATCCCAAGAGATTTAATAGCACACTTGGCAGAGGAAAGTCATGAGCCCGAAAACCAAGCTCTAGCATTACTCAACAGTGATTGCTGGGTTGGGATTCTCCGTTGAGATTGAAGAAATAATCTCTCGGGTTGTGCTAAGAGGATAAAAGAAAGGATAATATAAGAAAACACCGAGAGGTAAATGGTGAGGGGTCACGAAGGAACTCAGTGAGATTGTAATCTCATTGTTTATTTATGTGGTGTTTTTCAGATACACAGGGCCAGAGCAAGAAAAACCAAGAGAAGTAGCAGTTGTTGTGTTCCATTGTGTTCATGTAGAATCCTTAGGGATTGAGTTATGTTTTTCTTTTTGTTCACCCTAGACCGTTATGTATTTTGAGTTGCACTTTGAGGATCGTCTCAAAAGTCCATGTTGTAGGATAACTGCTTTATGGATTTGAGCCAAGTTAAAGTTTATTTTGAAGTTGTATCAAGTATTACTTGACATTTTGGTACTTGTAACTAAGCTAAACTAAGTTTGAGTTTAACCCTGATTTAAAGTTTTCAACAAATTCAAATCCATATCGGTTAATATTCTCTGAAGTATTATCATTTGTCGACTACCATATATTTCTTAGCAGAAACTAGCATTTGTGTCGCGTGGCAGACAATAAATAGGTTTTCTATGGCAGACAATAAATAGCAGCCAATCTACTTTATTTTTGTATCAGGACTGGTTTATATGTTTGACAATGTATATTCCTTGAAAACCAAAGTCTCTAAGAACATTACTAAAAGAATAGCATACTACATTAATACGTATGAGATGTTGTACAATATTTTTGTCCAAACTATTAAGTGTTTCTAGTTACCCCTACAAATGACAGTCAAGTCAGCCTAGAAACTGCAAGCATCCCCCTTCCTAGAAATGGTTATTACGGGCAAACAAATGCTTTGGCATCAGTAATGTACAATATTTTTTTTCCCCATAATAACCATTTCCAGCGTTAAGTCTAGGCATCAGTAATGTACATAATAACCATTTATTTTAAAAAAACTTTTAAAATAAACCTTGCAAATATTAAGTATTTCTAGTTACCCCTGCTTTTAGTTTTAGCTAACAGCATTAAGTCTATGCTGACTTGGCTGCCATTTGGGATCTAGTTACCTCCTGGAAATATTAAGTGTTTCTAGTTATCCCTACAAATGGCAGCCAAGTCAGCCTAGACTTAACGCTGTTAGCTAAAACTAACTGCAGGGGTAACTAGAAACACTTAATATTTGCAAGGTTTATTTTAAAAGTTTTTTTTTTGCAAGAGGGTAAATGAATAATGAGCATATTTGTAGGAGTAACATATATTTAAGCCGGGTTTTAATTATGTTTTAATTCTCTTAAGTATCTATTAACTATACACCCAAGAATAATCTAAAATAACAAACTCACATATGTCACCACATAATTCGTCCACTTAAACAATTCGCATGCCACGTAATTGACAACTGTACACATGTCTTACCTCAAAATACAATTTCTAAATAGAATAAATTTCCCATTAATGCAATTCAAATAATCTATTATTAATTATACAATCAAGAATAATCTAAAATAAGAAACTCACATATGTCACCACATAATTTGTCCACTTAAACAATTCACATGCCACGTAATTGACAACTGTACATATGTCTTTACTCAAAATACAATTTCAAAATAGAATAAATTTCCCATTAATGCAATTCAAATAATCCTGATACAAGTTGAAATTCAAATTAACCATTGAATATGGCAACCATCTTACTTCTTCTTCAATACAAAATCGTTCAAAAAAGGAAACATTCTAAATTGATAACTGTTCGGTACTGTGCTTCCGAATGTTCGGTACTGTGCTTCCGATCTTAGTGATTGGTATTGTGCAGTTAGTAGATGTTTTATTCTTGATTCTGTTTCTATCTTCAGGTCTTGAAATGTTCGATGTTGTTCGATCTTGAGATGTTCGATCTTGTTCGATCTTTGAGATGTTCAATGTTGTTCGATCTTGAGATGTTCGATGTTGTTCGATCTTGAGATGTCCGATGTTGTTCCTGCAATAATACTCCGACGCTCAAGTCAGTATTTGAGTAAATGAGTATTTTGTTGGAAAAAGTGATTACCATTTAATGAGCATTGAATGCTGTATTTATAGATTTTGAGTGGTGTTTGCTGTGATCCATTTGGGCCGTCCGATCCTGCCGAATGATCTTGTCCAATTGAAGAATGGACTTTAATGATTTGAATGGGCCTCTCAATAATTGGGCCTTGGAGGAGGTGTAAAAAGTAGAAGTTCTAATTACCATAACAGTGGCCCCCCAAGTCTGGTCGCTTGAGGAGCGATCTTGACTTGATAAGGCGATGTGGCCTCGCATTTTCGTCTTCCTTGAGTAGAAATTTCTTTGGTCTTGAGCTGATGTCGAGCTTGAAATTTTGGTCGATGTTAAATAACCGTCGAGCTTCTGAGCGAGGTAGACAGTATTTGGAATCAACCGAGCTTCTGAGTGAGGCAGACAGTTTCTTGGAATCAGTGCCATTTTTACTGTTTCTGACAAGGCGTGATTTTGCAGTAGCGGCGCATGATGGTGACGCTTTATATTTTAGTGTGCGAACCTAATGGACCTTGATTGGACGTGACGTTTCGACTTCCCGGTCCAAGCCCATTAATTCCGCCTTACTATAAATAAAGGGTCTCACTCTTTCATTTGTTGCTTGGCGTTTATTTGTTTTGGATTGTCGATCCTCGAGAGCTCCCGAGCTTCTTTTTCGAGCAAAACGAGTTTGGAGAGTTTTGAAGCACTTTAAGGTCGGTTTCTGTAGATTTGGCAACTGCATTCTTCCCAGACACGATCAAATTCGCAACTCCATTTTGAGGTTAGTTTCTTTCTTGATTGTCTTTCGTATTCTTTTTGTTGTGCCTGGACCTCCCCCGGTCCTTTATGATCTCAGAATGGGGGTCGTCAGGTCGGGTTCCGATTTGCTCGTGAACCCATTTTCGATCCTAACCCTGGCATTTCGTCCCCCATTTCTGCAGATTCGTCCTGGCGAGGACAAAACAAACTCGGAGAGACGTTACTCAGTATTGTAAGGAGTTCACGAACGTGATGGCCTTTGGTGGCGAGATTCCTGAAGTTCATACCGATCCTCTTGAAGTTGCCGCTCCTGATGTGCAAGAGCATTCTGCTTCTGCTCCTATGAGTGATAAGGCGGAAGACAATTTTGTAGGTGAAAGCTCTTCTCCTGTGAGTGATGCTAATGAGCCAAACGAGGATGCTCCTGAAGATATGGAGGAGGATCGTTTGGTGGATGTGATGACCATTAACTCTGAGTCTGATGAGGAAATCCAACTGGAGGAATCAGAGGGTTCCGAGGTCGAACTCGGAACAAGTTTCGACCCTGCTGATGGGTCCGATCGAGGTGATGATGGAAAGCAAGCTGAATCTCGCCCTTCGAGTCAACCAGGTTCCAGTCGAGCTTCTGCTGCTTCTATTGATGGTTACTCGAGTACTGGCTATGGGGACCTCGACGTACCGGTACGAGAGGTCTCTCAATATGATTGGGTTTCTAAAAATATTTTGGAGATCGAATCGTTGTACCAGTATGGCATTAATTTGGAGATGGTCGGCAGGAAGGCTTCTGGGCGCTCGAAGCGAGTTTGGAGGATTGAGGGTATGAAGAAAGGAGAGCATGTGGCTTTATGGCCCGGAGAGCTCAAGTTTACCTTGTACCATATGCTGATCAACGAAATGAATATCCGGCCTCCTTTTACCTGGTTTGAGCAGACGGTTTTGGCGAGTTTAGATGTAGCGCCTTCCCAATTACATCCAAATGCATGGGCTTTCGTTCGAGCCTATGAATTAATGTGCATTCATCTGGAGAGACCGGTCTCACCGTTGCTCTTCTTCCATTTGTTTGAGATTAACCGGAACAGTAGCGAGAACAAGTCCGGTCGTGAGCACGTCAGTCTTCGCTCGAGGCGAGGGGCCAAGGTTTTTAAGGCCTATGCGGACTCACTGAGGGGAAATTAGAAGGAGTTGTATTATTGGGTCGAGCCGGTGACCGATGAAGCGATTGAGAAAGTAGGAAAGCTTAGCGAGGATGGTCAGACTTTGGTGTCCACCAAATTTCCTATTGGTTGGAGTCAGGGCCATTTTGAACGATCTACCCATTCTTTTTCTGTGGGTGAAGATCGACTGAGTGCTGACGATCTTCTTACCAAGAGGATCCTGATATTTATTTGAGAGCATTCCGTTTTCAAAACATAAGTATCGGGGTATCCCTGCAGCTAAGATAGTTCAGGCTGGAAAACGAAGACGAGTGCAATCTGTTTTAGGTAGTTTGTCTTTCTGGGGTCGAATTTTGTGTATTTTGATTTTGATTGTAAGTTGCATAACCCAGTTTTCTTTATTTTTTAGATACCATGGCCCCAAGGAAGCTCGCTGCGATGAAGGCGTTGGCGATGAAGAGTGTCGACATTCCTGGCGATGTTGAAGAAGAGGGTGCTCTGGTTCCGACGTCTCCCCAAACTGAGATTGCCGCCGGGTCGGCTATTCCTGCTTCTCCGATCAACACCGTCACGCAGGAGGATCTTGCCCATGATCGGATCGATCTTGTCTCCGGTTCTCCTCCCCCAGCTGCTCACGATACTGGTGCAGGGCCTTCAGCGAAGAGGGTGCGTACCGATGCTGGTGGTGAGTCAAGACCAGAGAAAAGGAGTAAAACCTCGAGGAGACCAAAACACAAAAACAAGGCCGTTCCTTTGGAGGAGGGTTTCCTGGAGCAAAACTATGCTCAGTGGCGAGAGGATCCTGTTGGAGCATCAGTTCAGATTTTGGTAAACCCGGGCGAGGTTCACAAGATCGAGAAGGAAAAATATGAGAAACGGGCTAAAGGTATGTGTTTTCATGTTGTTTGTTTTTGCTGATTTTGCTTTTATGACTTTTCCCTCAGCTTGATTTTTTCTTTATTTCGTGTTTGCAGATCTGTTGGAGCTCGAGAAATCAAAAAGGGTGAAGCTTGTGGAAGACATGTCCTTGAAATCAAAAGAGTTGGCTCGAACCAAGCAAGAGCTTCAAACTATGAAAGAAGGACAGGGGGAAATTATACGTCGAGCCGAGTTCGCAGAGGCTCGTGTGAAGGAGCTTGAAGAGAAGGAGGCTCGGGTGAGGGATCTTGAAGAGAAGGAGAGAGGTCTGGAGGAGAAGGTTGCCGAGGCTAATCAAAAAATTAGAAGCTTGGAGCATCGAATCGCCGTTCTAGAAGACGATCTGAGAAAGGCCTCTAAGGCAGGGGTCGGCACCAGCAGCGATCCTGAAGCTCTAATTGCAGAGCTCCAAGCAGCCCTTCAACAGAGTAGAAAAAATGCCAAGGAGGCTGCGAGGATTGCTAATGAAGCTACGAAGGAAGCTCGTGAAGCCACAAACTCTGCAATCGAGCTGTACAGGGAAGGTTTTGAGTGTGCCCTTCAGCAAGTTGCTTTGGTCAATCCTTCTATCCATTTGGATCGGGCGATTATTGATGTTGATCATGAGGTCGAGGGGGGTCAGATTGTTAAGATCGACGCTCAAACTGAAGAGAAGACCGTCATCTTTCCGACCCCTACTGCTTGATGTTTTAAGTGTGTTCTTTTTTGTCGAAGTTCTGGGTATATGCTTTTATCCGTGTAGGTTTTGCATAGATCCAGAACTTTTGATATGTAATGCAGGATCTTTTTTGAGGGCTCGGTCATATCCGAGATGTTTGTAATTTTTGGAACACGTTTCATCAGATCTCTATCTTTTAAACCCCGTAACGAGCTTAATGAATGATTTTTAAATTCTGCATATCATGTATGTCGTTTTTGTAGAGTTTATTTTCGGAACTCGTTTGTGAGTTTTATGAATGCTTTTTTAATTCTGCATGTCATGTATGATGTAAGAACGTTGGTAAATGAGAAACTCGATTTACCGGGTTCGAGCCTATAGGACAGTTTACTAGGACTCGGCCCAGATTTAACTCGCCCTATAGGGGTATCGGCAGCTGTGGCTGATGGTCGTTCTTAGGACGTTTCGATCCTTGAAGACCCGGTCTCTTTGAGATAGTTTACTGAGACTCGGCTCGGATTTAACTGTTTCTCAAAGAGTTTGTGACCTTGGGTGGTCGCTCGGGGAGATCATCTAAGATCGGTCCCAGGTGTTTCCTTGTAGAGGGAATTTTGGCCCGTACATTCTGTTTGATGAAATCAAGAATGTGTGGGAAATTGGTGAGAACCTTGACAAGCTCGATGAGTTTTTCGTTGAAAACACTTGAAAGGTTACCTTCTACTTTATAAATAACTCGTTTCGTGTTTACATAAGGTCAGAGTACATGATTTCTTTCTAAAGATAATAACTTTTCAACTTTGTTGCGTTCCAAGTTCTCTCAATCTTTTTTCTTTGGAGGGTCTCCAATTTAAAAGCTCCCGTACCGGTTTTAAACAAAATTCGGTAGGGGCCTTCCCAGTTCGGGGTGAGCTTTCCTTGGGAAGCGTTTTTCTGACCGACGTCAGCTCTTCTGAGCACTAGATCACCTGGATCGAAATCTCTGTGAACGACTTTGGTGTTGTACCTGGTTGCTACCCTTGTTTGATGATTGCTTCTCGAAGTGAAGCCCGACCTCGGATTTCATCGATGAGGTCGAGTTCTTCTCTTAAGGCTTGGTCGTTATTTGATTTGAGTTTTAGGATTTGCCGTTCTCCAGCTAAGTTCGCCAATCTCGACAGGAATGACCGCCTCGCTGCCGTAGGAGAGCCTAAAAGGCGATTCTCCAGTGGAGCTTTGGGGGGTGGTCCTATATCCCCAGAGGACGTAAGGCAATTCTTCCACCCAGTTTTCCTTAGCATCGTCCAGACGTCGCTTTAGTCCGTTCATTATTACTTTGTTCGCCGCCTCTGCTTGTCCGTTGGTTTGAGGGTGTTCTACTGAAGTAAAATGGTGTTTGATTTTTAGCTCGAGCATTAGCTTTCGAAATCCTGTATCTGTGAATTGAGTTTCGTTATCAGTTACTAGTACCTCGGGGATCCCGAACCTGCTCATAATGTTTTTCCTGAAGAATTTTATGCAGTTTTTTGCAGTGATGGTAGCCAAGGGTTCCGCTTCTCTCCATTTGCTGAAGTAGTCTACGGCGACGATCAAGAATTTGACTTGTCCCGGTGCTTTTGAGAACGGTCTGAGCAGGTCCATTCCCCACCATGCGAAGGGCCACGTCGAGGATAAGCTCGTGAGATCTGTGGGGGGAGCTATGTGGACGTTGGCGTGGATTTGGCATTTTTTGCATTTCTTCACATGATTACTAGCATCGCCTGCCATGCTCGACCAGTAATATCCGGCTCGAAGAGATTTTCGAGCTAAAGACCGAGCTCCCATGTGCTGGCCACAGTTTCCTTTGTGAATTTCTGTCAAGACATAGGCTGTTTCCTCTCCCTCAACGCATTTTATTAATGGGGAAGAGAGGCTTCTTCTGTAAAGCGTTCCATTGATGACTGAAAAAGCCGAAGCCCTTCTCCTGATGTATTTAGCATCGTTTTTGTCCAGGGGTTCAGCTCCTGTGACGATGTATTCCAAAATTGGAGTGATCCAGCTGTCAGTTTCTTCGAGCATGCAGATGGTCGAGTTAAACAGAGGCTCGAGAGACACACTGGGTTTGTGGAGTGTTTCTTGGATGGTCGTCCTCTGGTTCCCTGGGGTTTTTGTGCTTGCAAGTTTGGCGAGGATGTCAGCTCGTTGGTTTTCCGTTCTTGGCACATGATTTACCTCGCTCGCTTCAAATTTAGCCAATAGCGACCGTACCCGAAGTAGGTATTTTTGCAAGGTTGATTCTTTCGTCTCGTATTGGTTTCCGATCTGGAAGACCACCAAGAGAGAGTCGGTATGTAATTTTATTTGCGGAACTTGGAGGTCAATTGCCAGGCGCAGTCCGGCGATGCAAGCCTCGTATTCTGCTTGGTTGTTCGAGGTTGGGAAACCGAAAGTTAGGGAAACTTCGATGATGATCCCTGTTGGGCTTTCTAGGATGATTCCTGTAACACCCGATTTCTACCCGGCAAAATGATGCAAAATCAGAGTTCATAAAAGTCTTTTTTTTTTCAACAAATAATGGAGTGCCACATTGGCTTCGTGAAAACAATAAACGGTTTAATTCGCTTTTTGAAAACTGATACATAGCGCTTTCGGATGAACCGATAAAATGACATCTCAAAACAAGTCAAACTTCTTTTAACTACGCAGCAGAAATTCAAATGGTTCAACTTAACAATCGTGGCAACTATGCAAAATTCATAACTCAAAATCCAACAGTAAACAACTTAAATAACATAAATAAACGTTCATTCCCCCCGAGTGCTACGTATCAGAGCGACGACACCGACTCGATCAAATGAAGGTACAACGGCATTCATTCGAGGTTACCTGTACGTTACCAACATAGGGGTAACATTCAAACAGAAGGGGTGAGATATCGAATTATATAATGAATCATATGAAGTACAATATATAAAAGGTCAGGACATCTGATCATCATTTCACAACAGTCAACATCATCACATCACAACGGTCAATATCATCATATCACAACGGTCAATATCATTACGTCACGTCAGTCGAAATCATTTCAATCGCATCGATATGCAACATGAATGCAGAATGTGACTCGACTCAGGGCCACCGCCCTATAATGCATGTGGTACCATAATTCAAACCCGTAAATAGGGGCATCAACATCGCAACATCGTCGTCGCGGTTTGAGCATAGCTCCATCGTAAAAATATGCTATGCATGCGACGCTATGTAAATGCATAAACAAATAACAACGGTTACATAGCAACGCAACAACATCGGAAAGCAACATTGGCCGTAGGCCTACAACACATCACATGCCAATGAATAGAGGCAAATTCGTCTTCGTACAACCTTCGTCGTCAACAATTTACTACTTAGCAACTTTCAACATTTTGGCAACATCGCAATATTTTAGCAACTTTCAACATTTTGGCAACTTTGGGACTAATCACATATTCAACATCATTTTAAATAACAATCGTGAGATTCACGTTTGGGCAGCCACAACAACAATAGCAACAACGGCAACATCAACAATAGCAACAACGGCGACAGCGACAGCGACAGCAACACTGCAGCAGCAGCAACAATAGCAACAACGGAAGCATCAACAATAGCAACAACAGCAGCAACAACAATAGCAACAACGGCAACAGCAACCGCAACACTGCAACAACGGCAGCAACAACACCAACAGCAACACAGCAATAGCAGCAACAGCAAGACAGCAGCACAGCAATCCAGCAACCAGCAACAGCAAGACAGCAGCACAGCAAACAGCAACCAGCAATAGCAGCAACAAAAAGACAGCAGCACAGCAAACAGCAACCAGCAACAGCAGCAACAGCAAGACAGCAGCACAACAAACAGCAACAGCAAGACAGCAGCACAGCAAACAGCAACAAGCAACAGCAGCAACAGCAAGACAGCAGCACAGCAAACAGCAACCAGCAACAACAAGACAGCATCACAGCAACCAGCAACCAGCAACAGCAGCAGCAACACTAGGGTGTGGCGCCTAGAGACAGGGCGCCAACACCAGCAACGCAGAAACAGGGTGTGGCGCCTAGAGACAGGGCGCCAACACCAGCAACGCAGAAACAGGGTGTGGCGCCTAGGGACAGGGCGCCAACACCAGCAGCAACAAAATAGAGCATGGCGCCTAGGGATAGGGCGCCATCATCCGCAAGCAACAAAACACCAAACACAGGGCGCCTAGGGCGCCAGTTTCAGCAAGCAACACACCGGCAGGCACTGAGCAAATTTCTATCAAACATACCTCTACTTCGGTGAACTAATTAACCTATCAAACGGTATCGAAACTTAGCAAAGGACCCCTCTATGGAAAGCTAAGAATGTCTAGTTCCTGACTATAATTGTTATTTCGCAAAATAATGGTCCAATTCGTATAGTTTCAGTAAATAAGCAACAAGGTTCAGAAAACAGAACAGCCACCATGACCTAGCTTGTGACACCTCTAAAATTATCAAAACTCAATCAAATGACATGGGACTTGAGCCTAACCCGAAGCAAATTGAGTGCAGTTTTCAATGAATCAAGAATCATTCAAAAAGGAGTTCAAACGAAAACGTTATACACGAAATACCGAACCTATACCCAGATTGTTTCGAGAATTTTAACCTAACTTGTGACACCTATAACTCGAGCTATACAACTCCAAATGCAACCAAACTAGTGCCAAATTAACAAGCATTAAGTCTAGTTTCTGAAAAGGTAAACCACATAATTTTTGGACTACTAGATCGTTCCCAGTTACTGTATAACCGAACCTATATCCAGATCGTTTCCCTTATGAACATGGCAAGCACAATTATAATTCTAGGGCTATTAACATAGAACACCAATCACACAACAATTGTTCAACAAGGCAACATAAACATATGATCATACATGGTGACAACTTATCAAACCCTAACCCCTACATAAAGCCATTCATAGGACCCAGTATAGAGCTAGAACCCCACCATTACCTTAGCCTTAGAAGATCATGAACCCTAGCCTTTGAAGAATTTGAAGCCTTGCCCTAGCCTTCTCCTCCTCTTCGCCGCGCCTCCTCTCTCTTCTCTCACTCTCAAACTTTTGTTTTTCTAATAAGTGAACAAAACCCTAAAAATGCTTATTTATACTTAGTTAATTTTCATGGGCTTTTCTCTTGGCTATGCGACTTAATCATGGGCCTCACTTAACACTTCTCATATTACTACTCCCAACCCTAACAATAGGTCCACATATACTAGCATTATTATTATTTTATTATTTTTCTACCACTTAATTCCTAATAATTAATTAAATAATTAATTAACTATTTTGGGGCGTTACAATTCCAGCGCCACTTCCTTTTGGGTTAGAGGATCCATCGACATAGAGGATCCATACATCGGGTTCGATGTTAGCAGGGGTCATCTCAGCCATGAAGTCCACCAAAACTTGTGCCTTTAGTGCTGTTCGAGCTTCATATTTAATTCCGAATTCTGAGAGTTCCACAGCCCATTTAATCATTCTCCCAGCAAGATCGGGCCTATGGAGTATTTGTCTGATGGGGTAGTTAGTCCGGACGACCACCTGGTGAGCTACAAAATAGGCTCGGAAGCGTCGAGTTGCGACGACGAGAGCCAGGGCGATCTTTTCGACCTTCTGATAACGACTCTCAACTCCGTGTAGAGCCTTGCTTGCGAAGTAGATCGGGCTTTGTCCGGTTTCTAGCTCGCGCACCAGAACGGCAGCTAAAGCTTCCTCCGAGACTGCCAAATATAGATACAGGTGTCCATTCGAAATCTCTTTCTTCTTTTTTGAGGATTTTGAACAGTGGAAGAGATTTGAATGCTGCATTAGATATGAAACGAGACAGAGCAGCTATCATGCCATTAAGTTTTTGTACTTCTTTCTTGGATGTCGGAGTTCGCATTTCTGTGACGGATCGACATTTATCAGGGTTTGCATCGATTCCTCTTTCTGTTAAGAAAAAACCCAAGAATTTTCCTGCTCGAACTCCGAATGTACATTTCTCTGGGTTCAACCTCATTCTATTTTTTCGAACCTCATAAAAAATTGTTCTTAGATCGTTTACATGCTCGTCGTCACTTCGGCTCTTGGGGATCATATCGTCGAGGTAAACTTCTACGCTCTTGCCGATCTGGTTTTGGAACACTTTGTTCATCATCCTTTGATAAGTCGCTCCTGCGTTTTTCAAACCAAATGGCATGACACGGTACGCGAAGTTACCTCGGTCGGTGATGAAGGCAGTTTTTTCTTGATCTGGGGGAAACATGGCGATCTGGTTGTATCCGGAGTATGCGTCCATAAAGGATAATAATTGAAAACCGGAGGCGTTGTCAACCAACTGATCGATGCTGGGGACCGGAAAAGCATCCTTTGGACAAGCTTTATTAAGATCGGTGTAATCGACGCACATACGCCATTTTCCGTTACTTTTCTTTACCAGGACCGGGTTTGTTAACCAGGTCGTGTATTTAACCTCGGAGATGAAGTTTGCTTTGATGAGATCGTCTACTGCTTTGGCAACAGCAATGGCTTTCTCCCTGCTTTGAGCCCGCTTTCTTTGGGCGATCCATTTGGCTTCTGGGTTAATTGCGAGCCGATGGCAAGCGACCTCCGGTGGGATCCCAGGCATGTCTTCTGCCGACCAAGCGAAGATGTCTTTGAAGTCGTGAAGACATCTGGTCAAATCGATCTTAACCTCTTCTGGTAGGTCGATCCCTATTTTGACAGTTTGGGAAGGGTCTAATCCGAGCTGTATTTCGATGAACTTTCCGTCAGGCTCTGGTCTTTTAATTTTTCGTTTGAGCTCTTTGGTTAGCTCGTCAGTATCTTTTTCATTCTTGTCTTTCGGATCGCATCCGGTCTCAATGTTAGTGGTATTAACTTCAGTCGATCTATCTTTAGCTTGTTTGGGAGTCGACAGCTCTTCTGAAGGGGGAACCCCTTCTTGCTCCGAAGCCTTCCGTTCGGTCTTCGTCCATAAGAAGAAACACCTGGAAGCAGACTCTAAGTCGGAGTTCAAAGTGATAACTCTGTTGCAGAGAGAGTGGAACTTCATCTTTAAGTGTGTGGTGGAGGTAACCGCCCCGAGCCTGCCTAAGGTCGGTCTCCCTATAATACCGTTGTATATGGACTCACAAGGTAAGATGAGGAACTTGGTTTTGACGGTCCGAACCATTGGTTCGGTTCCGTAAGTAACCATTAGCTCCAAATGCCCAAGGGGTTTGGTTGGAGATCTGTTAAAACCGGACAAGGCCGTTCCTCTATAAGGGGTGAGTTCCTCTTTGTCGATCCCCATTTTGTTTAGAAGATCGAAAAAAAGGATGTCTGATGAGCTTCCTTGGTCGACCAAGATCCTACGTACCTCTTTATTGGCTATAACCTCCGAGATTAGGAGAGGTACGTGTTTGTTAGCTTTCCCGTCAATAAGGTCGTCATCGCTGAAAGATAATGGAGGTCGATTTGTCTTGGTCGGGGTTGCCGACGTCGAAGCTATGCTTAACAGTTCCTTCCACTTTCTTTTCATTGATTTTCCGGATCCTTCATGATCGAATCCTCCTGTTATCATCATTATAATCGAGTGTCCTTTTGATCTTTTATTCAATTCATCGTGGTCTGGCTCGATCACTTCTTTTCCTTTTGTTCTAGGATCTTCATTTCTTTCTCTTCTAACATCGTCAGATCGTCCTCCCTCCCTTTTGACATAGGAATATAGTTTTCCTCGTTTTATCAAATCTTCAATGTCATCCTTCAGGGCATTGCAATGGTTTGTGTCATGGCCATTGCTTCTGTGGTATCGGCAGTATTTGTTGGCCTTTTGTCCAGGTCGGATAGGTAGGGATCGGGGAGGTTTGACGTCCCTGAACTCGACGTTCCAACATTCCCCCAATAATTGGGCGTTGGAGACGTTGAGTTCATTATATACCTGGTGACGATTTTTCTTACCGACGTTCCACGAAGTCTTTCGAGGGTCGACCTCGATGCGGTGTTTTGATGGTTCTGCATGTGATGATGCTTTATCGATTTTGGAATTTTCCTCTTCATTGATAAAACACTGGGAAAGCTCAAGGAACTCTTGAAGGGTGTTAGGTTCCCAGATGTTAATATGCTTTCGAAACGGGCTTCCAGAAAATAGACATTGAGCCATGAAGAAGATTCGAAAAGCGTCGTCTAGCTGTCGAACCTGAAGAGCTTCGTTGTTGAATCGCTCTATGTATTCTCTCAGGGGCTCGTTTCCCCTCTGGATGATAGATGCTAAAACATTCTTGTTTTTGGGTTTGCTTTTGGAATGGGCAAAGTGTACCGAGAAGTGTTTCGCTAATTGGTCCCAAGAGGAAATGGTGTTCGATCTTAAAGTCCGAAACCATTCGGAGGCCATTTTGTCTAGGGTTAACGGGAATATTCGGCATTTCATTTCCATCGGTACATTTCGGTACTGCATGGTCGTGTCAAACTGATCGAGATGCCTGTCGGGGTCGCCCGTTCCGTCATAAGTCTTGAGTCCTCCAGGTGGTCTTTCAAGATATCGTGGGACTCGGAAGTTATCGATTGCTTTTGTGCACGGACCTTTTCGCCTAGGTTGACTCGCCCGAGATTGTGGTTGACGTCCGTAATGAGGATCGGGACGTCCGTATCGTCAAGGTTGATTGTTTTGAATGTTGTCATGGCTTCTTGAACGTCGTCTTGGCGAGGTCGAGTCCCAGTGTGGATGATGTTGAGGGGGGTTATTCAAGCCTTCAAGATCGTCGTAACGTCGAGCCGGAGGAGAATGGGAACCATTTCCTCGGTGATGGCGTGGGGAAGAATGAGGATCGTCGAGATCGTCATATTGTCGAGCCGGCAGAGAACGGGAACCATTCCCTTGGTGACGGCATGGGGAAGAATGAGGATCGTCGAGATCGTTATATTGTTGAGCCGGAGGAGAACGGGAACCATTCCCTCGATGACGGCGTGGGGGAGAACGATGATTGAGCTTTCTCCTAAGGGGTGATCGACGAAAGAGTCTCCTTCGAGTTGGGTTTCTTTCCTCAAGGGAGTCCTGCCCGGTCGATTCTTGGTCCGGAACGTTCCGTGCTTGGAGTCTTGCTACTTCGGCTTCGAGGTTAGTGAAACGGTTGCTTCTTTCTTCGTTTACGGCCTCCTGTCGAGCTAGTAGCTGAACGAGTCGTTGAACCGCGTCGGTCAAAACTGGAAGCAATTGAGGAGGAGGTGGTATGCTTGCTTCATCTGTGCTCGAATGTATCCGGGGCGGACCTGTGTTGGGATATCGGTTTCGAGCTTGTGATGAATTTGTGAGTTCCTGGACGTGGCCTTCAGGGGTTTGTTGAGGACCGACCTCGGGTCCGGCTATGGGACTAGCCGGTCTTGAACGGCGCGTTGGTGCCATATTTTTTTAGATCAAGGAGATGGTGAGAAAATAGGGTATTGATTCTCCCACTGTGGTCACCAATGTTCGGTACTGTGCTTCCGATCTTAGTGATTGGTATTATGCAGTTAGTAGATGTTTTATCCTTGATTCTGTTTCTATCTTCAGGTCTTGAAATGTTCGATGTTGTTCGATCTTGAGATATTATCTTGTTCGATCTTTGAGATGTTCGATGTTGTTCGATCTTGAGATGTTCGATGTTGTTCGATCTTGAGATGTCCGATGTTGTTCCTGCAATAACACTCCGACGCTCAAGTCAGTATTTGAGTAAATGAGTATTTTGTTGGAAAAAGTGCTTACCATTTAATGAGCATTGAATGCTGTATTTATAGATTTTGAGTGGTGTTTGCTGTGATCGATTTGGGCCGTCCGATCCTGCCGAATGATCTTGGCCATTGAAGAATGGACTTTAATGATTTGAATAGGCCTCTCAATAATTGGGCCTTAGAGGAGGTGTAAAAAGTAGAAGTTCTAATTACCATAACAATAACCAGCAACATTATTGCAATATTGGTATTTCCTATTTTATTCCAGCTATTTCCTTTGCAGCGCCATTTTTCCTCTTTCACCCATTTGCATCTTCCTGGAGATCAATCTTCTTTGATTATATATTTCTTTTTGTAACCAAAAAATATATAATCAATCACACAATTATATTTCAGACCTTTGTTTTAAAAAAATATATAATCAATCACACAATTATATTTCGGACCCCTTTTTTTATAAGCAAATGTACGTTAGTGGGGGTGGGGGAAAGTTAGTTTCCAAGATTTGAACTCTGGACCTCCTTCTTGCATCTCTTTCATGTCCCTTAGCTCGCCAACTGAGCTACCTTCCGGGGACTTATATTTCGGACCTTGATTAGTAGAGTACTCCACAATAATAGTTGTACGGTAAGCCTAAACTTACCCACCAAGCTCCATCGCCTGCATCCAGTTTTCATTCGAAAATCGGGTCCAAAATGCTGACAACCTAAAATTCTTATTTAGGTATCAAAACTTCGCTCTTTTATCTACCAATGAAATTGACCAGATTGAGAACCAGACTCTTTTGTTTTGTATGCACTAAACGATGAGATTTTTTCAATTTCCATTGCCAACTATTAAAAAATTTGATTGTAGTTTTTTCAAAATTTCATTTAACATAGTGATTGCTTGCATGTACCAGCAGGGAAAATGACAAACCAGGGAGCTTGACACTTCTGTATCGGAAGAGGCCGCTTAGGATGAGTGTTGGTAACAAAGCTGACAAGCGGTGGTTTCAACTTTTTTCGTAAGTCGGTCCCACCTACCTTTTTTCGTAGCTAAATTCCTCACTAATAGTGAGGGATACTAATCCCTCACAAAAATTCCTCTCTAAAATCAACTTTTCTAGTAGTGCATGTCCTAAATCTTCAATAAAAAACAATAGAAATCATATATTATACAACTCACAGAAGACTGGCTTAAGAAAATGAGCCAGCAATACCGTCAAATATTGGTTCTGTTTGTAAATAACCAAATTAGACCAAGGGAAATAGGAAAATCAGATGTGTGTCGCTTCTCAATAGGAAAAACGAGTGAAATTTCTAGTTTTTTTGTAAAAAATAATAATAATTTAGGGCCCGTGGGCTGTCCTAGGCCAAAGCCCACTTAGGTCTGTGGGTAATTTTCAGTTTCGTTGCAAAAAAAGAAAATAGGGGCCTTGGGCTGGCCCTGGCCCACCGGGGCTTTATGGGGCTTGGGGCTATGTGGGCTTTTGAAATATGGGCTTTTGGGCCCATGGGCCTTTTGGCCCTAGGGCCATGTGGGGCTGGGGCTGGGCTGGCCCATGTGGGCCAAATTGACAGCTCTACTGACAAGCGGTGGTTTCACCTTCTGTCATTTGGATAATTGGGATTCTATTATAGATTGAGTTCTAGCTGAAATGGTTTGATTCTTTACATCTCTACATTAAGAATTGTCTCATTATAAAATTATATCTCTTTGATTAGTAGCATTGTTAGTTTATTTTCTAGATAACCTTTTCTCATTGTATATGTTATAATTTCTTTTTTTATTATTAAATTAACCATTTGAGCTCTAAATCTGAAATTTGATATTAGTTATTGTTTTTGTTGTCAGTTGTTGAGAAACGGTGGAGAACATACATATGTTGGGGAAAAAATCAAAAATTGATTTGAAATAACTACAGAGGGTATTGATTGCAATCATCTACAACCTCCTCTAATGAGATCGACTTTTGTGTTGTATGCTTGGTGAGGTGATGTTAACAGAAGCATAAGGTATTTGAATATTTGCCTTTTGAATAACTATTTGTTTGCTTTTGCGCGTGAATATTTCTATTCATTATACTATTTTAAGAGCAATCTTTGATGTTAATGTATGTTTTTACTTTGTTGAGGAAAATAAATCTCATTGTTTGATTCAAAAGGAAATGAAATGTAAGAGGAGAAAGATATATAACATATTTATAAAACTAATAGTATCATGGCATGCTGAATGCATAGTTATAAAGCAAGCAATAATTGCGAGACCTAAAGAGTCCCATGTCCAAAACTAAAAAACAATTCATTTTAAGAGAAGGAGATATCATAAAAACAATAAAGTGTGGACATGGATCATGTTTTTTCTTTTTAAAGTTTTGAACTTCAATTATGAGAGATCATGTGTATTTGTAGTATTCTCACTAGGGTGTAAACGCCAATGAATGCAATATGTAGGCCTCAAGACGATAATCACAAAGAAGCATGGTGTGAGATGGATAATGGCTAGAAAGTCTGAGCATCCTAGAGTTGATCAATTTACGGTGCACAAGTACTATTGCAACAAATTTGGGTTCTGGTGTGGTAGAGCTACAATAGTGAGACAATCTTTGTATTTTATTGAAAATAAAAAGATATTTCAAAAGAGCTCTGGGTTGCTCTCCTGTTAATATCCAGTTCTTCTTGCTAGTTCTGATACCTCTATCGCTAGTTCTTCTTGTTTTCTTTATTTCTTTTTGTTACATGGAGCAGGTTGATCATTGATTAGTCAGTGTGTATTTGCAGTTTCAAATGCTTCTACATATTAAAAATGATTTCAACTTTTTTATAAAAAAATGTAGCTTTAGGAAATTTAATAAGTACCCCTGACCTTTTATAAAAGATGGATAACTTCATTTCACCTTCTCATGTATTGTCTCTGTAATTCCATTTTAACTCTTTATTTGTTTTTGGTTTTTTCCCCCATTTTTGTATTTTGTCTTCCGTGATAAATGAAGGTATCATGATTCTGATGCTAAACTTTGTTGAACTAATTAATATAATATAAACCTAACAATACATCCATGGAATAAATAATAGAACTAATTAGTATATATACTAGATTACCTAGGTATTTTGATAAAGGCCAACATAGTTTTTATCTTCAAAATAACCGGAATTTACTAAAGATGACTCTAATCTTGGTTAAAAAATTACGTAGCATATTCTAATGGGAGGGATATTTTATGAGTTTTAATTCAATTTATATTACTAGTCACATATATTCTTGATTATTGATCGGAACAATTCATAAAAACTATCAAAAAATCTCTCCTCTACGGGTTGTTATTAAAAGTTATGTATCTAAAATTTTTATGTATTTGTTATTAAAAATTTTCAAAACGCTCTACGGATCGTTGCATTCCTCTCGCATGAAACCACTGTAACTAACTTCGAATTATGATATTTGATGCATCTTTATTGTTTTCACACCATGTGTTTCCCGTTTTAATGCCCCAAGCAACTTTTCACATCGTAACGTATACCCGTGCATCGCACGGGTCATACACACTAGTTTTTTAAAAATTGGTCCATTAAGTTACAAGATGTTAAATTTAAAGTAGTTGATTATTTTACTGTCATCCGATCCAACTTTTTTAGTAGTGACAGCGATTCTTCAGATTATAAAGCCTTTTGGAAGACTTTAATTCCATCGAAAATTCTGATTTTTGGATGGAGATTACTTACTAATTCATTATCGGTTCATGACTTGTTGGTGAGACCACATATCATCCACATGGAGGAAGGAGCAGTCTGTGTGTTTTGTGACAATTTCAGAGAGGAAGTCCAACATCTAATTCTAGATTGTGATTTTTCTCACAAGGAGTGGAGTGAGGTTGGGCGCCGGCTCGATATCAAGCTGCCTAGTTCCTATAACTTATCTCAACACTCTTTCCTGTTTGGCAACTTCTCTAAAAAGGGAAAAAAAGAAGGTGCGGTATTTTCTCTGGTTGACAACTTGTTGGTGTCTCTGGTTGGCTCGAAATAGAGTTTATTTTAGAGGAGAAGAAGTCAAGATTGATTCGGTTGTGGCGTCTATCAAGTTCTTGTCTTGATGTTGGTTTATTTTCGGGGTGAGAAGAGATTCTAGCTTGTCTCCGCCATTATGGTGGAATAATGCTCTTACTTGTATTAACAATTTCTGATTTCCTTTTGTAATTGTTGTTTTGAGCATCCACAATACTCTGATCAATGAATCATTGCTTATCGAAAAAAAAGTAGTTGATTATTTTTTGGATAAACTATAGTTTTAGTCCACCTATTTTAAAAAATTCAGACATTTTGTCACTCTATTTTAAAAGTCAAACATTTAGTTCTCCTATATTCAAAAACTCAGACATTTAGTCCAGAAGAAGAATAATTTAGATGTAGAAGAATCTGCAAGAAGAAAGATTAGAGTTTGTGACAAAAGATTTTGGGATTTGGGGATAATGGGGATTTTGCGATGGTGAAAAATCAACGATGATGGTGGTGATGGATTTGGTTTGGTTTATAACAGAACCTTACTCGATGGATCTGTTGTTGTTGTTGAAGAAGAACCAATGAATTTGTTGAAGAAGAGTTTGTTTCTTTTAATTTTAATTTTTTTTAATTTGTTTTATGTTTTAATATTTTATTAAACAAATAATGACAAGACATTCTGATGCGGTTCATTAAATGACATGGCATAGATGTGGTGTCTACTTCAAATGCCACGTCATTTAATAAGGTTCATGTCATCTTTTTGTTTTACAAGCCTCCACATCAGCATAAAAAATTGAAAAAACTCTTTTGGACTAAATGTCTGAGTTTTTAAATATATGAGGACTAAATGTCTGAATTTGTGAAAATAAGTGGAACAAAACTATAATTTAGTCTTATTTTTTTCATCCATTTAAAAAAACTCGTGTGGCATTATTACGCTAACATGGACATCAGAGTGCTTGTTTGGTATCTCCAAAACAACATTTTAATATAAGTCATAATTTTTTATTTTAAATTTTATTAAAAACTAAAAATAACTAAATTAGAATCTATCTATCTATACTATTAACTTTCGGAAATAATCTCCTATTTTGAAAACTTCTAATATATTCTTCCACTCCTATTTTGAAAACTTCTATTGTACTCTTCAACTAGAGCTATCAAACTAGGCAGCCTGGCCCAATGGGCCAAAGTGCAAAAGCGGGCTGGCCCAGCCCAATTATCTAGTGGGCTGAGTTTATTGCAGCCCCGTCCAGCCCAAAAAACTGGGTCTAGCGGGTCGGTTCAGTCCACTTCACAATTTAAAAAAGAAAATTCCAAAAAGTGTTCAAAAAAAAATAAAAACTTGGCCAAAAGAACGTGATTCTTTCTAAGCCTCTATTTTTTGAGCCCAGCCCAACCCAAAACATTGGGACATCGGGTTGGCCCATTGGCCCGAGCCAAAATTGACAGCTCTATCTTGAGCTAGTATTTCTCCAATAAATCATTCATTTTCAAGTTGTACTAAAAAATTAAGTATTACGTCAGTTGCTCTTTCGCTCTCAATAACCACTATTAATGCTTGAAAAATTCATAAAGTCCATTGTGGTTATGAGGTTCTCTTCCCATTACTCTTCCCACGCAACCTCATAACCATTAATTCTTGAAGCTCTTGCCGGTTCCTATCTAGTATCTATACCCCAACTTGCACCGCCTGGTATTAAAACTCAATTTTTTTGGTTCTTGGTTTGTGTTGTTTTATGTACGGCTACTTCAATTTGGGACGTATGCCACTTCATTCATTTTACTTGTTCTATTTTTTTTAGACGTCATAAAGTTTATAATGTAAATCATTTTCTTACAAAATCAGAAATATGACCGCTTAAGGATTTGAATATTACTTAACTAGAAGGAATAAACCATCTCTATAACTTCTAAGCGGCATAAATTCCAAAAGGATAACTAAATGACATAACTAAAAACAGTTTACTTAAGTTATTTTAACCACCATAGCTCAAATCCAAAAGAAGGGTTTACATAGTACATTAACTTTGATTACAAAGATCAAAGGTTAAGGTCTCAAATACAACACTTAAATATCTAGGGTGGACTAAGAAAGTAAACTTGATCCCTAAGGATCTCTTAAACTTAAGCAACCACAACCGCTGCTTATATCTCCTCGCCTTGCTTTGTCTAACCCTGTGCATCTGAAAACACAACAACATAAACAGTGAGATTTACAATCTCAGTGAGTTCTTTCGAGACTCTTCACCATAGTACACTCTGGATATCTTTTAATTAGGTTCCATAGCTTTAGCATAATCCAAAATAAATCTGAACAACGTCAGTTTCGGCGGAGAACCCAACCCAACTTTCGTCGAGTAACAATTTTGGGCCTGGAACTCAGGAGACATGACCTGTCATTCCAAGTATGCTAATTAACATCTTGGGATCGTCATCCCCATAGTGTCTTATGTATACTTTAGATTTTTAGTTGTTCACACTCGATTGAAACACCAAGTACAACTAATTACATGGATAGGAATGGACATAGAGTCATTCACTTATTTCATTGACATAATGCACTTATAGTAATTTTCTTTACAACCTCGAATTATAACCAAACAGTGCATTAACCAATTTTATTGGATAATATGTCATTCGAAGCATGTTTACATGATTGTTTGAGAAGGACCTTGAGATTGAGAATGGATTAGGGATAGGTTTGATAAGTAACAAAGTTCACATAATCTTAACAAGTCATTAGGCAATAGAAAATGTCATCAAACAAATATAACACACAAAGGGATTGAAGGAGGGTTGCAAAACAATAAGATTGGAAGCAAAACATCAAGAAATTGATCACGGGGACAGTAGAAAACACGACTGCTAGTGTTTTAAAATATAGTCGTGTTTTAAAATATGGCTGCCAGTGTTTTAAAACATGACAGTGTTTCTGCGTTTTCTGAAAATCTTCCTACTGTCAGGAGAAAACACGGCTGTCAGTGTTTTAAAACATGACCG
This sequence comes from Astragalus membranaceus, assembly GCA_039519185.1. Lineage (NCBI taxonomy): Eukaryota > Viridiplantae > Streptophyta > Magnoliopsida > Fabales > Fabaceae > Astragalus > Astragalus membranaceus. Next base: position 71,676,878 of record CM076854.1, on the reverse strand, counting down.
TGTTTTAAAATATGGCTGCCAGTGTTTTAAAACATGGCAGTGTTTTCTCTGCAGTAGCCCAGAATTCATCTTTTCATGCCCTGCTTTCAGCCCATGGTTCCTGCACTTCTTCCAAACCAAAACTCAATCAAAATCCAATGTTAGACCACCACAAACATGCAACATAATGACAGTCTTACATGGTTTACATATCAATCAAAATCATACATCTTTGTGACTCAAATTCATAACATTTTGTGCTTTTTATAAACCACTACTACAATAACCTCAATAACACATTTTCAGCAACTCATGAGCAATTCAAACAACATGCATTCTGTAACACCCTGGTATTTTTATTTGTTAAAAATACCCAAGTGTGCCAACTATATTCATCAGAGATAATATTTCCTGCTCAGAAACTGAATACCACTATAAAATTTTTGCTGAAATATAACATAACCGTCTTATACACAAATAAGACCATACGGTACTCAGACCATAAACTGTCAGCAACTATGGTAGTCAGAGTCATACAAGAAAGCAGAATGGAAGATAAAGTACTAGATACATAGAATCTTAGTACATGGACAACAAAAAGGAAATATATCAAGCATAAGGCTATGTCAACGGCAACCATCCGAGCTCAACCTACTCGTGCCTCTTTGATTTCCGCTGTCCCTGTGTCTCTGTAAAACAACAACATTTAAACAGTGAGATACAATCTCAGTGAGTTCTACCGAGACCCCTACTAGCACTCTCGGTCAATTTAAAACATTTTTAAGATTTGATACAACACCGACCGCAATCCGCTTGCTAATCCCGGTGGACCATATAATAAGGCTTCGATCTAGTAAGACACCGACTGCAATCCACTTGCGTTTCCCGATGAACTAGCATCCTAGGCCTTTCTACGTACCACCAGCCGCAATCCACTTGCATCTTCTGGTGAACGTAGTACAATAACTTTTAACACAACACCGGCCGCAATCCCATTGCATCTTCCGGCGAACCCCAATACCAATAGTGTTTCCTAATGGCACGAAGCCTAGGGTAAGGGTTCATGACTACCCCGCCTAGTATGTCAACATGGTTCGTCACCCAAACTCGATATAATATAATATATATATATATATATATATATATATATATATATATATATATATATATCTACAATCATATGAACATTTAGTTCATTTAAATTATCCTCACCACGTAGGATTCATAGTCCGCTTTGTTAACAATAAAAACATATCCGCACACGTGTACTATAGTTCGGTTTTTTGAAACGATTTCAACATCAAAAGTATTTTATAAAACCCTTTTGAAACATACCCAAAATCATGGCATTATAAGCCTAATTTCATTATAGAAGGGTTAGGAAAGGATTAGGAGAGGATTGGAATCGATCGGGATCATTTCGGGCTATTTTGGAAAACAGAATCAGAACACAGCGCACGGTCCGTGCTCCCATACGCACGGGTCGTGCGCCCTGTAACGCATTTTTGAGGAATGGAAACCGAATGGGACGCACGGTTCGTGCGCCAGGGGCGCACGGATCGTGCGCATTTGACAGCATTCAGTCCGTTTTAAGTTTTTTGTCATTCCGATCAATTCCGATCACTTCCGGTACCTGTTCCAGTCCAATCCCAACACCAAAACAGTACAAAAACATTTCCAATAACCTAACTCGACCAACCAATCAAATCAAAGACTCAACAAGTTCGATTTTCATCAAAATTCAATATATTTAAAAATAGCGGTTTTTGACTCAAATTTCTCGTAACCAATCAACATAATTTTCACTTCAAAAACGAAATAAACCTAAACGTGAGTAAAACTCACCCTTGAAGCAAGAGCCGATATCGAACCGAATTTGCCGAGACTTGAAAAACTCTCGAACGGAACCCTATTCCACCAAACCGCTCCAAACTTCGATTCGAACTTCACAACTTGATCAATCCGCTCCTAGCTTCGATCCTAAACATAACTCAATCATCAACACGACCTATCAATCCATGATTTCAACGAATTTTCCCCCACAAACCCTCAATTTTCGAAGTCAAAAAGGGAGGGGAAAAATGGAGGGCAATCTTACCAAGTTCTTGAGTTATGATGAGGGGGAGGAGATGATAAAGATGATGAATTTTGGAGGGGTGGGCTCACTTCTTCTTCTTCCTTTCTCTTCTTCTTTCCTCTTCTTCTTTCTCTTATTTTCTCTTCTTTTCTTCCTCTTTTCCTCTTCTGTTCGAGTCCTCTTCTTTCTTTCTTTCTTTAAGACACACACACACACATATTTATTTAATAAATAAGTGGTAACATGGTCCAATTACCATATCGATCTTAATCCCTTATTTCGATTCCAAAACTTCATTGACCCGTATTATCCGGTTAACGATTCGATGACAACCAATAATAATTTTAGCACTCAATAAATTTACCGGTCAAGTACTAAAACAATTCAATTGGGTTAACATCCAAATAATTCTATTAATTATTTTGAGGATGTTACATTCTCCCCCACTTAAAAGAATTTTGTCCTCAAAATTAAACACAACGTACCTCAAGAAAACAAATACGGATACCGAGTCCGCATATCGTCCTCCAACTCCCAAGTAGCTTCCTCGACGGAAAAACCATCCCAAACCACCTTGACAATGGGAATTGACTTCGTCTGTAGTGTCCTCTCGCCACGTTCCATGATGTAATTTGGATAAGGTTGGAAAGACAAGTCCGGTCGAAGGTCACTCGTTTCAAAATCTAACGGTTGACTTGGATCGGGAATGTACTTCCGCAATAGAGACACATGGAACACATCATGGAGATTTGACAATGGCGGAGGCAAAGCGATACGGTATGCAAGAGGCCCAACTCGCTCGATAATTTGGAAGGGTCCAATATACCGAGGACTGAGTTTCTTCACCCATAATGCCCTACCTGTGCCAATTGTTGGTGACAATCTCAAAAACACATGATCACCCGACTCAAACTCTAACGGCCTTCTCCTTTTGTCGGCATAACTCTTTTGCCTACTCTGAGCAGCTTTCATTCTTTCCCTGATCTGGCGGATCTTTTCAGTAGTGTCATGAATCATCTCGGGTCCTAACAATCGGTTCTCACCGACTTCCCACCAACACAATGAAGTTCTACATTTCCTACCATACAAGGCTTCAAAAGGTGCCATTCCGATACTGGAATGATAACTGTTGTTGTAAGAGAATTCCACTAATGGAAGATGATCCTCCCATTTCTTTCCGTTATCGAGTACTGAAGCCCGAAGCATATCTTCTAAAGTTTAGATAGTTCTCTCCGTCTGACCATCTGTCTGTGGGTGATAAGCGGTACTCAGAAGTACTTTAGTTCCCAATGCTTCATTCAAAGCCTTCCAAAATCTAGAAGTGAACTTCGGATCTCGATCCTACACAATACTGGTAGGAACCCCAGGCAACGTCACTATGTTCTTCAAATAAACCTCAGCTAACTTGGATACTTTACTGCTTGAGCGAACTGGAATAAAATGAGCTGATTTGGTTAACCGATCCACAACTACCCAAATGGAGTCGTTACCGGCTTGAGACTTTGGCAACGCCATTACAAAATCCATAGAAATGTCTCCCCACTTCCACACTGGCACGTCTAGTGGCCGTAACAGACCAGCACGCTTCTGATGTTCTATTTTAACTCTTTGGCAAGTTAAGCATTGAGATACGAATTCGGCAATCTCCAACTTCATTCCATGCCACCAATACATCTGCTTTAAATCTCTATACATCTTGGTGGATCCAGGATGTACAAAAAATAAACTTTGGTGTGCTTCCTCTAGCACTTGCTTTTTAATATCTTCATTATCGGGTACACAGATCCTACCGTTAAAACAAATAACTCCATCACTATCTTCGGTAAAGTCTGGCAACACTTTTTGTGATTGTAGCTTCACATCAATTTCCTGTGCTAAGCGAATAGAATCCTTTAATGAACTAGAGATCTTCATATGGCTCAACATTAACCGGTTCTTCCTTGATCTTGTGTTCAAATTCAAGTCTCTATAGGACTCCAACAATCTCATTTCATGCATCATAATCTCTGCTATGTGAATGGATTTCCTACTTAGTGCATCAGCTACAACATTAGCCTTTCCCGGATGATACTTCAATTCGAAGTCATAATCCTTCAGAAATTCCACCCACCTTCTCTGCCTGTTATTCAACTCCTTCTGATCAAACAAATCTTTCAAACTTTTATGATCACTAAAGACTTCGAAACGAGATCCATACAGGTAATGTCTCCAAATCTTCAGTGCATACACAATAGCTGCCAATTCCAAATCATGAATCGGGTAATTCTCTTCATGAGTCTTCAACTGTCTGGAGGCATAAGCTACAACTTGTTGGTTCTGCATGAGAACACATCCCAAACCCTTCCCAGAAGCATCGCTGAAAATTTGAAAATCCAAAGACGGATCTGGAAGAATTAGGATTGGAGCAGAAGTCAACCTAACTTTTAATTCTTGAAAACATTCCTCACAATCGGCATCCCATGAAAACGGTTGGCCCTTACGAGTTAACCGAGTAAGTGGAAGAACCAATTGTGAGAATCCTTGAATAAATCTCCTGTAGTAACCGGCTAGACCCAAGAAACTTCTTATTTTAGTGACAGATGTTGGTCGTTCCAAATTCAACACCGCTTCCACCTTACTGGGATCCACCGCAACTCCCGTTTGGGAAATCACGTGTCCCAAAAACTTCACTTCCGGCATCCAGAAGTCACACTTCGACGGCTTGGCATACAATTTCTTTTCTCGGAGTACGTTCAGAATAATGCGGAGATGTTGAACATGGTCCTCAATGGTCTTGGAGTACACCAAGATATCATCAATAAAAACTACTACAAACTGATCGAGGTACGTGTGAAAGACTCGGTTCATGTAATCCATGAATACCTCTGGAGCATTAGTCAAACCGAAGGGCATCACTACGAACTCGTAATGTCCATACCTAGTACGGAAAGCTGTCTTCGGAATATCTAAGGCCCGTACCTTTATTTGATGATAGCCCGATCTCAGATCAATTTTTGAAAATACCACGGCACCTCGAAGTTGGTCAAGCAAATCGTCTATCAATGGATATTTGTTTTTAATCGTCACCTTGTTGAGTTGACGGTAGTCAATACACAATCTCATGCTTCCGTCCTTCTTCTTAACTAGAAATACCGGAGCACCCCATGGAGAAGCACTCGGTCGGATAAACCTTTTCGATATTAATTCTTCAAGTTGAGACTTTAGTTCCTTCAATTCTAAAGGAGACATCCTATAAGGAGCAATAGATATCGATCCTGTACTAGGAATCAATTCTATTGAGAATTCTACCTCTCGGTCAGGAGGTAAGGATCAGACTTCTTCTGGAAAGACATCTAGAAATTCATTTACCACTTGGACAGATGACAAATCTAAACCCGTTTCAGTAAATGCAGACAACATAATAAGAATAGCTTCCGCACCTTGGAATAATGACTGGCTCGCTTCGGTGTAGGAGATCGTCGCTTCAGAATCTGCCTGTGTCAATCCTACGGATTCGGAGGCAAAGCTAATGGTTCGATCGGCACAGTTGATTGTTACATGATTTTCAGCCATCCAATTCATACCCAGAACAATGTCCATACTTCTCATAGGCAAGCAAATAAATTTCACAACAAATTGTCTGTCCCCTATGACAAGTAGGCAATTTTCACACAATGATTGGGTCTGGACACGACCCTTGGCAGCAGTTAAAATAGTTATCGGTTCGGATAGCTCGGATAATGCTAATCCCAACCGATCTACACACGCTTGTGATATAAAACAATGAGTTGCACCGGAATCATATAAAATATTGACTGAGTTATTGAAAAGAGATCCCGTACCCCTCAGAAGATTATCAGTAGGTGTGATGGTTCGAGCATCCAATGTGTTGATTCGCCCTTGCCTCGGTGCATTCGGGGCTCCTTGAAAGCTCATCCTTGATGGGCACTTATCAGCATAGTGGCCCTCTTCATTACAATGATAGCACCGATTTGATTTTTGCCAACAATCACCTGGGTGATATCTTCCGCATGTGTTACACTTGTGGGGCTTTGACGGTTCATGGGATTGCACCTGCTTCCCTTTATAATTACTTCCTTTGAAAGGCCTGTACGGAGTAGAAGACTCAGCAACCTTCTTCTTTCCCTTCCAATAGTCCTTCCTTTCAGCATACATTTTCCTTAAATCCTCCTCAATGAGTTCTTTCGAGACTCTTCACCATAGTACACTCCGTATATCTTTTAATTAGGTTCCATAGCTTTAGCATAATCCAAAATAAATCTGAACAACGTCAGTTTCGGCGGAGAACCCAACCCAACTTTCGTTGAGTAACAATTTTGGGCCTGGAACTCAGGAGAAATGACCTGTCATTCCAAGTATGCTAATTAACCTCTTTGGGATCGTCATCCCCATAGTGTCTTATGTATACTTTAGATTTTTAGTTGTTCACACTCGATTGAAACACCAAGTACAACTAATTACATGGATAGGAATGGACATAGAGTCATTCACTTATTTCATTGACATAATGCACTTATAGTAATTTTCTTTACAACCTCGAATTATAACCAAACAGTGCATTAACCAATTTTATTGGATAATATGTCATTCGAAGCATAAAAGGAGTTTACATGATTGTTTGAGAATGACCTTGAGATTGAGAATGGATTAGGGATAGGTTTGATAAGTAACAAAGTTCACATAATCTTAACAAGGCATTAGGCAATAGAAAACGTCATCAAACAAATATAACACACAAAGGGATTGAAGGAGGGTTGCAAAACAATAAGATTGGAAGCAAAACATCAAGAAATTGATCATGGGGACAGTAGAAAACACGACTGCTAGTGTTTTAAAATATAGTCGTGTTTTAAAATATGGCTGCCAGTGTTTTAAAACATGACAGTGTTTCTGCGTTTTCTGAAAATCTTCCTACTGTCAGGAGAAAACACGGCTGTCAGTGTTTTAAAACATGACCGTGTTTTAAAATATGGCTGCCAGTGTTTTAAAACATGGCAGTGTTTTCTCTGCAGTAGCCCAGAATTCATCTTTTCATGCCCTGCTTTCAGCCCATGGTTCCTGCACTTCTTCCAAACCAAAACTCAATCAAAATCCAATGCTAGACCACCACAAACATGCAACATAATGACAGTCTTACATGGTTTACATATCAATCAAAATCATACATCTTTGTGAATCAAATTCATAACATTTTGTGCTTTTTATAAACCACTACTACAATAACCCCAATAACACATTTTCAGCAACTCATGAGCAATTCAAACAACATGCATTCTGTAACACCCTGGTATTTTTATTTGTTAAAAACACCCAAGTGTGCCAACTATATTCATCAGAGATAATATTTCCTGCTCAGACACTGAATACCACTATAAAATTTTTGCTGAAATAAAACATAACCGTCTTATACACAAATAAGACCATACGGTACTTAGACCATAAACTGTCAGCAACTATGGTAGTCAGAATCATACAAGAAAGCGGAATGGAAGATAAAGTACTAGATACATAGAATCTTAGTACATGGACAACAAAAAGGAAATATAACAAGCATAAGGCTATGTCAACGGCAACCATCCGAGCTCAACCTACTCGTGCCTCTTTGATTTCCGCTGTCCCTGTGTCTCTGTAAAACAACAACATTTAAACAGTGAGATACAATCTCAGTGAGTTCTACCGAGACCCCTACTAGCACTCTCGGTCCATTTAAAACATTTTTAAGATTTGATACAACACCGACCGCAATCCGCTTGCTAATCCCGGTGGACCATATAATAAGGCTTCGATCTAGTAAGACACCGACTGCAATCCACTTGCGTTTCCCGATGAACTAGCATCCTAGGCCTTTCTACGTACCACCAGCCGCAATCCACTTGCATCTTCTGGTGAACGTAGTACAATAAATTTTAACACAACACCGGCCGCAATCCCATTGCATCTTCCGGCGAACCCCAATACCAATAGTGTTTCCTAATGGCACGAAGCCTAGGGTAAGGGTTCATGACTACCCCGCCTAGTATGTCAACATGGGTCGTCACCCAAACTCGATATAATATATATATATATCTACAATCATATGAACATTTAGTTCATTTAAATTATACTTCACCACGTAGGACTCATAGTCCGCTTTGTTAACAATAAAAACATATCCGCACACGTGTACTATAGTTCGGTTTTTCGAAATGATTTCAACATCAAAAGTATTTTATAAAACCCTTTTGAAACATACCCAAAATCATGGCATCATAAGCCTAATTTCATTATAGAAGGGTTAGGAAAAGATTAGGAGAGGATTGGAATCGATCGGGATCATTTCGGGCTATTTTGGAAAACAGAATCAGAACACAGCGCACGGTCCGTGCTCCCATACGCACGGGTCGTGCGCCCTGTAACGCATTTTTGAGGAATGGAAACCGAATGGGACGCACGGTTCGTGCGCCAGGGGCGCACGGATCGTGCGCATTTGACAGCATTCAGTTTTCATTCCGTTTTAAGTTTTTTGTCGTTCCGATCAATTCCGATCACTTCCGGTACCTGTTGCAGTCCAATCCCAACACCAAAACAGTACAAAAACATTTCCAATAACCTAACTCGATCAACCAATCAAATCAAAGACTCAACACGTTCGATTTTTGTCGTGACCGGGATCCCGACGTAGACGGCCCAAAAATATGAATTTTAGGGAGTCGCCACCCAATTTATTAAATAGGGAAAATTGAGAAAAACCTATCTTAAAATTAATGGTCTGCGTAAACTAGGTTGGATTCGGGAGTCGGTTATGTATAGGGAAGGGCGAAAACCTAATTCCACTACACCCCTAGTACATCCGTCCTAAGACAGTTACCCTAAATCTGATTGTGCAAATATAAATTACGAATTTATTTGTTTTACCCAAAAATAAAATAGTAGAGAATAATAAGGGCTAATTTAGAAAAGTTTAATTTTGACTTGACGGGGAAGCCCCGCTCCTACGTATCCTCTGGTGCAATGAGGAACTCAAAAGTCACGTAGTTCTTCCTGAAAAATTTTGTTGGTTGGTATTTTTTAATATGGGGGTTTTAGGATTATTGAGCTGTACAGCTCATCCATCCTAGAACGCTGACTGACCCGTCTGTACAGTCGACTTAGTCCCCTATTTTATAAAAATGGAGTTTTTGGAGTTTTGGAAAATGATTTTATGTGTGTTGGTTTGATTTTATTTGAATAGGGATTTTAGGACTCTTGAACCGTACGGTTCATTTATCCTAGAATGCTGACTAACCCGTCTGTACAGTCGGCTTAGTCCCCTATTTTCTAAAAATGGAGTTTTTGATTTATGGAAAGAAATATGTTTGTGTTTATTTTGATTTAGAAATTGTTTGTTTTAAATAGGGATTTTAGGACATGATCCGTAACGGTTCATTAGTAACCTAAAAAGCTGACTAACCCGACTGTATAGTCGATTTAGTCCCCTATTTATATTTTTTTGAAAATGAAATATTTATCTATTTATTTTTATAGGTTTTTTGTAAAAGGAAATAATAAAAACGAAAACAGAGGGTGCAATAGTAAAATGGGGTGCAGTTTGCAAAAAGGGAGTTGTATTATTGTTTGCTTGAATGCAAAAGTATTAAGCTCCTTTGTGTCCTAGAGGGGTCCCTCTGGGAATAGATCTAAGGCTTTTTCTATCAAGTGAACCTCTCAAAGGTAGCTCTATAGAGCCCTAAATAAGGTTCCTAGAGCCAACGACCCCAATTAAGAACACTGATCAACAACAATAGGCAAGCTATTAGGAGTGCCAGCATTCTCAAGAGGGACCAAACTCTAGGTGAGACTTTCGTGACCACCCAACAGGACGGACATCCAGTAGGCCATCACTACGCAGTCTCGTTCTAACTTAGGTTATTCTCCAGTCCGGGTACAGGACTATTCTCACGTGTGTGCAGAAGTGTGATAGTGGAGTGTGTGTAGGAGCAAAATGTTAAATATACCCCCTAGTTGCAAAACAAACAAACACATATACAGAAAATAATAGTCTTCTACCCTAGGGTTTATATCAAGCATAAAATAAAGATATACAAAAAAAAACTAAAGAAATAAATAAATAATCAATAAATCAATAAATATGTACATAAATAAATAAATAAATAAATATAAATAAATAAATACAAAACTAACCTCAAGCTGATGAACGCGATGAACGCCGAACCAGACCGAGCAGTCTGACCAGGTCCACTGCGAACCGGACTGCTTTGAGAACCGAAAAACCGATTCAAAAAAATTACAAACTAATCAAAAACAGACTTTTAGTGTCTGGACCGCAAAGGCTAGCCCAAAAGATCACTTAATCTGCCAATGACTCCCCCCTTCAAACCTTCACCTCTCAACCTCTTTTATAGTCAATTGCTATAGGGTTGTTGTTTCTTGCAAGCAATGTGGGACTAAAACAAGATAGAGAAAGCAATTCCCACTTAGAGAACACAATTCTCGTTTTTCTCAAACCTGTCAGCGTAAAAGCGCGATTCCGGATTCGTTAACCGTTGGATCGTCTTTGTTTTTTGACAGCAGGTTCGTGAGACATATATCTTCACTTTCACCGTTCGGATCGTTGAAACGAGGTCTGAGGAGAGAGAAATTGCTTTCGCAAGAGCTGCAGTTTTTGGTCCGTTTTTTTTCAAACCTCTCACCGTAAAGGTGCGATTCCGGATTCGTTAACCGTTGGATCATCTTTGTTTTTTTGCCAGCAGGTTCGTGGGACATGTGTCTCCACTTTTACCGTTCGGATCGTCAAAACGAGGTTCAAGGAGAAAGAAATTGCTTTCGCATAGTAGCTAAAAACTAAGACCCGAAAATACCCAAAAGCGACTACTTTTTGTAATAATAATAATTTTTTTATTGTACCTCCCCTTTTTTATTTTCTTTTGTAATTTGTATTATTTCTTATCTATTTATTATTTATTTTCGTTTTTTAAATTAAAGATATTGTAACAAGAAAAATAAATTAAATCTACTTTGTAATTTTTTGAATTAGCATATATATATATATATATATATATATATATATATATATATATATATATATATATATATATATATATATATATATTTTAATTTTTGTTTAACCACTAAAAAAAGTAATAATAACGCAAAATTAGTAAATTAGCGCAAAATGACCTATTCGAGGGATTAGGAATCAAATATACGCGAAAAACGTATTTTTGCGATTTTTTGAAAAAGTAAAAAATGTATCGGTTAAAATTGGGTGTTCACAGTTGCCCCTCTGTGCTTACTTTCTTACGAGATAATACATAAAACTATGTTTTCTTGTTTTATCAAAGTAAGGAATAAGTACAGATATGAACCTCAATTTTAATCGGTGAAATATGCACAATTGTCTTTTGACTGTTAAAGTTAAATGGGTAACAAGAAATACAAATAGTGCCAGAGCTGAATCGATAGCACGAAGTTTCAAAACAATGTCAGGGAGAAACTAGTAGCATGAAAATCAAAGACACTGTCAGGGCGAGACCGATAGCACAAAATTAAAGACAATGCCAGGGCGAGACCGATAGCATGAAAATTAAAGACAATGCTAGGGCGAGACCGATAGCACAAAATTAAAGACAATGCCAGGGCGAGACCGATAGCACAAAAATTAAAGACAATGCCAGGGCGAGACCGATAGCATGAAAATTAAAGACAATGCCAGGGCGAGATCGATAGCACAAAATTAAAGACAATGCCAGGGCGAGACCGATAGCGTGAAAATTAAAGACAATGCCAGGGTGAGACCGATAGCATGAAAAGTAAAGCAGTGCCAGGGCTGAACCGTTAGCACGAAATTTAAAAGACAATGCCAGGGCTGAACCGTTAGCAAGAAATTTAAAAAGACAAATGCCAGGGCTGAACCGTTAGCATGAAAGGTAAAGCAGTGCCAGGGCTGAACCGTTAGCACGAAATTTAAAAGACAATGCCAGGGCTAAACCGTTAGCAAGAAATTTAAAAAGATAAATGCCAGGACTGAACCGTTAGCATGAAAGGTAAAGCAGTGCCAGGGCTGAACCGTTAGCACGAAACTTAAAAGACAATGCCAGGGCTGAACCGTTAGCAAGAAATTTAAAAAGACAAATGCCAGGGCTGAACCGTTAGCATGAAAGGTAAAACAGTGCCAGGGCTGAACCGTTAGCACGAAATTTAAAAGACAATGCCAGGGCTGAACCGTTAGCAAGAAATATAAAAGACAATGCCAGGGCTGAACCGTTAGCATGAAAGGTAAAGTTGTGCCAGGGCTAAACCGTTAGCACGAAATTTAAAAGACAATGCCAGGGCTGAACCGTTAGCATGAAAAGTAAAGCAGTGCCAGGGCTGAACCGTTAGCACGAAAAGTAAAAGACAATGCCAGGGCTGAACCGTTAGCATGAAAGGTAAAGTTGTGCCAGGGCTAAACCGTTAGCACGAAATTTCAAAGACAATGCCAGGGCTGAACCGTTAGCATGAAAGGTAAAGCTGCGCCAGGGCTAAACCGTTAGCACGAAATTTAAAAGACAATGTCAGGGCTGAACCGTTAGCATGAAAAGTAAAGCAGTGCTAGGGCTGAACCGTTAGCACGAAATTTAAAAGACAATGCCAGGGCTGAACCGTTAGCAAGAAATTTAAAAAGACAAATGCCAGGGCTGAACCGTTAGCATGAAAGGTAAAGCAGTGCCAGGGCTGAACCGTTAGCACGAAATCTAAAAGACAATGCCAGGGCTGAACCGTTAGCATGAAAGGTAAAGTTGTGCCAGGGCTAAACCGTTAGCACGAAATTTAAAAGAGAATGCCAGGGCTGAACCGTTAGCATGAAAAGTAAAGCAGTGCCAGGGCTGAACCGTTAGCACGAAATTTAAAAGACAATGCCAGGGCTGAACCGTCGGCATAAAAAGTAAAGCAGTGCCAGGGCTGAACCGTTAGCACGAGGATGAGAAGGGAAATGCCAGGGCTGAACCGTTGGCATGAAAAGTAAATCAGTGTCAATGCACGTCTTGCTTTGGAGGACTCTTTTTTTATTAATTTATTTGCAAAGTACTGAACACAAATGTATGATTCTAATCATGAAGTGGAATGCATGGATGGACATGAAATGTATGCAAACTATGACATGAAATGCATGAATTATGCATGATCTTGAGTTGAAATTAAGATGCACTTGTCTGGAAAGCTGGATTCACTGAGAATTCTTTCTTTTTGTGCAGGCTTTATTTGAAACCAATCAAGCTTGTCCTCATATGGAAGTTTATCCTCAACACAGCTAACTTGCTTAGGCCCTTTTTCTCTTTTTATGACCACTTCTCTCCTTTCAAGCAAATCACCCTCAAATTTGACCTTCTCTCTCTTCTTTTTTTGATTGTCATTAGCTCTCTAAATCACATTACTGATTCCAAGTTGACTATTACTTAATGAGCATGCATGGATTCACAGGTATTTAAGAGCTGGAACTTTTTGGGTTTGGATTTTTGGTTTGAAAGTGGGGGGTATTTTGGAGGGAAAACATAGGGAAGACAAAGGCGACACAGGATGGTAGGGAAAAAAGGTATTATGGCAACCTCGAGTTTATTAGGGATTCCATTTACTTGAGGTGCCTGACTTGCTGGGAATTGGTTGGGTATTGGAAACAATTTTTACCATAGGGGAGGCTTCCAGAGGTAGCAAGCAAAATCTAACTCACGGTTATGCAAACACTTTTGCCCCGGTGTTAGTAGAAGGTATTGGCCCAAGAGAAGGCCACACGGGTGTACCAAACAAAGTTTGACTCATGAAAGGACCTGCAAAAATTTTGCTTCAAACAGCTCAGGTGTGGAAAAGAAAGTTTTTACTCATGACGGGTCTTACACAGGTTTTGCCCCAGTACTGGTGAAAGTTGTTGCTCACAAGAGTGCACTGGTGTGGCAAACTTGACGGATGTAAGGTATGGTAAGGATTTTGCCTCATTCTGGTGAAAGACATTGCCCCGAGAGAATACTACCTGATGTAACAAGAAACATTTGACTCTTAAAGGTCTTACGAAACTTGCCCCAGTGTGGGGTTTTCTCGAGACTCTCAAGCTTATCCTTCACAAAGTTGCCCAAATGTACACTATTGTGTGGCCCAAGTAGAAGAAATTTCCCAGTGAACTACATAAGCTTCTCATTGTAAGTCCCATTCCCCTTTTGTGCCCTAATTTTTGCCTAGACTGCCTTTGTAGGTTTTCAGTCTAGCGGGCTTTATTTTTCTTTTATTCTCCCTAATTTTGCCTAGACCGCCCTTTCGGGTTTTCAATCTAGCGGGATTTTTTTTTCCTTTTTTATTAGACCAAAGAATAATTTAAAAGAAGCAAATGATTTATCTCAAAAGTAACATTAAGAAAATGAAAATGATCATTCATCAATCAGAGTGGGATTTTGGAGGCTTGTAATGTGACTATGGGTTATGGGTTATGAAAGAAAGACGATTAGAATGCTCAAGGAAACGTCTTACGGGCATGTGTTATGGGCTATGGAAGAAAGATGGTTAGAAGGTTCAAAGAACGGGCATGAGTAACAGGTTATCGGGATGGATTGATTGGGAGGCTTAAAGGAATGCTTTACAGGCATGGATTATGGGTTACGGAAAGGAAATGAGTAGAAGGTTCAAAGAAATGTTTTGCGAGTATGGGTTACATGCTATGGGAGACAAATGAATAGAGGGCTCAAAGAAAGGTTTTAGGTTATGGGTTATGGGAATGGATCAAGGATCTTTAGTGCATTCAGCTTTCTATTGTGTTCCCCAGACCTCATATCATTCACTTTTTTTTTGATTTTTATTACTTTTTTTTCACCCCCTCTGCTTTTTGATCACTCTTTCTTTTGTGCCCTAATTTTTGCCAAGACTGATAATATTTGCTTTCAGTCTTGCGAGCTTTATTCATTTTTCTCTTTTTCTTTTCTTTTGAACTTTTTCCACCATCTCTATAACTTTGGAAAACTGAATGCACTAAATTCTATTGTAGTGTCGATCCTTGTCCAGGGTTTAGTGAAGGGACGTTACAGGCTCAAAGGGGATGGTAAGGGATATATTTTGTTTGGGATAGAGAAAGACGACCACTCTTTATTTGAAATCATGATTCCACGTTTGCAAAATTTTAATTTTGAAACAACATCTACTCTTTAACACATTCTTTGCTCTTCATTTCTTTTGATTTCTTTTTTGTTTTTTTCTTTGCTTTTTTTTTGGGAAATGGACCTTGAAAATGTGATATTCGTTCACAGGTTCGCCCTTGAATGATACAACCAAAAGGGCTTTAAGAAATATCGCTTGAGGCAAGAACTCGAAAAGGGGCCAGTGTTTTAAAGGAACATTGTGAGAAATGATGGAAATGAGTTTTTAAATCCATGCAAATTCATTAGCATAAAACTTCAACTAAGTCAACTTGGTTTCGAACTACATGATTAAAGAAGTGCTAATGACAATCATCTTTTTCCTTCTCTTTTTTGAGCAAAACCTAATTTCCAACCTTATGTCCCCCTTTTTTTTCAATATGCCCAAGTATTGTGCCCCATGATATCTTTCCTCTCACATTATTTCTCTACACCTCTAATGATTAATCTTCCCAACAAGTCTCAAGCGAATGATCCAATTCCACGAGTCTAAGCTTGATTGGAACAGAAGCACAAAAATTTCAAACTCCTTTTTATTTATTTTCTTAAAGAAAAATTTATGAGAAGGAGTCAAAGAGACCAATGTGTTATTAAATGCATGGTATGTATGCAAGCATTCACCCTAAAATGCAACATGTGTTGTTTTGTAATGGCTTTTTTTGTAATCCTTTTCAAGCAAGAAATGAAATGCAAAATTTTTTTTGCCCCATTTGAAGGGAAATGCTATGAGGATTGACAAATGATAATGTGCTTTGTTTTATTCACTCACGAAAGTATGCATGACAAGCGAAGATTTTTATATACATGCAAAGAGAAAAAAAATGAAATATGGAGGAATTTTATGATGAATGATTTTTGACAAATGAGAATGATGATTGACAATGAAAATATGCACTACCCGCAGAAAAAAACAAATTTTCCTTAGGACTTATGCAAAGAAAAAAACAAATTCTATTTTTTTACATGAAATGCACTTGTATTTTACAATGCAACATGTTTTTTTCTTATGCTTTTTATGCATGAAATGTAATGCAATTTTTATGTTGTTTATGCATGAAATGCAGTATGATTTTTAATTTTATAGAAAAAAATGAGTGATTTTCTGAACCCAAAAGTTTGTTTATGGGGAAAAGACTTTTTTTTTGGGAAGACCGGAAAAATGTATGTGTCTGTTTGAATGCAGGGGTATGAGGCTCATTTGTGTCCTACGAGGGTTCCTTAGAGAATAGGTCTAGGGCTCGTCTATTGAGTGAACCTTTCAAAAGGTAGCTCTAAAGAGTCCTATATAAGGTCCCTAGAGCCAACGACCCCAATTAAGAACACTGATCAACAACAATAGGCAAGCTATTAGGAGTGCCAACATTCTCAAGAGGGACCAAACTCTAGGTGAGACTTTCGTGACCACCCAACAGGACGCACATCCAGTAGGCCATCACTACGCAGTCTCGTTCTAACTTAGGTTATTCTCCAGTCCGGGTACAGGACTATTCTCACGTGTGTGCAAAAGCGTGATAGTGGAGTGTGTGAAGGAGCAAAATATCAATAATACCCCCCAAGCTGCAAAACAAACAAACATACATACCGAAAAGTGGTCTTCTATCCTAGGGTTCATATTTAAGCAAAATGTAAAACACTATATACAATAATTCAGTAAAGGGTAAATAAAATTATTAGTCAAATATATCTCGCACGTTCAAATTATAAAAGGCTTGACTCTCACCAATCCCCAGTGGAGTCGCCATCTGTCGTGACCGGGATCCCGACGTAGACGGCCCAAAAATATGAATTTTAGGGAGTCGCCACCCAATTTATTAAATAGGGAAAATTGAGAAAAACCTATCTTAAAATTAATGGTCTGCGTAAACTAGGTTGGATTCGGGAGTCGGTTATGTATAGGGAAGGGCGAAAACTTAATTCCACTACACCCCTAGTACATCCGTCCTAAGACAGTTACCCTAAATCTGATTGTGCAAATATAAATTACGAATTTATTTGTTTTACCCAAAAATAAAATAGTAGAGAATAATAAGGGCTAATTTAGAAAAGTTTAATTTTGACTTGACGGGGAAGCCCCGCTCCTACGTATCCTCTGGTGCAATGAGGAACTCAAAAGTCACGTAGTTCTTCCTGAAAAATTTTGTTGGTTGGTATTTTTTAATATGGGGGTTTTAGGATTATTGAGCTGTACAGCTCATCCATCCTAGAACGCTGACTGACCCGTCTGTACAGTCGACTTAGTCCCCTATTTTATAAAAATGGAGTTTTTGGAGTTTTGGAAAATGATTTTATGTGTGTTGGTTTGATTTTATTTGAATAGGGATTTTAGGACTCTTGAACCGTACGGTTCATTTATCCTAGAATGCTGACTAACCCGTCTGTACAGTCGGCTTAGTCCCCTATTTTCTAAAAATGGAGTTTTTGATTTATGGAAAGAAATATGTTTGTGTTTATTTTGATTTAGAAATTGTTTGTTTTAAATAGGGATTTTAGGACATGATCCGTAACGGTTCATTAGTAACCTAAAAAGCTGACTAACCCGACTGTACAGTCGATTTAGTCCCCTATTTATATTTTTTTGAAAATGAAATATTTATCTATTTATTTTTCTAGGTTTTTTTGTAAAAGGAAATAATAAAAACGAAAACAGAGGGTGCAATAGTAAAATGGGGTGCAGTTTGCAAAAAGGGAGTTGTATTATTGTTTGCTTGAATGCAAAAGTATTAAGCTCCTTTGTGTCCTAGAGGGGTCCCTCTGGGAATAGATCTAAGGCTTTTTCTATCAAGTGAACCTCTCAAAGGTAGCTCTATAGAGCCCTAAATAAGGTTCCTAGAGCCAACGACCCCAATTAAGAACACTGATCAACAACAATAGGCAAGCTATTAGGAGTGCCAGCATTCTCAAGAGGGACCAAACTCTAGGTGAGACTTTCGTGACCACCCAACAGGACGCACATCCAGTAGGCCATCACTACGCAGTCTCGTTCTAACTTAGGTTATTCTCCAGTCCGGGTACAGGACTATTCTCACGTGTGTGCAGAAGTGTGATAGTGGAGTGTGTGTAGGAGCAAAATGTTAAATATACCCCCTAGTTGCAAAACAAACAAACACATATACAGAAAATAATAGTCTTCTACCCTAGGGTTTATATCAAGCATAAAATAAAGATATACAAAAAAAAAACTAAAGAAATAAATAAATAATCAATAAATCAATAAATATGTACATAAATAAA
The DNA here is from genome assembly GCA_039519185.1 of Astragalus membranaceus. NCBI lineage: Eukaryota > Viridiplantae > Streptophyta > Magnoliopsida > Fabales > Fabaceae > Astragalus > Astragalus membranaceus. The sequence goes on along the minus strand of CM076854.1, from coordinate 71,658,458 downwards.
TAAATAAATAAATATAAATAAATAAATACAAAACTAACCTCAAGCTGATGAACGCGATGAACGCCGAACCAGACCGAGCAGTCTGACCAGGTCCACTGCGAACCGGACTGCTTTGAGAACCGAAAAACCGATTCAAAAAAATTACAAACTAATCAAAAATAGACTTTTAGTGTCTGGACCGCAAAGGCTAGCCCAAAAGATCACTTAATCTGCCAATGACTCCCCCCTTCAAACCTTCACCTCTCAACCTCTTTTATAGTCAATTGCTATAGGGTTGTTGTTTCTTGCAAGCAATGTGGGACTAAAACAAGATAGAGAAAGCAATTCCCACTTAGAGAACACAATTCTCGTTTTTCTCAAACCTGTCACCGTAAAAGCGCGATTCCGGATTCGTTAACCGTTGGATCGTCTTTGTTTTTTGACAGCAGGTTCGTGAGACATATATCTTCACTTTCACCGTTCGGATCGTTGAAACGAGGTCTGAGGAGAGAGAAATTGCTTTCGCAAGAGCTGCAATTTTTGGTCCGTTTTTTTTCAAACCTCTCACCGTAAAGGTGCGATTCCGGATTCGTTAACCGTTCGATCATCTTTGTTTTTTTGCCAGCAGGTTCGTGGGACATGTGTCTCCACTTTTACCGTTCGGATCGTCAAAACGAGGTCCGAGGAGAGAGAAATTGCTTTCGCATAGTAGCTAAAAACTAAGACCCGAAAATACCCAAAAGCGACTACTTTTTGTAATAATAATAATTTTTTTATTGTACCTCCCCTTTTTTATTTTCTTTTGTAATTTGTATTATTTCTTATCTATTTATTATTTATTTTCGTTTTTTAAATTAAAGATATTGTAACAAGAAAAATAAATTAAATCTACTTTGTAATTTTTTGAATTAGCATATATATATATATATATATATATATATATATATATATATATATATATATATATATATATATATATATATTTTTAATTTTTGTTTAACCACTAAAAAAAGTAATAATAACGCAAAATTAGTAAATTAGCGCAAAATGACCTATTCGAGGGATTAGGAATCAAATATACGCGAAAAACGTATTTTTGTGATTTTTTGAAAAAGTAAAAAATGTACCGGTTAAAATTGGGTGTTCACAATTTTCATCAAAATTCAATATATTTAAAAATAGCGGTTTTTGACTCAAATTTCTCGTAACCAATCAACATAATTTTCACTTCAAAAACGAAATAAACCTAAACGTGAGTAAAACTCACCCTTGAAGCGAGAGCCGATATCAAACCGAATTTGCCGAGACTTGAAAAACTCTCGAACGGAACCCTATTCCACCAAACCGCTCCATGATTTCAACGAATTTTCCCCCACAAACCCTCAATTTTCGAAGTCAAAAAGGGAGGGGAAAAATGGAGGGGAATCTTACCAAGTTCTTGGGTTATGATGAGGGGGTGGAGATGATGAAGATGATGAATTTTGGAGGGGTGGGCTCACTTCTTCTTCTTCCTTTCTCTTCTTTTTTCCTCTTCTTCTTTCTCTTCTTTTCTCTTCTTTTCTTCCTCTTTTCCTCTTATGTTCGAGTCCTCTTCTTTCTTTCTTTCTTTAACACACACACACACATATTTATTTAATAAATAAGTGGTAACGTGGTCCAATTACCATATTGATCTTAATCCCTTATTTCGATTCCAAAACTTCCTTGACCCGTATTATCCGGTTAACGATTCGATGACAACCAATAATAATTTTAGCACTCAATAAATTTACCGGTCAAGTACTAAAACAATTCAATTGGATTAACATCCAAATAATTCTATGAATTATTTTGAGGATGTTACACATTCAATCTCCAGCACATGATAACCTCAAAAATTGAAATTAAAACAAAAGAAAGCACAAAAGGATAAAGAACTCACTGGTTTGAAGACCATCCAAGTATAGGAAACAAGTTGAGTTCTAACACTCCCAAACCAGCCCTTATGCAAATCATACCACCAACCAGCCACAAATTGGAACTTTGGTACTTCTAATCCTTCAAGATGATCCCAAAAATGTACTCTCTAACTTTCCATTTCAACATGCAAGCTTAAATGAATCCTTTGAAGACAACCCTTCTCATCTCCTTTGCTACTCAAACCCCAATGCTTCCCCAACTAGAAGAAAAGCTCCTATACACAACGTGAGCTTCTAAAACCCTATTCAAGTGAAATGCAAGCTCTAGAATGGTTCCCATTTCTCTATTGTTGCTAGAAATCGGACATGCAGGGTGGTAGTCAAGTGCATGAAGGTGTTTTTGCTACATTTTAGATTTTTGGGAGTGTTTGAATGTGGTGATTTTCGAACTTGAAGAAGAAGAAGATGAAATGCGGATGATTTCCTACTTCAAATCATAAGTGAAAGGAGTACATGCATGGTGATCCCTCCTTCTTGGCACTCTCCCCTTCTCCTTCAAATTCCCTCTCTCCCTCTCTAAGCTTGTGTTTTTCAAAAACTGAAATTCTAATGTAATGATAAAGAAGAGTGTTTTCAGGTCATAATATACAAGTGGGTGGTTAATGAAGGGCATATAGGTCTTTTGGTGCAGCTGAACTAAAATTTGGGATTATAACTCTAAGGGCTTAAACTCTCTCTTCTCCTTACTCCCACTAACTAGAGCATTCGATTAAATAGACACCACAACAAGGCACACAATAAATTCCAATTCACACAATTATGTAGGAAATCAACCATATCAAATTAATGTAAAGCAATCATTTAACAATCAAAGTAATAAATATTATTTGGGGTGTTACACTTGTGGAAAAAAGGCATTTAGCGTCGGTTAAATTGGGCATTTAGCGTCGGTTATCGCCCGACGCTAAATCGCCCGATGCTAAATGTCATACATTTTGCATCGGTTATTTAACCGACGCTAAATGTCACATTTAGCGTCGGGTGTTCAGATAACTGATGCTAAATGTCCATTTCATCACTGTTTTTGCTGTCTGAAAATGACATTTAGCATCGGTTATTTGAAACAACCGATGCTAAATGTCCTGAAAAATGACATTTAGCATCGGGTGTTTGAAACAACCGATGCTAAATGTCCTGAAAGTGACATTTAGCATCGGTTGTTCCAAATAACCGATGCTAAAAGTCATTTTTGATAAAAAAAATGACATTTAGCATCGATTGTTTCAAGCAACCGATGCTAAATGTCATTTATTGATACATTTAGCATCGGTTGTTTGAAACAACCGATGCTAAATGTCATTTTCTTGATAAAAAAAAAGACATTTAGCATCGCTTGTTTGAAACAAGCGATGCTAAATGTCTAGTTTCTTTTTATACATGCCTCACAAATATCACTTACAACATCAATTCATACAAGAAGAGAATAATATTCAAGAAGTGAACAAGTACAACATTCTTTCGGTCAGTATACCAGCCAATCAATACAACTCACTGATCCAACTATTTCTTCTACTACATCAAAGAGCTTAAAAACTAGTAAATGAACTGCAGCATATGGCATATATCCAGAGAAGCACACTGTCAAACAAGTGAAGATTAAGCTATCAAATTAATTGACATTGACAGGAATCAAAATGTTTTGATAGAGAATCTTTTAAACAATTCTGATTTTATACAAGTTGCACAATGAGAAAGCAGAGGGAAAGGGAATGCTTCTCCAGTCATATTTCATGAGTGTTTTCCTTTCTTAACAGTTGTTTCTGGCACAAATCCTCTCTTTGTGATTTTTTTCTCAAACTTCTCCACCTTCCTAACTGCAAGGCGCCTTGATGTAGTCTACACAAAAAAGCAAATTCCACATCTTATTTTCAAATAACATTAATAGATCGGATTAGATCAGATCCACAAGCTCAAATCAAATTACCTTGGAAATACGAGATACCCGTCTATGACTTTAGGCATGATAAGAATGTGGCTAGGCACTTGAGGAAAGCACCTGTCAAAAGGGGGAAAATAATAGGATGATTAATTGTCACTGCAAACAACTAATTCAACTAACATGGGATGAGTAAAAAACTAGACAATTGTAGAACTTTGCTAGCCAAGACATGCCAAAGATAAAATATATAGGCTGTAGAAAGAGAAATGCAGTAACTCTCTCATTTATTTATTTCCTAAATGAGATTTAATTCTTAGATGTCAAAAATGCAGTAACCTAAATTTGAAACTAGTTGACTTAACAAACTCAACAATAGATAGGAATGAGAAATGGAGAGTGACAAATAAGACAGAAATGCAAAAACAAACCTTTTTGTAAACTTGAGGTAGAGGTACTTCAGGCCTTCTCAGAATCATAGCAAAGTAGCACTACAAAGCAACAAGAGAATGAAGGAAACTATAAGAATTAGCCATGAGTTTAAAGCCCTTGCAGTCTCGGTAAACCTGGGTGTTGTAACTCTAATGGCTGGAACTTCATAAACACAAATTTCATCGGTTATAGTCCCTGCCACCACAACAATCTTACCTTCCTACAAACACATTTCAAAATCAAATCAAGGAAAACTATGATAAACCAAACTACAAAAATAAATATTTAAAAAAATACAAAAAGAGACAAACTTTCCCCTTCGTGTACTTATTCAACCTTGACAATGATAGTGAGGCTTGTTAACCTTGCTCATGAACAACCGCTTGAGTATAACAACATTGAAAGAGAAAAACCTTCACCACAGCAATCTTGCTTTTCAATGCTGTCAGTTAACCAAGCCTACCTAACCACAGGTATTCCCCTTTCCCTATAAGATAGGTTGTTAAGGCAAACAATGTTGCCTTTACTGCATTCACATGGCTGTGGTTATAACAACAAACAAACAGAAGAATTTATCAAGTGGGGTTACAAAACAAACAGAAGAATGAGGAAAGAAATTTAGTACAAAAATGTATCAGATTACCAATAATAGAGTTTGCCACCTTCCCTCCATGCTTTTCAATAGTTTTTTTTTTCCAATATTGCTAAGTAGCCAAAACTAAGTACAACAGATGCTAAAAGGTATGAAGGTTAGTTAGTTACTAATGTAAGAGAGGTGCATACATACATGTATCCTATATAAACGACCCATCAGAGATATCATCATTCCAGTAAATGGCATTTCAGCTAAGCCTAAATCCCTGTGAGGCCTTCTACTCTGGTCTTGATATTTCTTCAACAACTACACGACACACAAACAAGAAAACACAAATACTTAGGGACAAAGTAACAACAATGCAATGAAGAAACAAAAGTATAACAATAAGAGAATATCACTTCTGAAATCGGAGAATTCAGAACAGAATCTGGTAGCTGAATAGGTTCCTCTTTCCTTCGTAGCTGAATCTGGTCACACAATCTCTTTTCTCAATCAAATGCTTCCTTGATTTATCAGAGAGAGACCCCAGAGTCAACACAAGGAACTAGCAACCACCACTTCTCATCTTTTCTCTGAACAATCTTTCGTAACGAACCGTCTGCTTGCGAAAGAGTCAAATTCTACTATATTAGACACATTATGAGATGTATAATAAGCCTTATCAATCTTGTAGTTAAGATTTAGCAATGGTTCACCTCAACAATTGTGCCATCTTCTAAGTATTGGGCAGTTGGGGCAAATTCTACTATGTAAGCACACACTGACAGAAGACAATTCATTTCTCTTTTCCACATTTCCTTCTTCTAATTCAGAGGCTCCAACTTCAAGTTTTGTCCAAATGAAGTTCCTACAAGTTTAAACAAGTAAACTGCAATTTGGAAGAAGCCACAAGATCACATTCCCTGTTAGCTTGATTTTGTGAGAACTTTCAAAAATTCTGAATTGAAATCAATACAAAAATAAAAAACAAAATTAACAAGGCTAACACAAAAAACAAAGCCTCAGGTTTGGGCTCCTAGAATCAACAATAGTCACGAAAAAAATAAATAATTAGGAGAACTGGCACTCCACAATGTTAATTTAAAACAAGAAAAGTTAATTAAAAACAAGAAAAGTACCTCCACAATGCAATGGCACGTCTATGAAAATCTGCAATATGTGAGCATTGTATTAGGCTATTAGCTATGAAGAACCTCTTCTTGTTTAATCACTGTACAGTACCTTAATAAAAAATTCCAAACTACCTGCATTATTATGAACACCACAATAAGAAGAATATACCACAATGAAATCCCCTTCCGACATTTATAAACCCCAAAAAATAATCTAGTGTTTGTTTGTGTGTGTTGTAGAAAGTAGGAACTCACCAATCCTTCGTATGTGAAGACGAAGCAAGATGCTGCAACATTTTCACTATTTCACTTATGTAACAACATAAGCAGTAACGGAAAAAAAGGAGCAGATACCAAAAACGAAAGCTTAGTGAACTGAAACGGAACATGACGACGCCGAAGTAGAAACCCCAACACAAAACTGAAACGGAACTTTCTAGACGAATAGGTCAGAAACGAAACCAGATCCAAAGCCAAGAACGAAACCAGACGGCGAAATCGAAGTTTGATTGAACGGATCTAGGTTGTGCGATGTATGATTGAACGAATCTAGGTTGTGCGATGTTTGATTGAACGGATCTAGGTCGCGAGATGTAGAAAATAATTGAACCGAGTGAGAGGCAGGGAGCGGATCTAGGTTACGAAGAATAAATCGTGAGGAGAAAAAGAATACAGTTATGGAGTTCTGGTTCTGTTCTGGTTGCTGAGAGGCAGGAGCGACGGCGTTGTTGAGAGAGAACGTGAGAGAGTTGAGAGAGACTGAGAACGCGAGTGAGAGAACAAGATGTGTATTGGAAAGGAAAAATTGAAAAAAATAAAACTTGACTTTTAGTATCGGGTGTCTTAACACCCGATGCTAAATGTGTTTGACATACACATTTAGCATCGGTTGTTTGAACACCCGATGCTAAATGTCTGACGCAGTTACTTTTAACATCGGTTGTTTAAACGACCGATGTTAAATGTAGGCGTCAATATTGAAAACTTCCATTTAATTGCAAAATTGCCACCGGTCACACATTTAGCATCGGGTGTTCAAACAACCGATGCTAAATGGTGCTTTTTAATGTCATTTTTGCACTAGTATTATAATACCCTAGTTTTTTTTATTTTAGAAAAGAGTATATTTATATTTATATATAAACTGATGGATTACTAGGGGTACTCCATCCCAATACAAGGAGAGTTAAGTAGACCTGTTTACAAGACTAGTACAAAATAATGGGGAATTCCACCAACCGGAAATAGAATCCCCACCTAAAACACCAACTTTTCCCATAAACTAGCCTCAAGATACATGTCTGATCTTACTGACAACCGTGGGAATATCAGTCACCACCCCCTAAAGAATCAAGATATTTCTCTCCTTCCAAATAGTTCACATAGTAGTCATTCAAAACAAAAATTGCATCTTCTTTTTAATATTAAGCTGCTTGACATGTGTATGATAGGCCCAAAAGTGTTGAGTTCCTTCTAGAGATAAATTATCATCAATCCTCAACCAACATAAAATTGGGATGCCACAGATGAGCAACTTAAGAAGACCTGTAACTCTAAGAGGTTGCCCATGGCACTCAGACCACCAATGTCCAATAAGGTTTAAAGAAATTATGAGGAAAAGACCACTACAACCAGCAGTATTCCCTAAACTTGCACCGCTTTAGCAAGGGAAATGATTACGTATATGTTTATTAAAATTATTTTTTTTATCTTTCTTTGATTACATTGTTATTTTATGGATTTGTTCAGGTTATAGGTAAAAAAGGGGGGATAGAAGAAATTGGTTCATTTCAAGATAAATTTTGAAGCCAATTCTATAATGTATTGGACTATAAATGGTACATACCGCTACTTGTATTACCTTTAGGTATGTTTGAAGAAACTCCTTTATGTATTGTTGTTGTTATTGCCTCAAATTTGAGAGGTAGTTAACAGAAATTTTAATTATCCATAAAAAAATGTTTGGATCAACAAGTTTTGTTCTAATCCTTAGTGGGAGTTGGCTAAATGGGTGAACTAAGTTAGTTTTTGTGAGGTCAAATCGCCACAGAAGATTTACTAGTGGTTTCTTATAAGCAACTCATACATAACCCTGCATGTTTATATATTTTATTTGTATTTATTTTTTATTTAAATTTAAATTTAATATTGCCTCAAAGTATTAGATATTAAAAATTGTTAAGTATGTTTTTGGCTCCAATAAAATTTGGGTTTTTTTGTGGTAATCCCTCAAAAAAAATTCATCTACTTTTGGTCTCGCAGGATTTTATTTTCATCATGAATTGGGAATACAAATTTCACCTATTATAAGTCATAAAGCGCTATTAAAAATCATGAGACTAAAACTGATGAAAATCAAAAGTTCAGAACCAAAAGTAAGTGAAATACTTTTGATGGACTGAAACCAAAAAACCCAAATTTTATAGAAATCAAAAACATATTTAACCCAATTAAATTTGTAAAAAAAATATTTTAATAATTAATTCACTCAAGCCTAATTTTAAGAATGCAACAAATAAATTCCTCTCATGTGAAGCATGGTCTCAAAGCGAGGAAGCAATGTAAATGGCGTTTGGTTAGTTGTAGAAGAGCTCCAAAATCGGGCAAAATTCCTCTCATTGAACTTGCTTTGGCTGAAGTCTCCGAGAAGACAAGTGTAGATGTAAATGTAGTAGACGATGGCGGTGCTTCTCTCATTCAATCGGACACTTCATCTTTTCTTTCGGCAGGTACAGTCCTTTGTGACGATTCTATCAATAGGTCAGACACTATCCTTATGAACAATTGATTTTGGGCATTTCAGAATAAAGTAGTGGCAAAGAAGTTATAGGAGGAGGCTAAGAAGTTAGGGGTGAGGGCATTCAAGCTGATGAGAATTATGTAGAAATGATCGAAGCAGATGAGAAATGTGACCAAGATGCCAGGGCAAGGGGTGGCCATCAACGGTGTTCCATGAATATATTATCTCTGAATTTGCGTAGGTGGGGCGATAGAGCAAACGTCGTCAATTGTCGTCTCTGATTACAACAGGTAATTTTTATTTTATTTGTTTACAAAAGACTAAGGGAGAGTTTTTAGATAATATTCATATCGGACTTTTATGGGTAATCAAGAATTTGATTGGTCTGCGATACCTTCTCAAGGTATTTCTGGTGATATTTTGTCCTCCTGGTTAGTAGGATTGTGGTATGTTTGTTTCTCATTTAAAGGCATGGTTTTGTGGGGGTGTGTGCTGAATTCCATAATGTTCTTATATATGTGGTTAATGTTTATGCACCTTGTTCATTGGTTGAAAAACGTAAAGGCTGGGAGGAATTCAATCGGATGAAATTGAGGTTTACTAGAGGCGAGTGGTGTGTGGTTGATGATTTCAATTATGTTTCTAGTGTTGAGGAAAGAAAAGGTAGGAGAGATGGTAACTTGTAGGACATTCTTGAGTTTAACACATTCATTGGTGACATGGATCTAATTGATGTATATGTCTCTTGGAAGAAGTTTTCTTGGTTCTGCTCTGATGGTGTTTCTATGAGTATATTAGTCTGGTTTCTTTTATCGGAAGGTCTTATTACGCTATGGAATGTTTCAGGGCAATGGATAGGGGGCCGGGATATTTCAGATCATTGTCGGATTTGGCTCCTCCCTTCTATCAAGGACTGGGGTCCCACACCTTTCCAATATATTAATGGGTGGTTGGAGCATTCTGATTTTAGTTGTTGAGATGGTTCTGAGGTGCATGGTAATAAGGCGTATGTGTTGAAAGAAAAGTTCAAGACGTTAAAAGCATATTTGAGAAGTTAGAATAAGAAGGTGTTTGGTATGATAGATTTGAACATTAAGAGTGTGGTGAAGGAGTTTAATGCATTAGATAACATTCTTGTTGATTCTAGAGATAACAATGTGGTGTGGCGTAGGAAAGATGTTATGGCTAAGTTTTGGAAGGACATCCGATTGAAGGAGAGTTTGTTGTATCAGAAATCTAGAGCTAGATGGATTAGAGAGGGTGATTCCAACTACAAGTATTTTCATTCTATCTTGGAAAGTAGAAGGAGGAGGAGCAAGAGTAAGAAGGACACTTGTCTTCTTTTTAAGGATGATCTCGAGAAGGCTTACGACTCCATTTCTTGGAAATTTTTGGTTTATATGATGGAGAGAATAGATTTTGGTATGGAGTGGATTAGGTGGGTGAAGGCTTGTGTGGTTTCTAGTTCCATGTTTGTGTTGGTTAATAGTAGCCCTACAAAAGACTTTCAAGTTAGAAGAAGTTTTCGTTAAGGGGATCCCCTTTCGCCATTCTTATTTTTGATTACTGCTGAAGGCTTGTCGGCTTTGTAACACCCAATTTCTACCCGGTAATTATTATTAAATTATCAGAGTTTCAAAAACATTTTTCTTTTCACAACACCCACAAGGGATGTCACATTTACACCAATTTTCATCACACGCCAATAACAACATTTATTCATTAAGGTAGTGCGAATACATAGCACAATATAACTGGGACGAACCCAAAACACCTGTTCAGCCAACAATGACTTTGTTCACCATGCAGCGGAACTAAAAGTAAAATTCGAATTAAACAATTATAACATCTTTGCAAAACTCCAAAACCGAACGGTAACCACAATAACTAAAACTAGTGTTCATCCCCCGAGTGCTACGTATCAGAGCGACGTCACAAGACTCGACTAGCGAAGGTAAATACGCCTTCACTCGTGATCACCTGCACGTTACCAACATAGGGGTAACATTCAAACAGAAAGGGTGAGATATCACACTATACAATGAATCGTATGAAAAGCAGTATATACTTAGGTCATGACATCAAAGTTATCACGGCACGACAATCACGTCACTACAGTCTATATTATCTCAATCAGTATCATCAACAAAATCAACAACACAACAACAGCGACAACAACAACAACAATAGCCACACCAACGACAATAACGACAACATATAGCAACAACACACAACAACGACAATAACATCAATTACAATCACCAATAATCATCACCCATAAACGTCACCAATAGTCATCACCCATAAACGTCACCAATAGTCATCACCTAAATCATGTGTAAATGAATGAATGCAACCCACACCAACGGGCATATGCATGTGGTACCAATCACCAAAAGTTTTGCCTGTAAATTGAGGCGTCACCAAAATTGAGAGCTTTCACATCCGGCTCACCAATTTAGAACAATTGAGCTTTCACACCCGGCTCACTAGTTTTAGAAAAGATTGAGCTTTCACACCCAGCTCCAAGACCAAAGGCCTTCACAGAAATAAATGCGTATGTTGTATGCGACACCATGAATGCACACAGAAAATCCTCAAAAATTAGTCACAATGTGACACACCAAAAATCAATCACCGAATATCACCAAAATTGGGCTTTCACACCTAGCCCAACGACACCGAAACACCAAACTACCCGAAACAACGGAACACCAAGATTTGGAGCCTTCACACCTAGCTCAACCAGAACCAAGACACCGAGATGACAACAATTTTCCAAAACATTTGAGACGCGATGATTTTTCCCAACACCAGAGACAACGACAATTTTCCAAAATATTTGAGACACGACAGTTTCTTTCCCAAAAATAGCAACATTTAACGGCTAAGCCAACGGCTAACAATTTCCAGAAAAATAGATCACTTTGCCTCAAATTAGAATATTCAGCTAGGCCTCTGAGTAAGCTTTCCAACGCATTTTAGAACGCCTCAATCGGGTTCCCGGATCAAAAGATATCGCGAAAACAAAATAGTTCGAAGTTGCTGAAAATCAGCAGAAAACGGCGCCCATGGCGCCCAGCGCCAGCGAACAACAGGATGGCGCCCAGGAAGGCGCCCAGAACAGCAACATCGGCGCCCATGGCGCCCAAGGACCCCCAAAACCCAATTTTTCACGAATTAAAACCCCAAAACTGATTTCCAATCGTTAACAAATATTCTCAAACATCAATAATTGATTTTCAAATATCAATACTAGATTCTAAACACCAATAAATGGATTCAATCATCAACGATTAGATTCAATCAACAATTAGAGTTTCCAACACCGATTCAATTTCTTATGATCATGGCAAAGCACAACAACAATTTTTAGGGTATATGAACATCAATTACACAAACATGATTACTCAACAAGGTATCGTAACATGTGATCACACAAACATAATTCAACAAACAACATAACATATATAGTCACACATATAATGATTCATCAAACAACCCAAGCATACGGTCACACATATAGCAATTCATCAAACAACACAAGTATATGGTCACACATGTGATACATCATCAAACCCTAACCCCCATACATACAACAATTCATAGAACCCATTAGATAGATAGAATCCCACCCTTACCTTAGATTTGCCGAATACGAGATCCCCTTGTACGAAAACCCCAAAGAACCACAGCAACTAGAGATCCTCTCCTCTTTCTCCTTGTGCGCCGTCCCTCTCTTCTCTTCGCAATCTCTCCTCTTTTTCTCAAAAAAACGCAAATGATCTAAACCATAACCAATGCTCTCACTTAGGCGCCCAATTCATTGGGCTTTGGGATCACGGGCCCCCTTTCACTAATCCACTTAGTTACTAAACACCACTCCCTGATTTAAATAAAACACCATATTATTATTTCTACCACACGAATCCCATTAAATTAATTAAATAAATTAATCAATTATTTTTGGGGCGTTACAACTCTCCCCCACTTAAAAGAGTCCTCGAAATTTAACCACCGACCCGAACGCTCCCCCCACTAACCAACTAAACGTCACCTCAACAACTAGTGCTATCTAATATGCTGATCATTATTTCTTTGATTACCGGCTGTAAGTGATTGGGCGGCCGTCCCTCCTACTTGTTCAGCCAGGTAATTCAAGAAATAACGACCAGATCCATTCCCTAGCGGTCCTGTAAGGATCCCCGATAGAGTTTTGAGCGTAATCATGTCGGTACCACATGATCACCCCCAAGCCCTATTAAAGTTCCTTCCTATCATAGCATCACCACAAATACAACTACAACAACTGTATCAATAATGCATGTAGAGCTCACAACAAGTATCACAGTTTCATCACAATATCACGACAAAGTTTACAGAGTGCATAACGATTGCAAAACAAGCCACACAATCAAAGTCTACAGGCACAGATTCTATACATGGGAGTCATGAAACAATTCACAAAGCAGAAAGTTCACCATAATGGATGTCGAGGAAATTAGACACACAGAACAAAACAAGGTTAAACAAACAACATAAGAATGTAGTTAACATTTAAAACACATTACGTCTGATTACACACAAAACCCCATGGTTGTAGCATTTAGGTGGAAGGGAAACTATTACTCATAGTGCTTAGAATAGTACCGCATGTTATAGCGAGGCAACATCTTAAAATTACTAAGAACCTGATTCCACAAACCACTCAGTCGGATTCATCAATACACATTTAGGGCACGTCGTGACAAAGGTTTTTCACAAGGCAAGTCACAAACTCACAAAATGGATATTTTAATAACTAGGGAAGCTCAGCACATAGTGAGTTGAGAACAATTAAGGAAACGGAACAAAACAGAACAAACAGGTGGGTCAATGATAATATAAACGCACAACCACGATCATAAACCTCTACACTAATTGCAACTGTCATGAAGGTAAAAGAAGACACACTTTATAGAATTAGAACAGATTTTCCTTTTGTTCAAACATGATGACACATTAGTAGAGAAGTAGTACTGGAAAAATACAAGGATAGCTCCACATAGTCGGTAGCATAATTGCGTAAACTAAAAGCATGTTGTAGCAAAAAGGATTATAAAACTAAACATTAACTCAACCAACTTAATTTAAGCACCTATGTGAATGTTTGGCAATAAAACTAATTTTAAGAAAATGTACATCCATCCTTAGCACACATTTTAATCCTAGATCACACACTACCTGATCCCAATAATACAAACATTTACATATAATACAAAAGCATGTCCCAGGGTGTTCAAGACCAAAGGAGTATGGCACTAAGGAACCTTATGACTAGGAATTAGTGAACACTCAATGCACAAAATTCAAACAGCACAGCAGTCACACATTTGACATATCACCAAAGGCGATACTCCTTTTTACCCCAAAAGTATTTGTAAGCGGGAGTGCGAAAAACGAGAAAAATTGTTTTTCAAACAAAATCAACAATTTATTTCTGGAAATAGTTTTCACAAGTAGAAGATGTCACCAGCTTCTCAAATCATGTAATAATTATTTATAAGAGCATCAAAGCCTAGGGCGGTAAAAGATTTCTTTTGATACAAAAGCTAGGACGACCGGAAATACAACATTGAAAATACAGCCCAACCTCCGACGTCACAAAATCAAAGCACTTAATCTTCAAATCAGTTTAGAAAATTCAAAGAAACCTCGATAACATTTTCCTTCGGATCTAAAAGAAGTAGCTACTGCGTTTTTCGAAAACTAAGCATTTTTCCAAACCAGCAGAGAATCAAAAACCAAGTTCAGTGATATTAGTCACCAATCACCAAAAAGAAAATAACAGCCTTTTAGAGTTAACGATTTAGACATAACTACCAATATAGTTTGGTATAGGGAAAATAATTTAACTAGTGGAAACAGCAATTAGAGCCTCAAAACAACTAGAAGGACCAATCCGTGGAAACATTGATTCACAGTTAAAGGCACATACACGGAAGGTACAATTAAATACATACACCAAAATACTTTGCTTCGAGTTTCTGATACAGAAATAAAACATGTTATCGAGATTGATTTTCCTCTACAAGACTGAACGTCAGCTTAAACAATTTAAATAAGACACCCTTAAGAACATATGGCAATGAAAGCTAATCCACTAGAAGTGCACCAATAGTACCAATTCACAATCTAAGGTTTTTTTCAAATTCACGTAGCACAAACTATAAAGAATATAGTGGCCAAAACCAAATCATGAAAACTCAGTGTTCATTTATTAAAATAAGTTTTAATACCAATATTAGTATCCAACCATAAAATTGTTTAATAGATATTCAAAAGCAATTGCAGAAATCACTTTACTTTTCGGATTACAAAACCACATAGCACAAACCAAGAGGTAGCGACTAAAATCATGTCATACAATTCAAGCGTACAAGATCACACTTTGAGGAAAATTGCGCAAATAGGGAAGAAGTGAAGGTAGTAATAACCTAGTCCACCACTAAAATCGTTACATCTAATTGCAAAAGACATTTTCAAGTTGGAAACAAAGTTATAGCACTTGAACAAATACATTTTCACTTGTATTGACTAAAACACCATAGCAATTTACTAGTGAAGTAACAACCTAAAATAATCAACAAAACAATTTTACAATACATTTCGTCTCAAACACCAAAACACACTACAAAGGAGTTTATACAAGACTTAGTGTTGATCAACTAAAACAATTTGAACAGATTAAGACATATGTGAGTATCAACAACAAGGTAAGTCATTAGAAACATACAAGCACAGCAAGTACACATTTGAATCTTGGATCACCAAATCACGGTGTAAATCATTGGGGATCATACTAGTAAAGTCAAGGTTCACACAACAAGAAGGTTAACAATGAGAACCAAGAACAATGACATAGAGTTCACACATAGAACACAATACTGCACACAATACCAGTAGGGGCATCTCCCCCACTAGTTCTCTTACCATCAGCAACTTTCGGTTTACCTTTACCTGCGGAAGCATCACTACAACACAAACAATTGTTAGAACTAAAAGACAACAGTTGGTCGCTAACCGACACAACGACTCGAAAACTTGGCCGGGCGGACCAACCATTGCTCTGATACCACTAATGTAACACCCCTTTCTACCCGGTAATTATTATTAAAATATCAGAGTTTCAAAAACATTTTTATTTTCACTACACCCACAAGGGATGTCACATTTACACCAATTTTCATCACACGCCAATAACAACATTTATTCATTAAGGTAGTGCGAATACATAGCACAATATAACTGGGACGAACCCAAAACACCTGTTTAGCCAACAATGACTTTGTTCACCATGCAAGGGAACTAAAAGTAAAATTCGAATAAAACAATTATAACATTTTTCCAAAACTCCAAAACTGAACGGTAACCACAATAACTAAAACTAGTGTTCATCCCCTGAGTGCTACGTATCAGAGCGACGACACAAGACTCGACTAGCGAAGGCAAATACGCCTTCACTCGTGATCACCTGCACGTTACCAACATAGGGGTAACATTCAAACAGAAGGGGTGAGATATCACACTATACAATGAATCGTATGAAAAGCAGTATATACTTAGGTCATGGCATCAAAATTATCACGGCACGACAATCACGTCACGACAGTCTATATTATCTCAATCAGTATCATCAACAAAATCAACAACACAACAACAACGACAACAACAACAATAGCCACACCAACGACAATAACGACAACATATAGCAACAACACACAACAACGACAATAACATCAATTACAATCACCAATAATCATCACCCATAAACGTCACCAATAGTCATCACCCATAAACGTCACCAATAGTCATCACCTAAATCATGTGTAAATGAATGAATGCAACCCACACCAACGGGCATATGCATGTGGTACCAATCACCAAAAGTTTTGCCTGTAAATAGAGGTTTCACCAAAATTGAGAGCTTTCACACCCGGCTCACCAATTTAGAAAAATTGAGCTTTCACACCCGGCTCACTAGTTTTAGAAAAGATTGAGCTTTCACACCCAGCTCCAAGACCAAAGGCCTTCACCGAAATAAATGCGTATGCTGTATGCGACACCATGAATGCACACAGACAATCCTCAAAAATTAGTCACAATGTGACACACCAAAAATCAATCACCGAATATCACCAAAATTGGGCTTTCACACCTAACCCAACGACACCGAAACACCAAACTACCCGAAACAACGGAACACCAAGATTTGGAGCCTTCACACCTAGCTCAACCAGCACCAAGACACCGAGATGACAACAATTTTCCAAAACATTTGAGACGCGATGATTTTTCCCAACACCGGAGACAACGACAATTTTCCAAAATATTTGAGACACGACAGTTTCTTTCCCAAAAACAGCAACATTTAACGGCTAAGCCAACGGCTAACAATTTCCAGAAAAATAGATCACTTTGCCTCAAATTAGAATATTCAGCTAGGCCTATGAATAAGCTTTCCAACGCATTTTAGAACGCCTCAATCGGGTTCTCGGATCGAAAGATATCGCGAAAACAAAATAGTTCGAAGTTGCTGAAAATCAGCTGGAAACGGCGCCCAGGTTGGTGCCCAGCGCCAGCGA
The DNA here is from genome assembly GCA_039519185.1 of Astragalus membranaceus. Taxonomy (NCBI): domain Eukaryota; kingdom Viridiplantae; phylum Streptophyta; class Magnoliopsida; order Fabales; family Fabaceae; genus Astragalus; species Astragalus membranaceus. Next base: position 71,641,139 of record CM076854.1, on the reverse strand, counting down.
ACAACAGGATGGCGCCCAGGAAGGCGCCCAGAACAGAAGCAACGGCGCCCATGGCGCCTAGGGACCCCCAAAACCCAGTTTTTCACGAATTAAAACCCCAAAACTGATTCATCAAACAACCCAAGCATACGGTCACACATATAGCAATTCATCAAACAACACAAGTATTTGGTCACACATGTGATACATCATCAAACCCTAACCCCCATACATACAACAATTCATAGAACCCATTAGATAGATAGAATCCCACCCTTACCTTAGATTTGCCGAATACGAGATCCCCTTGTACGAAAACCCCAAAGAACCACAGCAACTAGAGATCCTCTCCTCTTTCTCCTTGTGCGCCGTCCCTCTCTTCTCTCTTCTCTTCACAATCTCTCCTCTTTTTCTCAAAAAAACGCAAATGATCTAAACCCTAACCAATGCTCTCACTTAGGCACCTAATTCATTGGGCTTTTGGATCACAGGCCCCCTTTCACTAATCCACTTAGTTACTAAACACCACTCCCTGATTTAAATAAAACACCATATTATTATTTCTACCACACGAATCCCATTAAATTAATTAAATAAATTAATCAATTATTTTTGGGGCGTTACAGGCTTCATAGCAAAAGCGGTTGATATATATAGGGTCTTTTGTTGACCATAAGGTACATGACAATCTTTGCTTTTCCATCTTGCAATTTATTGATGACACTATTATGATGGGGAAAGCGACGCGGGGGAATCTTTGGAGTATCAAAACTATCCTTAGAGGCTTCAAACTTGTCTCGGGATTGAAAGTCAACTTCCATAAGAGCAAACTTATTGGGAATAATATCTCGGAGGCGTTTTTAGAATCGGCGTCAATGTTCCTTCATTGTCGTACGGAGTCTATTCCTTTTAAGTTCTTGGGACACTAGTGGAAAAATGACATTATTAAGCATCATTTAGTGTCGGGTGTTTGAAAACCCGACACTAAATGTGTGACCGGTGGCATTTTTGCAATTAAATTGAAGATTCCATTTTTCGCGCCTACCTTTAGTGACGGGTGTTTAAACAACCGACGCTAAAAGTATCTGCTTGGGACATTTAGTGTCGGTTGTTTAGACACCCGTCACTAAATGTCCAAAGCAAGTACATTTAGTGTCAGTTGTTTAAACACCCGTCACTAAATGTCCAAAGCAAGTACATTTAGTGTCGGTTGTTTAAACACCCGTCACTAAATGTCCCAGTTTTAATTTTTCGCACAAAACACGCTCTTCTCATCCTCTCACAGAAACACGTACGCTCTTCTCTCTTCCTCACAGAAACCCTTCTCTTCCTCACACAAGAGGCGCTCCAGTCGCGAACTCCGTTCTCCTCCCCGCCTCGCCGTGCACTCCGTTCGCGAACTCGTCGCCACCACTCCACCCTCTGTGACGGTTTAGGGTTTTCATCTTCCCTCTCTCGCTTCCTCACAGAAACCCTTCTCTTCCTCACACAAGCGGCGCTCCATTCGCGAACTCCGTTCTCCGCCCCGCCTCGCCGTGCACTCCGTTCGCGAACTCCGTTTTGCGAGTGTCTACGGGGAATCAAAGTCCCACATGGTTACTCGTCAAATATAAAGCGACTGGTTTCAATGAAAGATCTCAAATTAGTTGGCTTGAAGTCTCACGACTGCCATGTCTTGATGCAACAACTACTACCTGTGGCAATTCGTGGCATCTTACCGAAAGATGTCCGATATACCATAACTAGGTTGTGCTTATTCTTCAATAGTATATGTGCTAAAGTCATCGACCCTCAAAAATTGGATGAGTTGGAAAATGAAGCTGCTATTATCTTGTGCCAATTGGAGATGTTTTTCCTCCCTCATTCTTTGATATCATGGTTCATTTAATTGTTCATCTGGTTAGGGAGATTAGATTATGCGGCCCTGTTTATTTAAGGTGGATGTACCCAATCGAGCGATACATGAAGATCTTGAAAGGGTATGTGAAGAACCAATATCGTCCTGAAGCATCCATTGTTGAAAGGTACGTCACAGAAGAAGCGATTGAGTTTTGTTCTGACTACTTGTCAGAAGCAAAATCTGTGGGACTACCAAAGTCTCGTTATGCAGGGAGAGGTCAAGGTAAAGGTACACATGGTATAACCATTAAATGCATGGGTCGTGCTGAAGTTCTTCAAGCACATCTGTATGTTTTGAATAATACAGATGAGGTATTACCTTACTTGTCTCTCCATAAAGAGATAGTAAAAGCCAAAAACCCTCGAATGAAAGAAATATTGTTATTGAACGAGCATAACAACACATTCATAGATTGGTTTAAATCAGAGATTAAGAAAGATGTGAGTGCCTCTGAGACTTTGAGATGGTTAGCACATGACCATCACTTTAATGTCGTATGTTGGAGCGGGTACGACATAAATAGGTTTTCCTTTTACACAAAGTCGAAAGATGACAAAAGCACCATGCAAAACAGTGGAGTTATGGTCATGGCTTCCGCGATGCACTTCTCTAGTTCAAATGATAGAAATCCTGTACTCGCATCTATTGCTTACTTTGGTGTCATTGAAGAGATTTGGGTGCTTGATTACTGTAAATTTAAAGTGCCTCTTTTTAAATGTAAGTGGGTTAACAACAATAGTGGTGTACGTACTGATGAAATGGGATTTACACTAGTGGACCTTGACAAGGTAAGTTATAATGATGAACCCTTCATCATGGCTGACCAAGCAAAACAAGTTTTCTATGTCAAAGATCCTTCTAACAAAAAGTGGTCAGTTGTCATGCAAGGAAAAATAGGCAGTGATGAAAATGAAGATTCAAGTCTTGCAATTTCCGAAACACCTTGTTTGTTCAGTTGATGACAATGAAGTTGACGTTGAACATGCCACTTGCAATGATCATAATGAAGGAATTTTATACGAAGGAGTTTAGATTTGTTTTTTTGAACCTATGAAATTGTAATTTTGAACTTAGTGACAATGATGGTATGTAATTTTGAACCGGTGTTGTATAATGGAACTTGTTCTATATCTATCTTCTTTTTGTTGGTGAGCTTGTTCTATATCTATATTCTTTTTGTTGGTGAGCTTTGTTATATATATATATATATATATATATATATATATATATTTATCTATTTTGCACCTATGTTGTATAATGGAACCGATTGACCTATTTTTCAGTTTTCTAACCAGTTTATATGCTATTGATGATTTGCTCAACTTAAGAGATGGTTCCTTATTAATGACATTGTATGGACATGTACCACCAATTATAACATCTTATTTCTTTTCTTATTTATAACATCTTATTTCTTTTCTTGATTGTTTCTTTTGTTTAAGTTCAGCTATCATGTCTTCAAAAAAGAATACCAGACGTCCAACTTCATTAAAAAAGTTCACTTCTAGGTTCCCAGATGGTCAAAAATACAGAGTGGAAATTGATAGTAAAGGCGGTCTTATTGGTCCTTATGCTAACAAATTCAAGACCTATTTAGGGGTGGTTGCACGAACAAAGATAAGCATATTGCCAATGAAGTGGAGTGATGTTGACGAGGAGACAAAAACGATTGCTTGGGATGATGTAAAGCTAATATTTGATGTTCCCGAGAGTAATGAATTCAAGAAAGCTTGGATGTCTCATATCTCTCTTTGTTGGAGACAGTTCAAGACAACTCTCACCAGAACATACGTCTTTGGTAGTGGGGATAATGATGGTCAAAAAAATCCATGTCACTAGTGTCATACCCCAATTTTGTCCGGCTTAGGTCCAAACCCTAATTTTCCACACAAAAATAAGTTTTGGAAATCATTTTTAGGGTTAGAATGCACGTTTTGGGAAGTTAGGGTCAAAAAGGGCATTTTTGGTCATTTCTCACAAAAGGGTCTCTGAAAATGATTTTTGCAATAAGCCTCATGCATCAAATTAGAGTTTTTGAAAAGGTGTTATGTATGCATGGCAAGTTTTGGAAAAATATGTTATGCATGCATGGCAAGCTTTGGAAAAAAATTTTATGCATGCATGGCAAAGACCTAAAAACACTTTTGTGGAAAGCAAGAATTGATTTCTATTCTGTTCCAAAGGCTCAAGAATCGATTCCTCATTGTGTTAACTAAGTAAGGAATCGATTTTCACCTATGCAAAAGGTCCTGAAAATCGATTCCCACTATTTCCAAAGGCTCAAGAATCGATTCCTCATTGTGTTGACTAAGTAAGGAATCGATTTTCACCTATGCAAAAGGTCCTGAAAATCGATTCCCACTATTTCCAAAGGCTCAAGAATCGATTCCTCATTGTGTTAACTAAGTAAGGAATCGATTTTCACCTATGCAAAAGGTCCTGAAAATCGATTCCCACTATTTCCAAAGGCTCAAGAATCGATTCCTCATTGTGTTAACTAAGTAAGGAATCGATTTTCACCTATGCAAAAGGTCCTGAAAATCGATTCCCACTAATTTCTAAAGCCCAAAGAATCGATTCCTATGTTTTCTAAAAGCAAAGAATCGATTATACTATATTTTGCCTTCTTCAAACAATCGATTCATCCTTGCAATAAATGTTTTTAAAAAATATTCTTCGCTTTCCTAAGCCTATAAATAGGCAGCCTCAAGTCACATTTGAGGGAGGAGATCTCACAAGATCAGAGAAGAATTGCTCCAGAGACACATTTCACGTGATCTGAGAAGACAACTCTCACAAATCTCATTTTCCAGTTCTACGCTTCATTTTTGCTCTATTCGCGCCGTTGGTCCATCTGAGCTGATCTTCTGCAAGAGCTAGTTGGAATTGTGTTCTTCAAGTCGTAGTATCTGCCTTCATCAGAGGTATTTCTGTTTTTGTATTTGTTACTATTTAATCATTGTGATCCATTTGCTCCATGTGATTCAATTTAGCTATAGTGTCATTGTTGATGATGAACCACATGATTCCCACTTATGCCTATTGCATCATTGTCTAAGTGGTGAAGATGGTCCCAGATGATTCAACCTCCCCCTTTTAACTTTCTAATGAATAAAAGATAGTTAGGTTTGTGGTTTAAGGTCCATGGGGTATTGCAAAGGATGGGTTTCCCAAAACCTTGATGCTCCCTCCTCCTTGATTGTGTTACTAACCTTTGGGCACATATTCATGAATGCAAAGGATAGGCTTACCTTAGCCTTGATGCAATTTCCCCTTTTCTCATGTTATTGAGAAATCATTGTTCATATGTTCCTTAGTTTAATTAAGATCATTCTACGCCTATGATCAATTGCTTGCTTGTTATTGGATGCATTTTAAATGTCTCGATTCAATGTGCCATTCCATCCATGTGTATGACCTCCTAATGAAGACGTAAGTCTACATGCGTGTTGTAGCATAGAGTCATTAGGGTAAATACACTCCCTCCTACACACACACTTGCTTTGAGAACTTTACCTTGCATCCCTGATAAGTGGGTCTTTTGATTATATTGGCATGTTTAGTCTTGATTAAATGTTTAACATATGCATGATTTCGTGATTAGCGAATGTACTTGAATTTTTGTAAATCAATCATTGATGGTGCCTTCACCCTTTTTTCCAAAAATCTTTCAAACCCTTTCAAAAACAATTTCATTAGAACTACGTCGCTTTGATTCCCATTTGGGATACGTAGGAGCGAGTCTCGTTCTCGTCAAGCGCAACAAATAAAAATCCTTTTCGCAACCATAAACAAATCATTTTCATAAAACAAACAAGAAGGATCGTTTTCAAATCCATTGTCGCTAGTAGCTCATCAGAGCCTTTGTTCGTTTAGCTATTAGTGGCAATGTCCTTTTTCTCATCAGAATAATAAACGATGATCGATCATAACCTTTGTTAGTTTGATCATCGGGCAAATCAATCTTTTTTCGAAAATCACTTTCAAAAAGATAATAAAAAACGAGTTGTTATCGAATAGTCCATCAGAACCTTTGTTCGTTTGACTAGCGGTACAACTCTCTTTTTTTGAGTATTTAGTAGTGATTCATCATAGCCTCTGCTAGTTTAATCACTCACTAATGCTCGTCCTATTTCCAAAAAACTCACCAAAAAAGATTAAAAGACAAAAACCTCTTTCAGGACAAAGAAGAACTACGTAGCTTTGAATTCTCCATCGCACCGGGAGATACGTAGGAGCGGGTCACATCCCGTCAAGCATAACAAATAAAAATCATTTTCACAACAAGTTTTCAAACAATTATTTTCTAGCCAAGAACTACGTAGCTTTGAATTCTCCATCGCACCGGGAGATACGTAGGAGCGGGCCATGTCCCGTCAAGCACTTTTTTCTAAAAAACCTTTTCCCCCCAAAAATAAAATTTTCATTAAGTTTTCCCATTCATCTTCAAACAAGAAATAAATAGGCAAATCTAAGTATTTTTCAAATCAAACGTTAAAACCACACATTTAATTAGAGGTTCCCTTTCGGTAGAAAGGACGTGCGCGGTGCTAACACCTTCTTCGCACGTAATCGACCCCCGAACCTATATCTCTAGTTTTCAAAGACCATCCGCCTTTTTCTAAAAGACCTTTTTTCAATGTTTTGGTCTTAAAATTAAAATATTGGTGGCGGCTCCAAAATTTTCCACGTTGTACATTGAGAAACCCAAAGGGGGATTTTTCGGGGTGCAACAGCTGGCGACTCCACTGGGGACTTTTTAAAAGACGAGGGTCAAGCCTAACTAATTTAAATGTGTGGTTTAATGTATTGTTGATTTGATTAAAACCCTGTTTGCCTTTCTTTCTTATCTTTTATTCCCTTTCTTTTATCGCGTATGCCCATGCATTCTTCCAATCCCCATGATCCCTTCTTCTTCGCTCCCTTTCTTCGGTAAGTTCATGCATCTTTCCCCCTATTCTATCATGTCCCCTCTTCTTGGCTCCTCTTCTTAAGGTAAGCAATATCATTGTTTATAGATATCCCAGGTATGGAACCCTAGGGTAGATAACTTGTTATTGCTTGCTATTGTCTGGACTGCTCTGGTTTTCATTTCAGGTAGGGGTAGTGCTAGGGAAAATGCCCTTGACACACACTACACTTATACCCTGTGACTATGTGCTTTGAGTGGGACCATAACCCAGGTCTGCAAAAACTTAGGAGAGTGGATTCGAGTAGTGAGAGCCCATCAGGACCCTTGTCCGTTTGGCTACTTGCGAAAGTTTCAACCAGAGTTGTGCTCTTTCATGATGCCTCACACCTAGCAGTTTGCTGCATTTGTGGGGAATTTTGTGAAAGGGACTGTAGCTCTGGTGGCCTTGTGAGGATGTGAATAGAGCTACATGGAAGGATTACCCTTTAAATTGCCCTAGATCATAGGTCTCACCTCTTTTTTTGGTCACAAGGGCTTTTCCAAAATTGTGTGTTGCATTATTACATCTAGTTTAGTTCATTTCCGCCAACATTTTTTTTTGAAAAAAAAAACAACAAAATCCAAAAAAAGAATATGTTTTTCCTTCTCTTTCATGAATACCTATATGAGGTGGCATATAGGGTATAATGCCCTAAAATTTCAAAACCCCCACCTGTAAATATCCGTCTTTCTAACAAGCATCCTCATCACCCGCATTTTACATCATAACAGCATGCATTACATAAGCAAAATTCTGAAAAATTCACACAGCATTCCTCATGCATCTAAATACAAAAATAACATAAAACCATAAGCATTGCACTCATTTACGCATTCATACTTGTACCCATAAAAAATGTTCTATCATCAGAGAGAAACAAAAGGCAAGCTGGTTCACCAACACCGATACTCCACCCTTCTGCAATCAAGGTTGATGGCTAGTAATCGGAATCTTAAGAATAAGGGCCGCCGGAGCCAAGAGGAGTTAGTTGCAGAAGTTCTTAATCCTGAGCAGCTGGATCGGGAGAGTCAAGCTCCGAAGACTAAAGCTGGAGAAGCACAAATAACCGAGGAAATAAGTATGCTGCAGAGGGGTGAGGCCGCTGTTGGGGCTATCGCTGTTGAAAATCCTGAAGGAGTTGTTACTTTCATTCCTCCTAAATTCAAAGTACCTGACTTTGATCAATATCACGGCACTGGGTGTCCATCTAACCATCTGAAGATGTATGTTAGGAAGATGGCAGCTTATGCCCATGATGATAAAGTGCTGATCCATTTCTTTCAAAACAGTCTGACTGGAGCGTCTCTAGACTGGTATATGCAGCTGCCATCCTCCGATGTTCATAGTTGGAAGAATCTCTTTAAAGCATTTCTGAAGTACTACCAGCACAACTTGGACCCAGCTCCAGACCGGTCTCAGTTACAGTTTATGAGCAAGAAAGATCGTGAGTCTTTTGAGGAATATGCCCAGCGGTGGAGAAGTGTAGCTGCACAAGTGAAGCCCCCGTTGACTGAAAAGGAAATAGTGTCTATGTTCATGGATACCCTCCCAGCTGTTTTCTACAAACGTCTGATCGGAAGGGGACCTTCAAGCTTCTCAGATGTGATCAGAGTAGGGGCAAGACTCGAAGTCGAGATAAAAAGAGGAAGAGTCCCCTGCAATCGTATTGGCGCCAACAATGCTATAGGGGAACGAAGAAAGTCGCGTCAGTTTGACTCCATCCCCATGCCATACACAGATCTCTTTAACTACCTCATCACAAACAAGCTCATTACCACAAGACCAATGAAACCCGTCCGACCACCATATTTCAGAGGATACAACCCTAACAGTACCTGTGCCTTCCATGAGGGAGCGGTGGGGCATGTCGTGGAGAACTGTAAAGCCTTCAAGCATGTAGTGCAAGACCTAGTAGATTCTAGGTGGATCTCGTTCAAACAGGACAGCCCAAGCACAACGACTGATCCAGTGCCAGATCATCAAAGGCCAGCTATCAATGCTTTAGAAGGTTCTGTCGGGCAATTGGTAAAGGACGTGAAGAAGGTTAAGACCCCGTTGGATGTTATCTACTCTGAGTTATGTCATGCTGGAGTGGTTAAAAAGGGGTGTTGCCATGAAGAAGGATGTGCTGATTCCGCATGCGTGGGGAATTGCGAAAGCTTTAAGGTGATCCTGCAAGACCTGATAGATCGGTGCGTGGTTCAGATAGGGACCCATGATCTTGAAGATGAAAAAGAAATCAATGAGGAAGTAATAGCGGTGCCTATGAAAGAGAGAGATGTTGGGATACCCTAGGGGAGTCCAGTGGAAGGTTTGACTACTTGGTCAGATATGACGCTCCAGAGAGTGCTCAAATCCGAATGGAAGACATCCAACCCACAGGATGGGATGAGGAAGAGGAACAACACGATCAAATTGCTGTCATCAATGATGGTACTAAGTCAGAAGAGGGTGGTGCAAACCTGGTTTGTCGCTGCAGTGCTGGTGAAAAAATTAAAGAATTGAAAGACTGTTGATCCTCCTGGGACCTTTGATTTAAAGTAGTCATTTGTAATGCAACCCTGTGGCTCTGCCCAAGGCCACAGGACCAGTTGTTAGGGGCGCACATGTTTTTATTTTCTAAATTATCATCATCAATAAAAACGTTGTTTTTGAATTCCAATCAATAAAAAACAATTTCTTTCTCATTTCATGTGTCTCTTATCTTCTTTATTATTTTTGCCTGCATGTCTCACCTTCCATTCTGCTTTTTCGCCTCGGCAAAAAGCAAATCCACAGTAATTGTCTCTCAAGATAACAGTGCCAACGGTCCATATTTTGACTTTGATCACCTTATCAATCAAGCAGAGTGGGACGTTGAAAAAGACCGGGAAAATCCTCCAGAAGGTTAATGAAGCAAGGAAAAAGGGTTATTCAGCATCACGAGGAATCCACTGAAGTGATCAACTTGGGGACCGCTGAGAACAAGAAAGAGGTCAAGATGGGTGCTTCAATAAAGGAAAATTAGAGCTCAAAAGGGAAATAAAGAAGAAGGGCAAGTGCATGAAAATAAGTGAATTATTGTCCCAGAGTTAATTTTTGAGGAAATAAGCAATCATGATTTGAAATGAAGTTGGACCACCATTCCATATCCAAGAACAAAAATCCTCTCCTACCCACCGCAAGCCAAGAAAATCCCAAAGAGAAAAACATAATCCTTTCCGACCCATCTTAAGCCAAGAAAAAGCCAAAAATCCAAAAGTCACCCTAGACAAGGACCACCTCGAAAAAAAACGGTGCATCGTTCTTTATCAGTTCACCCAAGCTCAAGAAAAAGAAGAAGTCAAAGAAGGAAAAATCATCCCAAAACCAAAAGAAAAATACAAAAGAGATGTAAATAGTGAGTTGATACATGTTACCACAAAACTCAAGAGGTCCTCGTCTCAATAAACCTTCAAACACTTTCTCATTTCCATGCACCCCTCCTCTCATAAACCGCAAACACTCTCCTTTGACCTCGACAGCCCGCCCTCCATAGACCCTTAGCCAGGAATAAAACCTCCTAATACCTCATCAAGCCAGTTAACCATCATAAATCATCGATCAACAGCCAACACCAAATAAACACCATCCTGCCATTAGCCCCAAATACTTCATTAAGCCTACTCATCTCTCCTCCACAAAACACCACAATCCCGAAAGGTCCATCCCGATCAATGATTGATTGCTGTTGTTTTCTCAAGGTTTTAGCTCAAGGACAAGTAAATTCATTTGTTTACAATGTGCCTGGTGGGGCAATTCTGTCGCTCTTCACCCCTCCTACAACTGGGGAAATTGATCCTACACCTATCTCATCCCTTGTCGCACTCACATTCATTGAAATCATACAGGGGCAACCCCCTTCCTCTCTAGTGTATGGGTCAGAAGCAGTTCTTCTCATCAAGGTTGAAATACCCTCTCTACGAGTAGTCATGGAGGCCAGGTTAGAAGAAGCAAAATGGATCCAAACTCGTCTAGATCAACTGAATCTCATTAAAGGGAAAAGAATGGCTGCCCTGCGCCATGGCCAGTTGTACCAACAAAAGATGAAGGCAGCTTTCGGCAGGAAAGTCCGTCTTTGAGAATTCGGCGAAGGAGACCTTGTACTCAAAAAGATCCTACCTATCCGGACTGACTCCGTGGGAAGTTGAGGCCCACTCATGACGGTCCATGTGAAGTCAAGAAAGCTTTTTTCAGAGGAGCGCCGATACTCATAAACATAGACGGCGAAGATCTCAGGAATCCAGTCAATTCAGATCAAGTGAAGAAGTATTATGCCTGAAAGAAATATAAAAAAAAAGAGAAAGACAAGCCAAGTAAGAATTAGCTCGCTAGGTTGAAAACCCACAAAGGGCGGCCTAGGCAAAATCAGAGCGACCCGGTGGATTGAAAACCCGCAAAAGGCGATCCAGGCAAAAATTAGGGTCTGAAAACTTAGGCATGAAAAGTAAAGAAAGGCATACAACTCTCCTACAAGCTTGGATGAGGGAGTGATCAAGGTCAAGGACATAGATGTTTGGCACTGTTCCACAGAGACGGACAGTCAGAATTCAGCTTCTCTCCTTTTTCGTGTCTTTTTACAGTTTAAACTTTCAAGTGTAATAAATAATCGGCGTAACTTCTTGTGCGACCGGTTTCCACATTAATAAAGTTCAAATTTCTCGTATCTGTTCACTCTTTCATTTTCTGCTTTTTCTGCTCAAAATAAACGTTTTATGATGATGATGGTCCTGAACTGTAAAACATGTGCATATATCATAGAGCATTGCAAATCATTACGAGATTCTTAAGAGTCCTGAGAGAAAGCACATCCTCAAAATCAGTCAATCATGCAAGAGAGCAACTACATCCACGCTTGCTTCAAACCAGCAAAGTCAAGACCAACATGCACTCGGCCCATGAGCCCCGCAAGTCCAACAGGTTCCTCAGTCTCGTGTCATGAGTGTCGCGGGTTGGCTGAACCAGCAAAAATAAAAAAAATAATAAGCAAAAAAAGGCAATAAACAAAACACAGTCATGCATTACATTCATCATTACACCAAAATCATAGCATAACATGCACTCATTGCATGCACATGCATAACATGCCTTTGCATAACATGCACTCATAACATGCACTCATTGCATGCACATGCATAACATGCCTTAGCATAACATGCACTCATTGCATGCACATGCATAACATGCCTTTGCATAACATGCACTCATAACATGCACTCATAACATGCATAACATGCACTCATAACATGCACTCATAACATGCACTCATTGCATGCACATGCATAACATGCACTCATAACATGCACTCATTGCATGCACATGCATAACATGCACTCATAACCTGCACTCATACTCCATGCACCATTCCTTGCATCAACTGACGTATGCAGGTACCTCAGTCCAATACAGCAGCATCGGTCATTTCAAATCGACCAATCAACTGAATTTGTGAGCTCTCTGTGCTCCTCCTGAGCCCTCTGCGCTCATCCTGAGCCCTCTGTGCTCCTCCTGAGCCCTCTGCGCTCATCCTGAGCCCTCTGCGCTCATCCTGAGCCCTCTGTGCTCATCCTGAGCCCACTGTGCTCCCCCCTGAGCCCTCTGTGCTCATCCTGAGCCCTCTGTGCTCGTCCTGAGCCCTCTGTGCTCCTCCTGAGCCCTCTGTGCTCATCCTGAGCCCTCTGTGCTCCCCCTGAGCCCTCTGTGCTCCTCCTGAGCCCTCTGTGCTCATCCTGAGCCCTCTGTGCTCATCCTGAGCCCTCTGTGCTCCCTCGTGAGCCCTCTGTGCTCCCCTCGTGAGCCCTCTGTGCTCATCCTGATCCCTCTGTGCTCCCCCCTGAGCCCTCGGTGCTCCTCCTGAGCCCTCTGTGCTCATCCTGAGCCCTCCGCGCTCATCCTGAGCCCTCAGTGCTCCTTCTTTACTGCGTTCTTTACCGCTTTATTTCCTGCTTTTTGCACGCCAAGTGCCCATTTACTTTTCTGTTTGCACGCCAAGTGCTCATTTTACTTTTCTGTCTGCTTTAGTTGAACTTTTCAATCAATCAACCAACAGGATTCGTGAATCCCTTCAGGACCCAAGTGTCCCTTCAAAAACAGACTTCACCTCGTATTCGAGCTGCGGGTAAGTCCTTCAGACCCCGAGTGGTCCTTCAGACTAGTTGTGTCAGCCTAAGACACAATGGACGTCCTTCATAGTCAACATATCAGTTCCGGATCTGATCTTGACCCATCCTGGCCGCTCGGAAAAGGCCACCCCCCCCAAGCAGACCGTTTTACTAGTACCGTTGCTAGTTTGCGCTCCATCAGACCCATTGGTCCATCAGGCTTAGGCATGCCCTTCAGAGCCTTAGTGCTCCTTCAGACCCCGAGTGGTCCTTCAGAGCCTTAGTGCTCCTTCAGATCCCGAGTGATCCGTCATTTTTCTCTCTCGGTTAATGCGCCAAGTGTTAACCGTTCCCCGTTTGTTCTCAAGCCCATCAATAAAAACAAAAAAAATGAGAAAAGAAAAAGGGAAAATTCGGGTTTTCCCCAAGAGGACAAAATCGGTATAATTTCTGAATTCTTTATCTTCATTTTGCCTTGGAATATGTTTCGGCCAATTCATATTCCTCGTTAAAATTCAGATAAAGAGGGGCAGCTGTCATACCCCAATTTTGTCCGGCTTAGGTCCAAACCCTAATTTTCCACACAAAAATAAGTTTTGGAAATCATTTTTAGGGTTAGAATGCACGTTTTGGGAAGTTAGGGTCAAAAAGGGCATTTTTGGTCATTTCTCACAAAAGGGTCTCTGAAAATGATTTTTGCAATAAGCCTCATGCATCAAATTAGAGTTTTTGAAAAGGTGTTATGTATGCATGGCAAGTTTTGGAAAAATATGTTATGCATGCATGGCAAGCTTTGGAAAAAATTTTTATGCATGCATGGCAAAGACCTAAAAACACTTTTGTGGAAAGCAAGAATTGATTTCTATTCTGTTCCAAAGGCTCAAGAATCGATTCCTCATTGTGTTAACTAAGTAAGGAATCGATTTTCACCTATGCAAAAGGTCCTGAAAATCGATTCCCACTATTTCCAAAGGCTCAAGAATCGATTCCTCATTGTGTTGACTAAGTAAGGAATCGATTTTCACCTATGCAAAAGGTCCTGAAAATCGATTCCCACTATTTCCAAAGGCTCAAGAATCGATTCCTCATTGTGTTAACTAAGTAAGGAATCGATTTTCACCTATGCAAAAGGTCCTGAAAATCGATTCCCACTAATTTCTAAAGCCCAAAGAATCGATTCCTATGTTTTCTAAAAGCAAAGAATCGATTCCTATGTTTTCTAAAGCCCAAAGAATCCATCTGAGCTGATCTTCTGCAAGAGCTAGTTGGAATTGTGTTCTTCAAGTCGTAGTATCTGCCTTCATCAGAGGTATTTCTGTTTTTGTATTTGTTACTATTTAATCATTGTGATCCATTTGCTCCATGTGATTCAATTTAGCTATAGTGTCATTGTTGATGATGAACCACATGATTCCCACTTATGCCTAGTGCATCATTGTCTAAGCGGTGAAGATGGTCCCAGATGATTCAACCTCCCCCTTTTAACTTTCTAATGAATAAAAGATAGTTAGGTTTGTGGTTTAAGGTCCATGGGGTATTGCAAAGGATGGGTTTCCCAAAACCTTGATGCTCCCTCCTCCTTGATTGTGTTACTAACCTTTGGGCACATATTCATGAATGCAAAGGATAGGCTTACCTTAGCCTTGATGCAATTTCCCCTTTTCTCATGTTATTGAGAAATCATTGTTCATATGTTCCTTAGTTTAATTAAGATCATTCTACGCCTATGATCAATTGCTTGCTTGTTATTGGATGCATTTTAAATGTCTCGATTCAATGTGCCATTCCATCCATGTGTATGACCTCCTAATGAAGACGTAAGTCTACATGCCTGTTGTAGCATAGAGTCGTTAGGGTAAATACACTCCCTCCTACACACACACTTGCTTTGAGAACTTTACCTTGCATCCCTGATAAGTGGGTCTTTTGATTATATTGGCATGTTTAGTCTTGATTAAATGTTTAACATATGCATGATTTCGTGATTAGCGAATGTGCTTGAATTTTTGTAAATCAACATTGATGGTGCCTTCACCCTTTTTTCCAAAAATCTTTCAAACCCTTTCAAAAACAATTTCATTAGAACTACGTCGCTTTGATTCCCATTTGGGATACGTAGGAGCGAGTCTCGTTCTCGTCAAGCGCAACAAATAAAAATCCTTTTCGCAACCATAAACAAATCATTTTCATAAAACAAACAAGAAGGATCGTTTTCAAATCCATTGTCGCTAGTAGCTCATCAGAGCCTTTGTTCGTTTAGCTATTAGTGGCAATGTCCTTTTTCTCATCAGAATAATAAACGATGATCGATCATAACCTTTGTTAGTTTGATCATCGGGCAAATCAATCTTTTTTCGAAAATCACTTTCAAAAAGATAATAAAAAACGAGTTGTTATCGAATAGTCCATCAGAACCTTTGTTCGTTTGACTAGCGGTACAACTCTCTTTTTTTGAGTATTTAGTAGTGATTCATCATAGCCTCTGCTAGTTTAATCACTCACTAATGCTCGTCCTATTTCCAAAAAACTCACCAAAAAAGATTAAAAGACAAAAACCTCTTTCAGGACAAAGAAGAACTACGTAGCTTTGAATTCTCCATCGCACCGGGAGATACGTAGGAGCGGGTCACATCCCGTCAAGCATAACAAATAAAAATCATTTTCACAACAAGTTTTCAAACAATTATTTTCTAGCCAAGAACTACGTAGCTTTGAATTCTCCATCGCACCGGGAGATACGTAGGAGCGGGCCATGTCCCGTCAAGCACTTTTTTCTAAAAAACCTTTTCCCCCCAAAAATAAAATTTTCATTAAGTTTTCCCATTCATCTTCAAACAAGAAATAAATAGGCAAATCTAAGTATTTTTCAAATCAAACGTTAAAACCACACATTTAATTAGAGGTTCCCTTTCGGTAGAAAGGACGTGCGCGGTGCTAACACCTTCTTCGCACGTAATCGACCCCCGAACCTATATCTCTAGTTTTCAAAGACCATCCGCCTTTTTCTAAAAGACCTTTTTTCAATGTTTTGGTCTTAAAATTAAAATATTGGTGGCGGCTCCAAAATTTTCCACGTTGTACATTGAGAAACCCAAAGGGGGATTTTTCGGGGTGCAACAACTAGTACAGCAACATATCTCTCGAGACATGGGCTGCATTTGCTAACAGTCGCATTATTGAGGAGTTTGTGGTATTGTTTTAACTATAACTATTTTAGTTTCTTAAACATTAATGATATGTTGTAAATATGGTGGTGTTTTTGTTCTTTGTAACAGGCTAAGAGAGAAGCTGCCAAGAATATTCGAAAAAATAATAAATACAACCACACAATGGGGCCAGGTGGTTATAAAAAGTTGAAGAAGAATTTGAAAGAAGAACAAATCAAAAAAATCAAGGAGGAGTCTGGTGATCCTGATTTGGAGGTGGAGCCTACATCTCCAGAGCGTCATGAGCTGTGGAAGGCTGGCCGCCAAAGCAAGTCTGGATCTTATGCATGCGAGTCGTCAGCATCTGTTGGATCTAAGATTGTAAGTATAATATTGTGTGGTGTTTCTAAGACATTTTGTGTGAATCTAAGATTGTTAAATTGTAACATGTGAACATGCTTTTGTTGCAGGATGAACTTGCGGTTTTGAGTAGCCAAGGATCTTTCGTTCCTCAAGGAAAGAATGATATTTTGACGGTTGCCATTGGAACACCTGAGCATCCTGGTCGTGTTCGGGGAGTTGGAAAAGGTGTTGGGATAAAGAGATACTTTGGAGGTGTGACACGTACTGGCCCGGGTAGCTCACAAGTTGACAAAGCGGAGTTGATGAAAGAAATTATGGAGGACGTGGAAGTGATGGTGCAAGACCGAGTTCACAAAGCGTTGGCAGAGGTATATGTTTATATATTACTAGATTTGTTTTATTATTTGAATCAATTCATAAATAATAGCTTAATTTATATTTATGTTTTAATTTTTCAGCACACCATCTCATGTGGAGGTCTTCAACATGCTGGTGTTCAGGTTCCCTCTCCCAATACAACGGTTGGATCTAAGGCAAGCCACTCACCACCTCATGCGGAGGAGGAGGTAAATATTGATTGGATGAAAGAGATGCTTGTGGTGGGGTATGCCGATAAGAGACATGCCAAGATAATGTTGGAGCACGAAGCTCATGAATGCTTTGTCTCCTTCAAAGAGATCCTGGACATGGTTTCCGGTGAAGAGTGGCTTGAGATGAGCCATTTGGCCTTATGGTCCACGTAAGTAGTAAATTCTATTTCATTATATAAATTTCTCACATTTTTACATATATTAATCGATTTGATAATTTTTCTTACTTGCCACTAGATATTTGCACCGTCAATGTCTTGAAAGAGGTATTGGGGACTTATATGGATTTGTGTGTCCATACAAGCTTAACTTGAAGCATTACTCCATAAATGTTGTCCTTCAAAACATTCAAGAGAAATTGATGACCACCACTACGAGAGTATATATTACTCCATTTTGCCATAGGTACGTAACAGCAAAATATTTCAACTAATTGGTGATTCATTTTTCTTTGTGTGTTGTTTAATTTTAAGTTTATCAATGTTGCAGTGGACATTGGCGACTAATTATCTTAATCCCAAATCAAAATACTGTGGTCTGGATGTGTTCTTTAGGCCGCAAACCAAACAAAGAAATCAAAGGCATGCTTAGCAAGTAAGTTTTTATTTTTTATCATGGTTTAGATTGTAGTATTTGAATTAAGTTGGGTTGAGGACTTATAAGTACTTTTATATTGTTATTAGAGCTGTCAAAGGTTATTCTACATCTGCCCCCACGTGGTTGTACCCTACAGTAAGTAATTTAAAATATTGAGTTGATTTAATTTGAAATTGGTCATATATATATATATATATATATATATATATATATATATATATATATATATATATATATATATATATATATATATATATATATATTCTGTTTATGTTATTGAGTTGATTTAATTTGGAGTGAATTCATTTGTGTAGATGCCAATACAACGGAATGGTTATCATTGTGGCTATTATGTGATGAAGTTTATGCTGACCATTGTGAATGCTGGTATTGTTGATAATTGGGAGCAGGTATAAATTTTTGGTTAAAATTATACTTTACACATTTATTTGGAATTAGAATGATTGAATATAATTTGTTTCAGTAATTTTTAAACTTGTAGGTATTTGATGACTCAAAGGCATACACCGAAGAGGAGATTTTTGAGGTTCGTCTGCTTTGGTCAGAATTTTTTATGAAGATTCGCACGGAGCAAAAAGATACATTGTTTAAAATTCTTTGATTCTGTTAATTTGTATACTGTCTGTGATGCATACTTTTAATAGAATTGGTCGTTTCTGTTATGGTTGCTGTCTGTGATGCAATCTGGTAATTTGTACAACTATAGTTTGGAATTGCTGTCTGTGAATTGGTCTGTGAATTGTACAACTATAGTTTGGAATTGCTGTCTCTGATGCAATCTGGTAATTTGTACAACTAAGTCCAATCTGGTAATTTGTACAACTATAGTTTGGAATTGCTGTCTGTTATGGTCGTTTCTGTTATGGTTTCTGTTTGGAATTGCTGTCTGTGAATTGGTCTGTTTTGGAATTGTTGTCTGTGTAATTTGTACAACTATAGAATGGAATGGTTTTAGAATGAATTTGTCTGTTTTGGAATTGGTCTGTGAATTGGACTGTTTTGGAAATGGTTGTTTCTGGGAATTTGTCATTTCTGGGATACAACAGGTTTCGTAAGGATAAAAAAATGAATGAAACTAAAATGTGTAAAATGACATTTAGCGTCGGTTGTTTCAAAAACCGACGCTAAATGTCATTTCTGTTGACGTTGAGAGACATTTAGCGTCGGTTGTTTCAAATAACCGACGCTAAATGTCATTTTTAAATGACGTTTAGAGACATTTAGCGTCGGTTGTTTAAACCAATCGACGCTAAATGTCCCCTTTGATACATTTAGCGTCGGTTGTTTCAAAAAACCGACGCTAAATGTCATTTTTAAGAGACATTTAGCGTCGGTTGTTTCAAATAACCGACGCTAAATGTCATTTTTAAATGACGTTTAGAGACATTTAGCGTCGGTTGTTTGAAAAAACCGACGCTAAATGTCCCCTTTGATACATTTAGCGTCGGTTGTTTCAAATAACCGACGCTAAATGTCATTTTTAAATGACGTTTTGGAGACATTTAGCGTCGGTTATTTAAAACAACCGACGCTAAATGTCATTTCTGTTGACATTGAGTGACATTTAGCGTCGGTTAAATAAGCGACGCTAAATGTCTAACATTTAGCGTCGGTCGATTTAGCGTCGGGCGGTAACCGACGCTAAATGTCCAATTTAACCGACGCTAAATGTCCAATTTAACCGACGCTAAATGTCTTTTTTCCATTAGTGGGAGTTCCTGTGGGCGCAAATCCAAGGCGGAGTACAACTTGGAAACCGGTGATAGATAAGATCGAAAAAGTTTGGCATTGTGGCAAAGGCGCTATCTATCCGTGGGTGGTCGGGTAACTCCTATTAATTCAGTTTTAAATAGTATTCCTATTTATTATCTCTCATTTTACAAGGCACTGACGGTAGTGATTAATACTTTGATTAAGATTCAAAGGGATTTTTTGTGGGGTATAAAATACGAAGTTAAGGGAATGTATTGGGTGGCTTAGGATAAAGTCTGCAAACCTAAGGATGAAGGCGATCTTGGTCTTAAGAATATTGAGTTATTTAATATTGCTCTTTTGGCTAAATGGAAATGGCGTATATTGACAGAGGAGAGAGCTACTTGAAGGGGTATCCTTTCTTACAGATATGGGGATTTGGACTCCATTTTTTTCAACGGAGAGGTAACAACGGTTAGAGGGTTAGATTCTTTGTGGTGGCGTGACCTTCAAAATGTGGGTGTAGCTCGGATCTCGGATGGGTGGTTTGCAGCGGGTGTTAGAAGGGGATTGAATGATGGTCGAGGAGTGGGTTTTTAGCATCATCATTGTATTGGGAAAAGACTCCTGAAATTGAATTTTGCTAATATTTTTTCATGTTGCGTAAACCTGAATGTGAAGGTGGTGGACTTGGGAGTTGGCACAATAGTTGCTGGGATTGGAACATGTCCTGGAATTCAAGTGTCGGTCAACAAATTACCGAAGAGACCGGAATTTTGTGCGCTATCTTCAGGGAGGTGACCCTAAACTGTGGAGTAGCTGATTTCTGGAGCTGGATCTTAGAACTAAGCAAAAATTTCAATGTTCGTTCATATTATATACATATTATGTTAATCACCTCAGAAACAAATGAGGATAGCAGCGGATTTAGTGAATTTAAAGCTCTTTGGAAGATTACAATCACATTGAAAATTCAGGTTTTTGGATGGAGGCTAATCAATAATACTTTGTCGGTTCGTGACTTGTTCAGATGACACGTTCTTCACTCGTAGGAGGAGGCAATGTTTGTTTTATGTAATGATCATCGAGAGGAAGCCCGACATTAATTTGTTTATGGATTGCACTTTCACTAGGAGGGTGTGGCGTGAGGTTGGGGGTTAGCTTGACGTTCAGATTCCTATTTCGACCAATATTACTCATCATTAATTTTCTTTCTTTTGACGAGTTTTGCAAAGGCAAAAAAGCAAAGAAGGTTAGACATTTGATTTGGTTGACAATTTGTTCGTGCATTTGGCTAGCTTGGAATGATGTTTGTTTTAGGGGGAAGTGGCCAATCTTGATTCAATTGCGGCTCATATCAAGTATTTGTCTTGGTGTTGGTTTGTTTATGGGGTGGGTAGAGACTCTAGTTAGTCACCGCCGTCATGGTGGAATAACGCTCTTAATTGTATCAACAATTTCTGATTCCATCTTATTAGTGCTCTTATCAATGAATCATTGCTTATCGAAAAAAAATTAAAATGCAACAAATTAGTTTACGGTGGATTCTCGCAACCTTATGCTATATGCTTGAATTTTTATTCGATTTTTATTTCTCTCTAAATTCAATTGTACTTTTTGCTTTGATGAGAGAGAAAAAATTGTATTACTATAATTTTAGTCTACGTTCGGTATTTTGTTGCCACAATTTTTTTTTTATAAGCAAATGTTAGTGGGGTGGGGGAATGTTGGTTTCCGGAGTTTGAACCCTGGACCTCCTTTTTGCAACTTTGCAACTCATTCATGTCTCTTAGCTCTGCAACAATTAAATTTTAACAATAAACACCGCCGGTTAGGGTGCCTTTATCGCTTGTTTCTTAAAGTTATTGCATCATATGGTTATTCTATCATTTAAGATGCAGCGTTAATGTTGGTCTAAGTTTTTTTTTGACAACAAAGTTGCTCTAAGTTGGTTCGTATTTGAATTGTCCTCTGTTATAATACCTAATGTTTTTAATAATTTTACATGCTTACATGTCCAAAAAGGTTTTTATTTTCTCATGGTATATGATTGCGATAAGCTTTTCGTCTTATCAATCCAAAGGTACTCTCTTGGTTCATATTTCGTAATTTGGTTGCTGGGTTGAAGAAAAATTCCAGGTGTGGGAAGTTCCTCAAGGTGAGAAAGTATTTCATAATATTTAGTAACTTAATCGATTTTGGCTAAAATCATGGTGAGAAAAATTCCAGGTGTGGGAAGTTCCTCAAGGTGAAAAATTCCAGGTGTGGGAAGTTCCTCTCAGAGAAACTCATGGTTCAAGGTCAACTTCTTCACCATGCATGAATATTTTGGCTAAACAACATTAATTTTTTTCCTGGGTTTTTTCTCAAAAATCAAATATTAATTCACAAATGCCTCCCTTTTTGCGTTGTCACCTAACAAGTTAGAAGGGTAGTACGTAGTGGCAGTGCAAAAATCGTTTCCAAGAATGACACAATCACAAAGGCTAAACTAGCCGTTATGTCATTGATTGGACTCAAAACAGCTAACTCGCCTCCACCCGATGTATTAGGCAACAGTTATTTTGCGCTTAAACATTTATTTCGCCTGGTATAAATTTAACCATTACTACTTTACAGCCAAGCTCTGCCGAATTTTACAGCCAACTCTCAGTTTCCAATTATTTCTTGTTTTTTAGGTCTCGTCTTTGTCTTTTCGTTCCTTGAGTCTTGTTTTCTTGCTTTCCTTACCGTACCTACCCCATCTTTAATAAGTCAGCTCACCTGATTTTTACCTTATGTGGGCGAGGACTAACTTTTGCCTTATAATTACTGCAGGTTAGGGTAGATAAGACACCCACCCACCCACCAAGGACCCTCAGTACACCCTCGCTCTTTGAAGAAGAACCTCTCTCTGATCTGTTTTCCTCAAGCACACAAAGAGATAAAGGCAAGGCCCAAGGTTACTGACGAGTAGGTATATATATTAGTAGTTCTTAGCCATCTACCTCTTCCAAGCAGTATCTTCGCCCATTGGGAGAACTCAAGTGGCCGAGTTGAAAACATTCCTGTTCAAGCAATTGTCTACTCAGTTGAGGTGCTTGAGACAATTATGATAACGCCCATCAATGCAGAGATTGCTCGATCGACTACAAAAGAATTTGAGACTCTTAGGCCTAAATAAGATGAGCTCGCCCAAAAGATGATGAACTATGCTTCAGAAAGAATTCAAATGTACACTAAAAGCTCTTCCCTCAACAATGACCTAGTCAAAGGCCAAGACGAAATGGCTGAGGCCAATAAGTCTTGGGATCGGTTGCGCCGCTTGTTGGAGGAAGATTCTAGGCCACCAACAATAGAAGTTGAGGAACCTCCTCAACATCATACAAAGACCTAACCTGTGATTGAAGATCATACAAAATATGACTATTGACTTACCATAAATAAAACCACAATGATATAGAGAAATCCGTGATACAATGCTATATAGAATCCCAAAATGCATGGTACCCAAAAAATGCTGGAAGGACAGAAAATGCTCTATTTAGTTACAACTGGGCATTAGAAATGGTTATTATGGATTAAAAAATGGGTAAAACTAAATCAACTAAACGCGCTATTAGAAATGGTGACCAAGATACTGTCAAACAAAAAAAGGAATGACCAAGCTATATAGATTGAAATGAAGTAAACAATTATAACAGTCAAAATACTGGAAGGAGAAGTTCTAAACCCATCTAAAAATGATAATCATCATCAATAACATGCTATTGATATAACCATTAAGAAAATGTTATAAGGTCTGCATGCATAACCCATATTAAAGAAATCATTTGCTATCGATGTGTGGAAATGTGTCTATCAGTTGATAAGATTTGGGGTTGAGATCAAAGTTCATCACCTACTTCCACTTGACCATTTTAATGAACCATGTTTTTATAGAAAAGAAATTGAATTCTTGAGTTAGCATCTGCATCTTCATAGCATTATGGATAGCATCTTAATTATAGAAGAGATGGGTTAATGTCCTAGAAAACTGTGAAAAAATAGGTTGGTTAATGGCTTAAAAAACTTGGTTAATTGGTGTTGTAATGTGGTTTTTGGCTATTTTTTGTTAGAAAACTTTGGCCGAATAACATTACTCAAGATTATTGTATACACCTTAATCTTTCTTTACTAGTGATGAGATTCTTTAAGAGTGGCACTAGTGCAAAAAAGGGATTTAAAGTCAGGCGAAAAGGGGATTTAAAGTCAGGCGCCAGCGTGACTTCTATTAAGTCGACTTTGTATGTCAGGAGTTTTAAAGTCAAGCGATGGCCTGACTTCGTAAGTCTGATTTAAAGTTAAGCATTTATTATTGCCTGACTTCGTAAGTCTGTTTTAAAGTCAAGCATTTATTTCGCCTGACTTCATAAATCTGATTTAAAGTCAAACATTTATTATTGACCGACTTCGTAAGTCTGTTTTAAAGTCAAACATTTATTTCGCCTGACTTCGTAAGTCTCTTTTAAAGTCAAGCATTTATTTCGCCTGACTTCATAAGTCTGTTTTAAAGTCAGGCTTTAGTTCCGCCTGACTTCGTAAGTCCATTTTTTTTTAATTTTTTTTTATTTGGTAGCCTTAATGTATCCCCATTCATTCAAACTCACGGTTTTCAATATAACCAGTCCATTATAACAATAAAATGGATACAACATGCAACTTAACTTCTAGATAATTATCAATACTAATAAACTAAGTTACATTAAATACGCAAAATGCAACTCATCTTGGCCTTTATAACAAGTGCTTTCACTTTAAGATAAATGATTCATAGTGGCCTTATTTTGCAATACAAATGCATAATACTCAATCACAAGTATTAATAGATGTAACAAACATCAAAATTCTTGTAGGCCATCTCAACATGACTAAAATCCCTAAGCACAAAATTCTCCCAAAAGGATTAGACTTTGCAATACAAGTAATTCCAAAGACACAGATAGATAGTTCCTCTGTATCTAGAAGGAGCATTATTCAAAATTGAAGCTACTTCTATAGAAAAAACAAGGGAACCTTCCACAATTAGCAAGCATCCTAAGCGAGGCATGAGTAAGCCAAACTCTTTTCCTCGGAAAGCTCTTCTGCAGTCAAGTCCAACTTCTTCCTTGAGAACTCGTCGATCGATAGTCCTGGGTAAAAAATTAGAGATGTTATGTCAGATCAAATGCATTCATCCAATTCAGAAGTATCTATAGTGTGCTTGGGAAAAAGTTCACCTTCAAAGTTCAATATCCTATTAAATGATCTAATCTTACCTTGAACTATTTTCCATTCTCCATTGGCACAAGTGACAGGGAATGAATAGATAAGTCCAGCTGGTACATTGTAAGAGCCATCAGAATATACTCCCATTGATACAAAGGTGCCCTGATATTGCAATGGAAAGAAAAATAAGCTGAGCTGGAGACATGTACAGAATCTGAGGAAAATAAATACAATTCATGTTAGTACTCAGTAATGTATTATAGAACAAAGATATAGGAAATATTATACTTATAAGTACCTAAGGATATAAGAGCCACTAATTAACAACTATTACTTTTGTCCATATTTTGGCACTAATAAGAATGTAAAGCAGCTAATTTCTTCACTAGTTAGATCCCAAGCTTCGGAACACAAATAGGACCATGTCAATTTCACATATTCTTATCTAGTCAATGACCAAACAAAGAAAAATCAGAATCACAAAAGGCAATTTTTTTCACAGTTTTCCAGCCAACTTCCAGAATTGCATTGGCACATTATGGAATGACAAATTCAATGACACTTTTCATGGTTTGCAAGCAAGTGGCAAATATATATATATATATATATATATATATATAAAATAGGCATGTGGATCTATTAGACTTGATATGAAAGTATGTAAAAAAGACTTAAGAGTTTCACACTTGGAAGTGGAGTTTATCATTGTAGAAAAACTCATCAGAGGAGAGGAGAGCTTCTAAAAGTTCAAGAATGTGAAAAATCACAAAATTTACTTGATATAAATTAACATCACACTTCATTATACCACCAAAAATCTTAACTAAAATTGGAGCAATGTGGCAAAATGGTGACAACTCAAACGATTTTGAAAAGGAAGGTGGACATGACCTTCTCACATGTTGCTTACAAAAATTAAGTAAAAAAATGAATAGGATCAAACTAAAGATGTTATCAATGGACAAAGAAAAGCCATAAATTACTGATTTAAACAATGAATAGGTATATAACCAAAGCTATCTTTCAACCTTGCAGTTTCAATTACCATTGCAATAGCAATCACAGCATGCATAATCAACGGAGTTGCAACTCCATAACTTTGGTAGCTACTCAGAGCATATGGGTTAGTGTTCTTTCTGCAGTTTCTCCCAAAGGTATGGCACCATTCTTGAATTGTTTGATCCATGTGCCCAAAACAACATCTTGTAATTTAAAAGAGCTTGAGTATTCTTTCCTGGTGAAAAGAAAACAAAAATGTGGTGTTGGCTATCATATCTGAAAAGAAAAATTAGTTGAGAAATGCATCAAAAGGCTTGTAATAACATAAGCAGAAATCAAAATTAGAAGCTAGGCATTACTCATAATTTTGATTTGCATGATACCAAACATAGAGTTTAATAAGTCAAATTAAACCAAGTAATAGAAAGATTCATAAAATCAAATTATATTAAATTGCTATGAACTCATTGGTAATACTTTTAAAATTATAATAACTTTAGTAAAGTACCATTGATTGCCATTTTGGCATCTTTGTAGCTATGACTCAGATATTTGGAAGCTATGAATCAGATACCAAGTCAGGTAGACTATAGTTTTCATCGGCCAATATGAATAAGGCATAAGCTATTATCACGTAAAGGTTGAATAACCACCAAAGTTAGCATATGATTGATATGAAGAAGCCAAACTACTTACGGGAAGCTAGCAAATCATTTTCTTTCTGCATAACCTTCAGACTTCAGTGGCCCCTCAAAGAGCTCAATTCGACTATGGTCAACATTTGTAGCATACCTGCATTGCAATAAAACACAGTCACCTACTTTCTAACGCTATCAAAGCATCTATTCTCATGCAAGAACAGTTTGAGACATTTTAAGGAAGCTGAAGCACGTATATATGATCAAGGGAAATACATCCCATCAAAAAATAAAATAGAAAAAGATTTATGGACAACAGCTGGAGAATGGAAAAATCAAGAGGATGCCACTATTGGTACAATAGAAATCACAATCTAGTGCAAAAATGACATTAGAATTAGACATTTAAAGTCAGGCGCTCAGATGCCTGACTACATAAGTGACGCGGTGGCAAACTTGTAATTAAAAGGAAAAACTCGCGAGTTTTAAAGTCAAGCGGATACACGCCTGACTTCTAAAGTGAACAAATAGGGAAAAAAGTAGACTTAGAAGTCAGGCGTGTATTCGCCTGACTACATAAGTGACGCGGTGGCAAACTTGTAATTAAGGGTGAAATTATTTGTTTCTATTTTAATACTTTAGAAGTCAGGCGTGTATTCGCCTGACTTCTAAAGTACCAAAATATAAAAAAATAATTTCAGTTATGCGTATACCCTATCTCTCCACTTCTGAGAACCCTTCACTCTCAGCCTCTCACTCCACGAAGCCTCTCACTCCCAGATCGAACTCCATGAAGCCTCTCTCTCAGATCGAACACGCTTCCAGATTCTTGCTCGGAATTCATGGCTTCTCCCTCAACGCACACGCTTCTCCCTCAACGCACACACCTCTCTTCTCCTCTCCTCTCCTCTCCTCTCCTCTCACACGCCTCTGCTAGGGTTTGTTGATTTCGTGAGCAAACTTGATGATTGAAGTTTGGAACAGCTTCAATCTTCCACCACGAAGCTTCGAACGCAGGTTATACACAAAACCCCTTTGTTTTGCTTTACTAATTTGAGGTTTCGCAAAACCCTAATCTTCGTTTTCGTGAATCTCAGGTTCTTGATGCTGGGTTTTCCAACGAACAACAACACGAAGGTAATGAAACCCACTCTTCACTGTTTTCTTTCTTATTTCATTTTTGGAAATTGTAATCAGGATGAGCATCAAATTAAACCGTTTTTTTTATGGTTCGTTGTCTTCAATAAATCTAGATCTTTGATTGGTTCTTCTGATTTTCTATTTGGTAAGCCATGTTATGTTGTGTTTTTTTTATGGATGCTCAAGTTTTCTATCTGTACTCTTCATCTTAGTAGATTTAGGGTTATAACTTGTGTTTTGTTGAATTTTTAACTTGTAATTCGATTTTATGGTTATTATTATTTTAATATATGAATTTATGTGTGTTAGAATGGTTTTGTGGATTGGTCTAACTTGCTTCTTGCCGTGTAGGGTTGTGATTGACAACAATGCTTGTGAAAATGCTACAGTTATTCAGGTAAACTCAATGCTTTCCTCTGCTTAGATTTTTACAAAATAAAATTAGTTCACAGGAAGAAATAATCTTTCTTTTTTCTTTCAATTGTTCTTTTAAAATCCTTGATTGTAATTTTCCCTTAGGATTGTTTCCAAGTTAATTTTAATAATTTAATTTTTCAAGTATCTTGTTATTCATGATTGAAATATCCTTCCAGGTTGATAGTGTCAACAAACATGGGATTTTCCTTATAAAATTTAATAATTTAATAATTTAATAATTTAATATCCTTCACTCTCAGAACACTCTCATGAGAACACCGTCCTTTTTCGCGAATCCTTCACTCTCACGCCGTTCTCCGCCCTAGCTTCCCTTCCTTTTCCGTTTCTCTCTGGATCCAGATTCTTCTTCTGGAGCGATTCTTCTTCTCACTGGTCCAAGCACGATTTGAACCCTAACCCTCTGAAACGATTTTATCCCAGGTACGATTTGAAATCTCTCATTGCTTCTCACTGTGATCGTTCACTTCTGGTTCCCTTTCGTTTTTCATTTCGTTTTTCTTGGGTTCATCTTCTTTGTTTAGGGTTTGTGGGATTTGGGAATTCAGAACTGAGTTAGGGTTTATGAGGTTTTAAAACAAAATTTGGGAATGATTTTGTAGTTTCTCTGTTTTAGGGTTTATGAGGTTTTAAAACATAATTTGGGAAACATTTATACGGTTTAGGTATTTGATTTGGCTGTTAACAAGTTTATTTGTTTTTATTTTTTTTGTTTTCCTAGGGGATATGTATAATCATAAGACTCCACTATGGAAGCGAGCTGAACTTCTTCACAAGGCTGCTGCTATCTTTCGAAGGAGCACAAAGCTCCAATTGCTGAGTGCCTTGTGAAAGAAATAGCAAAGCCAGCCAAATATGCTGTTACTGAGGTGCATATTCAAGTGTTGTTTAGGAATATACTATTACTGAGAAATCATGAACATAACTGAATTTTTATTTTATTTTTTGCCACGAAGGTTGTAAGATCAGGAGATTTGATTTCTTACTGTGCTGAAGAAGGAGTAAGGATTTTAGGAGAGGGAAAGTTCTTGGTATCAGATAGTTTTCCTGGAAATGAAAGAACAAAATATTGCCTCACTTCCAAGGTGAATTGGCATGTGTTACCTTGTCTTGCTGTCTCAAAAATTGCTCCTGCACTTATTACTGGAAATTCCATTGTACTCAAGCCTCCAACTCAGGTAATTATATCCTTCATTAAGAAACTCTTCAATGTCACTACACATCAGATTCATACTCTTACCCTATCCAATTGTTCTTGTCACAAAAATCCATTTATGTCAGAATCTTCTAGTCTTCTAATTAACATGATTCATTTCCTTCAGGGAGCTGTTTCTGCTTTGCATATGGTTCATTGCTTTCACTTGGCCGGCTTTCCCAAAGGCCTAATTAGCTGTGTTACTGGCAAAGGCTCAGAAATTGGTGATTTCCTAACAATGCAGCCAGGAGTGAACTGCATAAGGTGATAGAATAGTAATTAATGTCCCCAATTTCCCATGTGTGATTTTACCTTTACTGAATTGTAACCTTATGATACGTCAGCTTCACTGGTGGAGATACTGGCATTGCAATTTCAAAGAAGGCAGGCATGATCCTTCTTCAAATGGAATTGGGAGGAAAAGATGCTTGCATTGTACTTGAGGATGCTGACCTGGATTTGGTTGCTGTAAACATCATAAAAGGTGAGACTGAATGAGGCTGTACAAGCAGCTGCTCAATATGAGGAGCCCATCCAAGTATGCTGATTAGTCCAACCTTATGGCTCTGAGCGAGTTTACTAGTACTTAATATTAGGTACATTAGTTATGTTTCTTTTTTTATGCTTAAACTTCTGCTGTAAGATTAATTTGACTTGCAATGCTTAAGCTTCTCCATATATATTAAGAATTCATGAAGTAGGTACAACTAAGTATAGAAGTGTTTGCTTTGGTCTGGTCTTTGAAACTTTATTTCAATACTTGACAATATTTCATTTGTTCATACTTGACAATATATTTCTTTCTGTTTAACTAGTCTGAATACTTCAACAACTGTTTGGATGATCTCCTTTGGACTTAGTGGAGCTGTAAGGTGAGCAGCTATTCTAAACTTCGACAGTTATGCAATAAACTCACAAATTTTCTGAAGTGCATTCTCCTTTTCATATATACAACAGTTTTCAGCTACATCAGTTTTTTACTCTTCTACTCCTTTTTTACTGATCAAAGTTTTTTACTTTTAAGTTTTAATAATCTCTGTCTGTTGTTTTTGTTAGTTTTTTTTAGAAAATGCACCTGTCTATATCATATGGTGACAAGTGAGAGAAAGAGGAAGAAAGAGCATCAAATCATTAAGCAATAGAGTCAGAGAAAAACAGCAGCAATATGGCTTCTGGATACCAGTATTTCAAGTCCTTGCCAGCTTCAACCTTCTTTTATCACTTGTGGTTTGTGTCTGTCCCATTGATTTTCTGTCACAAAAAAGGAAACAATTCTAGCGGTTCCTTGTATTTGACTATCATCCATCTTTTGCTATTATGTTATACAAATTACAATTTACTCTTTTTCTTTCTTTCAATACAGCCAGGCTATTGTGTTCAAGAGTATAGTGGGCATAGTTCAGCTATTATGTCCTTTGATTTCCACCCTAAGAAGACCGATATTTTCTGCTTCTGCGACAGTGAAAATAAAATACGGTATTGGAACATTAGTTCATCCTCTTGTACCCGTGTATCTAAGGTTGGCCAAACAAATGCATTCTGTCATTTCCTTTTCGAACAATTTCACGCGTCCCTAATATTCATGACATTTGATTGTTTCAGGGAGGTAATTCAAAAGTGAGATTTCAGCCTAGAATGGGACAGTTACTGGCAGCAGCTTCTGATAAAGTAGTGTCTATTTTAATAATTTAATTTAATTTGTTTTTTTGCAGCTGCTGAATTCACAGTCTTGAAATTCTGGTTTCTTTATAAAATTGTCTGAATTTTTCCAAGTTCTAGTACAAATTCGGTTTCAGCATCTTCAAATAAAGGTGTGGGTCTCTATGGGATCAACTTGCTGATCTATGCAGTGCTGATCTTTCAATTTTTAACGGTATCTCTATGTCTTTTATTTTGATAGGCATTATCTTTGTCTTTATGTTGCGGTAACAATTGTGTTGGGATCTTCTAATGGTGATATATTTACTTATTCTTCTTCCCTAACTGTCTCTAATGCATCATGGTTTTATTACCCCAAACACTAAAATAGTGATTTTCCATTATTTTGACATTGTTTTTCCTCCGAGAATTGATTATGGGCCATGAAGAATCTTAAAGAAACATACTTAAGTGTTTATATAAACGAAGTCTCCAATTGTTGTTTCTTGGTGAAGTGAATAGTTGAGGTTCATTCGCTATTGTTTGAAAGTTGATTTTTCTGTGTTCTTTGGTTTGTTTCCAGATTCTGGTTGTGTTTTCACTTGTGGGGATGGCTCTTTCGGTCAACTTGGGCATGGGGATTACGCCTCACACGCTTCCCCTGTAAATGTGTCATACTTTGTTGATCAGCCTGTTGCAAAGGTAGCATGTGGCATGCATCATTCCCTTGTCTTGTTGAAAGGTATTGGATTGGTTTACGTTGTTACCTAGATTGATTGCTTTAGTTTCTCTTTCATTAAGAATGTATGTTTATCCCTCACTTTGTGGTGCACAGGTTGTCCATTAAATCAAGTTTATGGATTTGGCTCTGGGAAGCGAGGTCAACTGGGTGTCTCTAAAGATAGAATTAAATCTATTAATCTTCCTAAAGTTATTAGTGGCTTTGAAGATGCGGAAATCATCGACATTGCCGCTAATGGAGATCACAGTGCTGCATTATCTGGTAAATCCATCAGTTCTTCCTTGCATGATGTCTCACATTTTTCTTAGCAATAATTAAGATAAGCTAAATCATCTGGTGGAAATTCATACACTAAAGAATAGTTAATAGTTAATCTTCTCTAATAAACACTCTTTTGGTTGTTGTTGCATCAGTTGATGGACATCTTTACACCTGGGGAAAAGGCTTTAAGGGATTTGAAGATTCTCACATTCCGCAGTGTTTGAATTCTACATTGAATTTTACCAAAGCCACTTTGGGATGGAACCATGCTTTAGCTATGACTGGTATTTATTGACACTATATACCTAAATTTTTTTATTTCCTTTCTTCTGTCACTTATATGTTTAAGAAGTGTGCATTTTTGTTTTTAAATTTGTTTCAGATGAGGGAGAGGCCTATATGCTTGGTGGCCCACCTTGGAGTGCTTAGTGATATTCACAATGTAAACCCAGCTAAGCAGTTACTAGGTAAGACATCATATTACTGATATTGCTACAGTTTTTAAATTTGTTTTGAGTTATTTAGAACCTTTTAAGACATCATATTTAGATAACACTGTTTCTGTGTGTTGCATTGGATATACACTATGATCTATCCATTTATACTAGTTTCTTCTTCTTTGTTTCTTCTTTGTTTCTCTTCGTTTCTTCGTTTGTTTCTCTGCTAGGGTTCTTAAAAATCAACACTGATCTTGATGATTTCTATCTTTCAGGTGATGATTCTTGTAGATGCGAGCTACAACATCAATCACAAAGCTAGGAACTCGGCTTATCTTGCGTTTTCTTTCTTCGTTGTTACTGTTTGTTAGATACTTCCATTTTGTCAGATATACATTATACATATACAGAATAGGAAAATTTATTTACTTGTTCAAATCATGGTATTTCAATTTCAGATGCAATGTTCAAATACTTTGCTTATCTAATGGTGATTAGCTTTGGACATTCTGTTTGCCTTGTAATTTATAGTAGTAATGCCTTATGTGTGTTTATCTTGATTCTTTTGTGATTTTTGCATTTGTCAGCTTATGCTTGTTTTAAATTAAGTTTCAACATAATTGTATTTTCTTTCTCTCTATTTTGTAGTTGAATTTTCTTCCAGTGATTTTTTTTCGTAGTAATGAACCATATGTTGCCACTTCCAGTGGCTAACAAATAATTTTTTTTTTACAAAAAAATGAACTTTTAAAGTCAGGCGGAACTAAAGCCTGACTTCAAAACAGACTTACGAAGTCAGGCAATAATAAATGCTTGACTTTAAATCATACTTACGAAGTCAGGCAAGAATAAATGCTTGACTTTAAATCATACTTACGAAGTCAGACAATAATAAATGCTTGACTTTAAAACAGACTTACGAAGTCAGGCGAAATAAATGCTTGACTTTAAAACTGACTTACGAAGTCAGGCGAAATAAATGCTAGACTTTAAAACTGACTTACGAAGTCAGGCGAAATAAATGCTTGACTTTAAATCAGACTTACGAAGTCAGGCTATCGCTTGACTTTAAAACTCCTGACATACAAAGTCGACTTAATAAAAGTCAAGCGGGCGCCTGACTTTAAATCCCCTTTTCGCCTGACTTTAAATCCCTTAATGTAAATGGTAAAGAAGCAAAATTAAAAATGTCAAATATCTCACTAGTGCAAAATCAGGAAAAGAATTAGACATTTAAAGTCAGGCGCTCAGATGCCTGACTTTATATGTTGACGCGGTGGCAAACTTGTAATTAAGAGGCAAAACTCGCGAGTTTTAAAGTCAGGCGAATGCACGCCTGACTTCTAAAGTGAACAAATAACAAAAAAATTAGACTTTTAAAGTCATGCTATCAGACGCGTGACTACATAAGTAGACACGGTGGCAAACTTGTAATTAAGAGATAAAGTTTTAAAGTCAAGCGAGACACGCCTGACTTCTAAAGTACTAAAATATCTTAATTCTCCCACAGCTCTCACAAAACACTCTTCGCTCTCATACCTCTCATTCGCAAAAAATGCTTCGCCCTAACATTCCTCCTCTCTCTTTCCCCCTCCGTTCACCGCCCTCTCTCACATCGCGAACGACAGCCACCGCACACCAACAGAACCGGCACCGCACCGGCCACCACCTCGAAAACCACCATCAAACCCTCTCATGCTATCTCACCAACAACCACCGCCATGACAACCCCCCTCCATCCTGGGAACCACTACCGTCAAACCCGTAGATCACCCTCAGTCGCCGTCCCAAGCGTCACCGGCCACCACCTCGAAAACCACCAGCAAACCCTCTCACGCTATCTGACCAACAACCACCGTCGATATAGAACAGCATGTTTTTCCCTTAGATCTGATGATTTTTGTTGCTTTTTTTGTTCAGGGTATTAACGATCGTGAGACTGGACGATCAAGAGGTAGCGGTGGAGGCGGCGGTGGGGGTTATGGAGGTGGTCGTCGTGAAGGTGGATACATCACTATCAACGAACAGTAATTTGATCGATTATTCGTTTGCATTTCTTCCGTTTTGCTCAATCCGCGTTATAGATCTACCATTCGTATGATTTTCTTATTTCATTTTTAGGGTTTTCGTTGCCTATTTACTGTTTTCTCTTCTTCCCTTTGGGTTTCCTTCTTATCTATTTTCCAGATTAACAACATTTTTGGGTTTTTTTCGAAATTCTTCCACTAAACCTAATTTGGGGTTTTTACGAATTTGAGTTATGGAGTTTTTACGATTTTCAGTTATGAGTTAGTGTGATTAGGGATTTTAGGGATGATGACTTATTGTGTAGTGTTTTCTTTTTTCTTTGCAAAGGTTCTGTTAGTGGCAAAGGTTTTGTTATTTACAAGGGACATCTCTCAAGCATAGATTCATCTGGAACATCAGTAAGTATCAAACTATTGTTCTGCTTCATCAGATCTTTTGATTGTGTAAAAGCTAATGATTCTCAAATAATTGTTGCTGTAGATGAGATTGACTTGGGTTAGTGGAGACAAGGTACCTCAGCAAGTCCAATATGGAGATGGGAAAACAGCTACTTCAGCAGTCACTACTTTTTCACAAGATGATATGCACAGTGAGTAGTAGTTTTACTTTTCCCTCCTCATAACATAAGTATTTGTTTCATAAAGAAATTGGTCATTGTCTGCTATAATACTTCTTCTAGGGTAGATTCTGTCTCTGTTTCTTTTTGATCTTGTTAATATAAATTAGCCTTTTAAATTTTCAACTTTTAAATTGACAAGTTCAGCACTGCCAAGTTCTGCCAAGGATTTTGGATGGCATGACCCAGGATTCATTCATTCAGCAGTTATGCAGGACTTAAACCTTCAAGTACTATAGATATGGAAGGTATGAACTTCATGGAATAAATTGAGGATATATTTTGAGAAACAACCTTGTCTGCCATGTTAGATGCATGCATTAGTAATGGTAACTAGTTCAAAAATAATAATTTTGTACCCTTTAGATAAATCTCAGTACTTTTGATACCTTAATTTAAAAAAAAAAAACTTTTCGAAAATAACTTGGCAGGTAGGATACTTAATGAGTAGTGAAGCTGAATTGCAAGAATTTGTATTAGTGCACAAATTATTGCAAGAAATTGTGATTGTGGTTATGAAATAAGTTGATTTACCTTATGCCAATGGTGCAGTAATTCGGCTGGTTGGAGTGAACAAATCAAGTTTTCAACTCCACCTGCTGGAGGAGCAGATGAACTCAAATTCATTGCATATGGTGATATGGGAAAAACTCCTCTTGATGCTTCAAAAGAACATTACATTCAGGTAAACTCCTACTTCAGATATTCTAACATTTATTAGAATTCAAATACAAAATATATATTGTAAACTCTATCAGTTATCAAAGCTGAACATCTTGATCTTGTTTTTCAAACAGCCAGGAGCTCTATCAGTTATCAAAGCTATAGCCAATGATGTAAACTCCAACAATGTAAACTCAGTCTTTCACATTGGAGATATAAGTATGCAACAGGTTTTCTAGCAGAATGGGATTTCTTCCTTAACCTTATCAAACCAGTAGCCTCCAAATTTTCATACATGACAGCAATTGGGAACCATGAGAGGGTATTGCATCTACATTACTTAATGTCCTGTTAAAATTTAATGCACATATTACTTTATATAATGATATTTTAATATGAAAATAACAAAATAGGGTGTCATGAAATATCATTTCTGAACTTATTGTTTATATATTCAGGGATTATGTAGATTCTGGTTTAGTTTATGGTACTCCTGACTCTGGTGGTGAATGTGGAGTACCTTATGAAACATACTTTCCAATGCCAACTTCAGCAAAGGACAAGCCTTAGTATTCTATTGAACAAGGAAGTGTTCATTTCACAGTAATATCAACGGAGCATGACTGGTCAGAAAATTCTGAACAGGTAAAATAAATAAATCATTAGTTTGTTTCATATACTTCTAGTATAGTTAAATAATGCACTATATATATAACATTTCTATTTCAGTATGAATGGATGCAAAATGACATGGCATCAGTTAATAGACAACATACTCCTTGGCTAGTCTTCCTAGGGTAACTGAGCTGTGCATATTTTTACACCATGTGCTTTCTCAAATCTCAACTTCACAGCATTATTGGATCTATCTATTAACCAAAGATTTGTTACATACATACAGACATAGACCTATGTACACTTCCAACCCTGGATTGTTGAATACTGATCACAAGTTTATTGAAGCAGTGGAGCCATTGCTGTTTGAGAATAAGGCAAGAACATTAAGCTCCTTATAGAACATGATTATGTTATAGTTTCTTGTATTAACACTTGACTATATTGTGATCTTGAAACAGGTTGACTTGTTTCTTTTTATTTATTTTCATTTGATGTACACACACACACACACACACACACACACACACACACACACACATATATATATATAATCCTCTTGAATCATCAATTTTCCGTATTAGATGCATAAAATATCTATGATTTCATATTGCTTTTCCAAACCATACCTAACTACTTCTGCATATTGTGAATGAGTCTGCAGATTGCTTTCTGCAAATAATTTTACAGGGACAATACCAGAAGGATTAGGCAATCTGAAGAATATCACTCAATTGTAAGTGATATGATATGATACAAATTTTCTCCTCAGTTTTCATTTTATGTATTTTTTAAATTCTGAAATCACTTTGCATTTTCTGCAGTAGGATATATGGGAGCAGTATATCTGGGAAGATCCCTAGTTTCATTGGGAACTGGACCAAACTTGAAGGATTGTGAGTCTAGCTTATAGTTCATCCATGACCTTTTACTTGTTGAAGAATAAAGTAATGATATATAATCCTTAACAGTGGCATTTTTAGCTTATGGAATTCCCCAAAACAATGTGAAAAGAACATTTCTTCTGTTGAAGGTAAAAACTAAGAGTGGTAGTTTTCTTAGTCCATTTAAGGATTAAACTCTTGGGGGTCATACAGTCAGTGCAGACACAATAAGCTTTTGCTGCTTTTGCTGACTTTCTGAATGTCCTGTTCTTTACAGGCTGCATATAATATTGGGGGTCATACAGTCAGTGCAGACACAATACAAAATTCTATACTCGGGTGTCGGATGTCTCGTCCTGGACAGGTAAATAAAGAAGAAACAAATGAGTACATTTAGAATGAATATGTTACTCTTATATATGTTACTCGTCCTGTATTATTTTTCCTCTTAATGTCTTATTCTAATCTTATATATGTTACTCTAAGTTTAGGATATATTTCTCCCTTCTGCTTTTGTTACTTGCATCACATAATACAAAAAGATAGGAGCTAAAGCAAACATCAATCATATAAGTGAATTTGTTGATTTTTCTGTTAACTAAGTGGTTAATTTTTGTGTTCATTATCCATGTAGTAGCTATTTGGTGACACTTATGGGTTTGGTAATTCCTTGGAGTTATTAGGGTTGGCAATACTAGATGGATACTCTGTACTGACTTTAATTCCCTTTTTTGCACTAGTGTCTCCAACAAAATTCACCATATCAACCCCCTACACAACATTGACCCTAACCAACCTAAAAAACCCACATAAGAAATAGAAAACTAACTGACAGGAATCACACTTTACAAATCCCAGTTGCACCAATCTCAATCTCAAGATTAAGATTTGAGTCAACCTCCAGAATTAGAAATCTGTCACAGACTTTCTTTTTTAGTATCAATTTTGCTCAATTTCCTAACTTACTGCTCCTGTGTAACTCTTGTAAAAGAAAACATAAATAAGCAACTGTCAAACCCCTATAAAAGGAGAATAGGTAGAAGCAACAACAAAGTGAAAATAAAGAAATATACTAAAGCAAACATTAAACACACTTATGATTTATGACATTCAAATCAAAGAATGTAACAAAGCAATATAAAAGAATAGAACTTTAGAGCACTAAAATGAAAGATATCAACAGAAAGCTAAATTAGTACCAACAAAGCAATATAAAAGAATAAAACTTTGGAACAACAAAAATTTATACCAAAGGAAAAATTTATGCCAAAGGATAAATAAACAGAGAATAATGCACCTTCCCGAGGTTATTGTCTTATTCATGTGACCGTAATGCACTTCACTCAATATAAGTATTATATGTCATGAGACAGCATCATAAAAGAAGGGGGGATTGAGAAGGAGAGAGGTCAAAGTGTGATTTTATACATTCATATGAGTATTACATGTCCATTCCTTTGATCTTCTAAAAAAAATGTCGTATGTATAGTGTGTAACACCCCCTTCTAATCAACTAGAATTCAATTAATTTAAAATCAGAGCTTCCAAAAACCTTTCAGTGCAACCGCAAGAGGGTGCCACATTTAAACAAACAACACCGTATGATATTTCCAAAATTAATATATAAAGTCATAAAGTGCATAATACATAGCACCACAGTCAACTTAATATCCTGTTTAGCTTACGTCAACATCAGTATAAAAACATCGCAGCGGAAAACACCAAATTTCAACGTATTATGTTACATCACCAAATAAATAGTTTAATAACATCAACTAAATAAAACAGTAAGCTAAAACGCCCCCCGGTGCTACGTTTCAGAGCTGACTCGACCCACTAGAAAGAAGGTACTAGATCACCTTCACTCGCTATCACCTGCACGTTACCGACATGAGAAGCAACATAAAAGCAGTAGGGTGAGTCTCTTTACATAAATAATAACAGATAAGATCAACATCATATTACAAAAAGGCAACTTACAACACCAAATCACAGCAATAATAACATACACCATTACTTTACGTCAACCAGAGAACAACACCGAAAGTATGAATAATGCATGCAATACAACCCGACTCCTAGGGCATATGCATGTGGATCCATCATCACCAATAATTTGCCTTGAGGGCACTCACCAAAATAAGGCCGAAGCCTTCTGCCCACCAACAATTTATAATAAGGCCAAAGCCTTCTGCTCACCAATAATGCACGTAATTATGCGACGCCATGAACCATGCACCATACACACCCAAATCACCATAATTATGCAATAGCATGCTCACCAATAGTTAATCAGCTCACCAATAATTTTTTTTTTATTAACTTCACCAACACCAACGAAGGTCATAGACCCCACTCACCAATATTTATTCACACCATTTTATTTATATCACCATCATTACATCTCCAAATTAATTGTTCTAGGCCAGCACACCAGTTACACCAATAACCAACTAATTATACGGACTAAATTGTCACAAGGGACTAAAACAACACCAACCGTAGACAGCAAACAGCAACATTTTAAAATAAACAGCAAACAACAACATTTAGCAAAAACAGCAAAAGCATAATTAGGAAAACAGCAACAGCATAGTTGGAAAAACAGCAAGAGCTTAGTTGGAAAAACAGCAACAGCTTAGTTGGAAAAACAGTGACAGCAGCTTTAAAAATAACAGCAACAGCAACTTAGAAAAACAGTGACAGCAGCTTTAAAAATAACAGCAATAGCACTTAGAAAAACAGTGACAGCAACTAAAAAAAAGCAGTGACAGCACCCCTTTAAAAACAGTGACAGCAACTAAAAAAACAGTGACAACACCCCTTTAAAAACAGTGACAACAACTAAGAAAAAAACAGTGACAGCACCCCTTTAAAAACAGTGATAGCAACTAAGAAAAAAAAACAGTGACAGCACCCCTTTAAAAACAGTGACAGCACCCCTTTAAAATTACAGCAACAACGCCATTAAAATTACAGCAACAGCGCCATTAAAATTACAGCAACAGCACCTTTAACACACCTCAATCACCTAATTCCAACTCCAAATTATTTATGCAATACAACAAGCACCCAACAATCATCCTATTCTCATTCTCAATTTTATTGAATCAATACAACAACACCTAACATGCATAATTAATATTATATACATCTCAATACAAATCAATCATGGATTCCACACCAAACAACATAGGTTCATCATCAAACACCATAGATTCAACAATTTAAATTTCAACATAATATAAACACCAACAACAGCACATCAAATCAATCCATTAAACATCTTAAATCCTAACTCATATGAGTACTAATCCTATAGGTTATTAATAATGAAAGAGAGCCCCCTAACCTTTGGTAATTGAAGAATTCGCAAAGCTCCTAGCAATCCACCAAAATCACCAACAACCCAAGCTCTCATCTTTCCCTTAGGCTCCACGCGAAACCCCCTCCCTTGCCCTAGCACCGCCGCGCTCTCCCTCTCCTCTCTCTCAAGTCGCGACTCCTTCTTTCCCTTCTCTTCTCTTCGCAAGTTTCTTTCCTTCTCTCTTCTCTCTTTTCTTCGAATTCTTTCTTTCTTTTTGCGCAAATGAGACACTTGTCTCAAACCCTTGCTACATGCGCCTAGCCTAAGTCAATGGGCTTGCGCTTGGGCCAATCTTACCACCCCGGAATTACCATCACCACTCCCTTCAATTTAAATAAAAACAACATATTAATAAGTTAATATAATAATAATAATAATGCAACACTTAAATAATTTAATTAATTAATTAATTAAATTATTTTTGGGTGTTACATAGTGCACCAACTAATCAACTTCTTTTATACAGTTAAGACTTAGTTAACCATCAAATACCTAAATCATAGTATTCTCAGATTGGCAACAACAAAATCAGTTAAATGGCTAAATTCAATAAAATCCCTAAATCATAGTATTCTCATATTGGTAAACAACAACAAAATCAGTTAAATCCCTAAACCCAAAAATGTTAAAAATACAGAATTTGATTAAGGTGTGAAGAGCAATACATAAAGAGAGATGTCCATAGAGTGGTTTCCTCTTTCTTGTTTTCCATTCCGGTTCCTGTTAGGGTTTGCAAATCCTTCATGTTCTTCTAATATTGTGTGAGTGAATCCCTTTTCTCTGTTACGAACCGGAAATGAACACAAACAAGCAAAGCAAGATACATGTTAATAACAAGTTATACTCACATACAAAGAGAAATAAAACAGAGTCAGATTACAGTGTTTCAGTGACTGAAACAAACCCAGAAAAGAAAAACAGAGGGAAAGAGGGGAGAAAGTACTTGTTCTCAAGGTGAGAACCGAAGCTGTCCATAGCATCTTCAAGGCGTGAAGATCAGCAGCCCAGAAACGTAAAAAACAAGGTCAAAATCATCTCAAACAGCAACAGATCTTCAAACAAATTAATAAGGCCAAAGTGTTTCAGATTCTAAGCTTTTATACTGAGGGTGTAAAATTACGAGGGAATCGAAACAGGAGATTTCGATCAATATGGTAATTTGACCGCGTTACAACAAATATATTAAATAAATATATATGTGTATACGTGTGTGCATGTGAGAGGAGAAGAAAAGAAATTAAATGAAAGAAAGGGAGAAAAGAGAGAAAGAATGCGAGAGAGTTACAGAGGAGAAAAAGAGAGGAAAGGAGAGAAAAGAAGAGAGAGTGGCGTGCAACGACCACTAATCCCGGTAACCCGTGAGTTGACCACGCCAAAACACATTCAGGGCCTAGGGTGAGGGCTCATGACTTCTCTTCCTAGTATGCTACTTGTCGGGTCGTCACCCAACGCGATACATATGACAATACGCATCAAATTATCGAGAGTTAGATAATTTATATCTTTTCGATCACCAAAGGATCTATCACATAATAATCGGATAAACAATATCCATATCGATCTATAATCCGTTTTGAGGTATTCATAAATTAGGCCTCCGGCATTATAATCATATTCAATTGTCATATATAAACATATATATATTCAGTCAGTCCATCAGTCGGTGTACTCACACGCGTACTAGGGTTTCGGTTTTTCAATCAAATATGCTTTTCGAAGCTCTTTTCAAAAACCTGAGTTGAACAAGTTCAAAATACGGTTTTCAATAAGGCAATTTCTTTTTAAATGATTGAGAAAGAGATTAGAAAAGGTTCGGGATCAAACGGAGCTCCGGAACGAGAAATCGGGAATCGGTGACAGAAGCTCACGCACGGTCCATGCCCAGGGGCGCACGACCCGTGCGTGATGTACCACAATTCATACAGTCAACCCGAAGAGGGCGCACGGTCCGTGCCCAGGGGCGCACGACCCGTGCGGCCTGTTCTGTTACCGAATTCTAGTTTCTCATTCCGCTTTCCATTTCTCGCCCAAAGCGAATTCCGATCGTTCTCCAACCTGAAAACGGATTTAATAAACAACATTCCAGACCATATTCCAATGAAAGCACTAAAAATCACAATTTCATAAATTGTTCAACAATTCAATAAAAACCGTAAAACGCGATATTGTTCAAAAACGGTTTTCGGTTCCAAAATCTTTCGAAAATTGATAATTGCCTTATGACTCAACCCGATATAATTTCAAGACACGAAAAATATCCCTATCCGTGAGTAGAACTCACCCGGTTGACGATCCCGCGAGAAATCACGCTGGAACACGGACGGCCGGATTGTAACCACTCGAACAATCCCCGTAGTCACGTACACGCTCCTAGTGCCTCCACATCTGAACTCGATGGGTCCCACATGCACCACCAGTAACTCGATCAAATTCTCACCCAGATTTTTGATGAGCTTGAATCATCAACCTCTCTCCCTTGCAAATCACGAATCTGAGTTTCATTCTTCTGTACCAGCAGTTCTACAACCTTCAAATTACCTTCTAATTTCGAAATGCAACCCAGGACTACCTGCTTTGCAACCCTTTCAGAACATACATAATCCATAAGCATCCAAACCTCACCATTCATTTCACAAGAAGCTTAACATGCAATCAGCTGAACAAGGACATGCACAAGGTTGAAAACTCAGACTTTGGTCATCTTCCTCCTTTAAGTTTCAAACTGAGAAAGGATGGGATTGAGGGATAGAGTGAGAATCTGAGCTTGAGGCTTAGCTCATTGGAAAGGAAATTAGAAATGGATTGAGATGGGAGAGAGATTACTCACATGCAAACAGATTTGAGGCTGCCCCTCCTTCCTCCCTCCTTCTCCTTCCTTGCGCCCTCCCTCTCCTTCTCTCACTGTTTCAGAATTCTAGTTTTCAGAAATGAGAGAAAATGGCTAAGTGTTTCAGATTCTAAGCTTTTATACTGAGGGTGTAAAATTACGATTTTACCCTTCAGCTTAGAATGTCCATTTAAATTATGACTAAGCCACCGTTAAACGTAACATAGGATTAATTGGATAATTCCCTCGATTAATAATTCCCGAGACACGACTAACTATTCCCACAAATAATTAATCGGTCTTAGGCATTATAATTCGAGTCTTTTAAAAATTAGGGATGTTACAGGCAGAAATGAAAATAATTTAGTACAGAATTTTTAAGAAATGTCATTTTAATTTTTTTTAAGGGATTGATGACAGTGGCTGAAATGACCATGGTACCTTTAGGACAGAGACCATCTTAAAAATTTTCTACTAAAATATTTCAATATTATATCATTCAGTTATAAGAAATGCCAAAATAATGGTGATATAGACAATTTTTGTGCTTTTCTTTTTTTTAAAAAATGATTTTTGGGTTTGAAGAAATCATTTTGTCAAAAAAAAATTACAGCGAGTATAAAATGTAATAGTATAATTATTACTATTTATGTTGTATATAATAACTGGGTTTATTTTGGCGATATGTAATTGTTTCATATATTAGTATTGACTTTTCATTACACAAAATGATTTTGAATTTGTCGTAGAATATTCAGAATTGTATTTGATGAATTATGCTAAGTTAGTATTATACGTTGAGTTCATAAAATATGATTAGTGGCTTAATGTAACACCTTAAATTCACAACTAGGTGAACCAAAAGTATTAACATAATCATAAACAATCAGAGTATAACATGCTCATAATAATGGACCAAATAAAAACTAAAGCGGGTTAATTCCACTTACATAACCTTGACACTTTCGAAATAAGTACTTAAAGGGTACATATTCGATAAAATAAACATGACTATGGCCCATCTACAAGACAAGGTTATAAAATACTACATGACATTAGCAACATCTTGCTAATCTTCTATGATGATGTGGTCCTCAACTTGAAACCCTTGGCCTGGCCCATGAATTCCTCAATCAATACATGTGAATCTGAAAAACAGTCAACAATAAACAGTGAGATTACAAATCTAGGGCAGTTCTTTCGCACCCTCTCACAATTCCGCTCTCAGTGTTTTCCTTGTCTATGAATTGTTCTTGAGTGTGTCTTGTTCATGTCTGTGTTTTAATCTTGTCTGTGGCTTAGCATAATCCAAGAAATAATGCTAGGTATGCTTTACCCAATTTCAACGGAACCCCCAATTCGTATAGCTATACCGAATAATGCTTGGGCCCTAGCTTCAGGTTCATGACTGATCCCCTCCACTAGGTATGCTACATGAATCTCGGGATCGTCATCCCCATGGTATCTTTTATTATTATCTCGGACATTAAGTCAGTTACTAGACACGAGGTCGTATTCTTTCATCTTATTACTTGATCTTAGACACTTAGGTCTATTACTTGATACATGGTTGTGTTCCCACTCGATACAACAACTACTCGATTTATATTCAAACCATAACATGAACTTACTTATGTTGCATCATAACTATACCTTGCATGCTTGAAAAACCATTCATTTCATCAAGACATAAGCAAAACAACTTTTTAATCAATCAACGGATAATACTTACTTGAAATGTAACATATCTTTGTTCAATGATCATTGGGAAGGGTTTAGAAATGAATTGGGGGAAGTTTGGAATGTTTTAGTTTTAGAAAATAATCTGGGAATTGATTCCCAACTCTTGTGAATTGATTCCCAACTC
Organism: Astragalus membranaceus; assembly: GCA_039519185.1. Taxonomy (NCBI): domain Eukaryota; kingdom Viridiplantae; phylum Streptophyta; class Magnoliopsida; order Fabales; family Fabaceae; genus Astragalus; species Astragalus membranaceus. The sequence continues at coordinate 71,596,202 of CM076854.1, read as the reverse complement.
TTGGGAATCACAACAACCACTTCAAACAATCAAATTCAAGCCACAATTCATCAAATTGGCAACCAAATCAACTTGTATCATAACCTTCAATCACATAACATACACATCATGACATTCAAAACACAACCATAACTTCCCAATGATTCAAATTAAAGAGTGTTCATAATTCAATTAACATCCATCATAAATCAGTTATGGAGAACAACTCACAACCAACACTTGAAACAAAACTTCAATTCATCGAAGAACTCACTTTGATTGTCGATTCCAACACACAACATGCGAGAAATCCTAGCTTGGAGCATAAATTCGAATCTAAGGCATCAACATTAGGCTCCTATGGCTTCAAGCTCATCCCAAAACTCCAAACTTGATTTCCAAAGCTTTGAACTTCTACTAAGAACTTCACCATCATCCATAAACATCTATGAACCTCTAACAACTCTTCCTAAGCTCCAATTTGAGCTTCAACCTTCAAATCCCTAATTTTGAGCTTCCAAAAACCCTAACCCTTGAAACTTGATTTCCTCACTACAACTTAGCAATCAAACTCTTAATTGAACTTCTCAAACCTCCAAGATATAGAAATGAAGAAGAAAACTCAAACTCCCTCATTTTCTCCATGAAATTCGAAAATGGTAGAAAGTGAGAGAGTGAGTTATTGGTGATGATTTTAGTATGAAAAGGAAGAGAATGAGGAGGTGATTCTAATGGAGGAAAGAAGAAGAAGAACAAATCATGAAAATCTCACTCTTCCTCTTCTCTTCTCCCCCTTCGCCCTTCTCCCTCTCTTCTTCTCTCTTTTCTTCTCTTCTCTTTTCTTTCTTTCTTTCTTTTCATTCTCTCGAATCTCTCTCTCCCTTCATCCCTTTCTTTTCCTTTTTCTTTTATTTAGATTTTAACTAAAATTTCTCATGGGGTGAAAAGACCCTTATGCCCTTATTCTATCCCTAATTCCCCAACAAACCCCACTTAAAACCATATTTAATTTTAGAACCCAATAACCAACTTCTACAATTTATAATTATACACCCAATTAGTGAACTAATTTATTTCAAAAATCAAAGTAATTAAAATAATTACTTTGGGCTGTCACATTTAACACCAATTAATTCAATTGCCATCACAATTATTCACTAATCAATATAATTAAAATAACCAACTTATAAAATAATTGAAACAATTATTTTGGGGATGTTACATGTAACGCCCAAATATTTAATTAAAATTATTTAATTAAATATTTAGGTATCCAATTATTTATTTATTTATTTATTTATTTAATTGGTATAATTAAAATTAGGAGTTATATTAAGGTGTGGTATTCTATTAGGAAGTGGTGGCACTAATTAAATTGGGCTTAAGCTGAAGGAGAGCCCGCGATCCAGGTCCACTAGCCTAGGCGCATATTTAAACCTAAAAATTGGGGTTTTGTCTCATTTGTGCAAAAAAAAAAAAAAAGTTGCGAATTGAGGGAGAGTGAGAATAAAGAGGGGCGCGGCGCAACCAAGGAGGAAGGAGAAGAGGATCTCGCTTGTTGCTGTGTTCTGTTGGTGACTTCTCTCCAGGGTCTTCTAATCCTAATAATTAAGGTAAGGGTGAGACCTCTCTTTCACTATAATGGTGGGTATGATGGGTATTAGGGTGGGGGCTTAGACTTATATTGCCATGATCTTGCTTGATTTGTTTGAATTGGTTGTTGATTGATGAATTAAATTGATTACGGTGGTATGAATTGCATATGTGTTATTTGGTGAATTTGTTGTGTTGCTGAAATTTTGGGTCCCTAGGGCGCCATGGGCGTCAAGTGTTGTTGCTGTCCCTGTTGCAGAAAATGGCACCCTGTGCCTGGGCGCCATCCTTGGTGTGTTGCGTTTGGTGTTGGTGTTGCAGGAAATGGCGCTCTGTGCCTTGGCGCCGTGCTTGTCCATGTTGCCTGGAGTTCTGTTGCTGTTTTTGGCCCCCAGTGCATGGGCGCCGTGTCAGGTGCGTGTCCTGTGTGCCAGTGTGCTGTGCGTGTGTTCCTGTGTTTGGCGCCCTGGGTGTGGGCGTCGTGTGCCAAGTTGTTGCATTGCTGTTTTTGGCGCCCTAGGTGTGGGCGCCGTGTGCCAGGGTGTGTGGGAGTGTTGCTGTGTGTGTGGGTGCATGTTGCTGTGTCTTGGCGCCCTGTGCCTGGGCGCCACATTCTGCGTGTTGCGTTGCGTTCCCTGCTGTCTGGGCGCCATGGGCGCCAAATCCTGTGTCCTGTTGCGTTTTGTGTTGCCTGGGCGCCAAGGACGCCAGTTTCTGTTGCTGGCCAGTTTCCAGCGTGTTGCCTGCTCGGCGCCCAGTGCCTGGGCGCCATTTTTAGGATGTTCCTCAATTTTTCCCCGGTTTTGTTTTTGACATATCTTTTGACTCGGGTGTCCGTTTTAAGTGTTTCGAAGTGCGTTGTAAAGCTTATTCAGTTTCCTGCCGATATATTCTACTTTAAGGTAAAAACTATTATTTTTCTGATATTTTCTGGGCGCCTCAAGTGGCTGTCCCCGGTGGTCGTTGTTGTTGGCGTTGTAAAACTATTTCGGTGTTTAAAACCCCTTTTTGGTGTCCTTTTTGGTGTCGTGAAACTGGAGTAAAACCTTTTGGTGTAATCGGTAATCTTAGTGTCCCGGTGTCAATAATGATGTGTTGATGGTTTTGACGATAATGCCCCTAGTGGCTATTATTTTGATTGACGATGGTGTTGAGGATGAATAAAAGTTGCGGTCTTATAAGTGACGATGATGCCATAACGGCTATTAGCGATGATGATAGTAATGACGGTGAATGTTAGTGGCAATGATATGTGTGACGATAACCTGACAGGTGATGTGCCTTTTATTGGCAAATTGGTAAGTGATGGGTCACTAAGTTGATTGTGATTGTATGTGACTGTCTCCGGTGCATATCATGGTGCTTCATACATCTCATGTGCATAAACAAGTGACGATGACGCCATAAAAGCTATTTAGTGACGATGATTCCATAAAGGCTATTTAGTGACGATGATGACAGGTACCACATGCATACGCCCGTTGTGGTGGGTTGCACTTCATACATGTTCACGACATTGTGATGACTTGCAGTGATGACTGATTTGATGTTGCGATGTGGTTTATATAGCGTTGTAGCTCTAGCATAATACTTATCATATGCACTATTATATTGTTAGATGAACTCACCCTTTCTGTTTGAATGTCACCCCTATGCGGTAACGTGCAGGTGATCTCGAGTGAAGGCTTAGGTACCTTCGCTAGCTGAGTCTGGTCGTCTGCTCTGATACGTAGCACTCAGTGGGGAGGGAATGAACCTTAGTTCTTATGATTATTTGACTGTTGTAGTTGATGTTTTTATGACTTGCCGCTGCGTAGATGCTGAGTTTTTACTATGTTGATTGAATTGAGCATTTTGAGCTCACCCCAGTTGTGATGTGCTATGTATCGCATTATTATTGACGATGAAACTATTTTATATTGATGCATGATGTGGTGTGGATTTATGTGTGACATCCCGCGTGGTGAAAAATGATTTTTTTTTAAAAAAAAGAAACTCTGATTTTTAGTAAATAAGTTACCGGGTAGACAATGGGTGTTACATTACACGTAACATTTCTATTTTGGGGATGCTAACAACTTTCACACAATGTGAGGAACTCACTATGAGTTCATCATTTTAACACATCAATCCTTACTTTAAAAAAAATTCAGTCACAATCCACTTATCCATAGACACCGTGCAATTTCACAAAAGCAAACCTCAATCAATTCATCCTTTGACAGCTAGTCAAACATAAAACACTGTCAGCAATCACATCACTTTTAATAACAATATTCACGTTTGATTTGTTAAACGGAAGTCACATAAATACAATCTAATTGTTAACCTTCACAATGAGAGGTTGACAAACTAAAACCTTGCCACTATACTGAAAACTTGTGTAGGCATCATGGCTTAGGGACTGACACTCAACTCAATGCTTAAAACTTCGGTTTTTCCTTATTAGTCAATGCACTAATAACTTTCATTCCAAATTTTCTTCGCAACGGATAGAAAATTTGGGACATTACCTTTCGGTCCTCTTGGAGATACATCTAGTACTCTGGGCTAGACTCAGGAACAATCATTGTTCTCAATAACTCACATAGTGATAGGATTTTTATAAAACAACTTTCCATGACCTACCGGAGTCAACAATGACTCACACAATGATAGGATTTTATAAAATAATTTTCCATGACCTGTCGGAGTCAACAATGACTCACATAATGATAGGATTTTTATAAAATGATTTTTCCATGACCTATCAACTATCCCAAAATATTAGTATGATTGAATCTCCATACTCGTGAGTTAAGTCATAAACTCAATAACCATAGAATCCTAAATTATAAAACCAGTGCAAGGACCTTTGGGGAATCTTCTAGCCAGATGAAGTCCTACAAGACTGGTTATCCTTCTTGATAGAACTTGTCTGAAAATCTATCACTCATCCTTTCGGACCAATTGCCCTTTTAGGGCCTTAACTACCCACACACTAAGATACGAGAATCTCTATACAATAGAGATCTCACTGGTAAAGCATAACGGCCTCCCTAATCTAGGTGTAACCATTTACATTTGGATTACATACGGTATTGGGATAGTTGTAGCATCAAAGAAACGAGAAAATAGAAGAATTCTTTTAAGGAATCAAACGGGTGCACGAGTAGTGCATCCTGTGTTGATTCGGAAAACGAATGCTACCTATTTTGAACATTCCTTAGATTCTTCATCTTTTCGAATTCCATACACAATACCGATGAAATCATTACAACTGTCGTAATCAACCAAACCCGTAAACTTGGCCTATCCTTGGACTATCACCAACTTTTGGAACTTAGATAAACCAAACTCTCCCCTTTTCAACATTCAACTATGTGCCTAACCATTTAGGACTTTCACTAAATCTTAAGATTTTCCCAAGGGAAGATATCACTGCTAATGGCTATATCCGAAAATAGCTCTCCTTAAGACGCCAAAAGGAATTGTCCTAATCTGAGTTTTACCTGCTTAGTCTTACTCATTTGGGATTCACTACATACTTCTCATGCCACTCTAAAGTTTTCATTCTACTAGCACTTAGAGCTTAAGGCTTAGGTAGTGTAGGAGTACGTTCTGGAACTAGGGTACAACATAGTCCAAAATCCATTGGTATGTGTAGACAATTTTGTTAGCTTTCCAACGCATCCCGGAATACCTAAATCGGAGTTCCGGATCAAGAGTTATGGATAAAACAAGTTGGAAGACTAGCGAAAATTTCTCACAAAAAAACTTACATGCTCTCAATCAGAGAGTCGTGATATGGTCACTCCTATTGACATGAACTACTAGCCCCTTGTTGATAGGAACCCCACTCAGAGTTTTTGATAAGGTAACTAGTCAAACAAACACTGGGTGGTACTACAAGTGCAATGATAACTTACTAGTTCTGTTTCTTAACATTGTGTTTACCGTAGATTTTGGTAAACACCGCTAGTTTTCAGTTTGGTTTACTTGTGGGATCAACTAGTAAATCCCAAGACAGTTTGGTTAAAAGTTGTTTAGAAAATATGGGTTTCTTACGGGTTAAGTTTAAGAAAAGAAAGGAATTCAAAGTTTCTCGCGAAACTACTGAATTGTTCCAGAAGAAAAGAGAATTGCGTGAAGCGAAGAAAGCAAAAATGCAGGAAATGGAAATAAACAAAGTAAAATTGCATTAGAAAGATAAAAGTGGTGCACAATCATACATTGCTTCTCTGAACTCGTTTTTCGCTTTGACTTGGAAGTAGAGCGTGAGAATTTGTGTAATGAGTTTGTGACCATTTTCCTTAAGGAAAACTACTATATATAGGAAGAAAACTTAAACTGCCTAAAACTGCTAAGGAATTCAGAAACTATAACTGCTATATACAATTCGACCATGTAACTGCGTACGCCTTCGACAGCATCATTGCTCTGGTTTTTAACTAAATTCCTTGGCTTCGACCAATCTTCGTTTACTTCTTACTCGTCGAAATTTTGCCTTTAAACCCTCAATTTCATTAAGTCTTGGGCATAGTCGAAACTATTCTTCAAAACGCCTTCTCAATGTTAAATATCAACATTTCTTCTTTAAAATGACAAGGCAACATCGTTGACTGCATTTAATTGAGCCTGTCGAAAATGCAGGCTAACAAATTGCCCCCCAAAAAATGTCGTTTTCGACTGAGGCATAAACGAAGATAGAAAATGACGTTTTTTGGAACCAGAACTTAACAGTTTTATGTCAAGTTTGATGACGTCATTAACATCACGTAATGGTCCGCCTTTTGAAAGGTAGTGGGCCATGTTTGCATTGGAACTCCCCACTACATCATTACACAACTGTCAGTGTAGTGGGATACGCAAAAGCTTTCCCCCTCTTTTTATTCATTTTTTAATTTTTTAAAAGATATTGCTGCAAACGTAGAGCGCGGGGAGGAACTCCAGAAGGAAGAATGGGCTACTGTCGAAGCTTCGAATACCAAGATTTCTGAATTGCAAGCTCAAGCAGATCAAGACTATAAAGCCATAACATAGTGTGATGCTGCCATTGCCAAATACCAAGAAAAAACCAAGGCTTTGCAGCAAAAGAAGGCTTCGATTCAGAATAAGAAGAACTCCATTAACGAAGAAGCAGCTGTAGCCATTGAACATTTTGAGAGAGCCACTCAACACGAAGGTCGAATCCAAAAGCTCGTCGAAAGTGAAAACCTCATTGCTACAAGATTGGAGCATTCCAGGGGTGTTTTGCTAAGAATGAAGATGGATCTTCCACAAAAATGAATCCTGTACCTTGACTTTTTAGCTCTTTTTCATTTTGGTTCTTGTAATTTTGTCAATCTATTCGACAACATATTCCACAATGCATTTTGGCACTAATGCCATGTTTAGTTTCACTTCACTGTTTTACTCTTGCGCTATTTTAACTTCTTGCGGCATTGACTTATACCTTTTTAAGTACTTGCCATTTATATGCATAATTTGACCATCTGCACCTATTTCTTCTATTTCATAAGCGCCATTAGAAAAGACTTGTGAAATTTTAAATGGTCCTTCCCAATTTGGTGACCCCTTGCCCAAAACTCTATCTTTTTTGTCCATAGGCAAAATGACTTTCCAAACTAAGTCTTCTAAAGAGAAAGATTTCGACTTAACCTTTTTATTGTAGGCTTTAGCCACTCTTTCTTTTTGCCTTGTAAGTGTGTCTAAGGCAGTTAATCTTTCTTCGTCTAGATCAACTAATTCATCTAATATCATTTCCCAATAATTATCAGATGGAATTTCAAATTGTCTTTGAATCCTGGTTGATTGTAGACAAATTTCGACTGGCAAAACTGCCTCATGCTCAAAAACGAGTCTAAAAGGAGTAGTACTAATTGATGCCCTAGGAGAAATTCGACAAGCCCATAACACTTGGTCAAGAGTTTTATGCCAATTCTTAGGCTTTTGCCCAATATGTTTCTTTATCAAATTAATGATAATTTTATTGGCTGCTTCGACTTGCCCATTAGCTTGTGCATAGTATGGTGTCGAACCTAACAACTTGTAACCATTTTCAGCAGCAAATTCTACCATTTTCTGACCAATAAACACTGAACTTTGGTCTGTGGTAACGGTTTCTGGAATTCCAAACCTATATAAAATATGGTTTTGAATAAAATTGATCACCGCTTCTTGATTAACATTAGCCAAAGGAATAACTTATACCCACTTGGTAAAATAATCTATCCCAACTAGTATAAAACGACGGCCTTTCGATGACGTTGGTTTAATCTCACCAATTATGTCTAAGGCCCATCCTCTAAATGGCCATGGTTTTATTATTGAGTGTAACTCACTCGCAGGTACATGTTGCACTTACGCATGTTTTTGACATTCTTGACAATTTTTGGAGAATTCTATGCAATCTTTCAGCATTGTTGGCCAATACACACCCTGTCGAAATCAGAGCCATTTCATCTTGTGACCTGCTTGAAGGGACCCACAAGTTCCACTATGAGTATCAGATATTGCCAAGTATGCCTCACTTTCACTAAGGCATTTGAGTAAAACTCCTTCAGGGGTCTTTTTGAACAATTCATTTCCAATAATCACATAGCTTAAGGCTCTATACTTGGTTTTCCTATTAGTTATTCCTGTTGGATTTTCCAAGTATTCGACAATCTGCTTTCGCCAGTCATCGTTCAACATATTGCCAATAGCAAAAACTTCAAAATTTTCACTAAAACTTTTAGTATCACTATTTTCAGTAACTGGAGGTAATAATGCTTCTTCTGCCCCCCCAAATTTTTGTGTTGACAATTTCTCTAAAGAGTCTGTCGAAATCAATTTCTCTTTAATTTCTATTAACTCTTCGAGTTTCTCTTTGGATACCTTATAGCCTGAAGCAATTTGGGCCAACTCAATTGCCTCTTGATTATCAATTCGAGGCACATGCTTTATATTCACACTGTCGAAGTGTTTTAACAAAGCATTGGCAGCAACAAAATATGTAATTAAATTTTCTTTAATACATTTATATTCTTTTGTTAATTGCTTCACAACTAGTTCAGAATCGCCTTGGATTTCGACATTCTTTGCCCCCAAGTCTAACAAGATCTCAAGTCCTGTTATTAAGGCTTCATACTCAGCCTCATTATTGGAGCAAAGTTCTTTAATTTTAAACTTATATTTCGTTGGTATTTTCATTGGAGAAACAATTAGAATTCCAATTCCAGAACCATTTTTATGACTAGAACCGTTGAAATATAACTTCCAAGGATGAATATCCACTACATTTAATGTTGCTTCGACTAATGAATGATCGACAATAAAATCAGCAACAATTTGTCCTTTAATGGGCTTTAAAGGCTGATAGGTTAATGAATATTCTAATAAAACCAAAGCCCATTTACCAATTCGACTATGTAGTATTGGTTTCGCCAGCATATGTTTAATGATATCGTAATGCGAGTAAACATACACATCAATAGGCTTTATGTATTGCTTTAACTTTGTACAAGAAAAATACAAACATAAGCACAATTTTTCTATTGGATGATACCTAGTTTCAGCATTATTTAAAACTCTACTAAGGTAATAGATGGATCTTTCAACACCATTTTCATCCTCTTGTGCTAACATACTACCTATTGACATATCTGATGCTGCTACATATAATTTCATTGCCTTATTTCTAATAGGAGGTAACAAAATAGGAGGCTTCATCAAATATGTCTTGATCTCGTCGAAAGCTTTTTGATGTTCTGGTTCCCATCAGAAAACATCTTCCTTCTTCAGTCGAAGTAATGGCGAGAAAATTTGAGTCTTGCCACTTAGATTTGAAATAAACCTTCTAAGGAAATTAATCTTTCCTAGTAACGACTGTAATTCTTTCTTTGTTGAAGGAGCTTTTGTTTCCAAAATAGCTTTCGTCTTATTTTGATGGATTTCAATGCCTTTTTTGTGCACAACAAAGCCTAAAAAATCACCTGCACGAACACAAAAGGCACATTTGATTGGATTCATTTTCAATCCATATTTTCTCATTCTTTCGAATGATTGTCGAAGATCATCTAAATGACCATTTTCTGATGAAGACTTAACAACAATGTCATCTATGTTCACTTGCATAAAGTTTTCTATAAAATCATGAAACATAGAATTCATTGCTCTTTGGTATGTAGCACCAGCATTTTTAAGACCAAAGGGCATAACTACCGATTCATAAACACCTAATGCCCCTGGGCAACGAAACACCGTTTTTGATACGTCTTCTTCAGCAATAAAAATTTGGTTATAACCAAAATAACCATCAAGCATACTTAAATATTCGTAGCCTGCTGCTGAATCGACTAGCATTTCTGCCACAGGCATAGAGTATTGGTCTTTTGGTGTAGCATTATTTAAATCCCTAAAATCTATGCAAACTCTAAGAGTGCCATTTTTCTTAATAACAGGGACTATATTAGCTAACCAATCAACATACCTGGAAGTTCTGATGAACTTACTCTTTAGTAGCCTTTCAATTTCTGTCTTAATCTTCGACAAGATCTCTGGCGCAAATCTTCTTGGTGTCTGCTTCACTGGCTTCTTTTCTGGTCAAATAGGTAGCTTCAGTTCTACTACTTCTCGACTCAACCCTGGCATTTCATTGTAGTCCCAAGCAAAGCAATCTCTGAACTCTTTAAGCAGTTCGATAGTTTGCACCCTGAAATCCTTGTCGATCTTCGCCTTGATATATGTTGGTCTCTTCACAGAACCATCTTCCAAGTCAATTTTTTCCAAGGGATCTTGTGCTTGTATTCTTTGGATCGAACCCATTGGGTCCTTTTCAAAACCTAAAGGCTCATCATCATAAACACAATCAAGCCTTTGGTCTTCGGCCAAATCTTTTCCACTAATCACACTGGTCACACTGGTTTCTGCAACCATTTGTTGATTTAATTCAGCTTCCAAAGCCGCCTTTTCTTTGTTTTCGGCCACATAAGTCGTAATTCTATCCCACGTACTGGGCTTAATCATCAAACCGTTTAAGGTCCATCCCAACCATAGGCTTGACAAAGCCTCTTGGGTGGCTATCTTCATCTATAATCTCCCTCTCCCAAACAAAACCGTAATTTGGGTGGAGTGTGACAGAAGAGAAAACATTATCCTGGGTTATATAACCAAGGCCAGAAGAGGAACCTGGCGCAATATTCGCCAATTGTTTGTCGAAGGTCTTTCTAGTTATAGTGTTAACTTCTGCTTTGAAATAGCTCTGGTCACCTTCTATGTTTTCGACCAATCCATCCTCTCTCCATATGATCAATCTTTGATGGACAGTTGATGGAATTGACCCCACACCATGGATCCACTCCCTTCCTAGTAGCAAATTATAATTTGTTTTCGATGGAATCACTAGGAATAGGGTCAACCTCTTGATGCTTCCCACAGCAAGCTCGACCTCTATGGCCCCAAGTGAATGGCCAGTTTTGCCTTCATAATTTGTCAAAACCACGTTGTGTGGCCTCAAATCAGTATCACATTTGCCTATTTTCTTCAGCAAATGTTGAGGCATTAGGTTCACAGCAGCACATCCATCGACCAAGATTTTATTCACGCCTATGTTATTCACTTTGGCTTGAATGAACAAGGGTTTGAGATGATTCATCATCCCACAGTCTGGTCTTTCGAACACTGCATGTAGTTCTTCGACGCGGCCATTTTTGAGCACATAGTAGCAAATTGGCTTGTATGTAGTTTCTTCATCAAAGTCTTCTTCGACGTCATTAACCTCAGAAACCACATCATACTCTACAGGCAGGATAGAGACCACATTACATAAGACGTCAAAATCTGGCTTAGAGTCATCGAAATCTGAATCCATATCTTCGTCCAAGTTTAGGCATTCTTTAAGTGCAGAAAGTGGAGGAAAAATTCTTTCAGTAGCTGGCTTTCTAGCCATTTCAAGAGATTCTGAAGGTAACTCTTTACCTTTTCCTTTGTCAGCACTTAATATTGCCCCTGTAGCAGTAGTAACTTTCTTCTGGCGTTGATATCTTCGCCATTGTGATCTTGTCATAGGGTTTTTACCTTTGTAATTATTACGGTAGGCATATTTATTTTCCTCTGATGCCTTATTTTGGGTAATTGTACTAGTACTAGCACCACCCTTAACCATCTTTGCTGGCTTCTGTTGGTTGCCAGCGTTCTTTCCAGCATAATACATGGGATAATACCCAGTAATTCTCCCACCAGAATGAACCCAATTCTCGACAAGAGAGTGAGAAGGTGGAACATAAGTTCTAACCTTTTCTTTGTGGGGGTTCTTAATCGAAGAAACCTTGTAAGGTATCACTGCCATTGAAGCTGAACTTGGGTCTCTTGTCGACCCATTTCCCCTTGCGTTTGGGTTGAGGTTTGAAACTTTCCAGATCCTTTGCAGCTTCCTTATCGAAAACAGCACTGCATCGTGGACATAGCATCACCTCAGAGTTGCGGATCTTGCAACGATTGAGGAAATCGATTAACCACCTTCATTTTGTCATCATACCAGTCTTCAGTGACCATTTCGACGTTGACCTTGGAGCTTACAGTGGCTCTTTTCACATTACCCTTTCCTGCAGTATCACCAGACACTTCAACCATAGCAATGTCAACTTCGACATCTGTAGTATCCCCGGATACTTCAACCATAGCAATGCCAACTTCGACATACATTGCTTTGTTTGTTGGTAGAGGATCTGCATCAATTTTCATTGGAGGTGTAACACCCCAGGTATTTCTAACATGTAGAAATACGGAAGTGCACATCTGGGCATACATCAGAGAGTAATTTCCTGTTTTAGATATTGAACATAATTATAACAAGCTCATAACCTAGAGTCCAATATCCAAATACAAAGAAATAGCGGAAACGATTTTACAACTTTCCCTGATACAAGCTATACAATCGGAAATACAAAGATCTTGAGGGAAAGACATTAACAATGAAAACTAAGTCTTCACTGTCTTCCTAAGCACACCACCTAACTGTGCCTCTTCTCATCTGCTTTTCCCCTGCTTCTCTGTAAAAACCACAAAACATAAACAGTGAGATAAACATCTCAGTGAGTTCTACCGAGACCCCTAACCACGCTCTCGGTTTATTTATAAAACCTTTACCTGGCAATCCTGTTATTGAATTGCAATTATTCACTGGTAATTCTATATGAATTACAAACAATTACTGGTAATTCAATTAATGAATTACAAAAGATAACCATTTAATATTTAGCACGTCACCAACTACCGCAAGCTTAGGTGAACCCTGCATAGCCAATAGGTGTACAATTCCCAAAGACAAAACGTAACAACATAGGGGCCTAGGTCAAGGGCTCATGACTTCCCTCACCTAGTATGCTATTTCATAGGGGTCGTCACCCCGACTAGATATAATATATATATATCAAGAATCATAGACCGGTTTAGATGAATACTTAATAAACATCCCGTATCAGTTGCATAATTCAATAAATAGAACGTACCATAGACCGGTTTAGATGAATTAATAATCATCCCGCTTCATTCATATAATATCACTTAGGACTCAATGTCCGCTTTATTATTAATAAAACATATCCGCACACGTATACTATTAATCGGTTTTTCAAAACAATCTATAACTTCAAAAACAGTTCATTTTTCCTTAAAAATAGAATATCCAGTTAGGCCTCTGAATAAGCCTTAAAACGCATCTTAGAACACCTCAATCGGGTTCCCGGATCAAAAGTTATCGCGAAAACAAAATCAGTGAATAGTTGCTGAAAATCTGCACTGTGCGCTTGGACACACGGGTCGTGCGCTTGGGGCGCTTTGGACAGTTTTGGTTCTGTCCCTCGTGTGCTTGGGCGCATGGCCGAGTGCTTGGGGCGCTTTGGACAGTTTTGGTTCTGCCTCTCGTGCGCTTGGGCACATGGCCGAGCGCTTGGGGCGCTTTTACCTGCTGTAAGTGAATTTTTGTGGCGGTTTCGCGCGAAAACCGCTATTCCGCTCAATTCCGATTCTCGTTCCAATTGAAAACAGATTTGACAACCATAAAAATAGTCCCAATCAAAGTCACACAATCAATCAAACATATCAATCCATGACACTCAAACATCAATTTCCTCAAAATCCGTTAATCGTCGATCTAACGGTTTTTCGACCAAAACGATATTTTACACGCAATTCAAGTCGAGACAATCACATCAAACAAACAGTCGAATCACTTAACATAAAATTCGTTTCAATCAATCAATTCAAAACATAAATCCTAAACGTGAGTAGAACTCACCTATCGTGATGAAAATCACAAAACACCGCGACTTTCCGTTACACGAACACCCGGCTCGCGCGACTCGAGAAATCCGCTTTTCACCTAGACACCAACATATGCTCCTAGGCTTCAAACTCCTCACAAAAGCCCCAACTTTGATTCCTAAGCTTTCAACCCATACTATGAACTTCAACATCAACCTCTAACCTCCATGACACTATTCATCATCTTCAACCTCTAACCAAGCTTCCATAACCAAAAGCCCCCAAATTGTAACCCTAACCCTTGATTCCTCCAAATGCTCCAAAACTCTAGTGATTGAGCTACCCAATCAACAACTTGACTTCTATGGAGCACTAATCACCATCCTCTTCTTTCCTTGGAGCTTCAATCATCAAAAACTCTCTCAAAATCGAAAATGGTTGAAAGATTGAAAGTGGGTTGATGGTAATGATCTTGACATCAAAGTGAAGAGGATGAAGTAAGGACCAAAATGGTGAAAAGAAGGAAAATGTTTCATGAGTTATTCTCCTTCCCTCACCTCTTCTCACCTACGACTTCCTCTCTCCCTTTCTTCTCCATTTTTTTCTCTTTTCTTTCTTTCCTTTCTTTCCCTCACGGTTTCTGTATCTCTTTCTTCTTTTCACTTTCTTTTATTTCTTTTCTTTTCTTTCACTTATATATATAATTATATAATTAAATAAATACATAAATATAAGTTAATACAATTAACTTAAATGGGTGAAAACCCTAAAATACCCTTTTCTATCAATAACTCAATTAAAAACCTCCTACCAAATAAATAATTATTCTAGCCTTAATTAATAAAATCATTAATTCAAGTACTAGAACCATAAATTGGGTTAGATATCAAAATAATTGCTTAATTATTTTGGGGATGTTACATACACCCCAACTTGAAAGATTTTTGTCCTCAAAAATTGTTTAAGGCTTACCCACTTCCTAACCGGGAATATACATTCTCAGATGGGCCTTAACTATCGGAAAAACAGTTTTGTTACCTGAAATTCGTTTTCCTCTTCGGTACAAAACCGAAACGATCATGAAAATAAAGATATTCATTTGAATTTATAATAGAGTAAATTGAAACTTTACTCTAATCCATTTGGTTTACACCCCAACTATGCTTTCTATCTACTAGCACTTAGAATCTAAGGCTTGGGTAGAGTAGAATTAATTTTTGGAACTAGGATAAACCTAAACCAAATCTATTGGTATGTGTAGACAATTTTGTTAGCTTTCCAATGCCTCCCGGAATACTTAAATCGGAGTTCCGGATCAAAAGTTGCGGATAAAATAAGTTGGAAGACTAGCAAAATTTCTCACATCTGAAAACTGACATACTCCTAATCGGAGCGTCGTGGCATGGTTACTTTACGTACATGAACTACTAGTCCCTTCTTGATAGGAACCTAACTCAGTTTTTTGTAGATTAGCTGGTCTATCTAATACTGGGCGGTACTGCTTGTCAAAGTGGCAAGCACGGTGATGGCTTACTATCTCGGTTTCCTAACTTTGGAAAAAGGATGTTTCTTAGAAAAGAAAATCAACCCGAGAACCTTGACTATTCCAAAGGATCTTACTTGGCTGAACCATAACTTGGAATCAGTTTATACTACATAGTAGGGTTGACTACTAGGCGTCATCTGTGTTCTATGTTGCTCACTAGTCCTGAACGAATCTAGGACACTAACTTTTCTTCTACGGGAAGATTCCTTAACTTATAACTCCCTAGGTAGTCCTTTCACCACTTACGGAATGACTCAATGATCAAACCGGCTCCAACGAATGAACAACCGTCCCAACTTCCTCGAACCAATTCGGATGCCCACTACTTCCGCTGCATACTCTGATGAAACAAAAAGTCTGGGAATCCCAAGGTTTATGGTTTCGGACATTTTCGGGGTCGAGGCAACTAATTGTCATTATTCTCAGTACGTTGCATGAAATATCGAGTGGATCCAAACTCAACGTCTCACACAAAATACTAAAAGGTTTTGACAGTCAATTGTCTAAGTCCCTAGCTGACTCAATCTAACTAATCATTTGACCGTTAGGTCTCTAAGTCCGACAAGGTCGAACTGTTCTGATACCAACTGTATCACCCCAGGTATTTCTCACATGTAGAAATACGGAAGTGCACATCAGGGCATACATCAGAGAGTAATTTCCTGTTTTAGATATTGAACATAATTATAACAAGCTCATAACCTAGAGTCCAATATCCAAATACAAAGAAATAGCGGAAACGATTTTACAACTTTCCATGATACAAGCTATACAATCGGAAATACAAAGATCTCGAGGGAAAGACATTAACAATGAAAACTAAGTCTTCACTGTCTTCCTAAGCACACCACCTAACTGTGCCTCTTCTCATCTGCTTTTCCCCTGCTTCTCTGTAAAAACCACAAAACATAAACAGTGAGATAAACATCTCAGTGAGTTCTACCGAGACCCCTAACCACGCTCTCGGTTTATTTATAAAACCTTTACCTGGCAATCCTGTTATTGAATTGCAATTATTCACTGGTAATTCGATATGAATTACAAAGAATTACTGGTAATTCAATTAATGAATTACAAACATAACCTTTTAATATTTAGCACGTCACCAACTACCGCAAGCTTAGGTGAACCCCGCATAGCCAATAGGTGTACAATTCCCAAAGGCAAAACGTAACAACATAGGGGCCTAGGTCAAGGGCTCATGACTTCCCTCACCTAGTATGCTATTTCATAGGGGTCGTCACCCCGACTAGATATAATATATATATCAAGAATCATAGACCGGTTTAGATGAATACTTAATAAACATCCCGCGTCAGTTGCATAATTCAATAAACAGAATGTACCATAGACCGGTTTAGATGATTTAATAATCATCCCGCGTCATTCATACAATATCACTTAGGACTCAATGTCCGCTTTATTATTAATAAAACATATCCGCACACGTGTACTATTATTCGGTTTTTCAAAACAATCTATAACTTCAAAAACAGTTCATTTTTCCTTAAAAATAGAATATGCAGTTAGGCCTCTGAATAAGCTTTAAAACGCATCTTAGAACACCTCAATCGGGTTCCCGGATCAAAAGTTATCGCGAAAACAAAATCAGTGAATAGTTGGTGAAAATCTGCACTGTGCGCTTGGAGGCACGGGTCGTGCGCTTGGTGCGCTTTGGACAGTTTTGGTTCTGTCCCTCGTGCGCTTGGGCGCGTGGCCGAGTGCTTGGGGCGCTTTGGACAGTTTTGGTTCTGCCTCTCGTGCGCTTGGGCGCATGGCCGAGCGCTTGGGGCGCTTTTACCTGCTGTAAGTGAATTTTTGTGGCGGTTTCGCGCGAAAACCGCTATTCCGCTCAATTCCGATTCTCGTTCCGATTGAAAACAGATTTGACAACCATAAAAACAGTGCCAATCAAAGTCACACAATCAATCAAACATATCAATCCATGACACTCAAACATCAATTTCCTCAAAATCCGTTAATCGTCGATCTAACGGTTTTTCGACCAAAACAATATTTTACACGCAATTCAAGTCGAAACAATCACATCAAACAAACAGTCAAATCACTTAACATAAAATTCGTTTCAATCAATCAATTCAAAACATAAATCCTAAACGTGAGTAGAACTCACCTATCGTGATGAAAATCACGAAACACCGCGACTTTCCGTTACACGAACATTGTAACACCCAAAATAATTTAATTAATTATTTGATTAAATTATTTAGGTATTACATTGATATAATTTTATTAAATTAAATTATTAATATAGTTATTTATTTAAATGAAGGGAGTAGTATCCGGTAATTACGGAGCGGTAAGATGGCCCAAGAGCCCAAGCCCATTGACTTAGGCTCCTAGGCGCTGGGGATTGATGCAATTCGCATCATTTGAGAAAAGAAAGAAAAGTGCGAATGGGGAGAGGAGAAGAGGGAAGGGTACGGCGCGCACAAGGGAGAAGAGGAGAGTTCGCGAATCAAGAGAAGAGAAGAGGCGCCATTGTTGCTGAGGTTCTGTAGGTGACTTTCTCAAGAGAAGTGGTGCTCTCCTAATATAAGGTAAGGGTGGGTCTTGCTTTATAATAGGGTTTATAATGGGATGTATGTGGGGGTTTAAGATTATATCGTTCTCCTTATGATTTTGATGTTGTTTGTGGTGTATGAATGTATTGATGAAGATTTGATGCTCACTAGATGTTGTTGAAGAGTATGCGATTTGTTAGATGTATGTGAGGATTGGAATGCATGCTAAGTGCTCGATAAAACGTGTATTTGATGATGTTAGAACGAATATGTGATGTTTGAAATTATTGTTGGTGATTGAACACATGAAAGTCTAGAAAAATTGGATTAGAAGAACCCTAGGCGCCAAGGGCGCCATTTTGTGTTGCTGTGTGCGCCCTTGTCTAAGTGCTGGGCGCCAATGTGGCTGCCCAGGGCGCCCGTTGTGCGCCTGTGTCTAGGCTTGTCTAAGTGCTGGGCGCCAATGTGGCTGTCCAGGGCGCCTGTTGTGCGCCTGTGTTGCTGTTTGTGTCTGGGTGTTGCGCGCTGTCTTGGCGCAGGGCGCCAAGGGCGCCTAATTTTGGCTGCCCGTGTTGCGTTCCTAAGTTGTGTTTCCGTGTAGTTATGTTGCCTGGATGTCATTGGTGCTGAGTTTTGATTGCTAAGTTGCATGTTCTGAAATGTCACCGGGATCCCCTCCCCTGGGCGCTAGTTTCTGCCTGCGCCAGTTTTTCTGTGTTGCGTTGCTCCCTTGGGCGCCAGGATCCCCTTCCTGCGCCAGTTTCTGTGTTGCTGGGCGCCAGGATCCCCTTCCTGCGCCAGTTTCTGTGTTGCTGTGTTGCTGGGCGCCAGGATCCCTTTCCTGCGCCAGTTCCTGTTGCTGGCCAGTTTCCAGCGTGTTCCCTGCTAGGCGCCCAGTGCTTGGGCGCCATTTTCAGGATGTTGCCCAAATGTTCCCCGGTTTTGTTTTTGACATATCTTTTGACTCGGGTGTCCGTTTTAAGTGTTTCAAAGTGCGTTGTGAAGCTTATTCAGTTTCCTACTGGTATATTCTATTTTAAGGTAAAAATTACTATTTCTCTGATGGTTTCTGGGCGCCTCAAGTGGCTGTCCCCGGTGGTCGTTGTTGTTGGCGTTGTGAAATTATTTCGGTGTCTAAAACCTTTTGGTGTAATCGGTAATACTAGTGTCCCGGTGTCAATCTTGTGCTGCCATGTTGATGTTAATGACGACGGGCCTAATGGCCAAATGATGATGATGATATGGATGATGTTGTTGTTGTGATGACTTTGATCTGTTGGATTGTTCATGAAGTCGCATGCATTACATATGCATATATATTGACGATGTAAGGTCTCGGCCCTCGAGCTATTGACGATGATGATGCTCAAATATTGACGATGTGCCCAATGACAAATTTATTGACGATGATGGTACCACATGCATATGCCCCATGTGGGTTGCATTTCATACATTTATTCATATCATTGGTGATATTACCATAGTTGCTATATGTGGTTGTTATAGAGGTATGTATGTTGATATTGTTGTGATATATATATATATATATATATATATATATATATATATATATATATATATAAATATGGATGTTGTTGTTATATGTGATTGATGTAGTCCATTACTCTGGCATATTGCCTATTATAAACTTTATTATACTGTTTGAGACTCACCCATTATGTTGATTATTACCCTACAGGTAACCGTATGTGAAGGCTTATAATCCTTCATCCCTTGAGTCAGTCGTTGCTCTAATACGTAGCACCTGGGGGGCGAACACTAGCTATTAGTTGTTATTTTACATGACACTGTTGGATAATTTGTATTGATGTTGTTACAACAATGTTTTGAAACTGTTTCCTTTATTTCCGCTGCGTGATGACGAAGTCCTTGTTATGTGGACTAAACCGTTTATTTTGAGGATTTGCCCCACTTGTTATGTGCCACGTATCATGTTTGAATTATAAGTGAAATTGTTACCAATTGTTGACGTTATTTGAAGTAAATGTAGCACCCCCTTTTGGATGTATCAACAAAAATGATTTTTAAACTCTGATAATTTTTATTATAAATTGCCGGGTAGAAATGGGGTGTTACAAACATCCGGCTCGCGCGACTCGAGAAATCTGCTTTTCACCTGGACACCAACATATGCTCCTAGGCTTCAAGCTCCTCACAAAAAGCCCCAACTTTGATTCCTAAGCTTTCAACCCATACTATGAACTTCATCATCAACCTCTAACCTCCATGACACTATTCATCATCTTCAACCTCTAACCAAGCTTCCATAACCAAAAACCCCCAAATTGTAACCCTAACCCTTGATTCCTCCAAATGCTCCATAACTCTAGTGATTGAGCTACCCAATCAACAACTTGACTTCTATGGAGCACTAATCACCATCCTCTTCTTTCCTTGGAGCTTCAATCATCAGAAACTCTCTCAAAATCGAAAATGGTAGAAAGAGTGAAAGTGGGTTGATGGTAATGATCTTGACATCAAAGTGAAGAGGATGAAGTAAGACCAAAATGGTGAAAAGAAGGAAAATGTTTCATGAGTTATTCTCCTTCCCTCACCTCTTCTCACCTACGACTTCCTCTCTCCCTTTCTTCTCCATTTTTTTCTCTTTTCTTTCTTTCCTTTCTTTCCCTCACGGTTTCTGTATCTCTTTCTTCTTTTCACTTTCTTTTATTTCTTTTCTTTTCTTTCACTTATATATATAATTATATAATTAAATAAATACATAAATATAAGTTAATACAACTAACTTAAATGGGTGAAAACCCTAAAATACCTTTTTCTGTCAATAACTCAATTAAAAACCTCCTACCAAATAAATAATTATTCTAGCCTTAATTAATAAAATCATTAATTCAAGTACTAGAACCATAAATTGGGTTAGATATCAAAATAATTGCTTAATTATTTTGGGGATGTTATAGGAGGCTTTGACTTATCTCCAAATTTGAGCCTTCCTTCGTTCAATGCTTTTTGAACCAAATCCCTGAAAAGGACACAACGAGCAGTGTTATGGCCCAAGAAGTTATGGAATTTACAAAAACCTCTTTTCTGTCTTTGTTCTAATGGTGGTGTTTTTAGGCCTTTAGGCACTAAAATTTGACCATCAGCAACTAATAGATCAAATATTTTGTCACATTTAGAAACATCAAAAGTATATGTTTTTGCAACGAATTTATCAATTTTTGGTTCGACAGGGTTTTTCCCATCAAAAGTATAAGGAGGTCCAGGTTGTAATTCCGCAATATTAACCTCTTCTTCGGCACTTTCATAAGATATGTCGAATTCTTGGTCATTGTCATTAGCATTGACATAGGCAACCTTTTCCTTTTTATTATTACTAAACCTATTAGTTCTAGCCTTTTCAGCTTTAAGGCTTTCGACTTGTCGAACTCTATAAGCCAGTTGTGCCATATCTCTTAGGTGCAAAGTATCTAGCTTTTTCCTAATAGAGTAATCTAGGCCACCAGCAGCCATTTCGACTAACTCATGCTCAGGTACTTGAGTAAAGCACCTTGCCTTGAGAAGTCTAAATCTATTGAGATAAACATCAATAGACTCTGCCCCTTTACGTTGAACACTAGCCAATTTTTTAAGACTAATCTTACATTGGCCCATCTAAAATTGCTCATGAAAGGCCTTTTCTAACTGGGCCCAATTAAAGATAGAACATGGGGCTAAAGTGGTGAACCAAGTGAAAGCATTCTTAATTAGAGAATTTGGGAAATATTTCATTCTTAAATTCTCATCATGTGCTAAGTCACCAGCCTCAGTTAAATATCTAGCAATGTGTTCAACAGTCGATTCACTGGTTTCCCCAGCGAATTTTGTGAACTTGGGAATTTTCCATCCCCTAGGCAACTCTGTTTGCAATGTGTAGTCAGATAATGGTGATACAAAATTAGGCCTATGTAAACCTAAGTTAAGGCCATTCTGGGCTAAGATAGTTTCGACCATATTAGCCAAGTTATTTTGTGCTCCAAAATTATTTTGTTGCACTTGCCTAACCACTTCATCAGCATTTTGATTTCTATTGACTAACACAACATCAGGTATTGCCTCTACTCTTGGAGGTTCTTCGACAACCAGTTGTTGTCCCTGATTCATGGGAATTACATTGTTTAGCCTTTCTACAGGGATTTCGACAGGCCTAACATTTTGTACTTGGGGAATTTGCAGGTTATGCACTGGTGAAGTGCCAAAGAAATCAGCAATTCTTCCCATTTGTGTTGCCAACATTTGGTAACAATGAGTTGTGTTTTGTATTAAAGGGTTAAACACAGTACCAATCTGTTGTGTCAACATATTAACCATGTCATGGTTACTATCGTCCATTTGTAGTCTTAATGCCAACAAGGACGATGTGGTCAGGGCTGGTTGAACGTTTCGACCATAAATGTTCTCAGAAGAACTGTGAGTAGGAGAGAAACCTATTATTGCAATGTCTGCAAATGTAGATGAATTGGTTTGAAGGCCTGACATTAAGGCTGTTGGCATGCCATATGGGTAACTCCTACCATTTATAGAATTAAATGGCATATTTCCACTTACGGGATTAGCCACGAAAGGACTTGATGGTCCTAATTATGGTGGCACCTAAGCCACTGCATTGGATTGTGTTACTGCTGTTGTAGTCATCATGGAGTGGTTACTGCAGTTACACCCAATGTTGTCGAAGAAGACAACAGAGCGGTTACTCCTATAGCAGTTGCAGCATTTGCATCACTAACTGACGCATTACTTGGTGAATTATGCGCATTAGATGAAGAAGCATTGTAATTAGAGCGAGCCATCTCTGAGAGATATCTACCACTCCTTAAACGCATGCACAAATCACTTTATGCTTTTAAATTCAAGAAGAACGAACCCAGAAATGTTGTAAAACAACTTTTTAAAAATTAGCACAAACTGTCCCACCGGGCGTGCCAATTTGTTTACCGTGGATTTTGGTAAACACCGCTAGTTTCCAGTTTGGTTTACTTGCGGGATCAACTAGTAAATCCCAAGACAGTTTGGTTAAAAGTTGTTTAGAAAATATGGGTTTCTTAGGGGTTAAGTTTAAGAAAAGAAAGGAATTCAAAGTTTCTCGCGAAACTACTGAATTGTTCCAGAAGAAAAGAGAATTGCGTGAAGCAAAGAAAGCAAAAATGCAGGAAGTGGAAATAAACAAAGTAAAATTGCATTGGAAAGATAAAAGTGGTGCACAATCATACATTGCTTCTCAGAACTCGTTTTTCTCTTTGACTTGGAAGTAGAGCGTGAGAATTTGTGTAATGAGTTTGTGATCCGTTTTCCTTAAGGAAAACTATACTATATATAGGAAGAAAACGTAAACTGCCTAAAACTGCTAAGGAATTCAGAAACTATAACTGCTATATACAATTCGACCATTTAACTGCCTACGCCTTCGACAGCATCATTGCTCTGGTCTTCGACTAAACTCCTTGGCTTCGACCAATCTTCTTTTACTTCTTTCTCGTCGAAACTTTGCCTTTAAACCCTCAGTTTCATTAAGTCTTGGGCATAGTCGAAACTATTCTTCAAAACGCCTTCTCAATGTTAAATATCAACATTTCTTCTTTAAAATGACAAGTCAACATCGTTGACTGCATTTAATTGAGCCTGTCGAAAATGCAGGCTAACACATTGGAAAATGTGTTTCTTAGGAAAGGAAACCTATTCGAGAACCATGACTATCCCGAAGGATCTTACTTGGCTGAAACATAAGTTAGAGTTAATCCATTCTACATGGTAGGGTTGATTACTAATGCCATCTCAACAACTGAGAGACTTGTTAGACAACAATCTGTGTTATACGGTGCTCACTAGTCCTGAGTAAATCTACGACACTAACACTTCTTCTACCGGAAGGTTTTCACATCTTATAACTCTCTGGGTGACCCTTTTTATAATTTACATGATGATATACTGGTCGAATCGGCTCCAATGACTAGACGGTCGCCCACAATTCCTCGAACCAACCCAGATGCCCATTCTTTCGTTCCATAGCATCATCTGTAGCCCACTACTTCAACTACATGCTCTGATGAAACGAAGTCCAAGAATCCTAAGGTTTTCAGGTTCAGACATTTTCGGGGCTGAGGCAATCAATTGTCATTATCACTAGTGCAAAATCAGGAAAAGAATTAGACATTTAAAGTCATGTGCTCATATGGCTGACTTTAAACGTTGACGCGGTGGCAAACTTGTAATTAAGATGAAAATTTTTATTTCATGCGCGTGTTTTGAAGTCATGCGTAATTATGCTTGACTTCAAAAGTGAGAAGTTTTAACATTTAAAGACAAGCTCCTATATAGCCTGACTTCAAAAGTATTTTGAAATAAAAATAAAAATTAGATCTCATTTCTCTCGAACCCTACTCTCACTCTCAAAACTCTGTCTCCCTCGATCTTTCCTCCTCGCGTTTCTCTCTCGCCACCGACCTTCGCTCTCATTCTTTCATGGAACACTCCTTTGCTCATTTCAATCCCTCCTTCGCTCTCGTTCTCTCATGGAATCCCAATTGCTCTCAGGTTAGATCTCTCCTTCTCAATTTCTTTTAGTAGTAAACCTACCATTCGGTCTTCTCTCTAATATAGCCTTCGTTTCTTCTTGCTTTTGGTTATCTGTAGGGGAAATCTTGATCTCTGAAAATATTGAGCAATAGATGCAAAAGTACAAGGGTTTTCTTCCTCTCACGGGTTGTCTCTTTCTCTCAGACTACTATTTTAGGGTTTTCTTCTTTTTGTTGTTTTGTGTAAGTTTTGTTTAATTTTGGTACTGATTTTGATTTTGTTGTTGAAGTTTTGTTTAAAGGTTGAATCTTTTTCATTGATTATACATTCTTATTATTATTAATATTATGATAGAATAGTGACATGGTGCGAGGACCAGTTTGATTTCGTGAACTGACTTGTAAAATGCAGTGTTGTTGTTACTTTCTTGTTTGTAGGTACGGAAAGCCGAGATTCTTGTCAAGGAGGACGCGACATAATATTGAAGGCAAAGCTAATATGGTACGATTGAAATTCTTGCTTTGTTGTAACTCTTTTCTTTTCCTCTCACAGAATGATATGATGCTTTACCAAGAACTTTTTAGATTTGTGGGAAGAAGAAATGATCTTTTGCTGTAGCTATTTATGCACTGCATCTTCAAACAATCCCATTTTTTTGTACTATTATTACAATCTAAGAATGTGATTGCTTCTTATTTAAATGTTAATATCTGCCAAATAAATAGCACTGGTTGATTCCGCAATTAAGAACTTGTGTTTTCAAAGTCCAACACAATAAGCAACTGTTTAATTTCTCAGTATCTGTTTCTTTCTTTTGACCTGAAAACAATGAAGGCAAGGAGAGGTAAACGCTCTGAGGTAAGCTTTAACATGCTTTGAAATTACTTGTTTTTTAAATACTTGTAGATTTTCTGAATTCTCATTTGGTATTA
This sequence comes from Astragalus membranaceus, assembly GCA_039519185.1. NCBI lineage: Eukaryota > Viridiplantae > Streptophyta > Magnoliopsida > Fabales > Fabaceae > Astragalus > Astragalus membranaceus. Next base: position 71,570,868 of record CM076854.1, on the reverse strand, counting down.
TTATTAATATAGCAGGCTTTTTGGCCTTCCATTGTAATGAAAAAATGGCTTAATATTAAGCCTAAGGTGAATGATTTTAGTGAAGATGAAGTGGACACTGAAACTGAGAGTGAAGATGATGGTATGCAATTGGTTGATTCTTTTGTATTCTTCTTTTCTTGTTTAGATGATCATTTTCTTTCTCTTTTCAATTGTTTTCTCTTTATTAATTCTTTTAATTCTTCTCATACAGCTTGTTCCCCTACTGTGCATCTCTCTCTCCAGGGACTATCACTCCTTCTCTCTTCCTTCGTTAGGGTTTCGGCTTTCCCTAAATTTCTGAAGAATTTCCTGTTTATCTTCTCCCCGTTTGCATTTCGTTAGGGTTTTGTTTTTCCCTCTCCATTTCGTTTCCACCTTTCCTTTGAACTCCACATTTCATCTTCTCACAATTTTTGTTTTTTCAGGTACAATCGCAAACTAACAAAGGAAACAACAAAGGTAAAGCTATTTTCGTTTTCTCAAGTTCCTTTGCAATATGTGTGCTGAATGAATCTTATTGGTTTTAGTCCATGTTCATTAGAATCTGCTCTTTTTCAGTTTGGTTATAATGCTTTTATAATACTTTTTGTTAATTTCTTATATTTTTATTTGCTTGAAGCTGGGTAAGAAGTCAAGGTGTGATGTATTGGTTTTGCTCTTTTCCATTTCCTTTCAATATTGTTGTCTATGCATGATGATGGGTAAGAAGTCAAGGTGTCAGAGAAGTGCTTGTGAAGTTGCTATGCATGATGATGTATTTTGATTGCTTTGATAGGCAGAGTAACTAAACTCCATGTTCTCTTTTTTTTAGTTGTTAACATGGTTCTTGCCATTGATTTTTATGCATGTGGCAGATTGCAATGAAGTTCCCTGCAAATGCCTTGCCGCATCGCCCAACTTTGCTGCAATACATTGTTTCGTCTAAGATGTGCACCATTTATTGTTTCTTGCCATCTTATTGTGTTTTAGGATTGGCATGTAATGTGATATTAGCTGTTTGTTTCGTGTTCTTTTATGATTCTATATTATCTTTGTTTCTTATGTTGTCAATATTTGTTGTAAAATTTGCTGCCTTTTCTTGGTTTGGACGAATTTTTACACAGGAGTTATTTTCTTTCTCACCTGGATTATCATTACAGGTGAAAACAACAGCGCAGTTAGATGCAGCACTATCATTTCTTGCTACGACTGGTTTGGAGAATCTTGATTTGAACAAGTTTGAAGAAGCTTGTGGTGTTGGTATGTAGAGAGAACGTTAGTCTTATATTTCATATGAAATTGACTTTAGTTTTTAGTACTTCATTTTGTTGGGAAAACTTTAGCAACTTATATGTTCATGTGTGTTTAAGTTCACTAGGGAGAATTTTAGCAGCTTATATTTGCTTCTGATAGTTCTGCTTAATTTAGTTTGGCTATTAACTTTTAGTTTTTGAGTACTGTAGTGTCCCAACCTTTCGGAGGTTGGAAGTATGTCTTTAATTTCCTGCTTATTTTTGCAAACATGCTGTTAATGAAATTTTTGAGGAGAACAAGGCTTCAATTCTGGAACTACGCTATCGAACAAATGGTAGTTGTTGAATTTTCCCTTCTAATGGATAAAATAGTTATGATTCCCCCATGTACATTGAACTACTGATCTGTTCAGACTAATAATCTTTGATATCTTAATTTTCATCTTGCTAGTGGGTGAGTTACTTGGGCATGTGTGGAAGAGGCTCCCCTGGTCTTGTTGATACTGATTAGTTGTTTTCCTTTTTTCACGCTGTAGCAAATGGCTGATGCAAAATTGTATGAGCTACTTGGTGATAGAACAGTAGCCGATGATGAAAAGCCTTCTAAAATAAAAAAGGAGAAACCCGCTAAAGTAAAGGTAAGTTTGTTTGCATTTACTCTTTCTCTCTCTCTCTCTCTTTGCCATTTTTTTTTTATCACTATGGGTTGCTAGTTACTTACAATTCCTCTGCTTACCTTTAGGATAAGGCAACACCTGTTGCTACTCCTAAAAAGGCACCTGAAGAAGATCTTAATCCATATTTGATATTCCCCAATCCAGAGGAAAATTTGAAGGTATTTATTTTCCTTATTTTAAGTTAATTGCATGCTCATTCTATTTTTGTCATGTTGAGTTTCATGTTGATTTCAGATGCATACTGAAGTTCCTTTCAGCGATAATTGTAACACCCCCTTCTAATAACCTTACTAATTAATAAAATCAGAGTTTCTTTTTTTTTTTTGAAAACAATATAAGAGAGTGCTACACTTACTCCATTAAATCAACAACTTCAAATTTGCATAATTTGGCTAAAAGCAACAAGATACATAGCACCATAAAATACCGGTTCAGTTCGCATCAACTAAATACAGTCGTTACCACAGCGGAAAAATATTAAGTTCGAAAACAAATCCAATACATCACTAATAACAGTCTAACAGTGTAATTAAAATAACACATAAACCTAGGACGCCCCCGGTGCTACGTATCAGAGCATGACACTCCCTACCAGACGAAGGCATAAGGATAACCTTCACTCGCTAATACCTGCACGTTGCCGACATAAGAAGCAACATAAAAGCAGTAGGGTGAGTCTCTTTTCATAATTAATAACATATGGAAATAAGCACTGCATAGGAAAAGGTAACTAGGCACACCGATTCACAACAAAGGCAGCAACCACATCACAATTACAATTCTCCAAACAACAATGTAAAAGGTATGGTTATGCGTGAAATGCAACCCAAACTCCACGGGCACATGCATGTCGGATCCGTCACCAAATACAAATAGGCCGTAGCCTCTGCTCACCAAATAAAATTAGGCCGAAGCCTCTGCTCACCAATAATGCACATGTTTCATGGGATGCTATGGAAATGCACCACCACACACCACACAATTCATCAAACTCACCATTAAATCATCTCACTGATTTAAAATTAGGCCGAAGCCTCTGCTCACCAATTAAAATTAGGCCGAAGCCTCTGCTCACCAATTAAAATTAGGCCAAAGCCTCTGCTCACCAATTAAAATTAGGCCAAAGCCTCTGCTCACCAATTAAAATTAGGCCGAAGCCTCTGCTCACCAATTATGCACATAATACACTCACCAACTCAACCCACCACTCACACCAACACCAATTTCAATTAGGCAAATTTTAGAATTTGACACGACATAGGGAAAATGAATGAAATTGCCATTTAGACACTTGAACACCTCAGCCCAGAAACACCAGTAAAATAATTTATTTTTGCATAAAATTGGAACATTTGGATAGACACTGAAATTAGCTTCGAAACGCATTTTGAACCGTTAAATTTGGATAACCGAGTCAAAAGTTACATTAAAAAAACAAAACCGGAAAAATACTTAGACATCCTGGAAACTGGCGCATGGGCACTGGGCGCCCAGGAGCAACACAGAACTTGGCGCAGGGCGCTGGGCGCCCAGGAGCAACACAAAACTTGGCGCATGGGCGCTGGCGCCCAGAAACAGCAACACGCGCATAGGCGCTGGCGCCCAGGAACTGGCGCAGGAACTGGCGCAAGGCGCCTAGCGCCCAGACACAGGCGCAGGAAAACTGGCGCAGGGAACACAGCGCCCATGCATAAGGCGCCTTGGCAAAACACGCAAGACAACTCTTTTAACTTCGAAATTAATTTTGCACGAGCCAAATACTCAGAATATGAGAACCCAACAAAAATTTTGGCAAAAAGTGACACGGCTCTTTGGCGCCCATGGGCTAGGCGCCTAAGGCCAAGACAAACCACAACTCCTATGACTCCAAAAATGATTTTACATGAGCCATTTAGCTTGGACATGAAAACCCAGTATCAATTTTCGCAAAATGAACAACATAAAATTGGGGCCCTTGGCGCCCATGGCACAAGGAACACGGCCAAATTTTGACCCAACACCTGAAACTGACTCTTTTTGTGTCCAGGAACTCCCATACCAAATTTGAAAACAAACCGAGCATCCAATCTCCGGGACCCTCGGTTCCCATGGTGCCTAGACACGAGCAACACAATTCTGCAACACAGTGGCGCAGACAAGGGAACCCGGCGCCCAGTGTCTAGACACAGAACCAGACACAGGCAACACAGACACAGCACATGGGCGCCTGGTTCCCAGGAGCTAGACACAGTCTTAGACAGAATTTCCAGCAACACACACATACGCCTAGGAGCCTAAGGAGCCAACCAATTTCGAGTTCCTCACCACCAAAAATTCCCAAATTAAATCTCCAACCTTAATTTATCCATATAAGACTAATCATCACATTTACCACCAAAAATTCATTCAATCATAACACCAAACAATGGGCATGCATCATTCCTATTGTGTACAATTTCAACACCAATCAAACATCCATTTGCACAATTAAAAATTCAGCATAGCACAACATCACAATATACCAATCATTCATAGAAATCACCCTAGGACCTAAGCCTAGGCATTACTCATCACATAAGCTATTAAAGATAAAAAGAGGACCCCCTAACCTCTTAGAAGTCGAAATTGCTAGGCAAGGCTCCAAGAAATTGCAAGACACCAACAAGCCTTCTCTTCCTCCTTGAGTGATTCGCCCTATTTCTTCTTCTCCTCCTCTCTTCGCGACTTCTCCTCTTCTCACTCTCTCTTTTTACGTTTTCTTTTTCTCTTCTCTTCTCTCCTCTCTTCGAATTCTTTTCTTTCTTTTGCACCAATGAGACACTTGTCTCCAACCCTTACTAATTCGCCTAGGCCTAAGTCAATGGGCTTGTGCTTGGGCCGATCCTAACATCCGGAATTACCATCACCACTCCCTTCAAATTAAATAATTATTTCCAACCCAACTAAGGCTCACATATAATAACACCTATAATTATTTTATTAAGTAATAAATAATAATTATATTATTATTTCTACCACTCAATTTCATTTAATTAATTAAATAAATTAATCTATCTTTTTTGGGGCGTTACAATAATACTATTCTTAGATGTTGCAATTCAAAGGGGCTTCTTGACAAACACTTGAGGAGAACAAGGCTTCAATTCTGGAACTACGCTATCGAACAAATGGTAGTTGTTGAATTTTCCCTTCTAATGGATAAAATAGTTATGATTCCCCCATGTACATTGAACTACTGATCTGTTCAGACTAATAATCTTTGATATCTTAATTTTCATCTTGCTAGTGGGTGAGTTACTTGGGCATGTGTGGAAGAGGCTCCCCTGGTCTTGTTGATACTGATTAGTTGTTTTCCTTTTTTCACGCTGTAGCAAATGGCTGATGCAAAATTGTATGAGCTACTTGGTGATAGAACAGTAGCCGATGATGAAAAGCCTTCTAAAATAAAAAAGGAGAAACCCGCTAAAGTAAAGGTAAGTTTGTTTGCATTTACTCTTTCTCTCTCTCTCTCTCTCTTTGCCATTTTTTTTTATCACTATGGGTTGCTAGTTACTTACAATTCCTCTGCTTACCTTTAGGATAAGGCAACACCTGTTGCTACTCCTAAAAAGGCACCTGAAGAAGATCTTAATCCATATTTGATATTCCCCAATCCAAAGGAAAATTTGAAGGTATTTATTTTCCTTATTTTAAGTTAATTGCATGCTCATTCTATTTTTGTCATGTTGAGTTTCATGTTGATTTCAGATGCATACTGAAGTTCCTTTCAGCGATAATTGTAACACCCCCTTCTAATAACCTTACTAATTAATAAAATCAGAGTTTCTTTTTTTTTTTGAAAACAATATAAGAGAGTGCTACACTTACTCCATTAAATCAACAACTTCAAATTTGCATAATTTGGCTAAAAGCAACAAGATACATAGCACCATAAAATACCGGTTCAGTTCGCATCAACTAAATACAGTCGTTACCACAGCGGAAAAATATTAAGTTCGAAAACAAATCCAATACATCACTAATAACAGTCTAACAGTGTAATTAAAATAACACATAAACCTAGGACGCCCCCGGTGCTACGTATCAGAGCATGACACTCCCTACCAGACGAAGGCATAAGGATAACCTTCACTCGCTAATACCTGCACGTTGCCGACATAAGAAGCAACATAAAAGCAGTAGGGTGAGTCTCTTTTCATAATTAATAACATATGGAAATAAGCACTGCATAGGAAAAGGTAACTAGGCACACCGATTCACAACAAAGGCAGCAACCACATCACAATTACAATTCTCCAAACAACAATGTAAAAGGTATGGTTATGCGTGAAATGCAACCCAAACTCCACGGGCACATGCATGTCAGATCCGTCACCAAATACAAATAGGCCGTAGCCTCTGCTCACCAAATAAAATTAGGCCGAAGCCTCTGCTCACCAATAATGCACATGTTTCATGGGATGCTATGGAAATGCACCACCACACACCACACAATTCATCAAACTCACCATTAAATCATCTCACTGATTTAAAATTAGGCCGAAGCCTCTGCTCACCAATTAAAATTAGGCCGAAGCCTCTGCTCACCAATTAAAATTAGGCCAAAGCCTCTGCTCACCAATTAAAATTAGGCCAAAGCCTCTGCTCACCAATTAAAATTAGGCCGAAGCCTCTGCTCACCAATTATGCACATAATACACTCACCAACTCAACCCACCACTCACACCAACACCAATTTCAATTAGGCAAATTTTAGAATTTGACACGACATAGGGAAAATGAATGAAATTGCCATTTAGACACTTGAACACCTCAGCCCAGAAACACCAGTAAAATAATTTATTTTTGCATAAAATTGGAACATTTGGATAGACACTGAAATTAGCTTCGAAACGCATTTTGAACCGTTAAATTTGGATAACCGAGTCAAAAGTTACATTAAAAAAACAAAACCGGAAAAATACTTAGACATCCTGGAAACTGGCGCATGGGCACTGGGCGCCCAGGAGCAACACAGAACTTGGCGCAGGGCGCTGGGCGCCCAGGAGCAACACAAAACTTGGCGCATGGGCGCTGGCGCCCAGAAACAGCAACACGCGCATAGGCGCTGGCGCCCAGGAACTGGCGCAGGAACTGGCGCAAGGCGCCTAGCGCCCAGACACAAGCGCAGGAAAACTGGCGCAGGGAACACAGCGCCCATGCATAAGGCGCCTTGGCAAAACACGCAAGACAACTCTTTTAACTTCGAAATTAATTTTGCACGAGCCAAATACTCAGAATATGAGAACCCAACAAAAATTTTGGCAAAAAGTGACACGGCTCTTTGGCGCCCATGGGCTAGGCGCCTAAGGCCAAGACAAACCACAACTCCTATGACTCCAAAAATGATTTTACACGAGCCATTTAGCTTGGACATGAAAACCCAGTATCAATTTTCGCAAAATGAACAACATAAAATTGGGGCCCTTGGCGCCCATGGCACAAGGAACACGGCCAAATTTTGACCCAACACCTGAAACTGACTCTTTTTGTGTCCAGGAACTCCCATACCAAATTTGAAAACAAACCGAGCATCCAATCTCCGGGACCCTCGGTTCCCATGGTGCCTAGACACGAGCAACACAATTCTGCAACACAGTGGCGCAGACAAGGGAACCCGGCGCCCAGTGTCTAGACACAGAACCAGACACAGGCAACACAGACACAGCACATGGGCGCCTGGTTCCCAGGAGCTAGACACAGTCTTAGACAGAATTTCCAGCAACACACACATACGCCTAGGAGCCTAAGGAGCCAACCAATTTCGAGTTCCTCACCACCAAAAATTCCCAAATTAAATCTCCAACCTTAATTTATCCATATAAGACTAATCATCACATTTACCACCAAAAATTCATTCAATCATAACACCAAACAATGGGCATGCATCATTCCTATTGTGTACAATTTCAACACCAATCAAACATCCATTTGCACAATTAAAAATTCAGCATAGCACAACATCACAATATACCAATCATTCATAGAAATCACCCTAGGACCTAAGCCTAGGCATTACTCATCACATAAGCTATTAAAGATAAAAAGAGGACCCCCTAACCTCTTAGAAGTCGAAATTGCTAGGCAAGGCTCCAAGAAATTGCAAGACACCAACAAGCCTTCTCTTCCTCCTTGAGTGATTCGCCCTATTTCTTCTTCTCCTCCTCTCTTCGCGACTTCTCCTCTTCTCACTCTCTCTTTTTACGTTTTCTTTTTCTCTTCTCTTCTCTCCTCTCTTCGAATTCTTTTCTTTCTTTTGCACCAATGAGACACTTGTCCCCAACCCTTACTAATTCGCCTAGGCCTAAGTCAATGGGCTTGGGCTTGGGCCGATCCTAACATCCGGAATTACCATCACCACTCCCTTCAAATTAAATAATTATTTCCAACCCAACTAAGGCTCACATATAATAACACCTATAATTATTTTATTAAGTAATAAATAATAATTATATTATTATTTCTACCACTCAATTTCATTTAATTAATTAAATAAATTAATCTATCTTTTTTGGGGCGTTACAATAATACTATTCTTAGATGTTGCAATTCAAAGGGGCTTCTTGACAAACACTTGAAAGAAACAGGTCGGAAAGTTAGGACCCGTTTTCCACCTGAACCAAATGGATATTTGCATATCGGTCATGCCAAGGTATGCAGCAAGTATCACAAAAATACTTGTTATCAGTTCAGTTTATTAGCATGCATAACTGAAACTAACTGACTATAACTGACTATAAATGCATGTGTAGGTTGTTGTGTGTTAAGTTGGTTGTCATTGGAGCTCCAAATGCATATGCTGATGCAATTCATAATTTCATATCATCTTAAGGAAGCTCCTAAAGTCAGCGTACATGGCTTCAATATATATCACAAAAATCTGCTGATATCATCTTAAGGAAGCTCCTAAAGTCAGCATACATGGCTTCAGTATATGAAAATTTAAAGTATGAACTATATAATTTGTGTTCCTATATGTGTCTTTTGTTACAAATTAAGTTTCATTATGTTTGATTCATTTGAATGTTCAGAATTTGTAAAAAGTTCACAGTGGTTAATTTCTGAAAAAATCTACATTTCAGGCCTGTTATTATTAGATTAAACTGTACTCCTATATGAACTTTCTTGTAAAAAAAGAAAATATATTTACTAAGAATATGCCAAAATAATTTTATCCTTTGAGGCATTTAGGTGACGGTTATGAACTTTCTGTTCTATATTCATGACATTAAGATGGATTTCCTGTAGGAGAAAAGCGAATTCTAGATTCAGAACTTTGGCATGCTTGTGCAGGCCCTCTTGTTTCTTTGCCAGCTGTTGGAAGCCGTGTGGTCTACTTTCCACAAGGTCACAGTGAACAGGTTAGTCAGATATATTTATATCATGTTAGATAAATTAGCTAACTGTCAATTATAAGTTACTTTTTTAAACCATGTTATCTTTAAACGTAATCATAAGAATGTTCAGTCACTGGATAGGAAGATGCTATTTAGTTTACTTTCATAGCTAATTACTTATGTTGTGACTTGGATTGGTTCTTTTGTCCTTTACACTCCTTTAACAAATCTGGCTTTATACTAATGCTTAACTTACTCTTTAGCATAATTCTTTTATCTTTAACTAGCACATGAACTTTTACATTTGAAAACATGTGTGTTCTTTTTACTGCATAAGCTACTTGCATGCATCATTTAAATCAGCCTTTTTTCTGCTCAGCAATATAAATGTGTAGTGATTTCTTTTATGTTTGCTTGGCGTGATTATTTCTTGAATGGCTAATAAATCTTATGTTGTTCCTGATTTGATGCTTTACAATTTTTAACAGGATACGGGGAGTGATGAAGATATTTTAGATGAAGGGGATGAGGACGTGGAGGAAGAGCAAGATCATGAGCCAGAGCCGGTGCACACCGTGAAACCTGATCCTGATGTTAAGAATCATTCTCAAGTTCATGCAGCACCAAAGGAGGCAGAACGTCAGCTCTCCAAGAAGGAAAGGAAGAAAAAGGAACTTGAAGAACTTAAGGCTCTTCTAGCTGATTTTGGAGTCTCACAGGTCTTCGATTATTTTTTGAAGGTAGAAAAAGCGACCACCTGGGAATTGATTTGTAAATAACCGTTTACAGATCTAAATGTTGTTTCAATTATCTTGAGATCAGTGTTGTTTGAGATGCCCTTTGATTTTTTAAGCTTTGTTTTTTAATTTTGTTGCCCTAATCATTTAGCTATTTCTTGGTTACTTTTCCGTAGAACTGCCCAGATTACATAATTTTTTGAAATTTTTGATTAATGTCCGTGTGTGTTGATTGCACGAAATATCATCGATTATTTCAAGTACTTTACCATTAGCCATGCCTTATGTGTTTTTTGAAAACCCTTTGTTTTTATCCTTCAACGCCCTTTTAATTAGTACTTACCTCTATTAGCCATTTTAGGTTGTGTTGAATGCAATGTTTTATGTTTTCGTCTTTCTAATATTCATATCCATTATGAGGTCCCTTTAAATTGGTATTATTTGGCTCAAAATCACAATCTGATGTTTTGTTTCAGATGCTTTTTTGTAATTATAGATTATGGTTTTGAATGAACTGGCTTGGTTTTTATCTATTGTATTATTGTAATTATAATTATTACTTTACAGGTTGAACTTGGTCACACTATTCTTGTACATGCAGCAGCTGGTGGAGTTGGATCCCTATTGTGTCAGTGGGCAAATGCTGTTGGAGAACAGAATTATGCCTGATGGTGTGAATGCAAAGGTAAACTGAGTTTGGATATGCATAATTGAAACTGAGTTAGGGCAAGTATGGAATCATATGCATTGAAACAAGACTATTGTTTTCCTATATACAATACAATTGTTTTCTCTGTTTTTTTTTTGCTGTATACATTACACACTGAAACGCGGTTTTGAACCAATTTCATCAATCACGTGTATCCAACTGTTTTTAAAGTTCCAATCTTGTCTCTTTTCGTTTCCCTCTTGACTCCATTATCATGGATACATATATGCCTGCAAATCAACTTCATTAGCCCAAAAGTTAATTTCATTTACGCATTACACTTTGTCATTCTTCAAATGCAATTATTTTTCTTGTAAAACTTGTCCATTCATTTATATATCTAATTAATATTTGTATCAGCTATGGGAATCATGGGATCACCCTTTAAGGGAATTGTTCAAGATTTCAAAGGAAGAGTTGAATGCTATAAACAAGACTGGGTCTGTGCGATATGTTCTGGTGTTAGGTAATTCATTATTCTTTATACATACTTTATACTTACTAGGACTAGGACTAATGTTGTGTCTTCATGAGCAATATCAACTCATTCATACTTCTTTGAATAACTAATGGCAGCATATTGACTCAAGCAGATTGTATCCTTTGTTTTCGTGCCTTTCTTTAATCGTTCTTGTTTTTCTTCACATGTCAATGTCTTCTTTGAAATAATATAATCTAATTCTTTAACTCCAGCATAGCAGCTAGTGTTGATTGGAATGAAGTGCGTGAGTACTAGTTTTTTTTTTTGATTTATTGATTTTTTTGGTTGATGTTTGTGTATGATGAATTGATGGGATTCTGATTTCCCCTACAATCAGCTCATTTTTTTGTTCAATGTTTCCTAGTTGATTCGATTTGTCCTATCTCAATCTCAATTCTCTTGTGCTTGATGATAATTTGACCAGATTTCTTGGGGGAAAGAGGCACTCCTCATTGGAGGGAAAATAGACCCTGGAAGTGACAAAATTTCTGGTTCAGCTTTATCCTTCGCACATGTAATAGCTTTATCTTGATTCATGATGTAGAGTTTTTATAATTATCTCTTTTCCTTTTGTAGTATGGGCATTTGATACAGAGACAAAGTGCTGGTGGTCACTCATGGAAGCAAAGGGAGACAGAGTTGTTCTAATTCATCATCCACTGGATTGGCCTCTCACCTTTAGAAATGAATCTTCCCAACGTTTCATTGACTCCATTGCTCGACAAAGTCTAGCATCCGCAATTGAACATGGTTCTGAGAGGAAAATTTGGAGGGACAATTAGCAGCTGCATTAGCAAGCAGAGAAGCTGCTGAGCAAGATATGGAGAAAAAATTGACTGATACACTAAAGGAGATTGAATTACTGAGAGAAGCTTGCCGGTGCAGAGGGTATATATGGTATTACATTTGATGTATAAGTACTTGCATGCCTGAAAAATTCTATTGTTGTTGACTTAGTAATCTTTTTTTTTTAAAACAAAAGGAAAGGAGCCTCGTTAAAACCTTCTGATGCAAAACCCTCCTTAGGGATAAAAACATCTAGAAATAAAGAGTACTCCCCCTATTTCATTAAAGAAAAAAGAAAATCAAAAATACAAGAAGCATGAGGGGACATAGACCAAAACCCATGCAAACAAATCATTACTGTCTGAAACGAAAATAAGGAATGCCAATCTTATTACGGATAAAATCATACTTAATAAAGTCGGGAATAGAATTCCGCCATTGGAAACTAGACAGGTTGATTCCATGAGATGCAAGCTTATCAGCGCAATGATTCCCTTCTCGAAAAACATGAGTGCAAGTGACAATCATTGATTTGATCAGATCCATGCAATTAAGCCAACGATTCCGGAGATTCCAAGGCACAATTGAGTGAGACGAGAAAGCCATGACGGCAAGCTGAGAGTCACTCTCAATCCATAAACGATGCCAACCTTTGCGGAAAGCCACTTCAATGGCGACCATTATACCGATAAGCTCAGCATGAAGAGCGAAATTTGTACCTAGAGGAAGCATAAAATAGCCAAGAGACTCAGCATTACTGTCTCGAAAGATACCCCCACAGGCGGCTAAACCAGGAGAGCCCCTCGCAGCTCCATCAGTATTACACTTAACCCAAAAGAAAGGAGGAGACTTCCAGATAACCTCTATAGTAGTAGGAGCCTTTCGAGGTTTGCAATCAACCGAAAAACCCTGAAGAATCACAAAGTCCTGCATGGAATTAGACGTGGAGCCCTTGCTGAGATTACCCGAAATGTTCACATTTGCCATGATCAAGTTTTTCAGGTAGGTGGGCAAGATCTTCTTGTTGTCAAAACGAATCTGATTCCGAGAGAACCAAATAGCCCAAAAAATGTTAATAACCGCAGCGGAAACAACATCCTGCACTTGGTCCGACCAAGGGCGCAGACAGACATAAAAAATCGTCTCCGGCGAGGAGACATTAATATTAATAGATAGCTTACCACTAAGCCAATCCCAAAGCTGCTTAGCGAAAGAACACTCACAGAAAAGGTGCACGGAGGACTCATAATCCGCTTCACAGAGACTACACATGGAAACAATACCACATCCACGGATTCTGAGCTGCTCATCAGTTGGCATACGGTGATGGAGGATACGCCACATAAGAAGAGACTTGGATGGAGGGATAACACTTCGCCAAATATTCTTGAACCACCTATTAGGATGCCCAACAGGCCTGAAATAAAGATAAGCAGTTTTAAAAGTAAGCATACCATCGGCAGAGTTTTTCCAGATCAGCTGATCTTGAGAGTCAAATGTAGGCAGAACTTTTTCATGAAGGAGTGAAGCCAGCTGAGGGAAGATATTGGAACGAGAAGCAGGAATACACCAGTGACCATCCTGAATGAAGTCACAAACCCGGGCCTTGAGATAGAGGTGACGATGCTCAGGGACATTAAGAAGATTTACCAGAGGGGCCGACATCCAAGGATCAATCCAAAAGTTGATACAGTCCCCTTTACCAATTTGCCAAATGCAATTTTCTTGGATGGTGGAAAGATGATCACGCAAAGGGCCCCACAAAGAAGAACTGATATGATAAGAGATTGCAGTATTATTTCTGAAGACCCTAGATCTTAACAGAACGGCCCAGCTGTTCTGGGAAATGCTGAGCTCCCAGCTAAGCTTAAGACAGGCTGCCTTATTAGTGTCTTTGAGGGACCTAATCCCAAGACCCCCCTCAGCGGTTGGTCTACAAACCTTATGCCACGCCACAGTAACCACTTTACGCTGATTGACGTCACCAGACCAAATGAAATTTCTAATCCAAGAATCCACAGTATTCAACGGAGAGGAAGGCCATTCGTAAATCAGAAAGCTGTAAATTAACATACTTTGAACCACCAACTTGACCAGCTGCGCTCTTCCGGCAATAGACAGGAGGGAAGCTTTCCACGCTGATAGCTTGGCTTTAATCTTGTCAGCGATGGGCATTAAATAAACAGCTTTAGGCTTACCTTTGAAAATTGGAATACCCAAGTAGGGGAACGGCAACTGCCCAATAGAGAAGCCCAGGAGATCGGCAATGCGAAGCTGCCGGGTAATGGGAATGGTGTAACACCCCATTTTCATTTAAATGCTTATTTAATTATTTGTGTGATTTATTTGATTAGATTTATTTGGTGGATTTAATTAAATAGAGATTAAGTGGTAAAAATAATAATAGAATTAATTATTACTACATGATTAGTATGGGTTGGTCCATGAGGGGTTAGCATTAGCGAAACCTAAGTAGGAGGCCTTGAGTAAGGGGTGTCCAAGTTAATAAGTAAATAGCCCGTGATCCAAGCCCGCTAGCTAGGCGCATAGGAGAAGCGCCTAGGCTAGGGATTAGTGGATATGCGAATTAGAGTAAGAGGAAAAGAAAAGGGAGCTTGCGAAATAGAGAGAGGAGAAGAGAGAAAGAAAACGGCGCACAAGGGAGAGGAGAAGGAGAGGAGGATTCGCAAATTTCAAGGAGGGGAAGGGCAAGCTAGAATTTCGTGGCATTCCTAAGGCTAGAGTTTCGAATTCTTCTAAAAGGTAAGGGTGGGATTTAATTCAATATAAGGGTTTATGAGGGATATACATGTGGGGTTTTAGGGTGTCTTGATCACCATATTGTTGTCTTGAAAAATCGCATGCCCTATGATTGTGTGCCTTGTTGAGTAATTTGATGTATGCTTGATTTCCTCACATTCCTATGCCTAAATGACATGTTGTTATGCTCATAATAATAATTGTTGCCATATGATGATTTGTTGTTGAGAATTTATGATTTTGCATGTCAAGTGTTTGAGCAAATGCATAAGTATGTGGTGTTGAAATTGTTGTTTGGGAATTGATCATGATGAGTTCTACTTGTTTATGGTCTTTGTGCATTTCTGGACACTGTTTCGGTCCTCCTAAAACTGGTACTGTTCGGTTGATCCAAAAATTATGTGGCTGATTGTTTTTGAAAATAGATTTAAAGCCGGTCGTTTTGGCACTGGTTTCGCTCAATTTGGAGTTGTGTAGCTCAAGTTATGAGTCGCTGAAGTTAGGTCAAATTTCTGGAATCAAACTGTGAGTAGGTTCGGTTTTTGTAGGCTTTGTGTTATCAATTGAACTCCGTTTTGAACTATTCTTGTTTCATTGAAAAGTAGACTTAATTCTCTAAGAAATAGGCATTGGTTTCACGAAATTTCATTAATAAATGAAAAAGAAAATTTGGTTGCAAGCTGGGTAGAGAGTTCTGTCCGATTTTAGTACCACAGTGTAGTGTTTTGAAAAACTGTACCAATTGGATACTTATTTTGAAAAATAAAAATCATAGAAAAAAACTACACTCAGAGGGCTTTCTGATGAGTGGTCTTTTGTTGAAATCCGATATCGTTTGCTATTTTAATTAATTCGCCGAAGTAGGTGTACTGCTGTAGGAATTCAGCACCTGTGCTGTGTTGCCATTCTGTGTTGTGTTGCTGTCTTCGGATCCCTACCCATGGGCGCCAAGCCCTATTCTGTTTCTCTTGGTGTTTTGGTCCGTGCCTTTGCTGGATGCCTTGCCTAATCATATTGAGTCATTCCATTATTGCTCCTGTGCGAATTGTTCACTTTTGCGAAAATTTGGTTGGATCCCCTTCGCTGGCCGCCATTTTCAGGATGTCTTAGTTTTCTCCTAAACTGTTTTCGAAATAACTTTTGACTCGGGAGTCCGATTGAGGCGTTTCAAAATGTTTTGGAAAGCTTTTCCAGGTGCCTAACTGGATACTCTAATTTTAAGGCATTCTGAACTATTTTTCTAACATTTTTCCCTAGAGTTGTTTTGGTGTCCCGAGATGCCCTTGAGGCGTCTCCGGTGTCTTTTTCAAAAAGTGGTCGTCAATTCTAAATGTTTTGGAAAAGTGATGTGATTTAGGCCTATGGCCACTGACGTTGATGTGTGATTGTTGGACTACAGCGTTGTCTATTGTTTTAGGCCCTTCGGCCAGTGATGTGAATTAGGCCTATGGCCAGTGACGTTGATGTGTGATTGTTTGACTGTTGTGCATACGTCATTGAGTCGCATGCATACCATGAACATTAGGCCTTGTGCCAGCGACGAGAAAATTAGGCCTTTGGCCAACGACGATATTTTAGGCCCTTGTGCCAGTGACGAAAAATTAGGCCTTTGGCCAGTGACGTAGGTTGGTACCACATGCATGTGCATTGCTTGAGTCTCATATCGCATTCATATTGCACGACTGATTGAATGAAGTTGCTTGGCCATTGTGATGTGTTGTTAAAGTGATGTGTTGTTGTGAAAGTGACGTGTTAATGTATACTTAGCTGTTATTAACTGTTAAGAGTGATGTTGCTTGCTGTGATTAATTGATGTCTTGAGCTTTGTATGTGGTCTTTCATACACTTCTTATATTGTATGGAATCTCACCCCTTTTTGTGGTTGTTACTTTATAGGTGAGCTCGAGTGAAGATTGTAGTCTTCCTTTTGCCTGGTGTCGTCTGCTCTGATAGGTAGCACTTGGGGAAGGGTCGATTACTGTTTTTAATTATA
This sequence comes from Astragalus membranaceus, assembly GCA_039519185.1. Lineage (NCBI taxonomy): Eukaryota > Viridiplantae > Streptophyta > Magnoliopsida > Fabales > Fabaceae > Astragalus > Astragalus membranaceus. The sequence goes on along the minus strand of CM076854.1, from coordinate 71,554,117 downwards.
TTTCGGTTGATGTTGAATCTTTTAGTAATTGGTGCACTTTGCACTTTGTCAGTTGTTGATGTTTTTAACGATGTTGAATAGTTCCGCTGCATGTTTTGAGAAAACTACGAGGTTTTGTTTTACGCTGAAAAATGCGACACTCTTTTGGCGCGAAAAACTCTGATAAATTATGAATAAACGATGGATGAAAAAAGGGTGTTACAAATGGCGCCCAAATGAACTGTAGTTTTGCTAGAGTTAACAATCTGACCAGACGCTTCACCATACTTAGTAAAGAAGTTGAGGAGATTATGAAGATTTCTCTGCGAAGCTCGGTAAAAAATCATGATGTCATCAGCATAAAGGGTATAAGAAGGAACCTGAGTACCTCTAGGACCATTGATTAGCTGGAGGTCCCCATCTTGCGCCAGCTTGGTGATGCCTCTGCTCAATACCTCCTCAGCCAAGCAGAAAAGAAGGGGGGAGAGGGGGTCCCCTTGACGCACACCCCGCTTGCAACTAAAGTAACCAGAAGGCTTGTCATTGACTGCGATCGAAAGCTTTGCAGAGTGCAAAAGAGCATTAACCCACTCGCAGAATTTATTATTAAAACCAAAAGCCTTGAGGACTCGCAGAAGGAAATTCCAATCCAAAGTGTCAAAAGCTTTCTTGACATCAACCTTTAGAGCCATATTACCTCCGAAGGACCTGTTATTCAGCATATTAATTGCTTCAGAAGTTAAGCAGATGCAATCCGAAATGTTTCTACCTTGAATAAAACCCTGTTGTTGAGATGAAATGATACGGGGAGCAATTCTGGAGAGTCGGTCAGCAAGCACCCTAGTGATAATCTTAAACTTAAAGTTCGCAAGAGCGATAGGCCGGAACTTCTCAATACTGTCAGCACCATTGACTTTAGGAATAAGGACCACCAAATTAGAGTTGAAATTCAGAAGCATCCAGCCATGCTTGAAGAAATGCTGAACCGCGCTCACCAATTCCTCAGCGATGATGTCCCAGTAGTGCTGAAAAAAGAAAGCACCAAAACCATCCGGGCCAGGGGCACCGTTAGGATTCATAGCAAAGATGGCCTGCTTGATCTCTTCCCTATTAGGAACGTTGGTGAGCATAGTATTTTCTCACCTGTAACAAGAATAGGGATAATCTCCTCCACCATACCATTATCAAAACATTGATTATTAGAGGCAAAGATATTCTCAAAATAATTAACAACATGAGATTCAATATCATTAGAGGAAGTAAGAAGAGCATCACCATGCTGTAGGGCAGTTATTTGCTTGGTAATATGTCTAATCCTGACCATCTGATGGAAAAATTTTGTGTTTCAATCACCATGCAAGTGCCAATTAAGTCTAGATTTTTCAAGCCAAAAATCCTCTTAGGACGCTAAAGCTTGCTGCAGCTCCAGCTGAAGGGTTTTTTCTTGCTCATCCAACAACTCTGAGTAGCCAACATTATCAATCTGCGCTTGAACTTGGTCTAGAGATGCATTCGCCACTTGCACCCGGAGGTTAACGTCCCCAAATACCTCTTTATTCCAAACCTTGAGCTTTACCTTAAGATTTTTAAGCTTTTGATTGAGGACCACCATCGGGCAGCCAACAACATGAGATTGCCAAGCCTCCTTAATCACATTCAGGCAGTCAGGGTGATTCGCCCAGGTGCGAAGGAATTTAAAAGAGGATGGATGAGCACCATCTGTAATATGAAGATCAAGCAGTAAAGGGAAATGATCAGATTTAGATTTAGTAAGAGTATAGCAGGAGATACATGTATAAAAAGCAAAGCAAGCGTCATTGTAAATAGCCCGATCAAGCCTTTTCTCCGTGAAAGCCCTGCCTTTACGGCCATTAGACCAAGTGTACTGAACACCCTTTGTCGGCAGATGAATCAAGTTATTTAGATTGGTCCAGTTCTGAAACTCTTCACAAGCAGTTTTAGATGGTGTACCATTTCCCCGATACTCATGGCTGCCCAAAATAGCGTTCCAATCCCCAATAAAGCACCAAGGGATTTTATAATTTTGCTGGAGAAGAGACAGATCCTGCCAAAGAGACCGCCTACCCATATAGCTACAAGAAGCATAGATAGCTGAAATACCAACTGTAGTGTTTTTAACCTCCACTGTAAAAGAAACATGCTGATCAGAGCTAGCGATAACAGTAGGATTGAAATTGTCCTTACAGACACACCAGAGGTTAGGAATTAAAGAATTCCTGTCATTAGTAGCAAAGACTTTCATACCAAACTGAGACCAATACCTGCGAGGAAAATCATCAAGAGAACACCAAGGTTCAGAAACAAAAACAAAATCAGGCTTGTTAGTAATCTTTTTAGTAGGAATTGCACTCAAGTATTGCTTTTGTAAGATATTCTCACATTATTTTGGTTTAATGAATTTAATGCATTTAGCTTTTGTACTTTTAATTATTCTGTTATTATATATATTATCACTATTATATATATTACCATGGATTAGATGTTGATGGGGATCCCATGGAAATCTGGATAAAACCAGGGTGTATATGAGATTAATCTATTGTGCTTCAAATATTCTCCTAATAATATTATCAAGAGAACATAATTCATATAACCAAAGTGTATATGAGATTAAACCAAAAATTTGAAAGAAAAAAAAATTTTTAAAGTCGAGCGCAATAATGCTTGACTTTAAAACTATTTACAAAGTCAGGCAACAATAAATGCTTGACTTTAAATCATACTTACGAAGTCAGGCAACAATAAATGCTTGACTTTAAATCATACTTACGAAGTCAGACAATAATAAATGCTTGACTTTAAAACAGACTTACGAAGTCAGGCGAAATAAATGCTTGACTTTAAAACTGACTTACGAAGTCAGGCGAAATAAATGCTTGACTTTAAATCAGACTTACGAAGTCAGGCTATCGCTTGACTTTAAAACTCCTGACATACAAAGTCGACTTAATAAAAGTCAAGCGAACGCCTGACTTTAAATCCCCTTTTCGGCTGACTTTAAATCCCTTTTTTGCACTAGTGTATTCTCAGTATATCGCATGAAATATTGAGTGAATCCAAGCTCAATGTTTCACACAAGATACTAAAAAGTTCTGACAATCAATTGTCTAAGTCCCTAGCTAACTCAATCTATCTAATCTTTTGACCGTAAGGTCCCTAAGCCCGACAAGGTCGAACTGCTCTGATACCAAAAATGTAACACCTTAAATTCAAAACTAGGTGAACCAAAAGTATTAACATAACTATAAACAATCAGAGTATAACCTGCTCATAATAATGGACCAAATAAAAACTAAAGCGGACAAATTCCACTTACATAACCTTGAGATAAAAATTTCTCATTACACTTCTGAAATAAGTACTCAAATGGTACATATTCGATAAAATAAACATGACTATGGTCCATCTACAAGACAAGGTTAAAAAATATTACATGACATTAGCAACATCTTGCTAATCTTTTATGATGTTGTGGTCCTCAACTTGAAACCCTTGGCCTGGCCCATGAATTCCTCAATCAATACCTGTGAATCTGAAAAACAGTCAACAATAAACAGTGAGATTACAAATCTCAGTGAGTTCTTTCGCACCCCCTCACAATTCCTCTCTTGGTGTTTTCCTTCTCTATGAATTGTTCTTGACTGTGTCTTGTTCATGTCTGTGTTGTAATCTTGTCTGTGGCTTAGCATAATCCGAGAAATAATGCTACGTATGCTTTACCCAATTTCAACGGAAACCCCAATTCGTATAGCTATACCGAATAATGCTAGGGCCCTAGCTACATGAATCTCGGGATCGTCATCCCCATGGTATTTTTATTATTATCTGAGACATTAAGTCTGTTACTCGACACGAGGTCGTAATCTTTCATCTTATTACTTGAACTTAGACACTTAGGTCTATTACTTGATACTTGGTTGTGTTCCCACTCGATACAACAACTACTCGGTTTATATTCAAACCATAACATGAACTTACTTATGTTGCATCATAACTATACCTTACATGCTTGAAAAACCATTCATTTCATCCAGACATAAGCAAAACAACTTTTTAATCAATCAATGGATAATACTTACTTGAAATGTAACATATCTTTGTTCAATGATCATTGGGAAGGGTTTAGAAATGAATTGGGGGAAGTTTGGAATGTTATAGTTTTAGAAAATAATCTGGGAATTGATTCCCAACTCTTGTGAATTGATTCACAACTCTTGGGAATTACAACAACCACTTCAAACAATCAAATTCAAGCCACAATTCATCAAATTGGCAACCAAATCAACTTGTATCACAACCTTCAATCACATAACATACACATCATGATATTCAAAACACAACCATGACTTCCCAATGATTCAAATTGAAGATTGTTCATAATTCAATTAACATCACCCATAAATCAATTATGAAAAACAACAAGTCACAACCAACACTTCAAACAAAACTTCAATTAATCGAAGAACTCAATTTGATTGTCGATTTCAACACCCAACATGCGAGAAATCCTCGCTTGGAGCATCAATTCGAATCTAAGGCACCAACATTAGGCTCCTATGGCTTTAAGCTCATCCCAAAACTTCAAACTTGATTTCCAAAGCTTTGAACTTCTACTAAGAACTTCACCATCATCCATAAACATCTATGAACCTCTAACCACTCTTCTTAAGCTCCAATTTGAGCTAGCTTCAACCTTCAAATCCCTAATTTTGAGCTTCCAAAAACCCTAACCCTTGAAACTTGATTTCCTCACTCCAAGTTAGCAATCAAACTCTTAATTGAACTTCCCAAACCTCCAAGATATAGAAATAAAGAAGAAAACTCAAAATCCCTCATCTTCTCCATGAAATTCGAAAATGGTAGAAAGTGAGAGAGTTAGTTATTGGTGATGATCCTGGTATCAAAAGGAAGAGAATGAGGAGGTGATTCTAATGGAGGAAAGAAGAAGAAGAACAAATCATGAAAATCTCACACTCCCTCTTCTCTTCTCCCCCTTCGCCCTTCTCCCTCTCTTCTTCTCTCTTTTCTTCTCTTTTCTTTCTTTCTTTCTTTTCATTGTCTCGAATCTCTCTCCGTTTATCCCTTTCTTTTCCATTTTCTTTTATTTAGATTTTAATTTTAACAAAATTTTCTCATGGGGTGAAAAGACCCTTATGCCCTTATTCTATCCCTAATTCCTCAACAAACCCCACTTAAAATCATATTTAATTTTAGCACCCAATAACCAACTTCTACAATTTATAATTATACACCCAATTAGTGAACTAATTTATTTCAAAAATCAAAGTAATTAAAATAATTACTTTGGGCTGTCACATTTAACACCAATTAATTCAATTGTCATCACAATTATTAACTAATCAATATAATTAAAATAACCAACTAAAATAATTGAAACAATTATTTTGGGGATGTTACACTTAACATTTCTATTTACAAAATTGACTTTGTTAGTGATCGCACCTGATCAATACGATGAGTTGTTGCTGCTTGATGGTGTTGCTCGGTCGTTGGGATGAAGTACCGAGTTCTGAGCCGCACGCGGGTGGTACCTGCAAAGGCACTCCAACGCTCATGTCAGAGGTGTTTCAACGGGCAGGTGGTCACAAGGTGAGTAAAACATACCTGAAGCCACATGCTGGTGTGGTATATATAATGTTGGCTGCGTAGGCGTTCTAGCCGTTGCGCCTTTTGCGGAGCCGGCCGCGTCTTGCGGAGCAAGGCAGGTAATGGGCCGCGCTGGGCCTACTGATCAATATTGGGCTTCGAGCCCACTCCGGAACAGTTAGATAGCATGATTATAACAATAGGATTTAATAATTGATAGTCATTTCTCCCACCATCTTAAAAAAAAATTAGGAACCATGGTACCTTTACGACATTTAGGGGATTGATTTTTTTTTTGACATGATAGTACAATATTTTGTACTAAAATATTTTTTCGCTCCTATTTCCATGGTGCTTCTCCACGCTTTCTTCAACCGCTCCAGTGTCCTGTTTGTCCACGTGCATTGACTATTTGCTTCCCACACAAGCTCTCTTCCTCGGCCAAAATGCCCTCAACTATGCACTTCGTTGTGGCATTGGCCACTAGCTCCTCAGCTGAGTTACCTTTTAGCCAAGCACCTCCATAGTCGAGCTGCCGCTGCGCAGCAATCTCCATCATTCCCTTGGCATTTTATCCCATGATTCGCCTTCAAGCACATTTCGTTAGGCTTTTATACCAAATCTCTTTGGTCTTTGCTATGTCTTGCCTACCTCAGGGAAGCATTTCCCCGCTGATATCTTTAGCTAGATTCATCACATTTTAGCTCCCTTCATTGACCATCCCTTTTCAAAGAAAACTCTTCTATTTAGCGCATACCCCTTACCTGCTCGACTATATTCCATTAAGGCTACCACTATTGAATATATGGTTGCTCTTAGTAGAAACAATAAGAAATAATTGGGAGAATAAGGTGAATCAAATCCATTAATAAATCATCCTCCTCTCACGATCTAGTTATGAGTGCCTCAACTCATATCCACTCGACTATTTGCCTTGGTTAGACTTCCCCTCAGCCAACAACTTAGCAGATTTTGGGTGTTAACTATTGCTTTAGTGAACTAATTTATTTGAAAAATCAAAGTAATTAAAATAATTACTTTGGGCTCTCACATTTAACACCAATTAATTCAATTGCCATCACAATTATTCACTAATCAATATAATTAAAATAACCAACTAAAATAATTGAAACAATTATTTTGGGGATGTTACACTTAACATTTCTATTTACAAAATTGACTTTGTTAGATAGCATGATTATAACAATAGGATTTAATATTTGATAGTCATTTCTCCCACCATCTTAAAAAAAAATTAGGAACCATGGTACCTTTACGACATTTAGGGGATGGAATTTCTTTTGACATGATAGTACAATATTTTGTACTAAAATATTTTTTTCTCCTATTTCCACAGTGCTTCTCCATGCTTTCTTCAACCGCTCCAGTGTCATGTTTGTCCACGTGCATTGACTATTTGCTTCCCACACAAGATCTCTTCCTCGGCCAAAATGCCCTCAACTATGCACTTCGTTGTGGCATTGACCACTAGCTCCTCAGCCGAGTTACCTTTTAGCCAAGCACCTCCATAGCCGAGTTGCCGCTGCGCAGCAATCTCCCTCATTCCCTTGGCATTTTAGCCCATGATTCGCCTTCAAGCACATTTCGTTAGGCTTTTATACCAAATCTCTTTGGTCTTTGCTATGTCTTGCCTACCTCAGGGAAGCATTTCCCCGCTGATATCTTTAGCTAGATTCATCATATTTTAGCTCCCTTCATTGACCATCCCTTTTCAAAGAAAACTCTTCTATTTAGCGCATACCCCTTACCTGCTCGACTATATTCCATTAAGGCTACCACTATTGAATATATGGTTGCTCTTAGTAGAAACAATAAGAAATAATTGGGAGAATAAGGTGAATCAAATCCATTAATAAATCATCCTCCTCTCACGATCTAGTTATGAGTGCCTCAACTCATATCCACTCGACTATTTGCCTTGGTTAGACTTCCCCTCAGCCAACAACTTAGCAAATTTTGGGTGTTAACTATTGCTTTAGTGAACTAATTTATTTGAAAAATCAAAGTAATTAAAATAATTACTTTGGGCTCTCACATTTAACACCAATTAATTCAATTGCCATCACAATTATTCACTAATCAATATAATTAAAATAACCAACTAAAATAATTGAAACAATTATTTTGGGGATGTTACACTTAACATTTCTATTTACAAAATTGACTTTGTTAGATAGCATGATTATAACAATAGGATTTAATATTTGATAGTCATTTCTCCCACCATCTTAAAAAAAAATTAGGAACCATGGTACCTTTACGACATTTAGGGGATGGAATTTTTTTTGACATGATAGTACAATATTTTGTACTAAAATATTTTTTTCTCCTATTTCCACAGTGCTTCTCCATGCTTTCTTCAACCGCTCCAGTGTCATGTTTGTCCAAGTGCATTGACTATTTGCTTCCCACACAAGCTCTCTTCCTCGGCCAAAATGCCCTCAACTATGCACTTCGTTGTGGCATTGACCACTAGCTCCTCAGCCGAGTTACCTTTTAGCCAAGCACCTCCATAGCCGAGTTGCCGCTGCGCAGCAATCTCCATCATTCCCTTGGCATTTTAGCCCATGATTCGCCTTCAAGCACATTTCGATAGGCTTTTATACCAAATCTCTTTGATCTTTGCTATGTCCTGCCTACCTCAGCAAGCATTTCCCCGCTGATATCTTTAGCTAGATTCATCATATTTTAGCTCCCTTCATTGACCATCCCTTTTCAAAGAAAACTCTTCTATTTAGCGCATACCCCTTACCTGCTCGACTATATTCCATTAAGGCTACCACTATTGAATATACGGTTGCTCTTAGTAGAAACAATAAGAAAGAATTGGGAGAATAAGGTGAATCAAATCCATTAATAAATCATCCTCCTCTCACGATCTAGTTATGAGTGCCTCAACTCATATCCACTCGACTATTTCCTCGCCTTGGTTAGACTTCGCCTCAGCCAACAACTTAGCAGATTTTGGGTGTTAACTATTGCCCCATTTTATACGTTGTTATTTAGTCGAGGAATTGGTAGCTTTGGCAACTCCAAAATAAAATCGTGAGTCACCATCATTATTACTGCTAAACTAGTTGTTACAGTATTCATTAGACATAAAACGACTTGTTTAGCACCAATTGATTCAATGAGCACTAGTGCAAAAAAGACATTTAGCGTCGGTTAAATTGGACATTTAGCGTCGGTTATCGCCCGACGCTAAATCGCCCGATGCTAAATGTCAGACATTTAGCATCGGTTATTTAATCGACGCTAAATGTGACATTTAGCATCGGGTGTTCAGATAACCGATGCTAAATGTCCATCTCATCACTGTTTTTGCTGTCTGAAAATGACATTTAGCATCGAGTGTTTGAAACAACCGATGCTAAATGTCCTGACATTTAGCATCGGTTATTTGAAATAACCGATGCTAAATGTCCTGAAAAATGACATTTAGCATCAGGTGTTTGATACAACCAATGCTAAATGTCCTGAAAGTGACATTTAGCATCGGTTATTTGAAACAACCGATGCTAAATGTCCTGAAAGTGACATTTAGCATCGGTTGTTCCAAATAACCGATGCTAAAAGTCATTTTTGATAAAAAAAATGACATTTAGCATCGGTTGTTTGAAACAACCGATGCTAAATGTCTAATTTTTAAAAAAAAAATAGTCATTTAGCATCAGTTGTTTAAAACAACTGATGCTAAATGTCTATTTTTTTAATTGGAAGCTGACAGTTTTGTCTTTGTAGCAGTACACTTACAACATCAACATACAATTCATTTAATTTCAAACATGCCTCACAAACATCACTTACAACATCAATTCATACAAGCTTCAAGCCATTCATTCAATATGAGATAATTTCTCAAATATTCACATAACAACCACTACTTCAACAACTCATAAACATTCAATTTCTAGAATACAACAACTCTTAAAAATTGAAATTAAATTTAGAGGGAACACAAAAAGGACACATGAATAAATCTTCTCTAGTTTACTTTCCTTTGACAACACCTCATTCTCTTCATAAGCTTGAATCCAAACGTGGCTTCAATCAACTAGCTCAAGCTCCAAGACTCCATCTAGACTATATCTTTAACCACCATCAGCTCCTAAACCAACCAACGATTTTGTGCTTATCTATTATAGAAAAAGGTAGAAAAAATCAGCATGTCATCAAATGAAATAAGACAAACTTAATAACATATAGCATGGAAGCAGACAAAATAGCATGGAAGCAACAGTTTTTGTTTTTCCAGTCCCTGGTGGACCGCATATGAGTTTAATAGGGTCATTGTGATTACACTTCTTCATGTTGACACAGCTTAGAACAGCCTCTTCCTGAGATTCATTCAAATTCTGAGCTTTGATTATGTTTTGTACTCGAAAACAGGATTGCCTATGATTTTCTCCTGACAAGCAAGTTGGACAGTTTTCATCCATCTGTAAAATATAAAGAACACGTGAAATTCTTTATGACAATATCTTATATAGTAAAGAAAAATCAAAATAAAAGATGTAACATCATTCTCAAAGAAGCTTATGATAAATGGCTTATTTGGTGATTCTTACCTTTGAAAAAGGCTGCAGAACATTTTTAATGATGTTCAAACAGGATCCCTCCAAATGTGAGTTCAAAGCTGTCCAAATACGAATATTTGTTGTCATGTTCATGAGATAAACAGCATAAAGCTTTTTAGCTTTCTTACTCTTTGAGTAATATTTATAATTATCAATACTCTCCATGTACTTGGACAACAGTATAGGGATCTCAATCCACATACCTGTCAAGTTATGGGATACAATTACATCAATTTCCTCTACTATAACATAGTACAACCTGCAGCACAACCTTGTCCAGCTTTAGCAATCAACATTCAACAATCACTATTCGATAAGTTATACATTATTAGCTTGAAGGAAAATACGTATAGATAGATTAACAGATTGAGCACCTGACCTACTTTATTTACAGGTTGAAGGGTCATCTGTGCATAGACCTCGTCGGTTTCAGGGTCAGCCTGATCCAAAAATAGAAATGAATATCAATATGTGGATTCTGTAAGAAATACAAAAGGATCATCATATCAAACACTTGAGAAAGTACTGTCAATGAACTGATATTTTGCTTTCAGTCAATCACTTGGTTTTGTCTATACTTACCAACTTGGTGAGGTGTCCATCAATAGGCACCGAGAAAAGCAAATGTGAAAACAAGAGTTAAAGGACTATGGGCGAATAGAACATATTCCTACCAACTAGTTCATACTATGACTACCCAAGATAAAAAAATGTTACAAATAGAACATATCTTGTAAAAATTCATAGAAATCTTCTTCAAATTTTTTAATTATTGCTAAAAAAAACTATGTCCAAAGAAGAAAGTGAACCTACATGGAGGGCAACATTGTGAAGCATGCAAACGGCAAACCAACTTGGAAGGAAGGTTAGGGTAACTAGGTATGAAATCTGCCTCCTTTTGCATAGAGTTCATTTCAATTAGCTCATGTTCATGCTCAGCAAGTTGTATCTGGTATAAGAGAAACCCAGCAGAACATCAGTGTCAGATTCAAGAGTGAAAATCCTCAGGTGAACTGGAAAACTGCTGAGTAATGACCAACAACTTAAGTCATGTATACCTTTTCTTGTCCTCATGTCATGTATACATTTTCAATTAAGTCAATAGTTTTGCCATCTGTTATCTTTTCTCCTTGCTGATCCATGACATGAAATACTGTATTTCATTAAGTGAACAAGTTAGCTGCTTAATTAATAGATGCAAAGTGCACTTTGCTATCCAAGTATTCATAGATGCAAAGATACTGAATTACTTGATAATTGCCAAAGTTCTAAAACATCAATTCGGCTAATAGCAATATAATATTCATGTAATATTCATGAGGTAAACAGTTCTTTTCATTCCCACTTTCATGATATTTAAGCTGTGGTGAGTAGAGATTTAGATCAATGAATAGAAGGAACAAGATATATTATAAGTTTTCAGTATATGACAAACCATAACTTTCAACAGAGACCATAGGCAAGTAGTTAGCCTTCTTTTGGTTTCCTACTTGAAGGCAAGGAAGGTGAGTTGAATAGTAAAACCATACATCTCTTGGAAATAATCAACTAGTGACTTCATAGTTGAGGTCTCATCAACAGAAAACCTGAAGAAATAAATTGTCATTGTTAAATGTTCTAATTCAAAATAAATTATCATTTGTCATGATAAATGAGTGGTATAGAAACGTACAGGATATTGAAGATCCACGGCTGTATCAGCACCAATATAATATCCTTGATTTTCTGGTTCTCCATAAAAACCACCATAACCTGTATATTATATTGAACAGAGACCATTGTTGTCGTCAAACAGGGCTCTTATTAGTTCATAAACCATTGACTCTACAAACTAAAGATCGAAGTTCATGTCACTATATAAGGAATGCAAGTGATGCCAAGGGCTTTGGCACTCAGAGTACGTTACTGTATAATAGGAACAAATGTATGAAACTATATGAAGGAAATGTAAGCCACAAAATCATTGTCATTAAAGTTCAACAATACAATTTCATAGATTCCAAAAAAAAGAACAAATCCACAAATAACTAAAGCTTAAACATGAACGACAAATCCATAAAGCTTCATTAATAAAGTTCTTCTTTATAGCATGATTCTTCACAAACATGAACAACAAATCCACAAATAACTAAAGCTTAAACATGTCTAATTAAAACTGATACAAATTATTAGCACCAAACCTATTCCTCTTTTCTCTTCCCAACCAAAAAGACAGTTATAGCAAAAGAACTTGTGTGCAATAGGAAGACATACTAATATGCTCTAGTGCAACAATCAGCCCGCAAAACACAATAGACAAGTGCAATTTCAGAGTTTAGATGAAGACTTACTCTGATGTCGAGATTAGGACTCCGAATCTAATATTATGAATCAAAGAAATCAACTCTAAAGGAAGGAAACCAATATCAAGCCAAGTGCACCTGAAAGAGGAAACATTTCCAAGGTTAAGTACAAAAAGCAAACATTTAGCTGCTAAATGCCGATTAAAAGAACAAACTAGATATCAACAAAAGTGCTAGGTGGAAAGACACTATAACTTAATGGATAGAATTCCATATTACATCATGAGAAAAAGCAATTATGCTCACTTGCAGTTATTATGTATTAAGTACTGTGATTAAATTTAGATACCATCAAAGTTCCCTTAAGGAATCACAATCCAAAACATGAAACTTAACATGTCATGAAAACTAGTTTAATTACAATGAAATCAGTCAAGAAATCAAATGAAACGCCTTAATCTAAATTGGCATATGGACACAAATTGAGACCATTAAAACAAATTCAGTACTTTAGAGTCCAGATGGCTAATCATTAGGATGCTTGCATATTAAAAACATTGTTTCTTTGTTTCTCACCAGCAAGACCAATCCATATCATATTATTAAAGAAATCAAATTCAGTCAAGAAATCAAATTGGCCATATTGGTTAAAGAAATCAAATTTTAGTTATATATAATGCAAAGCACATTATATATAACTAAAATTGGGAATGCAAAAAAAAATTGGCCATTGGGTAAAGAAAGATACATAGAGTTGCATAGCCACCATGCAAGAGAAAACAAGGAAAGTTAGAACTTAATGACTAAAACCAGCACCAGAAAAATCCCCCAAACAATGAAAACTAAGCTTCCAAGTACCGTGAGTGCTAGTTCACTGCCACTATCCTCAGTCCATCATGCGAGCAGGGACAATCTGTTTGGATTTCTATCTGAATTTACCTAAAGCGAGTCCTGCAATCAAGAAAAATGAAATATTTTAAAGAGAAGAAAACAAGAGTGTTTTTAGAATTTACCTAATTATTTCTGCAAAATCCTCACACTATTCTTAGTTATTAGTTACAGTAATATATGTAAGTTATAGAAGCACAAAACTGATATGGCACAAATATGAAGCTTGCCAAGATGACAAGTTGACTATACATATACATAAAAGCATTGTTCCAATATCAGTCAGTATACACATTGCATAGATGTTGCTGATTTGTGGGAAACATTCAAAGAGTGCATTATATAATGTGATTTGAGATTTTCTTTTAGACACACTCAACCAGTCAAGAAATCAAATTCAGACCATTAAACCACTCAACCAGCTGTACTTTCAAAAATCAATCAGTACTTTAGCACTTCATTATGATTTAAACAACAATAGCATCAAAACCCAATACCACAATAAAAGCACAATCAAATTGTTTGTAATACTTTAGCAACAACAAGTACCCAAAAATAGAAACACTGAATCTTACTGTTATTATTGTCAAATTTCAAATGCAGGGAGAAGAAGGAAAGTGTTCACTAAATCCAAAAACAGAAACACTGAATCATATTCGCAATCTCCATTTATATTTCTCCTTAAATAAAACAAGCAACCCCTAGAAAGTACCTGAACTGAGTTGGGGATTTCCTTCTGCATTTTCTGGCGACGTCCTTTTCGTTCTTTCGTTCAGTTTCAGAGAGAGACAGGAAGAGAGTTACGGCGCAGGTTTTAGGTTTCGTTCGGTGTTCTTTTGTTCTTTTTGATTCTGAACATGGTATCAAAATGTGATGAAGACGAAACATAGAACGAACGAAGAGAGCAAACGCATGAAGAGAACGAACGGTGAAGTCAGATGACCGGAGCGAAGCATTCACCGTCGTTAGGGTTCCTCCATGGAGCTTAGCACAGAACGAACGAACGAAGAAAACAAACGATGATTTCTGCGAAGGAAGAGAGCTTAGCGCAGAGAGAGGAAGAAGAGAACGAAGCGAGGAAGAAAAGAACCTCAGGGAACGATGATTTCTGCGAGGAAGAAGAGAACGAAAGGAGCGCACGATGATTTCAGAAAACGAAAGCATAGAGCGCACGATGATTTCAGAAAAAGAAAGTTGTGTTTTGGTTCACATAGGACATGTAGCATCGGGTGTTTTAATACCCGATGCTAAATGTGTTTGACATAGATACATATAACATCGATTATTAAGATACCCGATGCTAAATGACTAAGTCAAGCATTTTTAGCATCGGTTGTTAAAACAACCGATGCTAAATGTCTAACAGAAAACTTAAGTTGTGGGTTTATTTTCAAAAATGCCACCGGTTCAACATTTAACATCGGTTGTACATACAACTGATGCTAAATGATGCTTTTTAATGTCTTTTCTCCACTAGTGGAGGTGACGTTTCGCTCGCATTTAATCATTAAACCCATTAGCTATAAATAGCCTTTCCATCAATCGTTTTGAGCCTACTGTTACCTTTCATTTGGCTTGTTGAACCTCCGGCAAATCTCACCGCTTCTTCAAACTTTGCTCGCCTCCATTTTTCTTGCGCACTCCTTAGTTTTTGCCCAATCTTCTTCTTTCTTACTACAATCATGTTTTCGAACTCTGATTCGCAAAATGAAGAACATAGCTAGGAAGGCGAGAACAGTCTTGCCGAGTCGTCTTCTTCCGCCTCTATTGATTCTAGCAATGCAACAAATGACGTTACCCCTTCTTCCCCTGTCTCGGGCTACGACACTATGGTGGCTGTTGAAGATGGCGTGATAAGGAATTGATTTTACTATTTTTTTTGACATGATATGATATTGATTTTGGCTCATGACAAGGATAAAATAGTAAAATCAATATCATATCATGTCAAAAAAAATAGTAAAATCAATTCCTTATCACGCCATCTTCAACACCATGTTTGCCCGTGAAGTCATTGATTTCGCCTTTGTCTTGTTACTCTCTTTTCGGTTGGTATCTTCGATGATGATATGAGTCAGCACCCTCTCCAACGAATTGTTCGACATCTACAGCACCCTCAGTTTTCGACCAGAGCTTTCCGTTACAAATTATTTCATAAAACATTTCGACCCATGATTGGGCGTATACGGATAGGCTGATAAAAGTAATAATTTATTTAATAAAATTAGTTCAAAGCCAGTCGAGCGCGCAGGGGGGGATCGAAAGATTCGCACTGAACCAAGCCATGTTGGTCCCTGCTTGTGCGCACGAGGGAGTCCCTTCTAGTTGCTTGTTTACTAGCTCTCATTAACCTTTAGTATATGAAGACTTTGGTGAATCCAAAGCCAAGCAATGTGGGACTTCTCACTTTTGAAATATCTTTTTATTTTCAATAAAATACAACAAAACAAACACTGATAATTAAATTTCTACTGGTATCAATTGTTACGTGCAGACAAAACAATCAAATAACCCTTATTGGGTATCAATTGCAGTTTTTGAGATTAACTTTCTTGATAATGGAAGATCTTATGAATGCAGTGGTCGATAAAATATCTTCAAAATACTGCAATTATTTCAAACTAAATATAAAGAACAAATGGAAATAAGAATTCAGTTTTCAGAATAGATTATGTATACTACTTGAGGGTCCAAAATATACTATTCTCCTCATGCTAGTCATCAATAAGAGAGTTCTCATGATAAAGAGAGTTTTTAGTAACTACATATCAATTAGCACATTGCAAAATACAAGTGTAGTCTCTCTGCATAGCATCAGCTATAGAGTTTCTCAATTCTCTCCTAAATGGGTATGTTCTGTTGTCGAAATTGCTGAGATATGCTGTCAAATCTGGGAGACAGATGCTGTCGAATTCTGGGAGACAGATGCAGTCGAATTCTGGGAGACAGATGCTGTCTGCTGAGACAGATGCAGTCGAATTCTGGAAGACAGATGAAGTCGAATTCTGGGAGACAGATGCTGTCGAATTCTGCTGAGACAGAAGCAGTCGAAATTGCAAAGATAGGTGCAGTCGAATTGCAAGGAAAAAACCTGCGAACAAAGCAAACGTTAGATTAAACAACCGGAGGCGCCTTGCGACTGCCCTGAAGAATTTATTCGCCTCTATAGCGCAAATTCCCCGAGGTACAACCGGTCTCGTCTCAATCGCAGTAGCGAATGAGGACTCCGAACTGGCAAGAACAATTTTAGATGTAACAGGAGATGAACTCAGGAGAGCGATATATTTAGAAGAGGGAAATGGATTTTTCCTTGTCTTTTTCAATAGCTACTCGACTAGCCTTTTATAGGCTAACCACATAGCTGATGTAGCAGACAAGCTCCATCAGTGAATTCATAGCCATTTAAACAACCGTTACGAAATCCATTATAATATCCGTTACGAAATCAATAGCATTAAAACAGCGTAATAATTTGGCCGTTTATAAAATAAGATCGATTTAATTTGCTGTTACAAAATTAAAACGGATTTAATTTTGTGGTTACAAAATAATAAAATATTGATTTGTTTAATAATAAAATTATATTTTGTAACTCCCTCACACTTGAATGCCATTATTCCAACAATCCCCCACTAATGGCAAGCAAGTGGGAAAACATATTTAGATGTTGTAGAAAATGGAATTTTTGGGTAGGCTCAAGTAAGGACAAAAAATATGATTATAAAATAATATATCGGTAAATAAAATTCGGTATGTCCAAAGCCAAGCAAGGGACTTCCACTTTTGAAATATCTCTTAAGGTAAATAAAATTACAACAATCCCCCACATATTTCAAAAGTTTGAAAATAAATGAATAAAAGAAGATTCCTGGGTTAACATCATAGATGTAATGCATCGGAGCTGTATAGCAAGCTATGGAACCAGTCCTAGACAGATAAAACATAACATACAGTGAATTGGTTTAGCAAGCTATGGAACCCAAGACACATATTATATGTTAGAGGTTTCACTATCACATTACACCCCCACAATTCTTGCTGTTTCCGCGGTGGTGCGCTACTAGGCCCTGCACGTGCTCGGTATTCATGAGTGCTCTAGAGATCTCGTCAGGATCTCATGCAAGCGGCCCCACTTGACACTCATATAGGTGATTTCATCAAGTGTATGCTGCAAGTCATACACCACCCATAAGGGCTATGAAAATCATTAAAAGCTTTAAGCTCAACCTTTTAACCCTGCAGTCTAGCACTATCACAATAACACCATAGGAAGGGACAATAATAAAATTAATTACATGAATTAATTTTTTCAGTGCTAGCAATATCAAGAAATGACTTGTTTTTACCACATTGAACCTTATTCATGGGATCTCCAATCACAAAGGTTGGGTTACCATCACTTCTTAATTTCAATTGACTTTAGTCCCATTCCCCTCGATGTCTCATATATCAGTTTCTTCCCCAGGGGTTTTGTCAGAGGATCGGCCGAATCCATTTCTGACTTCACATAATCGATCGATATTGTTCCATATTTTTGCAATTGTTTGACAACATTGTGTCTTAATTGCACATGTCTGTTTTTGCCATTATAGGTCTTATTATTTGCAACGGCTATTGCCGATTGACTATCACAATGTATTGACACTGATGGTGTCGGTTTTATTCCCAAAGGAATATTAGCTAAAAGGTTCTTCAACCATTTAGATTCAGTACCAGCCAATTCCAGAGCTACAAATTCCGACTCCATAGTCGATCTAGCAATGATGGATTGTTTGGCTGACCTCCAGGTTACCGCGCCACCACCAAGTGTGAAAACGTGACCACTAGTGGATTTTGTCTCATATGAATCAGATATCCAGTTAGCATCACAGTATCCTTCTAATACTGCGGGAAATCCACTATAAGTAATACCATAATTTGTGGTACCTCTCAAATATCTCATAAGGTGAGCAATTGCCTTCCAATGATCTTGACCAGGATTATGAGTATACCTACTCAGACGACCGACTGCGAATGCAATGTCTGGTCAAGAAAGGTTCATTAAATGCAGCAGGCTCCGAATTACTTGGGCATACTGAGGTTGGTCAATAGGATCACCTCTATTTTTTTTTTCTTTAAGTGTGAGTTAGCTTCATAAGGGGTACTCAACGGGGTCGAGTTATAGCGACCAAACTTCCTAAGAAGTTTTTTTTTTTTCAACAAAATGTTCCTGTGATAGTATAATACTATCACATTCCCTAATGACTCTAACTCCTAATATTATACTTGCCTCACCCATATCTTTCATATCAAAAATTAGATGAAAGAAAATACAAACAGAGGTTTTGCAGCCAAGTTTTTGCTTTCTTGGGATTAGTCAACATAACTTAAACAAAATACCCCCACACTTCAAAATATTTCAAGTTTATAGAGGAGAAGAAATTCTCATTCTCTAAACAATTTTAATAATCTCATATAGTAAGGAGTTATACCTTACCTCCATGCTCAAGTAGAGGAGTTCTTCATTAAACAAACTCAATTTGTCTGAGCCCATCAAATAGAGTGTTTTACATCTTGTGTTTTCCGGCTTGGACAAGGCCTTCTCACCCACCGTAGAATTATCCTTTGTTTTTTTTCAATTAAACATGCTCCTGTAGCACTTGAAAACAGAGAAGAAGCACAGAAAAATATTTTCGACGCATACAATATTTTCGACCCAGATAATATTTCGACACAGGAAATATTTTCGACACAGACCTTTTTCGACTTCCTTCTTCTAAACAGCTCTATCCTGGGTTCGATTTGTTATCGCATACACTAATAAATGAGAATAATTCGACATAAAATCGGCTCACAGTATTTATTGTCAATCCCAAGCATATTGACCAAATAATCAAAGGGTTATTAAAAACAATTTATCTAGAGCATCACTTTTCTGTTACGAGACTTAACAACGAACAAAGAGTGATGATTGAAGAGTTGACTGTGAGCAAAGAACCTCAAATATTGTCTTATTATAATTCATGAAAATTCCAACTGGAAATGTTTCTAGGAGCTTTCTGCTAGAGTTGCACATGAAGTCCCTTAAAAGACAAGTCATATTCTTATAGATAATGTGACAATATATAAGAGAGTATATCGTACAGAACCGAAAATAAATTTCGTTATAAGATTCTGATTAGATAAAGGCATGGGGTAAAAGCGCTTGGGAAATGCCCAAGGGACAAAACAGCGATCCTTTAAAATACAGATGCTAAAAAATATGTTTTATTCATTGGAGAGTAAGACCCTTATTAGACCCTTATTGTTCTCCAAACTTCTATCACAGTATAATATAAATCAATTCGTTTCTTTCTGTGGATAAGATCAAGCTTCGAATTCCTGATTCCTAGTCCCAATTTCTAACAAGAGACTACGAGAAACATTCAATCGATTGTTCTTTGGTATGCATAGAGGTCGAAGGTTCTATCCTCATGGTGTGCATAGATGTCGAAGTTGTATATCTATAATTCTCTAAGTAAATTCTTCTTGGCACACGACGAAACTATGTCAATAAAAAGAAAAGGTGACACACCAATGTGGGATTGCCTTGATATCTAAAAGTCATTTGACAACAAGTTATACATAGAAACATAGTGACAAGGCAAGACTTATACTTAAAATTGCTTCAAAATGGAGACTTTATTAAACACATAAATTGTTTTTCAGATTCCATGGCAATAAGAAAATTGACAATGAAATCCCAATAATTCAATTTGTCAAAAATGCAATCATACTCATAATGAAGATAGAATCTCAAGAATTGAAACTCATTTATTATGTAAAACGGCTGACAATGCTAAATGAAATGCAACGTTCACATATTGAATATAGTATAATATAATATTTGCATCAATGATATTGAGAAACAATTATTCATACTTGAATGTGGATAATTATCTGAAAGTAACGTGTGTATATATATATATATATATATATATATATATATATATATATATATATATATATATGTGTGTGTGTGTGTTAAATGGCCAACGTTCATACTCATAAAGAATATAGTAATATAGGCAACAGACATAAAATAATTGAAAGACAAACCTTAACGTATATACACAAAACACATTCATTCATTACTTTGAATGATATATGTTTAACTAATATAATAAATAGTACGAATTGGATTCAGTCATGAATCAATCTAAGCTTAAAACAGGTTTCAAGACAATTCATTTTTATTAACGTAAACATTGAAATAATAATATTCTAAATATTATTTTACTAAAAATAGTTGCCAAAAGCAAATCCAGAATTTCAGCGCATTATAAAATTAAGCACATCAAGGAAATGAAATCCCTATTCTTAAATAGTTGCCAAAAGCAAATCCAGAATTTCAATGGAAATCATGTAATGGAAGGATTAGAGAAAATTTAGAACCTGGAGTGATTTTTCTTCGAGCTATGTATGTCCAGAGTGGCATGCTGATATTTGTTCTCAGCAGAGATAATGAAATAAATTCTTCAGATTGTTGTCGAAATTGCTGAGATATGCTGTCGAATCTGGGAGACAGATGGTGTCGAATTCTGGGAGACAGATGCAGTCGAATTCTGGGAGACAGATGCTGTCTGCTGAGACAGATGCAGTCGAATTCTGGAGGACAGATGCAGTCGAATTCTGGGAGACAGATGCTGTCGAACTGTGCTGAGACAGAAGCAGTCGAAATTGCAAAGATAGGTGCAGTCGAATTGCAAGGAAAAAACCTGCGAACAAAGCAAACGTTAGATTAAACAACCGGAGGCGCCTTGCGACTGCCCTGAAGAATTTATTCGCCTCTATAGCGCAAATTCCCCGAGGTACAACCGGTCTCGTCTCAATCGCAGTAGCGAATGAGGACTCCGAACTGGCAAGAACAATTTTAGATGTAACAGGAGATGAACCCAGGAGAGCGATATATTTAGAAGAGGGAAATGGATTTTTCCTTGTCTTTTTCAATAGCTACTCGACTAGCCTTTTATAGGCTAACCACATAGCTGATGTAGCAGACAAGCTCCATCAGTGAATTCATAGCCATTTAAACAACCGTTGCGAAATCAATTATAATATCTGTTACGAAATCAATAGCATTAAAACAGCGTAATAATTTGGCCGTTTATAAAATAAGATCGATTTAATTTGCTGTTACAAAATTAAAACGGATTTAATTTTGTGGTTACAAAATAATAAAATATTGATTTGTTTAATAATAAAATTATATTTTGTAACTCCCTCACACTTGAATGCCATTATTCTAACATGTTCTTCATTCTCATTAATTATAGGCTAAATAGCACTTTTGGTCCTTTATCTTTGCTCCAGATTTCACTTTGGTCCTTTATCTTTTTTTTGTCCGTTTTGGTCCTTTATCTTTCATTTTCGTTTCACTTTGGTCCTTTATCTTTTTTTTGATCCGTTTTGGTCCTTTATCTTTCATTTCGTTTCATTTTGGTCCCTCACGTTATTATTTTATTCAATTAAAACATTAAAACAGTTAAAACAATTAATTCAATTAAAACAAAATTATTTTAAAACAATTAAAACAAAAATTTGGTCCCCCACCGTGAACCCCTCTCCCCCCCCCCCCACCGTGAACCCCTTCCCCCCTCACCCATCCTCCCCCCTCTCCCCCCCACCGTGAACCCCCCCCCCCCCTCACCCATCCTCCCCCCTCTCCTTCGCCGTCCTCCGTGCGCCTCCTTCGTCATCCTCCGTGCGTCGTTCTCACTGTTCGCGGTTCGCTGGTTCTCTGTTTGCGATTTCCAGCGTCTCTTGTTCTGCGCACGTTTTGGATCTGGGTTTGCGACGACGATCTGAACTGGGTTTGCGACGATCGGATCTGGGTTGCGAAGGGTGTAAGGGTTGCGACGATCTGGGTTGGGTTGCGACGATCTGATCTGGGTTGCGAAGATCGGTTCCTCTTCTTTGCGCCGTCGGGTTGCATCCTTGCCGTTCTCTTCGCGCTGCTGTTCACCATTCCGTCCTCGTCGTTTCAGTGGTTGTGGGGGGGAGAGGATGGGTGAGGGGGGAGGGCTTCATGTTGGGTGGGGGGAGAGGGGTTCACGGTGGGGGACTAAATTTTTGTTTTTATTGTTTTAAAATAATTTTGTTTTAATTGAATTAATTGTTTTAATTGTTTTAATGTTTTAATTAAATAAAATAATAACGTGAGGGACCAAAATGAAACGAAATGCAAGATAAAGGACCAAAACGGATCAAAAAAAAGATAAAGGACCAAAGTGAAACGAAAATGAAAGATAAAGGACCAAAACGGACCAAAAAAAAGATAAAGGACCAAAGTAAAATTTGAAGCAAAGATAAAGGACCAAAAGTGCTATTTAGCCTTAATTATACTAGCAGCATCATTTCAAACATTATAACCTAGCAGCAAACATTTCAAACATCCACGCAAAGCTCTCTACAAACAGAGGCTATCAAAGAAGGTTTGACAGGGCTTGCAGAGTTGTACAACTCAGTGCAAGAACTCATTGATTGTCCATTCACTCAGCAGGATACTATACGCCAACATCATCATATAGAGAAGCCACTTGCCATGTCAGTTGTTTTACTTGACGTTTGCGGATCAACAAGAAAGGTGATGCTATTGACAAGGGAACATATGCTAGAACTTCACCATTAAATAGGCTGTCAAGTTGCATAAGTTAAAAATGTGATAATCCTATCCATTAGATACGAGAAGTAAAACCACAGAGCAAAACATACACCATTAATTAGATACCGGTAAGATATGATGTAAATAGTAGTTTTATATGTATTCGGTCCAGGCCCGTTAGGTTTTCTCTATTTAAACTCATTAGTGCTTGTACTCATTACACAGAAATATACAATTAATAAGGCGGAACTACAGCTGCTCTGTAGTCGCAGACGTAGGCAAAGATTGGCCGAACTGCGTGACCAATATCGTGTCTCCTATTCCTTTTTTCTCTACATGGTATCACGAGATCTCGTTTTTTAGAGTCTCGCTTCCGCACAAAAACCTTAGCCTCCATCCCCTTATTGTTGTTCTGAAAACACTGTTCACGAAGTACTGTTTATCGTGCACTGTTCATCGCACACTGTTCATCGCGCACTGTTCATCGACGGGTACTATTCTTCGGTACTGTTCATCGGTAGGTACTGTTCACCGATACTATTCATCTGTCGGTACTGTTCATCGCAGACACGTCTTCAGGTGTTTTCTCTCTATTTTTGGTGTTGTTTGGTGTTTTTTTTATTCACGTTGGTACTGTTCAGTGTGGACAGATTGTGTTTATGCTCTTTAAGTGCTGTTTGGTGCTGTTTAATTTCTGTTTGGTGTTATTTTACTGGTAGCAGTTGGTATTTTTCGTCTTTGTCAAAGATGGATTCAGAACAATTTGATAAAGACAACAATAAGTTTGGCTCTTCAAGTAAGAGGATTGTGTCTTATGTTTTCTCCGCTAATCCCTCTATAACAACAGAGAAACTCAATGGTGATAATTATTTGAGTTGGTCGGCTTCCGTAAAAATGTGGTTTTGGGGACAAAGGCTTTCCGATCACCTTACTAAGAATTCTTCTGACATTGAAAAAGATCTGCGTGAAGATTGGGAACAAGCAGACTGTCAATGTCTCTCTTTTGTGTCAAAGTATTGAACCCTCTTTGTTGGTCCACTATCGATTATACACCACATATTATGATATTTGGCAGAAGGCTAAGAATGTGTATTCTAATGATATTCAGCGTCTTTATGGTGTTATTCATAGTTTAGCCACCCTTCAAATGACAGAAGACAACATCATGACATATGCAAACAAAGCTCAGTCAGCTGTAAACGAGTTCAAGCTCCTTGTGACCGACAATGACCCGAAGAAGATGCTTGAGAAACTAGATAATGTGTGTATGATCTATGTTCTTCATGGTCTCCATCAAAAGTATGAGTTAGTACGGGGCAACATTCTTTCTGCATCAGACATTCCCTCTACAGAGGAACTTCTCAGGCGTCTCATACGACTTCCTGGATTGGAAGGAGTTGGAGGAAAGGAAATGGATCTCAGACTAACGTAGAATCTTCTGCTCTTGTTTTTAATTTTGCAAGTCGTGGGGGACGCGGTCGTGGTCGTGGGGTGGTCGAGGAGGTCGTGTTGGAGGACGTCCTCAGTGCACTTATTGTAAGAGACCTGGTCATACTGAAGACAAGTGCTATTCCCTTCATGGCTTTCCAGAGAAACCAGTAAATGTGACTCAGGTTAATGATTCTGAACAGAGAAATACTAAACAAAATGTTCTTTCTGATGAGGAATATAAGGCATTCCTTCAGTATAAGGCTTCCCAGGCTTCATCATCATCGGCAACGGTTGCTCATTCTGGTAATTCTACAATCTGTTTCTCTCAATCATCACCTGTTGACTCCTGGATTATGGACACTGGAGCTTCCGATTGTGTGGCTGGTAATCCATCTCTTTTATCCAAAATATCTCAACCTAACACTCCCCATTATATTACCGTTGCCGACGGATCAAAACTTAAAGCTAGTGGCATTGGTGAAGCCACTCCTATTCCATCCTTACCCCTTGACAATGTTCTTCTTGTTCCCAATTATCCATTTAATTTAATTTAATTTCAGCTACTCGTCTGACTCAAAGTCTCAAATGTTCTGTAATTTTTGATGATGATTATTTTGTTATACAGGACCGGAGTACAAAGCGGACGATTGGTACAGGATATGAGTCACATGGACTTTACTACCTCCAGCCCATCCAGCCTTCATCTACAGTTGCCACCATATCTACTACAGAGTTTCCAAGTCTTCTTCATCGTCGTTTAGGTCATCCAAGTCTCAAGAAGTTCAAAGTTATGGTTCCTCATTTGTCTCACCTACAGTCATTAGATTGTGAGTCTTGTCAGCTTGGGAAACATGTTCGTTCTTCCTTCCCGAGCAGTACTCAGTCACAAGCTCGTTCTCCTTTTGATGTTATTCACTCTTATGTATGGGGACCAAGTCGAGTCACTTCTGTTGTAGAACATAGATATTTTGTCACTTTTATTGATGAGTTTTCTAGATGTACGTGGATCTACCTACTTAAGGATAGATCTGAACTTCTCGGTGTTTTTCAAAATTTCTTTAAGGAAATCAAAAATTAATTTGGTCGTTCTATTCGTACTTTACGCAGTGATAATGCGAAAGAGTATTTTTCTGCATCATTTAATTCCTTTATGGTTGAAAATGGCATCATACATCAATCATCTTGTCCCCATACCCCACAATAAAATGGGATTGCTGAACGTTAGAACCGACATATAATTGAAACAGCACGCACTTTGCTTATTTATGCTAATATTTCTTTGAAGTTTTGGGGAGATGCTGTCCTCACTGCAGGGCACTTGATTAATAGAATGTCATCCTCTGCTATCCAGAATAGGGTTCATCATTCCATATTGTTTCCTGATGAATCCTTGTTCCGTAACTCTCCTCGAGTCTTCGGATCCACTGGTTTTATTCATGACCTTACTCCGGGACTTGATAAATTGTCTGCTCGTGCAGTTAAGGGTGTCTTCCTTGGCTATTCAAGGGTCCAAAAAGGGTATCGATGCTACTGTCCATCCACTCATCGCTTCTACATGTCTGCTGATGTCACCTTCTTTGAAGATGCACCCTTCTTTGCATCTCCCATTGAGTCCGAGTCTGTCTCTCAAGTATTACCTATTCCTGACCTTGTTCCGGAAGTTCCAATCGCACCCATCATTGATCAGATAGATCACCCTTCTACTACGGAACTTCCTAGTCCTCCTAGTCCTCCTCCCTTGCAAACTTATCAGCGTCGTGCTCGTCTCCCTCCTGTCGACCCACCTCCTACAAAAGATCCTAGTGACTCATCTCCTACCCCGGTCTCCTCTTCTACTCTGGATCCGCCTACCGAGTCAGATGACCCTCCTGTTGCCCTGTGTAAAGGTACACGTTCCACCCGTAACCCTCATCCTATTTATAATTTCCTCAGTTATCACCGCTTATCACCTTCACATTATACATTTGTGGCTGCTATTTCTTCCATCACCATTCCTAAGTCCACACAGGAAGCTTTTTTTCATTCTGGTTGGCGACAGGCTATGAAAACCAATATCACTCTCCCTCGCTGGAACTCGCTGCACCTCGTACGCCTCTTCTTCTTCTTCTTCTTTAATTTTATTTTAATTTTTGGTATTCGTCGTTTTCTCTGTGTTTCAGGCAACCGTAGGAACCAACGAGAAACCTTCGAATCGCACCGTCGTTTTCAGGTTATGTTCTTCTATCTATCGTTCTTTCACACACTCTTCGGTTTTATAAAATTAACCAAATTGAATTGTTTTGGTTTTTTAGAGGATTCCAAGACAACACTGATAACATTCAAATTAACACTGATACCCGCACTCGCAAGGTCGTTCTTCTTCAATCATGATTCTTAACATTGAAATCAAATGTTGGAAGTAAACACGCTGGAACTCACTGCATCTCGCATAACTCGCTGACGAACTCGCTGCAACTAGTTGAATCTCTCTTCTTTGCTCTACAACATTTCGTTTCTGCTCTGATTGGTAGTGTTTCCTTTACTAAATTATTCTCTTTCATTCTTTTATTCCATTTTGCTCTTCTTGAAATCACTTTTTGCACGCACATTTGTTAGGATTTTCGTTTTGATGCTTACTAATTGCTGTCTGAATTGGGGTTTTCAGTTTTCTATTGCCCTAATCTGTCCCGCTGTATGTGAATCGGTGGAGTTTCTTTTGTGGATTTGAGTTGATTTTGTGTACTTAGTTAAAATCATTTTAGTTAATTTATGAATTTGTTAGTTAATTTATGAATTTATATTGGATGCTATGATCTTTGATATGTCTGTTATGGTGTTCTATTTGATGAAAAATTGCGATCAGTTTGTATGCTGCATTTTGGTGTTTTTTTGTCCTATAATTAATCTATTCATTGCCTGTGAATGACGCGTTGACAAATGACATTTCATAAGCTTATTTCCCTTCATAATATAATGTCTTTTTGCTATTCTTAGACACCTATAGGGATGTTCATATTCTGTCATATTTTATGGGGAACCAGCCTTCATTCTAAGTTTCAAAAAATATTTCCACTCCCTCTGTTCTCACTGTGTTTGCAATTCACATGCATTCTGACCATGTAATGCAATGAAGTGATGAATGTTTCTTTAAAATTGTTAAATCTACAAGAAACAAGAGACCATGATTTAATTACTTTCAAAGATTAGTAGTCAGTTATATATTTATTAAATCTGATTAATTACTTTTGTGTATATTTGATTAATAAATATATAACTGACTACTAATGTTATGCGTTATCAGATTTGATGGGCGTGCACTCCTTGATTTCATTCGGGATTCTAGTTTTAGGTGTGTCCAGGAAAATTCTGAAGAAGAAGAAGAATTAGAAGAGTTTGTTAATTTTGAGCGTTATCGGGATATTTAATAAAGCATCAGCGTAGAGGATCGATGTCGGTATTTTTTATTTCTAGACAATGAGCTTGATTCTCATAACCTTTATTAGTTTGATTATTGTAGCTCTCTGTAGTCTGTACCTCTTCTCTTTCTTCAACATTGTACTTTTCTTGATAAATCAATACAAGTCAAAAGGCTCTAGAGTTTTGAAGCCACCCTAACATCCAAGGATTTTTTTCGAAGCTGAATTTACAATCTAGATTTTTAATTTTAACAGTTACCGATGAGGATGCTTTGCAACATGTAAATCAAGAGATGGAGGCCAAAGCTGCTGCCCCATTTGCATCAGACAGGTTGGTGGTTTACTTTCAATCATATTTAACTAGTTGTTTCATGTCATATCTGAGCAAAGCATTGATGTAAGTTCATATACATGGTTTGCAAACACAAAGTTTTGAAAAAACTGTTGGGTTTGAGTCTATTTCTTATTCTTAATGCAAAGAATCAGATGGTTCAGCAACACCTGTTAACAGGAAATGGTTAAGTATATGAATGATGCTGCTAAACTTTTAAAGGATAGGACTTCTGATGCAGCTGGTTCTGCTTTAAAACTACTTAAAAAGGCATTGTCAATAAGCTTATACTCAAAATTTGCTTCAAATGAAGGCCGGGGCTCTATATTTGGTATTTTCTATTCAGTTATTTGCTCCACTCATCTTTTTTTACTCCTATTATTCTGTTTTCGCTGTTTTGCTAAAATATTTTGTATATTGTGGCTGATAAGAGATGCTGCTTGTTTATGGTGATTAGTGATATCTTGCAGCTGCAAAAGGAGTTTTGCATTGGGGAACAATGCATACAATTCCAATAGTTCAATGAACAATAGTTACTCAAGTGTAATGTTTTTGAGGTGGTCATTGATAGGAAGTGTTACTTTCGTTTGGGGAGGCTTGAGGCATCACTTAATGTTATTGAAAAGTTAGAGCAAGCAGCATCTGTCAATGACAAGTGTTATACCCTAATTTTGCCCGGATTTTTTATCATAATCGCTTTAGCCCCGTGTCACAAACCTATAGCATTTCAAACGCTGTTTTGCTTTTAATTCGAACCGATTTGTCCAATTGGGCCTATGCCCAACCTTTTGGGCCTGGTTTTGTTAGCTTGCCAAATTGGGCTTACGCTTAGTGTTTCAAACCATTTTTTTAAATGGGCTTATGTCTAATGTTTTAGTCATTTGCCTAATTGGGCCTATGTGGTTATTGGACCTAAAATAGCAATTTGTCTAGATTGGACCTGACTTTAGAAAATTGTTCTAATTGGGCCTTATTCTGCACATTTGTCTAAATTGGGCCTATGTTTAGTTTTGATTGGGCTTGGCCCAATTTAATCATTCTCTTCCATTCCAAAAAACAATAAATCTGTCCAAATAGCAGTTTACAAATATCCCAAAAATATTAACTAAAATCAGAATTAAAAATAATGTTTACAATAATCCAAAAATCCAAAAATTTAAATTAAAAAATACAAAGTAATGCAATCCGAAAATAATAAAAAAATACAAAAAATAGAAGAAACGAAAATATATAAAACAGCAGCTGCCTAGCTTCCTTGGGCCTGTTCTTGCTGAGCAAGTTTCCTCAACAAGTCCAAATACCTGAAAAAGGAAAGAAATGAGGAAGGATCAGCAAAAACCCTAATTTTTTACCTATATAAACAAGCTGAAGTCAGAGAGAAAAGGACAGCAATTCACACAGACAGGAAATACATAGAATTCAGAACCAAAAGATTAGGGTTTTCACATTGAAACCCTAATCGCAAAACACTAAAGAATCAGAAACAGAAGTAGCAGGAGCAGTCAAGGTAACAGTAGCAGTGATTAACAGCAATCAAACAAGTTCAGAATCTGGAAAAACAGAAGCAAGAAAAGGCAGCAGAGCAAGCCACAGGAGGTTTTACAGAAGTTGGAATTTGAGGTTGGTTTTTGTCTAATTTAGTACATAATAGGCCTCTTTGTAAATACATTGTATTTAATCCGAAACCAACATCAAAACAGTATATATTGAGCTTCTTAAATTAGTAATATAAATTGTATGTTTAAATCGTAAAACAATTAGGTTCAGTTTATGTTTTTTAGAAACTTTGATATTGTAAATAGGCTAGGGCTTGAAAATTAGAAACAGATCATGTTAATCATATGAAACCAAGTTACAGTTCAGTTTTTTTATGTAAATAAATCGAAACATGTGAATGACAAGAAATTAGGGTCAATGTTCTGCTTCTTCCAAAAAACAAAAATAGGATTAATTAGCAATAGGTTTGGTCAAAAAAATTGTATTAAAATAGGAAATTAGGTAAAAATTTCGAATCAGTTCTCTCAAAAAAAAGGGGGAAACAGAACCGTACCGTACTTAGCACCGACCACCGTAGACGGTGGTCGCCCTCCACGAATGTCGTCGCGTCGTTATCCCCGTCGCCGATGCCTGTCTCCTCCGTCAATAACATCCTTGGCACCATAGCCATCCTCTTCGCACCATCCTCCTCTCTCCTGGCCGTGAACCACCAGAAAAACAAAAAAACAACATTGAGAAAAGGAAGCAGAAATCAAAACAGAGAAAGAAAAATAAAAGATAAGAAAACGAGTTAGGACCGTACCAGCTCCGACCACCGTGACGGTGGCCGTATCCCCAAAGCGCGTCGCCGTTGGCCGTGAACCACCCGTGGCTGTCGTCGTCGTACTCATGCTGTTTGCGTTCTGTCCATTACCGTGGTCGTCTCCGCCACAGCCACCCTACACCTCCTGTCGCATCGTCAAACACGTGTTCGATCCCCCCTACTGAGCCGCCGTAAACCGTCGCCACCGTCGCCAGCATGTTCCTGGCAGCGACCAGTCCGGCGCGATCCTCGTCGCCGTCAACACCCCTTACGTACTCCCTCTCCCTCGCAGTCGTTGCTGCCAACATAAGCAGCAAGACGCCGTCGCGGCGCTGCTCTCTCCCATCGCACCATCGCAAGCTCCTCTTCTCCGGCGATCTCACCGCCATCGACCTCCCCCGTTCTCCCACCTTCGCGAAACTCTCTCTCCGTGATCTCCGCCTTCGTTCTCCCTCTCTCTCACGAAACTTGCGGAGTTAACTCTCTCTCTCTCCTCATGCCTCTAGAAGCGGCGCAGCTGGAGAGTGAAGGTTGAGGCAAATTAGGTTTAGGTCAAAAATAAGTGGGCTTTTATATGTCTCAGTTTTTTGTTTTATTTTAGTTTTATTTTTTATTTATCTATTCAGATTACCACCCGCACCCCCTCTGTTTCATAACAACAACGCCATCTGCTTAGCCCATTCGCAGCCCAGCCCAGAAACCAAAACATGGACTACTCATAGTCACGCCCCCTATTTAATAATACACCCCCGTTCTGCAAATTGCACCCCATTTTACCATTGCACCCTCTGGTTTCGTTTTTATTATTTTATTTTACAAAAAACTATAAAATAAATAGATGAATGCTTCATTTTCAAAAAATATATAAATAGGGGACTAAGTCGACTGTACAGTCGGGTTAGTCTATTTTTTAGGTCACTAATGAACCGTTACGGATCATGGCCTAAAATCCCTATTTAAAACAAACAAATTTCTAAATCAAAATAAGCATAAACACGTTTCCTCCCACAAATCAAATTCTCAAATTAGGGGACTAAGCCGACTGTACAGACGGGTTGGTCAGCATTCTAGGATAAATGAGCCGTACGGCTCAGGAATCCTAAAACCCCTATTCCAATAAAATCAAACAAACACACTTCAAACCATTTTCCAAACTCCAAAAATTCTATTTTCACAAAGTAGGGGACTAAGCCGACTGTACGGTCGGGTTAGTCGTCGTTTTTGGACAAATGAACTGATCACTCAGGCGTCCTAAGACCCCTAGATTAAAAAAATACCAACCAACAAACATTTTCTACCCAAGAACTACGTGTGATTTGATTCTCTACCAAGAGATACGTAGGAGAAGATGGGGGCCCACATCTGTCAATTGCACTAATAAAAAACATTTTTCAGTCTTCTCCTAAATAATCATTTTCTTAAATATCAATTTTCTTCTTTCTTTTTAATTCACTATAAAAGGGTAAAAATAAATGTTTTCAAAATTAACTTCCGCTTCTACAACTAATTAGCAGGTAACCTTCCTTAGGAAGGATGTCGTGGGGTGCTAATACCTTCCCCACGCATAACCGACTCCCGAACCCTAATCTGGTCTCAAGGACCTTTATCCATTTCAAAAGGGATTTTCCAATGTTTGCCCTTAAACTAAATTTTGGTGGCGGCTTCATTTTGAATCTTCGAGGAATCCTCGCACGGATTTTTCGGTCGCTACAGCTGGCGACTTCACTGGGGAGACATTAGAGAGTCAAACCTAGTCTAATTAGTTGTAGGATTAGTTGTTAATTAAATGTTCTATTTTACCCTTCGCTTTCATCTTTTATTCTTGTTGCATGTGATATGAAAACCCTAGGATAGAAGACCACTTTTTGTATATGTGTTTGTTTGTTTTGCAGCTTGGGGGGTATTATTGATATTTTGCTCCTTCACACACTCCACTATCACGCTTTTTCACACACGTGAGAATAGTTCTATACCCGGACTGGAGAATAACCTAAGTTAGAACGAGACTGCGTAGTGATGGCCTACTGGATGTGCGTCCTGTTGGGTGGTCACGAAAGTCTCACCTAGAGTTTGGTCCCTCTCGAGAAAGCTGGCACTTCTAATAGCTTGCCTATTGTTGTTGACCAGTGTTCTTAATTGGGGTCGTTGGCTCTAGGAACCTTATGTAGGACTCTTTAGAGCTACCCTTTGAAAGGTTCACTTAATAGACAAGCCCTAGACCTATTCTCTAAGGAACCCTCGTAGGACACAAAGGAGCCTCATACCCCTGCATTCAAACAAACACTGATACATTTTTTGGTCTTCTAAAAAAAAATTCTCAAAAAATCATGTGTTATTTTGGCAAATTGTTTTTAGCATACCTCATGCATTTTTACCTGTCCCTTTTGCATGGCATAAAAAAAAAAATTTAATTGCACATTAACACTTCATTCCTCATGCATTTCTATAACCGCCAGAGAATTGTAAGACTTTCTTTCTGACAAGATGGATCAAACATTTGCATTAATAAAATAAGTTTCTTTCAGTTCGGCGTCAAACAGAAACTTGCAATTTCCTCGGCGCGACACGAAAGCATACATTTGCATTGCATGCACATTCATCAGTTCATTCATGTACTTACGAAAAAAGAAAAAATTGAAAAAATAAACAGAGGGTAAAAGGGCAAGCTGGTTCATCAACATTGCTGCCGGACTAGTTCTCAACAAAAAATGGCCGAAGAGGATAATCAGACTCTAAGAGAAGACATTGCAAAGCTGAAGGCTCAAATGAACGAGATGATGGTATTGAAAGAACAGATGACCGAGATGATGACGCTGAAAGATCAAATGTATGAAGTCGTGAAACTCCTCGAGAGAAAAAGTGTAGATGAGGGTGTTTCGGCAGGGAATACTGAGAACAATGCTACAAGTCTCCCTCCTCCTACCAGCTCCGAGACTCCATACACCGCTGGAGTGAACGTCCAGAGCTACCAATGGCTCCCTTACGGTCTCCCAGCTGGTTACGCTCCTCCTACCATGGAAGCCAATCCAGAGGAAGGACCTTTCGGTGTCGCTGGACCTTCAGCTCAAAATACAAATGCAGAAATACCGCGAGTTCACTTCTCAAGTCCTGCGACTGCACCACAGGTCATTCCACATGGTTATACTCCGTCACCAGTAGTAATTCATCATGCTCCTACACCGAACTCCGCTGCAATGCCAATGGTTCCTCCCCACTACAACATGAGAGGACCCTCTCATAACTACTCAATGGAGGACTCTCAGCCCGAGGACAAATATCAGATACTAGAAGAGCGCCTGAGAGCAATTGAAGGATCCAATGTCGGCGCAAGGGATGCATATGATTTGTGTCTCGTCCCTAATGTGATTATCCCACCCAAGTTCAAAGTGCCCGACTTTAACAAATACAGTGGGGTAACTTGTCCTGCTAGCCATCTGATTATGTATTGTAGAAGAATGGCCACATTTGCACACGACGACAAACTGCTCGTCCACTACTTTCAGGACAGCTTGACTGGGGCAACCTCAAGCTGGTACATGCAGTTGGAACGCACCCACATTCGATGTTGGAAAGATCTGGCCGACGCTTTCTTAAAGCAGTACAAATACAACATCGATATGGCTCCTGATAGAGCACAGTTGCAGAATATGGTGAAAAGAAACAAAGAATCATTCAAGGAGTATGCCCAGCGTTGGAGAGGATCAGCAGCACAGGTAGTTCCGCCTCTACTAGAGAAAGAAATGGTATCCATGTTCATAGATACGTTGCAATCACCCTTCTATGACAGATTAATTGGGAGCGTGTCCTCTAACTTCTCAGACATGATCACCATAGGAGAATGGTTGGAGAAGGGAATGAGAAATGGGAAAATCTCTCACGGTTCAGCCGAAACCAATAACTCAAGGAAACCCTTCGCGGGATTTGTTAGAAGTGATGAAGGGGAGACCAACTCCATTACAAGATCAGTGAAAGCCTCTTACACTTCCAAAAACCATCCTCGAGCCCTGCACCTCTCTACCCAAACCACTAAAAGCCATAAACCACCAAATTACCCAGAAAGGAGACATGTACAGTTTGATCCAATTCCCGCATCCTACTCAGATCTGTTCGACCACCTCACTAGTCACAACCTAATCTCCCCCCGCCCAATGAGGCCCATTGAACCTCCTTTCCCGAGAGGCTATGACCCGAACGCCACCTGCGAATTTCACCCAGGCGCAATTGGGCATTCGGTAGAAAACTGCAAGGCACTGAAACATGTGATTCAGGATCTGATCGAATCCAAATGGTTGAGCTTCAATGAGGATGCTCCAAATGGAGGCGTTAACCCGTTGCCAGGGGCATGAGAAGTCATCTGTCAATGCTTTTGAAGGCGATCAAAGAGCTAAAATTAACATCATCAACCTTGTGCGCCCTTGTCCTGCAACTGAAGCACTTATGAATTGGGAGATTGTTGATTTTCTTGTGATTTTCGGTTCAAAATAATGTTACGTAATGCAAATCCTATGGCTCTGCCCAAAGCCTTAGAACGTTTCAATAAGGGCATGCATGTTTCTTTCCAGTATCAATATTAATAAAATAACATTTTGAATTCTCCGATAAATTCCTTTTTACTCATTTGCTCGCTTTACTCTTTCTTTTATCCTTCTTCAATTTCTACTAATGCAGACTTAAATAACTTGTCCTTGAAAATAACAACGTCGGTAATTCATGTCATAACTTTGATCGCCCCATTAATCAAACCAAGGAATATGTTGAAGATAACTGGGAAACTCTTCCAGAGGTAATGATAATAACGAAACAAAAGGATAAAGTAACCCATCCTCGCGTGGAATCAAACGAAATGATCAACTTGGGCACAGAAGAAGACAAAGAGGTGTTAAAATTAATATCACACCCAAAGGACAGTAAATCAAGAAAATTCGACGCACACTGACGTGACAAATCCGTGATTGTCAATAAACATGGTCTGCCGTTACGGCTTTCCTAAAAAAGATCGTCACGGACAGTGGTGAAAGGGCTACGCAAGGACTCCAAGTCGAGCATCATGATCCCTCCCCATACCGCCCAAAAAAAAAATGGGGCAGTTGCAGAAACAGATGAAGAATATCAGGGATGATGGTGACATGTCACCTGAAATATGGTCTGCCGTTACGGCTTTCCTAAAAGGATCATCACGGACAATGGTGAAAGAGCCATGTAAGGACTCTAAGTCGAGCATCATGATCCCTCCCCATACCGCCCAAAAAAAATGGGGCAGTTGCGACAACAAACAAAGAATGTCAGGGATGATGGTGACATTTCACCTTACATGGAGATCAGACCTTGTTCATACTTCAACAGGGACAACCCCGTTCGATGGGAGTAGTACTTCCGTTAAACCTCACCAAATACAAGAATGTTTGTCTTATGTCTTATCGGAAAAGAACAAAGAAAATTTAACAAAAGAAGGTCTGTCCTCAACAATTTTAAAGAGACTTGGTGCCCAAGAAAGTCATACCCAAAAGGATTCCCACAGAAGATGGGCCTCGAATTATAAAGGACCTCACGTGGTAAAGAGATCATTCGCTGGAAGAGCCTTAATTCTCACAAAAATGGACGGGGAAGACCTCCCACTCCCGGTGAACGCTGCCTAAAAAAGAAATATATGGAAAAAAGAGAAAGAAAATCCAAGCAAAAATGAGCTCGCTAGGTTGAAAACCCAAAAGGGCGACCTAGGCAAAAGTTAGAGCGACCTGGTGGATTGAAAATCCAAAAGGGACAATCCAGGCAAAACTTAGGGTCAGGAAGTTGGACTAAACAACATTTAGGCAATCAACACTTCCAAAGGTCAGATGATGAGTGATCAAGGTCGTGAGCATGGGTGGCCGGCACCGTTACTTCAAGGGCACTAATTACCGAGAAGTCTGCTTAGTATTTTAGCTTTTCTATTCTTTCAATGAAATTCCTGACGTAATCTTAAGTCAGTGTGCCTTCTGCACATTTGGCCTCCAATGTCAATATCAAACACCTTCCTCTCTTTTTACTTCCGTCTATTTTTGAAATGATGTTTTGTGATAATTGATACTGAGTTGAGAAACATGTGGCATAATCAAAAGCATTACAACCATTACGAAATTTTCGAGAATCACAGAAGAGATATAGTCTTTCATTAAAAAAACCTATAAGGAGGAAAGGAACCGCGGGAATAGAACAATAAATGCGCGATCATCTCAAATGATAAGTCCCAGTCATCCGCAATTGACTTAGCAGTGCGAATGCACGTGATAGCCCCATGCTGGGAGTCCCGCGAGTTGAAGGAGCAGCAAAAAGAGAGCCCCAAAAAGAAAAGCAAAAAGGAGGACCAAAAAAAAGAAAAATCATCCACATAGCATAAATCATCCCATCATGCATTCACATACGTTTCATTCATCCCATCGGCCACCTACCATTTCACACACCTATATTGCACGCATGCATCATTCATCGCATTTTTAGACATGCCAAATATAGATAGCTCTTCCCTTCTCAGATAAATGCATTCATTAGTAAGCTTCTCGGACCCCCAGCCGTCCCTCGCAGCCCCAGCGCTGTCTTAATTTAGACCTCCAATGGTCATTCATTATAGATCGCACGTCGCGTTATCGAGCAACCGACGGATCATCCGACCCCAGGTCCATCAGTTCAGTTCGACCCAGTATGTCAAAGCAACGACTTCGAACTCTACCCTCAAGATCACTATGTCGCCACTGAGCGCGACGGATCATCCGACCCCAGGTCCTTCAGACTAGCTGTGTCAGCCTAAGACATGGTGGACGTCCATGGAGGTGAGCAAATTAGGTCAACGACCTGATCTTGCCCCTCCGGCCGCTCGAAAAAGGCCACCCCCGAGCATACCATTTTACTAGTACCATTGCTAATTTGTGCTCTTATGGACCCCCAGTGGTCCTTCAAAGCCCCAGTGCACCTTCGGACCCCAATTGGTCCTTTAGGGTTTAGGCAACCCCTTGGAGCCCCAGTGCTCCCTTAGAGCCCAAATGCTCTTCTAGAGCCCCAAGGCTCCTCCAGATCCCGAGCGATCATTTCTTTCTTGTTCTCCGTTAACACGCCAAGTGTTAATCGTCCCTCGTTTCCCTAACTCATCTTCCCCCTAAGCGGACAAAATTAGCGTCTAATCTATCTTTATTTGTATTTCTACCACGAAAATCTGAACACCGTTCACCTTTTCTAGTAAAATATAAATAAAGAGGGGCAGCTGTTATACCCTAATTTTGCCCGGATTTTTTATCATAATCGCTTTAGCCCCGTGTCACAAACCTATAGCATTTCAAACGCTGTTTTGCTTTTAATTCGAACCGATTTGTCCAATTGGGCCTATGCCCAACCTTTTGGGCCTGGTTTTGTTAGCTTGCCAAATTGGGCTTACGCTTAGTGTTTCAAACCATTTTTTTAAATGGGCTTATGTCTAATGTTTTAGTCATTTGCCTAATTGGGCCTATGTGGTTATTGGACCTAAAATAGCAATTTGTCTAGATTGGACCTGACTTTAGAAAATTGTTCTAATTGGGCCTTATTCTGCACATTTGTCTAAATTGGGCCTATGTTTAGTTTTGATTGGGCTTGGCCCAATTTAATCATTCTCTTCCATTCCAAAAAACAATAAATCTGTCCAAATAGCAGTTTACAAATATCCCAAAAATATTAACTAAAATCAGAATTAAAAATAATGTTTACAATAATCCAAAAATCCAAAAATTTAAATTAAAAAATACAAAGTAATGCAATCCGAAAATAATAAAAAAATACAAAAAATAGAAGAAACGAAAATATATAAAACAGCAGCTGCCTAGCTTCCTTGGGCCTGTTCTTGCTGAGCAAGTTTCCTCAACAAATCCAAATACCTGAAAAAGGAAAGAAATGAGGAAGGATCAGCAAAAACCCTAATTTTTTACCTATATAAACAAGCTGAAGTCAGAGAGAAAAGGACAGCAATTCACACAGACAGGAAATACATAGAATTCAGAACCAAAAGATTAGGGTTTTCACATTGAAACCCTAATCGCAAAACACTAAAGAATCAGAAACAGAAGTAGCAGGAGCAGTCAAGGTAACAGTAGCAGTGATTAACAGCAATCAAACAAGTTCAGAATCTGGAAAAACAGAAGCAAGAAAAGGCAGCAGAGCAAGCCACAGGAGGTTTTACAGAAGTTGGAATTTGAGGTTGGTTTTTGTCTAATTTAGTACATAATAGGCCTCTTTGTAAATACATTGTATTTAATCCGAAACCAACATCAAAACAGTATATATTGAGCTTCTTAAATTAGTAATATAAATTGTATGTTTAAATCGTAAAACAATTAGGTTCAGTTTATGTTTTTTAGAAACTTTGATATTGTAAATAGGCTAGGGCTTGAAAATTAGAAACAGATCATGTTAATCATATGAAACCAAGTTACAGTTCAGTTTTTTTATGTAAATAAATCGAAACATGTGAATGACAAGAAATTAGGGTCAATGTTCTGCTTCTTCCAAAAAACAAAAATAGGATTAATTAGCAATAGGTTTGGTCAAAAAAATTGTATTAAAATAGGAAATTAGGTAAAAATTTCGAATCAGTTCTCTCAAAAAAAAGGGGGAAACAGAACCGTACCGTACTTAGCACCGACCACCGTAGACGGTGGTCGCCCTCCACGAATGTCGTCGCGTCGTTATCCCCGTCGCCGATGCCTGTCTCCTCCGTCAATAACATCCTTGGCACCATAGCCATCCTCTTCGCACCATCCTCCTCTCTCCTGGCCGTGAACCACCAGAAAAACAAAAAAACAACATTGAGAAAAGGAAGCAGAAATCAAAACAGAGAAAGAAAAATAAAAGATAAGAAAACGAGTTAGGACCGTACCAGCTCCGACCACCGTGACGGTGGCCGTATCCCCAAAGCGCGTCGCCGTTGGCCGTGAACCACCCGTGGCTGTCGTCGTCGTACTCATGCTGTTTGCGTTCTGTCCATTACCGTGGTCGTCTCCGCCACAGCCACCCTACACCTCCTGTCGCATCGTCAAACACGTGTTCGATCCCCCCTACTGAGCCGCCGTAAACCGTCGCCACCGTCGCCAGCATGTTCCTGGCAGCGACCAGTCCGGCGCGATCCTCGTCGCCGTCAACACCCCTTACGTACTCCCTCTCCCTCGCAGTCGTTGCTGCCAACATAAGCAGCAAGACGCCGTCGCGGCGCTGCTCTCTCCCATCGCACCATCGCAAGCTCCTCTTCTCCGGCGATCTCACCGCCATCGACCTCCCCCGTTCTCCCACCTTCGCGAAACTCTCTCTCCGTGATCTCCGCCTTCGTTCTCCCTCTCTCTCACGAAACTTGCGGAGTTAACTCTCTCTCTCTCCTCATGCCTCTAGAAGCGGCGCAGCTGGAGAGTGAAGGTTGAGGCAAATTAGGTTTAGGTCAAAAATAAGTGGGCTTTTATATGTCTCAGTTTTTTGTTTTATTTTAGTTTTATTTTTTATTTATCTATTCAGATTACCACCCGCACCCCCTCTGTTTCATAACAACAACGCCATCTGCTTAGCCCATTCGCAGCCCAGCCCAGAAACCAAAACATGGACTACTCATAGTCACGCCCCCTATTTAATAATACACCCCCGTTCTGCAAATTGCACCCCATTTTACCATTGCACCCTCTGTTTTCGTTTTTATTATTTTATTTTACAAAAAACTATAAAATAAATAGATGAATGCTTCATTTTCAAAAAATATATAAATAGGGGACTAAGTCGACTGTACAGTCGGGTTAGTCTATTTTTTAGGTCACTAATGAACCGTTACGGATCATGGCCTAAAATCCCTATTTAAAACAAACAAATTTCTAAATCAAAATAAGCATAAACACGTTTCCTCCCACAAATCAAATTCTCAAATTAGGGGACTAAGCCGACTGTACAGACGGGTTGGTCAGCATTCTAGGATAAATGAGCCGTACGGCTCAGGAATCCTAAAACCCCTATTCCAATAAAATCAAACAAACACACTTCAAACCATTTTCCAAACTCCAAAAATTCTATTTTCACAAAGTAGGGGACTAAGCCGACTGTACGGTCGGGTTAGTCGTCGTTTTTGGACAAATGAACTGATCACTCAGGCGTCCTAAGACCCCTAGATTAAAAAAATACCAACCAACAAACATTTTCTACCCAAGAACTACGTGTGATTTGATTCTCTACCAAGAGATACGTAGGAGAAGATGGGGGCCCACATCTGTCAATTGCACTAATAAAAAACATTTTTCAGTCTTCTCCTAAATAATCATTTTCTTAAATATCAATTTTCTTCTTTCTTTTTAATTCACTATAAAAGGGTAAAAATAAATGTTTTCAAAATTAACTTCCGCTTCTACAACTAATTAGCAGGTAACCTTCCTTAGGAAGGATGTCGTGGGGTGCTAATACCTTCCCCACGCATAACCGACTCCCGAACCCTAATCTGGTCTCAAGGACCTTTATCCATTTCAAAAGGGATTTTCCAATGTTTGCCCTTAAACTAAATTTTGGTGGCGGCTTCATTTTGAATCTTCGAGGAATCCTCGCACGGATTTTTCGGTCGCTACAGCTGGCGACTTCACTGGGGAGACATTAGAGAGTCAAACCTAGTCTAATTAGTTGTAGGATTAGTTGTTAATTAAATGTTCTATTTTACCCTTCCCTTTCATCTTTTATTCTTGTTGCATGTGATATGAAAACCCTAGGATAGAAGACCACTTTTTGTATATGTGTTTGTTTGTTTTGCAGCTTGGGGGGTATTATTGATATTTTGCTCCTTCACACACTCCACTATCACGCTTTTTCACACACGTGAGAATAGTTCTATACCCGGACTGGAGAATAACCTAAGTTAGAACGAGACTGCGTAGTGATGGCCTACTGGATGTGCGTCCTGTTGGGTGGTCACGAAAGTCTCACCTAGAGTTTGGTCCCTCTCGAGAAAGCTGGCACTTCTAATAGCTTGCCTATTGTTGTTGACCAGTGTTCTTAATTGGGGTCGTTGGCTCTAGGAACCTTATGTAGGACTCTTTAGAGCTACCCTTTGAAAGGTTCACTTAATAGACAAGCCCTAGACCTATTCTCTAAGGAACCCTCGTAGGACACAAAGGAGCCTCATACCCCTGCATTCAAACAAACACTGATACATTTTTTGGTCTTCTAAAAAAAATTCTCAAAAAATCATGTGTTATTTTGGCAAATTGTTTTTAGCATACCTCATGCATTTTTACCTGTCCCTTTTGCATGGCATAAAAAAAAAATTTTAATTGCACATTAACACTTCATTCCTCATGCATTTCTATAACCGCCAGAGAATTGTAAGACTTTCTTTCTGACAAGATGGATCAAACATTTGCATTAATAAAATAAGTTTCTTTCAGTTCGGCGTCAAACAGAAACTTGCAATTTCCTCGGCGCGACACGAAAGCATACATTTGCATTGCATGCACATTCATCAGTTCATTCATGTACTTACGAAAAAAGAAAAAATTGAAAAAATAAACAGAGGGTAAAAGGGCAAGCTGGTTCATCAACATTGCTGCCGGACTAGTTCTCAACAAAAAATGGCCGAAGAGGATAATCAGACTCTAAGAGAAGACATTGCAAAGCTGAAGGCTCAAATGAACGAGATGATGGTATTGAAAGAACAGATGACCGAGATGATGACGCTGAAAGATCAAATGTATGAAGTCGTGAAACTCCTCGAGAGAAAAAGTGTAGATGAGGGTGTTTCGGCAGGGAATACTGAGAACAATGCTACAAGTCTCCCTCCTCCTACCAGCTCCGAGACTCCATACACCGCTGGAGTGAACGTCCAGAGCTACCAATGGCTCCCTTACGGTCTCCCAGCTGGTTACGCTCCTCCTACCATGGAAGCCAATCCAGAGGAAGGACCTTTCGGTGTCGCTGGACCTTCAGCTCAAAATACAAATGCAGAAATACCGCGAGTTCACTTCTCAAGTCCTGCGACTGCACCACAGGTCATTCCACATGGTTATACTCCGTCACCAGTAGTAATTCATCATGCTCCTACACCGAACTCCGCTGCAATGCCAATGGTTCCTCCCCACTACAACATGAGAGGACCCTCTCATAACTACTCAATGGAGGACTCTCAGCCCGAGGACAAATATCAGATACTAGAAGAGCGCCTGAGAGCAATTGAAGGATCCAATGTCGGCGCAAGGGATGCATATGATTTGTGTCTCGTCCCTAATGTGATTATCCCACCCAAGTTCAAAGTGCCCGACTTTAACAAATACAGTGGGGTAACTTGTCCTGCTAGCCATCTGATTATGTATTGTAGAAGAATGGCCACATTTGCACACGACGACAAACTGCTCGTCCACTACTTTCAGGACAGCTTGACTGGGGCAACCTCAAGCTGGTACATGCAGTTGGAACGCACCCACATTCGATGTTGGAAAGATCTGGCCGACGCTTTCTTAAAGCAGTACAAATACAACATCGATATGGCTCCTGATAGAGCACAGTTGCAGAATATGGTGAAAAGAAACAAAGAATCATTCAAGGAGTATGCCCAGCGTTGGAGAGGATCAGCAGCACAGGTAGTTCCGCCTCTACTAGAGAAAGAAATGGTATCCATGTTCATAGATACGTTGCAATCACCCTTCTATGACAGATTAATTGGGAGCGTGTCCTCTAACTTCTCAGACATGATCACCATAGGAGAATGGTTGGAGAAGGGAATGAGAAATGGGAAAATCTCTCACGGTTCAGCCGAAACCAATAACTCAAGGAAACCCTTCGCGGGATTTGTTAGAAGTGATGAAGGGGAGACCAACTCCATTACAAGATCAGTGAAAGCCTCTTACACTTCCAAAAACCATCCTCGAGCCCTGCACCTCTCTACCCAAACCACTAAAAGCCATAAACCACCAAATTACCCAGAAAGGAGACATGTACAGTTTGATCCAATTCCCGCATCCTACTCAGATCTGTTCGACCACCTCACTAGTCACAACCTAATCTCCCCCCGCCCAATGAGGCCCATTGAACCTCCTTTCCCGAGAGGCTATGACCCGAACGCCACCTGCGAATTTCACCCAGGCGCAATTGGGCATTCGGTAGAAAACTGCAAGGCACTGAAACATGTGATTCAGGATCTGATCGAATCCAAATGGTTGAGCTTCAATGAGGATGCTCCAAATGGAGGCGTTAACCCGTTGCCAGGGGCATGAGAAGTCATCTGTCAATGCTTTTGAAGGCGATCAAAGAGCTAAAATTAACATCATCAACCTTGTGCGCCCTTGTCCTGCAACTGAAGCACTTATGAATTGGGAGATTGTTGATTTTCTTGTGATTTTCGGTTCAAAATAATGTTACGTAATGCAAATCCTATGGCTCTGCCCAAAGCCTTAGAACGTTTCAATAAGGGCATGCATGTTTCTTTCCAGTATCAATATTAATAAAATAACATTTTGAATTCTCCGATAAATTCCTTTTTACTCATTTGCTCGCTTTACTCTTTCTTTTATCCTTCTTCAATTTCTACTAATGCAGACTTAAATAACTTGTCCTTGAAAATAACAACGTCGGTAATTCATGTCATAACTTTGATCGCCCCATTAATCAAACCAAGGAATATGTTGAAGATAACTGGGAAACTCTTCCAGAGGTAATGATAATAACGAAACAAAAGGATAAAGTAACCCATCCTCGCGTGGAATCAAACGAAATGATCAACTTGGGCA
This sequence comes from Astragalus membranaceus, assembly GCA_039519185.1. Classification (NCBI taxonomy): domain Eukaryota; kingdom Viridiplantae; phylum Streptophyta; class Magnoliopsida; order Fabales; family Fabaceae; genus Astragalus; species Astragalus membranaceus. The sequence goes on along the minus strand of CM076854.1, from coordinate 71,509,928 downwards.
CAGAAGAAGACAAAGAGGTGTTAAAATTAATATCACACCCAAAGGACAGTAAATCAAGAAAGTTCGACGCACACTGACGTGACAAATCCGTGATTGTCAATAAACATGGTCTGCCGTTACGGCTTTCCTAAAAAAGATCGTCACGGACAGTGGTGAAAGGGCTACGCAAGGACTCCAAGTCGAGCATCATGATCCCTCCCCATACCGCCCAAAAAAAAAATGGGGCAGTTGCAGAAACAGATGAAGAATATCAGGGATGATGGTGACATGTCACCTGAAATATGGTCTGCCGTTACGGCTTTCCTAAAAGGATCATCACGGACAATGGTGAAAGAGCCATGTAAGGACTCTAAGTCGAGCATCATGATCCCTCCCCATACCGCCCAAAAAAAATGGGGCAGTTGCGACAACAAACAAAGAATGTCAGGGATGATGGTGACATTTCACCTTACATGGAGATCAGACCTTGTTCATACTTCAACAGGGACAACCCCGTTCGATGGGAGTAGTACTTCCGTTAAACCTCACCAAATACAAGAATGTTTGTCTTATGTCTTATCGGAAAAGAACAAAGAAAATTTAACAAAAGAAGGTCTGTCCTCAACAATTTTAAAGAGACTTGGTGCCCAAGAAAGTCATACCCAAAAGGATTCCCACAGAAGATGGGCCTCGAATTATAAAGGACCTCACGTGGTAAAGAGATCATTCGCTGGAAGAGCCTTAATTCTCACAAAAATGGACGGGGAAGACCTCCCACTCCCGGTGAACGCTGCCTAAAAAAGAAATATATGGAAAAAAGAGAAAGAAAATCCAAGCAAAAATGAGCTCGCTAGGTTGAAAACCCAAAAGGGCGACCTAGGCAAAAGTTAGAGCGACCTGGTGGATTGAAAATCCAAAAGGGACAATCCAGGCAAAACTTAGGGTCAGGAAGTTGGACTAAACAACATTTAGGCAATCAACACTTCCAAAGGTCAGATGATGAGTGATCAAGGTCGTGAGCATGGGTGGCCGGCACCGTTACTTCAAGGGCACTAATTACCGAGAAGTCTGCTTAGTATTTTAGCTTTTCTATTCTTTCAATGAAATTCCTGACGTAATCTTAAGTCAGTGTGCCTTCTGCACATTTGGCCTCCAATGTCAATATCAAACACCTTCCTCTCTTTTTACTTCCGTCTATTTTTGAAATGATGTTTTGTGATAATTGATACTGAGTTGAGAAACATGTGGCATAATCAAAAGCATTACAACCATTACGAAATTTTCGAGAATCACAGAAGAGATATAGTCTTTCATTAAAAAAACCTATAAGGAGGAAAGGAACCGCGGGAATAGAACAATAAATGCGCGATCATCTCAAATGATAAGTCCCAGTCATCCGCAATTGACTTAGCAGTGCGAATGCACGTGATAGCCCCATGCTGGGAGTCCCGCGAGTTGAAGGAGCAGCAAAAAGAGAGCCCCAAAAAGAAAAGCAAAAAGGAGGACCAAAAAAAAGAAAAATCATCCACATAGCATAAATCATCCCATCATGCATTCACATACGTTTCATTCATCCCATCGGCCACCTACCATTTCACACACCTATATTGCACGCATGCATCATTCATCGCATTTTTAGACATGCCAAATATAGATAGCTCTTCCCTTCTCAGATAAATGCATTCATTAGTAAGCTTCTCGGACCCCCAGCCGTCCCTCGCAGCCCCAGCGCTGTCTTAATTTAGACCTCCAATGGTCATTCATTATAGATCGCACGTCGCGTTATCGAGCAACCGACGGATCATCCGACCCCAGGTCCATCAGTTCAGTTCGACCCAGTATGTCAAAGCAACGACTTCGAACTCTACCCTCAAGATCACTATGTCGCCACTGAGCGCGACGGATCATCCGACCCCAGGTCCTTCAGACTAGCTGTGTCAGCCTAAGACATGGTGGACGTCCATGGAGGTGAGCAAATTAGGTCAACGACCTGATCTTGCCCCTCCGGCCGCTCGAAAAAGGCCACCCCCGAGCATACCATTTTACTAGTACCATTGCTAATTTGTGCTCTTATGGACCCTCAGTGGTCCTTCAAAGCCCCAGTGCACCTTCGGACCCCAATTGGTCCTTTAGGGTTTAGGCAACCCCTTGGAGCCCCAGTGCTCCCTTAGAGCCCAAATGCTCTTCTAGAGCCCCAAGGCTCCTCCAGATCCCGAGCGATCATTTCTTTCTTGTTCTCCGTTAACACGCCAAGTGTTAATCGTCCCTCGTTTCCCTAACTCATCTTCCCCCTAAGCGGACAAAATTAGCGTCTAATCTATCTTTATTTGTATTTCTACCACGAAAATCTGAACACCGTTCACCTTTTCTAGTAAAATATAAATAAAGAGGGGCAGCTGTTATACCCTAATTTTGCCCGGATTTTTTATCATAATCGCTTTAGCCCCGTGTCACAAACCTATAGCATTTCAAACGCTGTTTTGCTTTTAATTCGAACCGATTTGTCCAATTGGGCCTATGCCCAACCTTTTGGGCCTGGTTTTGTTAGCTTGCCAAATTGGGCTTACGCTTAGTGTTTCAAACCATTTTTTTAAATGGGCTTATGTCTAATGTTTTAGTCATTTGCCTAATTGGGCCTATGTGGTTATTGGACCTAAAATAGCAATTTGTCTAGATTGGACCTGACTTTAGAAAATTGTTCTAATTGGGCCTTATTCTGCACATTTGTCTAAATTGGGCCTATGTTTAGTTTTGATTGGGCTTGGCCCAATTTAATCATTCTCTTCCATTCCAAAAAACAATAAATCTGTCCAAATAGCAGTTTACAAATATCCCAAAAATATTAACTAAAATCAGAATTAAAAATAATGTTTACAATAATCCAAAAATCCAAAAATTTAAATTAAAAAATACAAAGTAATGCAATCCGAAAATAATAAAAAAATACAAAAAATAGAAGAAACGAAAATATATAAAACAGCAGCTGCCTAGCTTCCTTGGGCCTGTTCTTGCTGAGCAAGTTTCCTCAACAAGTCCAAATACCTGAAAAAGGAAAGAAATGAGGAAGGATCAGCAAAAACCCTAATTTTTTACCTATATAAACAAGCTGAAGTCAGAGAGAAAAGGACAGCAATTCACACAGACAGGAAATACATAGAATTCAGAACCAAAAGATTAGGGTTTTCACATTGAAACCCTAATCGCAAAACACTAAAGAATCAGAAACAGAAGTAGCAGGAGCAGTCAAGGTAACAGTAGCAGTGATTAACAGCAATCAAACAAGTTCAGAATCTGGAAAAACAGAAGCAAGAAAAGGCAGCAGAGCAAGCCACAGGAGGTTTTACAGAAGTTGGAATTTGAGGTTGGTTTTTGTCTAATTTAGTACATAATAGGCCTCTTTGTAAATACATTGTATTTAATCCGAAACCAACATCAAAACAGTATATATTGAGCTTCTTAAATTAGTAATATAAATTGTATGTTTAAATCGTAAAACAATTAGGTTCAGTTTATGTTTTTTAGAAACTTTGATATTGTAAATAGGCTAGGGCTTGAAAATTAGAAACAGATCATGTTAATCATATGAAACCAAGTTACAGTTCAGTTTTTTTATGTAAATAAATCGAAACATGTGAATGACAAGAAATTAGGGTCAATGTTCTGCTTCTTCCAAAAAACAAAAATAGGATTAATTAGCAATAGGTTTGGTCAAAAAAATTGTATTAAAATAGGAAATTAGGTAAAAATTTCGAATCAGTTCTCTCAAAAAAAAGGGGGAAACAGAACCGTACCGTACTTAGCACCGACCACCGTAGACGGTGGTCGCCCTCCACGAATGTCGTCGCGTCGTTATCCCCGTCGCCGATGCCTGTCTCCTCCGTCAATAACATCCTTGGCACCATAGCCATCCTCTTCGCACCATCCTCCTCTCTCCTGGCCGTGAACCACCAGAAAAACAAAAAAACAACATTGAGAAAAGGAAGCAGAAATCAAAACAGAGAAAGAAAAATAAAAGATAAGAAAACGAGTTAGGACCGTACCAGCTCCAACCACCGTGACGGTGGCCGTATCCCCAAAGCGCGTCGCCGTTGGCCGTGAACCACCCGTGGCTGTCGTCGTCGTACTCATGCTGTTTGCGTTCTGTCCGTTACCGTGGTCGTCTCCGCCACAGCCACCCTACACCTCCTGTCGCATCGTCAAACACGTGTTCGATCCCCCCCACTGAGCCGCCGTAAACCGTCGCCACCGTCGCCAGCGTGTTCCTGGCAGCGACCAGTCCGGCGCGATCCTCGTCGCCGTCAACACCCCTTGCGTACTCCCTCTCCCTCGCAGTCGTTGCTGCCAACATAAGCAGCAAGACGCCGTCGCGGCGCTGCTCTCTCCCATCGCACCATCGCAAGCTCCTCTTCTCCGGCGATCTCACCGCCATCGACCTCCCCCGTTCTCCCACCTTCGCGAAACTCTCTCTCCGTGATCGTTCTCCCTCTCTCTCAGTGATCTCCGCCTTCGTTCTCCCTCTCTCTCACGAAACTTACGGAGTTAACTCTCTCTCTCCTCATGCCTCTAGAAGCGGCGCAGCTGGAGAGTGAAGGTTGAGGCAAATTAGGTTTAGGTCAAAAATAAGTGGGCTTTTATATGTCTCAGTTTTTTGTTTTATTTTTGTTTTATTTTTTATTTATCTATTCAGATTACCACCCGCACCCCCTCTGTTTCATAACAACAACGCCATCTGCTTAGCCCACTCGCAGCCCAGCCCAGAAACCAAAACATGGACTACTCATAGTCACGCCCCCCTATTTAATAATACACCCCCGTTCTGCAAATTGCACCCCATTTTACCATTGCACCCTCTGTTTTCGTTTTTATTATTTTATTGGCTAAAGTGCTCTCGGAGTCCTTTATCTTTATTTAAAGTAACGATTTGGTCCTTTATCTTTTTTTTGTCCCAAATCAATCCTTTATGTTTTAAATTTTTGACACATAAATCCTTTTCTGTCCCAAATCAGTCCTTTATGTTTCAAATTTTTAACACATAAATCCTTTTTTTTGACACATAAATCAGCATTGTTAACTGAAAAGGATTTATGTGTCAAAAATTTGAAAGATAAAGGACTTATTTGGGACAAAAAAAACATAAAGGACTAATTCGTTACTTTAAATAAAGATAAGGGACCCCGGGTACACTTTAGCCTATTTTATTTTACAAAAAACTATAAAAATAAATAGATGAATGCTTCATTTTCAAAAAATATATAAATAGGGGACTAAGTCGACTGTACAGTCGGGTTAGTCTATTTTTTTAGGTCACTAATGAACCGTTACGGATCATGGCCTAAAATCCCTATTTAAAACAAACAAATTTCTAAATCAAAATAAGCATAAACAAGTTTCCTCCCACAAATCAAATTCTCAAATTAGGGGACTAAGCCGACTGTACAGACGGGTTGGTCAGCGTTCTAGGATAAATGAGCCGTACGGCTCAGGAATCCTAAAACCCCTATTCCAATAAAATCAAACAAACACACTTCAAACCATTTTCCAAACTCCAAAAATTCTATTTTCACAAACTAGGGGACTAAGCCGACTGTACGGTCGGGTTAGTCGTTGTTTTTGGGTAAATGAACTGATCACTCAGGCGTCCTAAGACCCCTATATTAAAAAAATACCAACCAACAAACATTTTCTACCCAAGAACTACGTGTGATTTGATTCTCTACCAAGAGATACGTAGGAGCAGATGGGGGCCCACATCTGTCAATTGCACTAATAAAAAACATTTTTCAGTCTTCTCCTAAATAATCATTTTCTTAAATATCAATTTTCTTCTTTCTTTTTAATTCACTATAAAAGGGTAAAAATAAATGTTTTCAAAATTAACTTCGCTTCTACAACTAATTAGCAGGTAACCTTCCTTAGGAAGGATGTCGTGGGGTGCTAATACCTTCCCCACGCATAACCGACTCCCGAACCCTAATCTGGTCTCAAGGACCTTTATCCATTTCAAAAGGGATTTTCCAATGTTTGCCCTTAAACTAAATTTTGGTGGCGGCTTCATTTTGAACCTTCGAGGAATCCTCGCACGGATTTTTCGGTCGCTACAACAAGTAATTCAATATTTTATCAAGCAAGGCTAGTTTTTCATTTTGCATTAATATATATGCATTTCTTTTTTCAAATGCTAAATGTCTTATGTTCATTTCATTCTTGTAGATGTGTCATTGATAACATTGAAGAATTGCTATCATTAGCTGGTAAACTCCTAGACCACAAGGTAATTTCAAGATGTTCATCTTCCTAAATGCATGCATGAATGCAAATGGCAATTCTTGAAACATTTTGACAGGCCTCAAGTTTAGTTATGTCCCCTTTCTGGATCCTAAACTAGCTGCATGTCTTCTTATGGGATATTACTATCTATTATTCCATTTATGACTTACTTGAATAACTATTTAAGAAAAAGTATCTGAATAAAGTACCATTATGTAGTTCTCTGGTGGCAATTTTTTTATCACTCAAAAGAAAGAAAATAATAGTTTTAGTATCCTTTTTGAAATATGATATGACAAATATAGTATTTTTGAGCTTCTAAATCCTGATTAGCTCATATTTATAAACAATAATAACAAGTATGCTAGATTCCCAGTCTTTATTTGAACACTTTCTAGATTTGTTATTTTGTATCATTTTCAGGCAACTACTTCTATTACTCCATTGGTAACAGGCTGCTTGAATTGAAGCTGATGATGTTGTGTCATCCCCTTCCATCGCATCAGAATGTGATGTCATTATTAGAAACTAGACTCGATTTTCTATGACTTCGATTTTTGTTTCGCAGTTTTTCATTGAGATTTGAGGGAGAAAAACCTGTCACAAGTTGTGATTTGTGAAGGGTGATTAGGAATTGAATCATTACTTAGCATCATTGTTAAGTTAGTCTATGTTTAATGAAACGTTTCTATCCATAAATTTGAGTACATGTTTGTAAATCAGTTACTAGTGGAAAAAACACATTTTACATTAGGAACTCACCAAATTGGTTTCCCCAAGTTCATTTCGGTTACTTGTATTTAGAATTGTGCAGAATTCCCTAACTTTAATATGATTCAGATTCATCACTGAACTTCAACATTTTGAGCTTGCTTCAATCGATGACTTTGCAAGTGTGCATACAAGTGCCTATGTTTCTGGGCTTGAAAAGGTAAGCTTTGATATAGTTGGTCTTTAACATAATTGTTTCAAGAATTGTGTCAAATATCGTCTTAAAGAGATATTAAAATATTCCCAGGCCTAATAGCTTAAGGTTTTAGAATAGTTGGTCTTTGACATAATTGTTTCAAGAATTGTGAAGCACTAGGAGTTGTACTCCTTTTTATGCTATAATTTTTGGTTATTGAATTTCATATTTAGGTTGCAGCTTCAAAGATAAAGAAAGATCCACCTACTGGTTTTGCTTTGATAAAACCACCAGGACATCACGCTGTTCCACAAGGACCTATGGGCTTCAGTGTTTTTGAAAATGTGGCCATTGCGGCTCATAATGCTCAACGTGTTCATGGACTGAAGCACGTGTTTATAATATGTTATGACTATGTACGTCAGATTGTGCTGATTAGATTTGATAATATGTATTTGAGTTTGTGCTGAAGATTTTGGATAGTTATGGAAAACAATTAAGGTTGTGCTGATTGGATTTGACAATATGTATTTGAGATTGTGATGTTTCATCTTTTAATTATTATAATATTTGAGATTATACAGCATATACCTATCCCATTATGCTGATAAAAAACCACATTTTTTTTAAAAAAAATCTAGTTTTAACACGGTTCTAAAATCATCTGATGTTAAAAATCAATATTTAATATCGGTTCCTCTGGATAATCGATGCAAAAATTACTTTTTATACCGGTTCCAATAAAAAACCGATGTCAAAAATACGCTTATACTTGATAAAAATTGACTTTTTATAACGGGTCTACGGGTAACCGATATGAAAACCATTTTTCGCATCGGTTCTGCAGCCGATGTTAAAAGTCTCTATTTTTTATATCACATTTTTCTACATCAGTTCAGGAACCGATATGAAATGTCAATTTTAACCGATATGAAATGCCTTTTTTCCACTAGTGCTTAGAAAGAACTCCGCCCAAACTTGTCTAATGTGCTTCAATTCTTCCAATGTGAACGGACGAGTCGTATTGAATACCTAAAACGATAATCATCATATTTATCATGAGTTAATCTAATATCTACTCAATAATAATTAATCACATTAAAAGTTGAAAAATTCAAGTACCTTTTTCTAATTGTTAGTGATAGATGTGGAGACAATAGTCATCATATTTATCATCACATAATAGCCACAAGAATATCCATCATTTTGTTTTGCCACCTACAAATGAATATCAAATATCAAAATTGAATACAATTGACTGAATTAAAAGGAAGGTATTGTACAATTGAATACCCACTGAAAATATATAATTAGAATAATATAATGAATATCAAATATCAAATATCAAAATTGAATACAATTAGGAATGTCAAAAAAAATACTTACTTTAGGTGTCACCCATTGAGGCTTTGGTTTTTTACGACCTTTCATCTTGTTGTATACATCCAAAGCTCTGTGGTAACAATATAAATAGTAAGTTATAAGTCTAAAGTAAATTAAATCACAGAATTATGACTATTAGAAAAAGAAAACATACTTCTCAACTATTCGAACCAAGTCCTCATCTGGAGGATTATGAAGCGAACACATCCAAACAACTGTATTAACAGTAGGACAAATTACTAACAACTGTCAATGATTGCTGCAAAATTAGACAACAATAATTAAATCATAATCAGACAAATAATCTTAAACACCATCTAGTCCACCACTTTCAAGTCAAAGATCTTGGGAAGTTACGATATTTTCTTGGCATTGAGGTAGCTCATTCTAAGGCAGGCATTGTTATTTCTCAGAGAAAGTATGCTTTGGATAGAAGGACTGCAAGCCAATTGACTCTCCTATGGATCCTAATGTCAAGATCCTACCGTATCAGGAGGAGTCCTTTTCGGATCCAGGAAGGTATAGGAGGCTAATTGGGAAGTTGAATTACTTGACCATAACGAGGCCAGATATTTCATACGCAGTTAGCGTGGTGAGTCAATTCCTAAATTCCCCTTGTGACAGTCATTGGGATGTCGTGGTTAGAATCTTGAGGTACATCAAAGGAGCTCCTAGAAAAGGTCTTATTTACACAGATAGAGGTGATTCAAATGTTGTCGCTTACACAGATATTGATTGGTCTGGTTGTCCCTTTGATAGAAGGTCCACATCTGGGTACTGTGTTCTTATTGGTGGAAATCTAATTTCATGGAAAAATAAAAAACAAAATGTTGTTGCCAGATCCAGCGCTGAGGCTGAATATCAAGCTATGGCACTTACCACTCAGGAGCTTATATGGCTGAAACATATTCTCCAAGAGTTGCGCTTTTGTAAAATCGGCACTATGAGTCTCATCTGTGATAATCAAGCAGCCCTACATATTGCGTCCAATCCAGTCTTTCATGAGCGAACCAAACACATTGAAACTGATTGTCACTTTGTTCGTGAGAAGATTGTGTCCGGTGACATTGCTACTTCATTTGTTAGTTCTAATGATCAATTGGCAGACATCTTCACAAAAGCTCTTCGAGGACCAAGGATAACTTACATATGTGACAAGCTGGATGCCTACAATCTATACGCTCCAGCTTGAGGGGGAGTGTTAAGATATGTTGTAAATAGTAGTTTTATATGTATTCGGCCCAGACCCATTAAGTTTTCCCTATTTAAACTCATTACACAGAAATATACAATTAATAAAACGGAACTATAGCTGCTCTGTGTTGCGCCCGAAAAAGTCCCCGAGGGAGAACCTTCCTCGTTCACAACTTTTTAAAACAATGAAGCCGCCACCAATATTTATTAAGGAAAATATTAGGAAAACCTTTTTTGGAAAGCGATTGGTCTTGCGAAACTAGAGAATAGGGTTCGGGGGTCGGTTACGCGCAGGGAAGGTGTTAGCACCCCACACGTCCTCTCTACTGAGAGGGAACCTTTAATTAAATGTGTGGTTTTAGTGTGTTGACTTGAAAATACTTAATTTTGCCTCTCTACTTCTTATTGAAAAATTCTTAATGAAAATCTTTATTTATTATGAAAAAGGGGGAAAATGGTTTTTTAGGAAAAAAACGCTTGACGGGACATGGCCCGCTCCTACGTATCTCCCGGTGCGATGGAGAACTCAAAGCTACGTAGTTCTTCTTTGTCTTTTTGAAAAGTTGTTTTTTTTATCTTTTTTAGTGAGTTTTTGAAATAGGACGAGCATTAGCGAATGATTAAACTAACCAAGGTTATGGGTAATCACCGCTAAGTACTCTTGAAAACGAGAGTCACTACCGCCAGTCAGACGAACAAAGGTTCTGATTGACTATTAGTAGCGACTCGTTTTTATTTGTTCTTTTGAAAGGGGTTTTCGAAAGAGATTGATTGGCGCGAATGATCAAGCTAACAAAGGTTATGAGTGATCATCGCTTGTTGTTCTTTTGGAAAAAGACATCGTCACCAATGGCTAGACGAACAAAGGTTCTGATTAGCCGCTAGCGACGATGGGTTGAAAATGTTTTTTTAGAAAGGAAAAGGTTTTTATTCTGAAAATGATCTCAGTTTGCGAAAGTGATTCTTTTTTGTTATGAAAATAACTCTTTTCTTTTTGTTATGCAAATGCTAAACTTTTTATGAGTGCGCTTGACGAGAATGTGACTCGCTCCTACGTATCCCAAATGGGAATCAAAGCGACGTAGTTCTAACAAGCCTTGAAAATGAAAGTCTTTTTGCTTTGGTTTTGAAAAGTGGAGGGCGTTCATAATGATCAAACTAACAAAGGTTATGGGTGACCATTACTAGAACCCACTTAAGTGCATGTAGAAATCTCTTTTGAAAAATGAAAGCCTCCATGATGACCAAACTAACAAAGGTTATGGGTGGCCATCACTAGCACTTGCTATGACTTCGATGCTTAGGAAAATATCTTTTGAAATCGAAAGCGTTCATGATAATCAAACTAACAAATGTTATGGGTGATTATCACTAGTAGCTTATGCATATGAAAACATCTTTTTTGAAACTTAGGCTCTTAGGACAATCAAACTAACAAAGGTTATGGGTGACTGTCACTAATTACCATTTTCATGCTAAACTATTTAGAAAAGAAAACAACGAATGCAAAAAGATTTGGAGATTCAAGCGTGGCACAATCATTGAAATCGAATCCTTAGGCAAACAACAACATGGTCATAACTTGCGATTAATCTCATTTGAATTCTTGAGCAAACACTAGCCTAGACTACACATATTAAACCACAACACATAAATAGGCAAAGAAGGAACTTGAATTGGGCATTAAGCAAAAATGCAAGAGTAGGCAAGATTGAACCTAAATGCACATCTAGTGGAAGATGCTAGGCGAGAACCATACTCAAATATTTCTATAAAACGCAAGGGAGTCTAAATGCACATCTAGTGGAAGATGCAATGTAAGGAATGAGCCTATCTAAGTATTAATGATTCCACATGGGAGTAGACAAGGAATTGGTAGGCACAATTGAATTCAAAAGAGTAGCCTCAAGCATGATCATTGGCAAACCCTAAACAAGCAAGTCATCTTAACAATCAAAACACCAAAGCATGTTGAATCACTTTGGTCAATCCTCAACACTTAAATTAGTGTGCGCAAGTGCACAAGTGTGAATATTCTTGCCAATCATCAACTTAAACAACATATAGACTAAAAGGGTTGGATCATATAGAACAATCCTCATCACTTTAGGCAAGGTGCACTAGGCACAAGTGAGAATCATATTGCCTATCATCAACTTGAGACAATAAGCAAACATATAAAAACTCTATTTATTCTTCATGACTTGCGAAACCAATACATAGTCAAACCATCAATTTATTCATCAAACTCCCAAAATCAAGCAAGCAAAAGATACTAACAAGATTTAGCAACAATTAATCACATAACTTAAACACTAAGACCTCAAATCAACATTTATTCTCAAACTCCTTACTTTGTGCGAAATCTATGTGAGAAAAGAAATTTGCAAACCTAAACAAAGTATCTAAGCATGAAAACACTAAAATCAAATATCTACAACATGATTAAGCCCCATCAAGCAAAGAGAAACAACAAAATCAAATTAAAGCTAACTTTGATAGGATATGCGAACCAAACAACACATGAAACAACAATTTTACTTCACAACAAATGCAAAAAATCAACACAAAACAACATGACTCCATTTATTCAAGAGTGAGAGGCACCTTAAACACCCAAGCCTCCCTAAGTGCTTGTCAATAGTGTTTAAGGCTCCTCTCACCAACAACAACAAGCTACATTTTAAACAAAATGATGATGATATGTGAAATGCAAAATGAAGAGGAAAATGAGTTTTAATGCAAAAAGGTTGAAGATGATGCAAGGGTTTGAAAGTTTTTACCTCAAATCCAAGCTAGAAAATGCAATGAGATGAAGAAAATAGAAACCAAATCAACAAGAACCTCCAAGGAACTTCAACTCCAACCCCCAAAAAGAGCTTGATGAAAACCTTCCTTGATGATGATGTTTGATCTTGAATGGAAAATGGAGAAGATATATGAAAGAGGGATGAGAATGAAGTGAGATGGTGGTGTTTGGGTGAAGAGGAAATCAAAAATAGATGAATGAAGGGAGTGGGGAGGCCACGGTTTTTGGGAGAGAAAAGGGGAGGTTTTTGGTGTGCTAGGGATTTTTGGTGTAGGAGAAATGGGAAGGTTCCTTTGAGATGAAAGAAAAACAAGAGGAAGTGAGGGAGAGGAGAGGGGCTACGAATTTATTGGGTCCTTTTGGGAGGAGAGGAGTGAGTTGTCCTTATTCAAATCCTTGGGAGGCCAAAGATCTAATGGGTTTAAGGTTGTGAGAGGGAAATAAAGAAATTAGTGTGTATTTAGTGGTGTAGAGAGAAAGAAGGTAAAAATATGTTGTGTATTGAATGTTATTGGATTCAAAGGTGTGCTTGTCATGATGAAAGGCTTTTTTGTGATGTGCACTTGATGGGGCTGAAGTGAAGGGCATGAGGGTGGAGTGAGGGAGGTTGTTTGCTTGTGAAATTGGTGCTTACTTTGGCCAAAAATGGATAAAAGCAAAAAGCACCTAAAAGGAATTAGCCCTAATTCTAAAAATACCATAAGCATCCAATATTATTTTGTTATTCATTTTTTTATTTTGATTTCAGATTTCTATTTTTAATTATACATATTTTTGAGCCTTTTTGAAAGTGAGAGAAAAAAAACCGTTATAATTGACCAAAATACCCTTTTTGGCTCTAAAACCCTAATTTGCCCGAAAAGTGCGTTCCAACCCTAAAAACGATTTCAAGAACCTTGGAATGCCTTCTAGGATCCGAAATGTAGTGCATAAGGCTCTTCGCAAATATGAATTGCGCGAGACATATTTCGAAGGTAAAATAGAAATAAAGAATTCAGAAATTATACCAATTTTGTCCATATGGAGAAACCTGAATTTCCCCCCTTTTTTTGTTTTTGTTTTTGGAAAGATAGACACTTTCGTGTTGATGCAAAAACAGTAAATGAACACTGACGTGCAGACAGAAAAGGTAAAATGGGCACTTGGCGTGCAGACAGAAAAGTAAATGGGCACTTGGCGTGCAAACAGAAAAGTAAATGGGCACTTGGCGTGCAAACAGAAAAGTAAATGGGCACTTGGCGTGCGAACAGAAAAGTAAATGGGCACTTGGCGTGCAAACAGAAAAGTAAAATGGGCACTTGGCATGCAGAAAGCGGTAAATTGCTCAGGCTGCCTAAAACCTGTAATCCTTAAACGAACTCTTGACGAATCCGAGTTTGCACGTGGCTTTGAGGAGCACGCTTCCTGTTGGCCTTTTCGAGCGACCAGAGGGATCGTTATCAGCTCCGGAACTGATATACAGATCAATGCACGGCGTCCACTGTATCTTAGGCTTGATACAACTATTCCGTTGAACCTCACATGGGGCTGCGGTCCATCGTGTTGCTCATACACGATGTGAGACCTGGGCAGAAGGGAGCGATGATCTCTGTGCTCCAATCCGCAATGCGCGCTTGAGCGCTCTCTTTTTTTTCCTTCTTTCTTTTCTATTTCTCTCTTTTCTTTTTCTTTCTGAACTCCCAACTTGGGGGAACATTTTCTGGAATCTGGGGGCGAGGGCTAACACCGAAGTGCTCATCCTCTCTTTGTACCTGCAGCTGAAAATGAACAAATGCATGCAATGCAAATGCCATGATTTCTTTTTGATGGGATGAATGTGATGTGATGTAGGAGCTTCTTTTTGCTTGCACGAATTTTTTCTATGTTTGATGAATGCAATGTATGAATTTTATTTGTTTTGCTGTTCTTTTGTTCTTTTATTTCTAATCCCCTTTTTTTGTTTTCTAATTTCTTTTCTTTTGATCTTTTATGCAGTGCTGGTATGCAAATGCAAAATTTTGGTATGTAATGCTCTTGCGTTTTGATGAAATGGCAGATGACATGCAATGGAAAATTTTTTCTTCTTTGCCTTTTTCCTATGAAATGTGAATATTGCTATTACGCGAAATAAAATGATGAACATGGGATGTTTTAGCTTTCTTTTCTTCTATGAGATGCCAGTATTGATGTGATGCAACTGTATTGCTTTGATGTTTGAATGCAAATGTATGCGGTGATTGACGCTTTGATGAATGGAATGCTCCTGTTCTAACTTCTGTTTGTTTCTTTTTGCTTCTTCTATGAAATGCAAACATTAATATGATGCAATGCTCTGATGTTTGATGATTGAATGACAAAGGAATGCTTGTGAAATGATGAATGATATGGAATGCTGGATGACAGGGAATGTTTTTGTGTTGCTTTTGTGGTTTCTTTTCTTTGTTTTCTTTTTGCTTTCTTTGCTTTTTCTATGAAATATCTGATGCAAAATGTAATGCTCTAATGATGAATGACATGCAATGATTTTGTTCTTTTCCTTTTTTATGAAGTGCGAACATTAATATGATGCCAATGCAATGAAAAGATTTCTGCTTTTTCTTCTTTACTATTTTCTTCTATGAAATACAAGTATTAATATGGTGCAACTGATGTGGAACGTTTTTTTTCTTTTTACTATGTGATGAATGCACAAAATGTGAAGATGCAAATGTAATGCTTTGATGCATATGCTATAATGCCTAGATGCATGAGGTAAGCATTTTTGTGATGATGAGATGCGAGACTTTGAATGCAAGGGCTTGAGATGATTATTGACCATTCTGTTGAAAAATTGAATTTGATTCAAACTCTGGTGTTCTCAAGGTTTTTATTTACAAACCACCTCACTCGTCTTCTCCTTCTTTCCATGATGACTGAATTTTAGATATCACGTAAACAACTGGTGCTCTCTCTTTTGAAGCATTGTCTAGTAAGCATGCATAGGAGTGCAAATGTGAATGAATGAATGAGTCAGTTAACTTGGAATTGGTTTAGGGCATGGACTTTTATGGCAAGTGAAGGAATGACCGACATGGTTGTTGCCGAAGCTCATGAGGGATCAAGAGATACAAGATTGCCCCAATTCAGGTCTTTGATGAGCGAATAGTTTGCCCCTGTCTTGTGGTGACAACAACTAGGGGCGTAGAAGATGATGAATTGGGAACGCTTCGGCTCTTGGGATGAAAGCTGGAATGAAAGGGGTTTTGCTTCAGCCCACAGAATTTGATGTTGCCCCAGTCATAACAAGGACAAAGCTGTCCCAATCAGAATGACAAGGTCTTGTTTAGGATAGTAAGTTGAGAGATTGCCCCGGTGAGGTTTTTATGGGAATGAATGAGGTGAAGGAATGGGAATGCACTTGCCCCACTTTGGAATTATATTGACAACTGGAGTGACATGGGATGGGCATAGAACAGACTTTCCCAAGACTAGGGTGTGTGGGTGGTGAAGAGAATGCCCCAACTTTTGGGTCTGAGTGGTATTCTCAGTGCAAATCTTTGGTTCTCTACTGATGTCTTGACTTTTGGTGCGAAAGAATCCTTACCTGGTGATCACAAAACCTTGTTTTAATGCATCTTGAATGTGGTTTGGAGTGCAAGTCCCTCTTTTTATTTTGTCAGCTTTCTTTTTCTGACTGTTCGTTTTTGTTTCCTCAGTTCTCTTTTTTCTGAGGGTTTATTCTTTCTTGATCAGCTTTCTTTTTTCTGATCGTTTGTTTTTCTTTTGAGCAAACACATTGTACATAGATAAGCTTGTTCGTCCTAAGATTAGAATTTGAGTGAACAAAAGCAACCGGTCATTGATCGGAATGGACTTTTCGGGATTGTGGTGTTTTGTGGAGGAAGGAGAGTTAGGCTTAATGAAGTGTTTGAGGCTAATGGGAGGATGAGTTTTGTTTGGCGTTGATTGACGGTTAATGGTCTATGAGGAAGATGGTTATTGGGCTTGTTTGGGCTCTGTTAAAGCAAATTCGTGTCTCATGGTAGATTGACTAAGGGGTTTGATGTTGAGGCCAAAGGAAGTGTTTGAAGGTTTATGGAACCAGGTGTTGGAATGATGAAGTGTTTGAAGGTTTATTTAGACAAGGATCTCTTGTATTTTGTGGTAACATGTACCAGCTCACCACTTACATTTCTTTTGTATTTTCTTTTGTTTTGGTATTTTCATTTTTGAATCCCCCCTTTTTTTGATTTTCTCTTTTTCCCCCCCTTTTTTTTTTTCTTCTTTTGTTTTATGATTCTTTTCCTTCTTTGACTCGGGTGAGCTGATAAAAAGTGATGCACTGTTTTTTTGTTTGGGGTGATCCTTGCCTAGGGTGATCTTTGCATTTTGGTTTTTCTTGGCTCAAGGTGGGTAGGAAAGGGACTTTCTGGGATTTTGGGGTTTTTGAGGAGATGGCCAAACTTCATTTCAAATCCCGATTGCTTATTTCTATAAGACTTAACTTTAGAACAATAATTTATCTATCTTCATGTGTTTGCTCTTTTTTCCTTTTTTGTGCCCTAATTTTTGCCTGGACCGCTCTTTGCGAGTTTTCAATCCACCGGGCGCTCTTTTTTGCCTAGGCCGCCCTTTTCGGGTTTTCAACCTAGCGAACTTATTTTATCTTTTTATTTATTATACATTTTTTAGAAAGACTTGCACTAAAGGAATATGATACTGACAAGGAAAATTTGTGATCACGGAATTGCCCCAGCATGGAGGACTTAAAGTGTTAGTGAGAATGAACCAAAAAGTCAAGTATGCACTGATAGGAGAGAATATGCGCTTTATGGGCGGACGGGGTGGGGTTAGACTTGGATGGGGAATGATGATAGATGAAGGAAATTGACTGACTCAAACAAGAGAAACTGCACCTGGCATGCATGCTTACTAGAAGAACGCTTCACAGAGAGTTAACATTGGTTAAAACATGATATAAAAACTTTTTTGATTAACTGTTTCGGTCTTTTATCATGGAATGGATGAGATGTAATGCCCTTTTTTGAAGGAAATACAAACGAGCTATTGATGTGAAAAACTGAGTGCCTTAGAACACCTTGAGTTTGCAAATGAGTGAGGGTAAATTTTTCCAAAAAGGAAAGATTACTTCGCAAGAACATCTCGTCTCTCATCACAACATTATGATGTATACATGATGAAAATGAAATGCATGAAAGCATATTCACTTGAAGAGTGTGATTATTCTAAAAGTTTTTTCCTTTTGATGCTTTCTTTTTATGCAAGACGAAATATGAAATGCCAGTGCATCTTTGGATGATGAATGATGCAAGAATGATGCTTCTTCTCAAAATGATTTTTATAGAGGCAAGACAAGATATGAAATGCCGATGCCCCCTTTTTCTTTTGAATGATGAAAGATGCAGGAATGATGCTTTTTTCTAAATGATGATTTTTTTTAGAGGCAAGGCAAAGTATGAAATGCCAATGCCCCTTCCTTTTTTGAAAGATGCATGCATGGAGGAATGATGTATTTGAACCAAAGTTAATGAAATGGTGCATGAATGCTACATTTTGAATAAATTTGATGATGATTTTTATTCATGATTATGAATGAGATGCTTTTTTGTTTTCATTTTTTTTTTGTGCAATGAAATGCATGATACTCACAATGATTTTTTTTTTTTTAAAAAAATGCGTGGGAAAACATGGTTTTTATTGAATGGAAATGCATGCAAGATGAGAGGTTAATGTATTATTTTACATGATGTGTGAAAAGGGACAACAATAATGAATTAGACGCGCTCCTAATAAGACACGATTTTTGGATCTAAATGAGATAGAGAAAAATGCATGTATGAATTTTATCAAGTTTTTGTTTTATGCAATGCAAATGATGTCTTTATATGAAAATGACGGCGATAATGCGACTTGACATGCATGTGAAAACGTTTTTTTTTTTTTTGGGTTTGGTGACTGAAATTTTGGGAACATCACCTCATGTAGCCCGGTAAAAGAAAAGACTACGATGATTTTTTTTTTGAAAGCTTTGCTTTTTCCCCTTTTTTTTTTGAAAACTTTGTTTTATGTATGATGATGATGCTCTACGTGTATACAGGATAAATGAAAGGGTTTTTATTGACAATAATTTAAACTTTTTTTTTGGTTTTTTTTTTGGAAAATGCGGGCCGTACGTTATTTCGTATGAACCGGTAAGAGAAAGGCTACAACGGTAACCCTTTCTTCTTTTCTTCTTTCAAAATCTTCTTTTTTCGTAAAAATGATGGCGTGAGGCAACCAATCGTCGTTGCTCTGAGTAACTTGCATGAAACATTGAGTGGATCCTGACTCGATACTTCACGCAATATACTGAAATGCTTCGACATTTGGTTAACTCAAACTTATTCTCTTATTTGAAAACAAACCCCACTTGATAGGGTCAAAGTGCTCCGATACCGTAGAGTAACATCTCAAATTTGTAGTGCACAAACAAATTTGAGATATTACCCTTCGTCATTCGAAGGCGCACTTTTACTCATTGAGCTTTTACATGAAGAGCTTTTCTATTTTTTCTTTGTTTAGAGAAGATGCATGCATTGGAAACTTTTCATTTTTTCATTTTTAGTTTTGGAACATGATTTTGAAGATTATTTGGAGATACAAATGATTTATTGAAAAAAAATGTTTTAGAAAAATGTGCTTGACGGGGTATGACCCGCTCCTACGTATCCCCATTGTAATGAGGAATCAAAGCTTACGTAGTTCTGCTGGTCTTTTTTGAAATAATGCGTATGCATGAATGCCATGTTTTGGATGAACTCGGCGAGGAGCTTTTTCCTCTTTTTTGATTATAAACGAAATGCTTAAGCTATGAAGATGACAGTTGTTTTTTCATTTTTATGCAATGAAATGAAATGCAAGATGAATAATTTTTTTTCAAAATTGGAACTTTATTTAATGCAAATGACGCAATGATGTAATGATGCAATGATGCAATGACGCAATGATGTAATGATGCAATGATGCAATGATGCAGGATGCAAGATACTTCTTTTTTTTGAGGTTTCTGCATAAGGAGGGTATTCACAGGCGGAATTTAGAAAACTTTCACACTATATGCCACCTAATGTAGGTGTTTAAGGGAAGATCATATCTTTTTTATTATTTTTGAAAATCTTTGAGGGAAAAATTAACTGGACGAAATGCAACAATGCAGCACACAATTTGGGAAGCCCTTGTGACCTGAAAGGGGGTAGAACCTATGATCTAAGGCACTTTAGGGATAATCTTCTCATGTAGCTCTATTCACACCCTCACAAAGGCCATCAGAGCCACAGTCCCTCTCATAAAATTCCCCGTAAATGCAGCAAACTGCTAGATACGAAGCATCATAAAAGAGCACAACTCTGATTGAAACTTTCGCGAGTAGCCAAACGGACAAAGGTCCTGATGGGCTCCCACTACTCGAATCCACTCATCCTATGGTATCCTAATAGACCTAGGTTATGGTCTCTTTCTCTGATCATATAGCGTCAAGGTACAAGTGTGTGTGTGTGTGTGTGTGTGTGTGTGTGTGTGTGTGTGCGAAGGGCATTTCCTTAAAAAACTACCCCACCTGCAAATGAAAATCCAGAATAGTCCAGACAATAGAAAGCAATAACATGTCGTCTACCCTAGGGTTCAATACCAATCAAATATAACTAATCTAGGGCAATGCACTACTTAACTCAAGAAAGCGAGCAAAGAAGAAGGGGACATGACAAGAGAGGGGAAATATGCATGAGGGAACTAAGCATTTAGGCAAAGAAGTAACTATCTATTATTTTAAACAACAGCAAACATAGAAGAGGAATGCATACGGATGCAACATGTTTATGAAAAAGAAGAAGAATAGAGGCAAAGCAAGATGTTCAAATCAATCACACAAACCACACACTTAATTAATTAGGCTTGACCCACTTTTGAGAAAAAAATGTTTTTTAGTCCCCAGTGGAGTCGCCACAACTTTTTAGTCCCCGAGTACAAGTGTGTGTGTGTGTGTGTGTGTGTGTGCGAATGGCATTTCCTTAAAAAACTACCCCACCTGCAAATGAAAATCCAGAATAGTCCAGACAATAGAAAGCAATAACATGTCGTCTACCCTAGGGTTCAATACCAATCAAATATAACTAATCTAGGGTGCCGACAACAATGCACTACTTAACTCAAGAAAGCGAGCAAAGAAGAAGGGGACATGACAAGAGAGGGGAAATATGAATGAGGGAACTAAGCATTTAGGCAAAGAAGTAACTATCTATTATTTTAAACAAAAGCAAACATAGAAGAGGAATGCATACGGATGCAACATGTTTATGAAAAAGAAGAAGAATAGAGGCAAAGCAAGATGTTCAAATCAATCACACAAACCACATACTTAATTAATTAGGCTTGACCCACTTTTGAGAAAAAAATGTTTTTTAGAACCTTCCTCGTTCACAACTTTTTAAAACAATGAAGCCGCCACCAATATTTATTAAGGAAAATATTAGGAAAACCTTTTTTGGAAAGCGATTGGTCTTGCGAAACTAGAGAATATGGTTCGGGGGTCGGTTACGCGCAGGGAAGGTGTTAGCACCCCACACGTCCTCTCTACTGAGAGGGAACCTTTAATTAAATGTGTGGTTTTAGTGTGTTGACTTGAAAATACTTAATTTTGCCTCTCTACTTCTTATTGAAAAATTCTTAATGAAAATCTTTATTTATTATGAAAAAGGGGGGAAAATGGTTTTTTAGGAAAAAAACGCTTGACGGGACATGGCCCGCTCCTACGTATCTCCCGGTGCGATGGAGAACTCAAAGCTACGTAGTTCTTCTTTGTCTTTTTGAAAAGTTTTTGTTTTTTATCTTTTTTAGTGAGTTTTTGAAATAGGACGAGCATTAGCGAATGATTAAACTAACCAAGGTTATGGGTAATCACCGCTAAGTACTCTTGAAAACGAGAGTCACTACCGCCAGTCAGACGAACAAAGGTTCTGATTGACTATTAGTAGCGACTCGTTTTTATTTGTTCTTTTGAAAGGGGTTTTCGAAAGAGATTGATTAGCGCGAATGATCAAGCTAACAAAGGTTATGAGTGATCATCGCTTGTTGTTCTTTTGGAAAAAGACATCGTCACCAATGACTAGACGAACAAAGGTTCTGATTAGCCGCTAGCGACGATGGGTTGAAAATGTTTTTTTAGAAAGGAAAAGGTTTTTATTCTGAAAATGATCTCAGTTTGCGAAAGTGATTCTTTTTTGTTATGAAAATAACTCTTTTCTTTTTGTTATGCAAATGCTAAACTTTTTATGAGTGCGCTTGACGAGAATGTGACTCGCTCCTACGTATCCCAAATGGGAATCAAAGCGACGTAGTTCTAACAAGCCTTGAAAATGAAAGTCTTTTTGCTTTGGTTTTGAAAAGTGGAGGGCGTTCATAATGATCAAACTAACAAAGGTTATGGGTGACCATTACTAGAACCCATTTAAGTGCATGTAGAAATCTCTTTTGAAAAATGAAAGCCTCCATGATGACCAAACTAACAAAAGTTATGGGTGGCCATCACTAGCACTTGCTATGACTTCGATGCTTAGGAAAATATCTTTTGAAATCGAAAGCGTTCATGATAATCAAACTAACAAAGGTTATGGGTGATTATCACTAGTAGCTGATGCATATGAAAACATCTTTTTTGAAACTTAGGCTCTTAGGACAATCAAACTAACAAAGGTTATGGGTGACTGTCACTAATTACCATTTTCATGCTAAACTATTTAGAAAAGAAAACAACGAATGCAAAAAGATTTGGAGATTCAAGCGTGGCACAATCATTGAAATCGAATCCTTAGGCAAACAACAACATGGTCATAACTTGCGATTAATCTCATTTGAATTCTTGAGCAAACACTAGCCTAGACTGCACATATTAAACCACAACACATAAATAGGCAAAGAAGGAACTTGAATTGGGCATTAAGCAAAAATGCAAGAGTAGGCAAGATTGAACCTAAATGCACATCTAGTGGAAGATGCTAGGCGAGAACCATACTCAAATATTTCTACAAAACGCAAGGGAGTATAAATGCACATCTAGTGGAAGATGCAATGTAAGGAATGAGCCTATCTAAGTATTAATGATTCCACATGGGAGTAGACAAGGAATTGGTAGGCACAATTGAATTCAAAAGAGTAGCCTCAAGCATGATCATTGGCAAACCCTAAACAAGCAAGTCATCTTAACAATCAAAACACCAAAGCATGTTGAATCACTTTGGTCAATCCTCAACACTTAAATTAGTGTGCGCAAGTGCACAAGTGTGAATATTCTTGCCAATCATCAACTTAAACAACATATAGACTAAAAGGGTTGGATCATATAGAACAATCCTCATCACTTTAGGCAAGGTGCACTAGGCACAAGTGAGAATCATATTGCCTATCATCAACTTGAGACAATAAGCAAACATATAAAAACTCTATTTATTCTTCATGACTTGCGAAACCAATACATAGTCAAACCATCAATTTATTCATCAAACTCCCAAAATCAAGCAAGCAAAAGATACTAACAAGATTTAGGAACAATTAATCACATAACTTAAACACTAAGACCTCAAATCAACATTTATTCTCAAACTCCTTACTTTGTGCGAAATCTATGTGAGAAAAGAAATTTGCAAACCTAAACAAAGTATCTAAGCATGAAAACACTAAAATCAAATATCTACAACATGATTAAGCCCCATCAAGCAAAGAGAAACAACAAAATCAAATTAAAGCTAACTTTGATAGGATATGCGAACCAAACAACACATGAAACAACAATTTTACTTCACAACAAATGCAAAAAATCAACACAAAACAACATGACTCCATTTATTCAAGAGTGAGAGGCACCTTAAACACCCAAGCCTCCCTAAGTGTTTGTCAATAGTGTTTAAGGCTCCTCTCACCAACAACAACAAGCTACATTTTAAACAAAATGATGATGATATGTGAAATGCAAAATGAAGAGGAAAATGGGTTTTAATGCAAAAAGGTTGAAGATGATGCAAGGGTTTGAAAGTTTTTACCTCAAATCCAAGCTAGAAAATGCAATGAGATGAAGAAAATAGAAACCAAATCAACAAGAACCTCCAAGGAACTTCAACTCCAACCCCCAAAAAAAGCTTGATGAAAACCTTCCTTGATGATGATGTTTGATCTTGAATGGAAAATGGAGAAGATATATGAAAGAGGGATGAGAATGAAGTGAGATGGTGGTGTTTGGGTGAAGAGGAAATCAAAAATAGATGAATGAAGGGAGTGGGGAGGCCACGGTTTTTGGGAGAGAAAAGGGGAGGTTTTTGGTGTGCTAGGGTTTTTTGGTGTAGGAGAAATGGGAAGGTTCCTTTGAGATGAAAGAAAAACAAGAGGAAGTGAGGGAGAGGAGAGGGGCTACGAATTTCTTGGGTCCTTTTGGGAGGAGAGGAGTGAGTTGTCCTTATTCAAATCCTTGGGAGGCCAAAGATCTAATGGGTTTAAGGTTGTGAGAGGGAAATAAAGAAATTAGTGTGTATTTAGTGGTGTAGAGAGAAAGAAGGTAAAAATATGTTGTGTATTGAATGTTATTGGATTCAAAGGTGTGCTTGTCATGATGAAAGGCTTTTTTGTGATGTGCACTTGATGGGGCTGAAGTGAAGGGCATGAGGGTGGAGTGAGGGAGGTTGTTTGCTTGTGAAATTGGTGCTTACTTTGGCCAAAAATGAATAAAAGCAAAAAGCACCTAAAAGGAATTAGCCCTAATTCTAAAAATACCATAAGCATCTAATATTATTTTGTTATTCATTTTTTTATTTTGATTTCAGATTTCTATTTTTAATTATACATATTTTTGAGCCTTTTTGAAAGTGAGAGAAAAAAAACCGTTATAATTGACCAAAATACCATTTTTGGCTCTAAAACCCTAATTTGCCCGAAAAGTGCGTTCCAACCCTAAAAACGATTCCAAGAACCTTGGAATGCCTTCTAGGATCCGAAATGTAGTGCATAAGGCTCTTCGCTCTTCAATTTATTTATTTTTTTTTTGGAAAATTAGGGTTTTGACCTAAGCCGGACAAAATTGGGGTATGACACTCTGTAGTCGCAGACGTAGGCAAAGATTGGCCGAACTGCGTGACCAATATCGTGTCTCCTATTCCTTTTTTGTCTACAGATACATAATAATCAAAGCAACACACTATCCTCAGCAAAGTAGTAGTATACATAATAATCAAAGTAGTAGTATACATAATAATCAAAGGCAACACACAACTAAACTAGGACAACGGGCTTTGGAGAATAAGTAATCCAATTCAAAAGCACAAGATGGTATATGATAGATTGAGTATGATAACCTGCATAAAGAAGAATAACTCATGTTTGTTTGTAGTAGTCCTTGATATCATTGAACCCATTTACAAAGAAGAATATCAACAATCTAAGTGGCATTTTGCTCCTGTTTAGGTTCAGGGCATTTTGATTTTTGACCAAATATTTTGACACTTGAAGAAAATAAAACAGGCAATCTGAACCATGAATTGTAACTTTCCTCCTAATATCATTTCTTGAAGTGGGATGCCATACACCAAGTAGTATAAAATTGGTGAAGATTTAGCCTTTAGCACACAATAAAATAAGTAAAACATTTTTAAAGAGTGTGAAGATACTTACGGCCTCATGGCTGGACTTGCAGTGGATACTTTGTCCCGAAGTCGAACCTGAGTTGAGATCAAGGTGGGTTGGACTGACGTACCCTCCGAGTTGCAGGTTGCTGACCGATATGGGTGTCGTACCTGCACACACTCTGATGCCCAAGTCAGTATGATGAACTAAATGGTGAGATGTGGTATGAGGACTTACCCAGGACTCTGATGCCCAAGTATTTATAGAGCTGATGGAGGTGATCTCGCACGGTTGAATGCAGGCCGGTCGTGGCCCTTTATCTGGGCATTGCACGGATTGTGATCCGTTCCTGGAGGTGGAAACTTTCTCGCGGCCTGCTCCTGGTTGAGCTGGGGCCGAGTCGTATGGTGCAGTCTTTTGAGGTCGGTCCGAAGTGGAGTTCGGTCCGGAACACTTTCCCTTAAAGCAATAGACGCAATTATTCACTTTCCTCGGGAACAGATATGAACAAGTATTTGCAAGTTCCCTTCTCGATTGAAGCTTCTGTTTCAGTGCAACAAATTCCTGCAAGATGCTACTACCCTTCTCATTCCATCATAGATTTCTAAGACTTTCAAGAGTTTTTGATTCACATACAAATGCAAATCATATATATGAGATGGTATCATTAATATAAAGTGTCCCATTTCATTTCCTTTTCTCATTCTTCTCGTGTTTATAAGCGAGAAAGCAAGATTAAAAGGAACGAGAGAACAGAATAAATCTCACCTGCGTGATTCAAACAAAGTAATAGATGCAAAAATCATCAATTGAGTCAACGCAAGGGAAAACAAATCATGTATAAAATCTCCACTTTATCAGTAAACTGTTACACAACTGCGTCTATCTCATACTTTGGGATACCATTATAGCAAGTAAGTCCAATTTATCATGTCTGTACAATATATGGTCCCCAAAATGACCTAGAAATAATTGATCTTCTAGCTTTTGCAAAATTTATAGTTCACAAACACATTAATAGATGAATTAAGCATGGAAGCGTGAATTACAAAGAACTTTATTCAATCAAATGACAATGGAAATCAACTTGGAAAGAAAACATGTGAAGGTGATAATGGGCTAATAACAAAATTTTAGACCTCATCCTCTTGAAGAAGCATATTTAGAATGCCCTTCTTATCAGAAACTGAGGAGAGGCCATAGCTTATCAGAAATCAATTGAATACACACATACTGAAACGTATTCACGCACAAGCTTCTTGACAATATTTTAGCCTACGTACAAATTCAGAACTCCTACAACACTATACACGTAATACATTTAAACCAAATGAAATCAATTTCATGTTGAATTTCAATTTATGCTTATAATGATGGTTCAATAGATAACATATCTAGGCAGAACAATAGAAAAGTTAAGGCTTAACAAAGACAAGACTCTGTCAAAACTAGCATATCTGACTGAAGTCTAAATCAAGCTACAATATCACCAACCAATACAAATTGCTAAACAAAAACTATTATAGTTTCTAAATGGATTTAACAAAAACTTCAATAATTTCCAAAAATTATGCAGAAAAAATATAGTCAAACAGGAAGAAAAAATTTTCTTAGAGCATGCCTGCATTGACAGACATCATAAAAATAACAATAAAATAGGCAGTCTGAACCATGAATTGTAATTCTCCTCCTATTATCATTTCTTGAAGTGGGATGCCGCCATACACCAAGAAGTATAAAATTGGAGAAGATCTATCCTTTAGCACAGAATAAAATAAGTAAAACATTTTAAAAATCCTAGGCTGCAAGTCCAGAAGATACTTACAAACTCATGGCTAGACTTACAGTGTATACTTTCTCTTTATACAACAGATGCAATTATTCATTTTCATGGGGAGCAGACATGAACAACAATTCATGTTTTAAATCAAATTAAGGAAGTCAAAATTATAACACTACAAGTTTAATCTTTTGGCATGCATGTGGTGCACAGCCTATGCATGTGTGTGGGAAAGAGAAATTACATAATTCAGAAACATAATAAACACAAGAGAAACTACACCCTAGGTACTTCTTGTTCAAGCATCATATCAGTGTTTAGCTAAACTTCCAGACAGCGAAACAGAAATAATCATTAGCGAGAAAGGAGAAAGAACAAAGGTTGGGAGGATCTAGAGTCAACTAATTACATGGAGGTCATTATAAATTCTAAAATATAAATTACACAAAGGATCTAGTAAAATAAGAAGTTGACCTTAAAGATAAGCTCCAAATGAGTTAGATTATGAAATGTGGGAACTTGCTTACCAAAGGTCGACAGCTGAATGAGTTACAAATATAAAAGATTAGAAGTCAACACTAATTTTTATTAGCATTAGGATGAGAGTGATGATATTCATACCAATTCGACACGCAGAAACTTTACATTATTAACCCAAGCAAATGTTAAATGCACCCAACTAAAATTAGAAAGGTTTGCTCTAACCAATTTGGAAAAGGCTTTATAGTCTCCCTCAGTCAGAGTTACTATGCGGCAAATCAAGAGAGAGTAAACGATTTGTTTTCAAATTCTCAAGAATGGGGCAACCATAAAAAAGCCTCTTGAAATCGACATAATTTGTCGTGAAATAGATCGAAACCAAATTGAGGGTTTTGAGTGAACGAAGATCAACCAATTGGGGAACATAGTCAATTATCAAGTTCTTCAATTTAAGAACCACAAGGGTCCTGCAAGTGAGAACACTAAAAACACTAGGAGTTAAGGGATCATAGAAAAAAGGTTTGGAGTTGAGGTTGACATTTTGAATTCCTAAGAGAGGTTGTGTGGCGCCTCGCGATTCAATTACTGAGTCAACGAAACGGCAAAAGGTGGTGAAGTTTTTGAAGGTTTTGTCGTCGAAGTTGAAGTTGAGAGTGAGGACTGATCGCCATAGTGATTTCCACCTTTTGGAGAGGACGCTAGTGGTGATGGCGAGTTTGGTAGGGATAAATGAGAGTATGTGACATAGAAGTGAGTCTGGTAGGTCACTGATTCGATCTTGCGTTGGAATTGATCGCCAAGAGGACATCGAAGCAGGTGAGGGACGTACGAGGCTCGCAGCAAAATAGAACGAACGAGAGGGGGAGATTGAGATAATAATAAGGGAAAACTCTCAGATTTTGTGTTATAGATAATATGCTGAATAGAAGGGTCGAAAGAAATCAGGCTAGAATACCTCAAGCAGTTATGGAAAAGATACTAGACGCGCGAAGTGTTGGATTATGTGGCTCTCATTCAATTCCTTCATCTATAAGCTATTTCTTAAGGATTGCCTCTAAGCATTGCATGCTCACATATGTTCACACCTCCTACTTGCTTGCATGCTCAGATATGTTGAATGGTTCACACCTCCTACTTGCTTGCCATGTGTTGCTTTGCTTCATCATTAAGAATTGAAGAATGGAGGCTATATATACAGCAAGTATATGTTGTGATCATATATATGAAGAAAACAATTAAACACACTTTGTAACATACAATTGAGTGTATTTTGGTGAGAATTGGTGAGAATTCTTGTTCCATTTGAGAGAGTATTTTAGGAGATATTGAGAGAAAATATTGCTCTTTGTCCTTATTAGTATAAGAGGACTTGTTGTACTCTTTCTTTTACATAGTGGAATTTTGCTCGTGATCGCCCGTGGTTTTTTACTTCTCACATTGAGGAGTTTTCCACGTAAATCTTGTGTGTTATTTCTCTTGCTATTTTACTCACTTCTCTTTAATTCTCAATTGTCTCAATCTTGTGCTTCCGCATTGCGCTGATACCCTAACAAGAAGGATTAAAATCGCGGATTTCCTATTTTAGTGAATGAATAATAATAATAGTGGGGCTGAGAATGTTGTAGGGCTTTTTTTTAACCACCCCCCTTATACCCTTTAATCCCCAAATGCTGAATCGAGAGAAATCAGGCTAGACGCGAAGGATTAAAATCGCGGATTTGCTATTTTAGTGAATGAATAATAATAATAATAATAATAATAATAATAATAATAATAATAATAATAATAATAATAATAATAATAATAATAATAGTGGGGGCTGAGAATGTTGTACACCCCCCCGGCTTCTCCCTTATACCCACCTAACCCCTTTAATCCCCAAAATACCCTTCAAAATTTAAAAGAAAACTGTTTCTTTTCGAAAACCAATTTTTAAAATTTTCCGGAATCACCTCAAAAGAGGTATTTCCAGATAGTGATTTTATAGGGGCTCGCTTGGGCCATAATCCCAGTTTTTTTTGGCGTAGTATCTTTGCTTCTCGAGTAGTGGTCAAGTTGGGATCGAGGTGGAGTATTGGAAATGGTGAGAATATTTCCGTTTGGTTTGATCCTTGGATTAAGGGGGTAATGACCCTTTTGTTCATTCACCTATTGCGGCTGGATTTGCGAATTTGCGAATGAGGATAAATTGGTGTGGTGGAGGAGCCGTAACGGGAAATATTTAGTAAGGTCTGCATATTATTCGATTATGGAGGAGTTGTATGATACTTCTCACCTTAAGATTGAGAGTGATTGGATGTCTCATTGGAAACTCAAGATGCCACAAAAGGTAAAGCTTTTATCTTGGAGAGCTGCTAGGGGATGCTTACCTACTCGTGTAAACTTACAACGGAAACAAGTTAGGTGTGAGGCTCACTGTCCTATGTGTAGTGGAAATCCGGAAAATGAACGGCACATATTTCTTGATTGTTTGTTGGCTGAAGAGGTGTGGGAAGCGTCTGGCTTATGGTCAATGATTCAACCTGCTATGGAAGAAAGTGACGGCTTCCGTAAATGTTTCTTTAAAATTCTGCAGCAGTTGGAGGAGTCGAAGAGGAAGTTGTTCATAATGATTATATAGGCTTTATGGAAGCGTAGGAATGTTAAGGTGTGGAACAGCGTGTTAATACCAGTTTTGCAAACAGTCACTAGCGCTAGAGACTTGCTAGCCGAGTGGGGAGCAACGCGTACCAGAATTTCTACTACAGCTGCGAGTTTTCAACAACACCAGCCAGCGTGAAATACTTGGCAAAAACCAACAGTAGGCTCCTTTAAGTGTAATGTTGATGCGGCTATTTTCAACAACGAAAACAAACATGGCATCGACATGTGTCTTAGAAATGATAAAGGTGAATTTGTTAGAGGCAAGACAATGTGGTTTATTGGCATTCCAACACCTCAAGAGGCAAAGGCAATGGGACTTTGACAAGCTATTCTTTTGTTGGGTACGTTGGGACTACCGTCAGTCTCCATAGAGCTGGATTGCCTACCAGTTTTGAATGGAGTTCGGGAAGGCTCAAATACTAACACAGAATTTGGTTTACTTATTTCCCGTTGTTAATCTTTTGAAATCTGGTTAGCTTTGTTAGGAGACAAACAAATCGTGTTGCACATACCCTTGCGAGGGCGTCAAGATCTAATGCTTGTTCTGTTATTTATGATTTCATCCCAACATGCATTGACTCTCTTATTATCAATGAAATGATGTGAGTTTTCTATTGTAAAAAAAGACTTTATGAACTTAAGAGATTTGAAATGACATCATAAAATTTTAGCAAACATATACATCGAAATCGAAATATACTATGTAAGCAAGCATACAAAACATGTTTTTTTAGTTTTGCGAGTTTGGTCTCTCTATTTTATTTTTCATGATTTTGGTCACTCAAATTTCTCTAATTGGCAATTTTGGTCTCTATGTTTTTTTAGTTGTATTTTTTATCCTTCAAAATTCGTAGATTTGGTATGTTGGTCTCTCAATTCTCGGAAAGTCAAAAAATTTTGAAAACAAAATTTCTAAAACCCGTGATTTTAAGGAATCAAAAGTGCAACTAAAAAGCATGGGGACCAAATTCTCCATATAGACAAAATTGGATGACCAAAATCACCAAAACGTTCAATGACAGTTAAATTATATTCACAACTTGTAGTATTTCTCACCTAGATAGTAGATAAGAAGATGGGAAGAAGATAAAGGACGAGAAGAATCAAAAATGAGGGAGGGGAAGAGAAAAAGTGAGAAAGTGATAGATATTAATTGGAAGACATGTCTTTGTGTGTGTGAGAGAGAGAATGAAAGGAAACTATCATAAATTTTACTCTCAAAAAAATTATTTTGTTTTTATGAAATATATATTTTAACTCTTTATCCAATGAATTTTTTAGTTTTATTTCAAGTAATCCAAAGGATTTATAATATTTATATTACCTAAATATCTTGATACAATAGGATGAAACTTTTTAATCATAAAAAAGAATTTTAAAATCTCAATCTAATACACCCCAATAATTTCCGAACGTAAACAAAAATTGGATTCAGGAAAATACAATATTTTGCAAATAGGTTAGTTTTCGGAAAGCATTGTACCTATGATTATGGTTGTGAATTGGAGAGACATGTACATTTTCGACAGTCGCACTATATTGGCTTTGGTAATTGTACTAAAGGTTAATAAAATTGAAAATCTTTAAAATTGTAGTAAAGTTGCATTGAGACTCTGAGAGGTGTATTGTTTCCACGTAGGTGCTAAGAACAAAATTATTATTCATAAATAATAAAAAGTACTATATATATTTATATATATATATATAAGAACAAAATTATTATTCATAAATAATAAAAAGTAATATATATATATATATATGTATATATATATATATATATATATATATATATATATATATATATATATATATATATATATATATATATATATATATGATAAATGTTCAAAGACAATGACATTGGCCTTACATAATGTAATTGTCGAGACTAAAATAAAAATAATCATCCATAAATGATAAATAAACTTATATATTTAATTGATATGTGTTCTAAGACGATAAAATTACACCGACTAAATACAATATTTCTTTGTTGGTACCCACACAAAATAGTTAATTATAAATAATAATAATAATAATAATAATAATAATAATAATAATAATTGTTATGAATAATTGGTGGATGTTCATCTCTCCTTAGTCCTTTCATCTTACCTAGGATACTCTATAACTCCCATGAGTAAAGAGTTTTAACTCATTCTTATTGCTCTTAACTTTGTGCTTGTAAGTTACAAGATTTGTATCCTATAAATAGGACTTATATATGGCAATGTAAATGACACATTCAATAGTAGAATGCAAATGCTCTTTTCTTCTCTCATTCTCTTCTTCTATTTCTTCTTCATCTATAGTTTATTATAATGGTTATATCTTACTCTTGTTTGGATCAATTTCATAACACGTTATCAGCACGAAGCTCTACCAAAATGATGGCTTAATAAGCTTGGAGGCTATTTGGCAAATATATGTTTTCTTCTACTATCTTATAGTTAATCTGACTCATATTATCATGTTTTGTTTCTTATAGCTTTTATTTTATCATGTTAACATTTTATATTTCTTGTATAGAAATTTTATTGAGAATTTAATTTAGCTACTATGGTTATCATTTTCTATTTTCGATGAATTCCTGAAGAATTCAACATTAAAGCATCCTTGTTGGATTGCATAAAGACAATTAGCTTGTTTGTCTATTCTTGATGAATTCTTGAAGAATTCAATATTCAAGCATCCCTATTGGATTGCATAGGGACTGTGGAGTGGTGCATATAAATAAGCTGGGGTGCAAATAAGAATTAAAAACTGATTTGGGCTGTTCTCCTTTGTTGATTGGGCCTCGGTGTGTTTTTTATTTATTTATGGGCTTGGTCTTATAAATCAACAAACAGAAGCTGTGTGAAATGAATTAGTTTTTTCACGCTTCATTCTTCTTCTTCCAGTTGCGCATTTTCAGAAACAGTGGAGAAAAGAGAACCACATCATTCTTGCGAGTTTCATCTTCAAGAACAAGGAGTGAGACAGAGTCGCGAGAGAGAGTTCAGTTTTGCTTATCATCCAATTTTGCTTTTAATCTCATTATTATTCTCATTCCCTAAAATAGCAAATCCAGAGGCATTCGAAAAATCTGGGATTTTATTATCCCTCACCTCAAGTATCTTATTTTCCATAACTGCTTGAGGTTTTCAACCTGATTTATCTCGATCTACTACTTTTCTGCTGAGCATATCTATCTGGTATCCATAACACAAAATCTGAGAGTTTCCCTTCTTATATATTATCTCAATGGCCAACATCCGTAATTGTCTCCACGATTTCCTCCTCGACGCCGTTAGGTTTTGGGTATATTATGGTATCCACATCAGCCCTACCATCAACCATCATCTCCTCTCCTTGCCTTTCCTTCTCATTCCGTCATTAGAGTTTCCCCCCATAGCCGCCACCGAGTTGCCGTTGCCATTCGGACTTTAATATGTTCGATTGAAATTCAACTCTAGCCTCGTTCATTCTAATTCTGATTCTAATGGAAGATAGAATCAGTGACCTACCAGACTCACTCATATGCCACATACTCTCCTTTCTCCCAACTAAACTTGCCGCCACCACTAGCGTCCTCTCCAAGAAGTGGACCCCACTATGGCGATCAATCCTCTCTCTTAACTTCGACGAGAAACCGTTCAAAAACTTCGCCACTTTTTGCAATCGTATTGACTCAGTCATTGAATCCCGAGACACCACACTACCTCTCTTATCATTCCGAGAGGACCAAGACTGGGAGGACCCAGAAACAGTTCCGGAATGCCTTTCATCTCATCTCAGAACATGCTCGCTCAAAGGTTACAACGATATTGAGAGTGAGCTTCAATTTGCTAAGTATATTATGCTGAATTCAAAATTACTATGCACCATGACAATTAAGAGTAGTTCCTTGGTACGTAAAAAGGCAAAGGACCAAATGCTAGTGAGATTGTCGTCGTGTCCAAGGGGTTCCGCGACGTGCAAACTTTTAGTCGATTCATGCATGATTGTTAGCTCTTATATGTAACAGTTCCTATATTTACGTCTTTTATATTAAATTCTACAAAGCAGAATGTGGTGTTTTGAAATACTTGTACTCTGTTTTACTATATCCTTTATGTCATTTATATTTTAGAATTTATAATGGCCTCAATGTAATTAGTTGACTCTAGCTTTTCCCAACCTTTGTTCTTTCTCCTTTCACGCTAATAATTGTTTTTGTTGAGTTATTTAATAGATGTCTATCGTTGTCTGGAAGTTTAGCTGAACACTGATGCTTAAACAAGAAGTACATAGCGTGTAATTTCTCATTTTGTGTGTATTATCTTTTTGATATATGTAATTTCGCCTTCCCGCACACATGCATAGGTTGTGCACCACATGCATGCCAAAAGATTAAACTTGTAGTGTTATGCTATAAAGAGAACAATATTTTGTCTTTGGACGGAATTAAGGTTCTGATTGTTATGTATGTCAACCGATTTTGACAAGAATTCAACTTCTTACATAAGCCTCAAATTTTAACCATAGCAGCTTATTAAGTTTTGCAAATATA
Source organism: Astragalus membranaceus (assembly GCA_039519185.1). Classification (NCBI taxonomy): domain Eukaryota; kingdom Viridiplantae; phylum Streptophyta; class Magnoliopsida; order Fabales; family Fabaceae; genus Astragalus; species Astragalus membranaceus. The sequence goes on along the minus strand of CM076854.1, from coordinate 71,475,337 downwards.
TATATATATATATATATATATATATATATATATATATATATATGTTTTGTACATTGAACAATATTATCGTGGACTCCAAGGAATAATGCATATCAAATTTTGCAACTACACAGACTAGAGTAATAGAATGTTGGCATGCTTTCACTGGAAAATAGGTAGTAGCGGCCACTGGGCTTGTACTCCACTCTTAAAGAATCTTATCACTAGTAAAGAAAGATTAATATATATGAAATATTCTTTATTTGGATGCTTTAACTCTCGCATAATATGAAACCTTTCTTCTTTTATTGACTTATAATCTCCTTGGCCCTTGCACTAAAGCCAATGCTGCAAGTATGGGAAATACGGACTCAACACATATGGGTATGGTTACATTTGTTGTAAAAGAGGTTGTTGTCGAGAAGCTTGTGCGTGAGTACGTTTCAGTATGTGTGTATTCAATTGATTTCTGATAAGCTATGACCTCTCCTCAGTTCCTAATTTTTGTTATATTAAGGTTGCCAAGCAGGTGTTTTTGCTTATGATGGGGTAAGGCTATTCATTGTTTGTGCCAAGCAGCTGATTTATCATTGTTTTCTACTAAATCTGTTGTTTGTAGTTTGAGTTAAGGCTCTTCTACTTTTGATTTTCATATTAGAATCATGTGTACTCGTAGGTTCTTGATAGGGACTCGGGTATCAGTTCCCTTTCTCTTGCTTTTTTCGATTTTCAGCTGTGCTGCTGGATTTTTTCATTGTTTGGATTTTATTTTCAGTTCCTTGATTGGTTACATAAATAACCGACATAACAAACAAGATTTTTTTTCCTCATCTTGACTTTTTGTTTGAAGAAACTGGAGTCGTGCTGGATTTTTTTATTGTTATTTTTTATGATGTCTGTCAATGCAGGCATGCTCTTAAGAAAAACTTTCCTTCCTGGTTGTAGGAGTTTTGAACTTGTAGGCTAAAATTTTGACTTGTTAGGAAGGGCGTTCTAAATAAGCTTCTTCCAGAGGTTGAGGTCTGAAATTTTGTTATTAGCCCATCATCACCTTCACTTGTTTTATAGCACCCTCCCCTGTTTATGTTCTTTGTCACTCTTACTACCTTATGAATTGATACCAGATTACTTGAACTTTTTAATTTTGTTCTGAAATCCAGAATGCTACCAAGTTAATTTGATCCTACCAATTCAAGCACCGAGAAATCTTGGATTTGATTACTTCTTATTTTTCTTCCATTTTATCTTTTCCTCTTTCAAATTTTATGTGAAATATATTGCTTTTTTACTTCATTACTGTAATTGGTATCGGTCTTAGCTAGATTTCATTACTTTTACCTCGAGTCCAAGTCAATATATTTTACATAAGGCCGAAATGTCTACAAAAAAGACTGTTGGAAAGATATTTGTAGATTGTAGTAGTTTCTAACAATGGTAAGGTAAATTTGGTTTTTCCCTTTCTCAAGCCAGCAACACTTTACGCCTTTCTGTTTTTAATTGGACAAGTAGTGTTTCCCTTGTATTTTTTCCTTCAATGGAGTCTCTTGATCTAGAAAGCTCACAGCTCACAAGGTATCTTGCTATTCACTAGTGCTATGCTGATGGAGAGGCTCACTCAAGAATTCAATTTTTATAATAGATGGTTCATGAAAATGGTCATGTGGAAAGTAATGATGAACTGATAGACACATTTACATAAATTGATAGCAAATGAGCTCTTGAGTTGATGGTTATAAATGAAAATGGTCATGTGGAAAGTGATGATGAACTGATAAACATTTTCTTGATGGTTATATCAGTATCATTTTACTAATGGTTATATCAGTATCATTTTACTAATGGTGGGTTTAGAACGAATCCTAATATTTTGACTGTTATAATTGTTTGCTTCTTTTCAATCTATATAGCTTGGTCATTTCTTTCTTTTTGTCCCAATGCCAATCTTTCAATTTGGGATTCTCTATAATGCTAAGGATTTATCTCTATCATTGTGATTTTATTTATGGCAAGCGTTAGGTGTATAAGATGAACTATGGATGATATTTCAAGGAATGTATATTGGTATTACTGACTTCGTTTGTGCCTTTTAATTCTTTGCTCTTTCATATTTAATTGATCTATTACATAACCTAAACATGCCGTGCAAGTTGAAATAAATGAGAGCAATAGTCAAAACGAATATTTGATATTAAAATTTTCTGTTCTAAATTGACTCTGGGGGTTTCAATCAAGATTCTTTCAGGCAATGGTGATTACAAGCTATGATTATGATACAGGGGGAATGTGTTACCACATTTCATAATCTGACCAATTTGGAGCTTATCTTTAAGACCCACTTCTCATGGCCTCGCAAGTGGAAGTGGTAATACAAGTACTCCAACATTGCCCTAAGCTTCAAAATCTTACCGTTGATGAGGTTGTATTCATGTTAAAGGATAACAATTTTTATAAATATAGTTTGACATGTGTTTTGATTATTTACTAACAATACTTATGTCTATTTTTAGAGGCTTCTCATATACCTGAGGGCGAAGATTGGGAGGATCCAAAACCTGTTCTGGAGTGCCTTCTGTCTCATCTCAAGACATGTGAGACTAGCCAAGCAAGTTCTTCACTTATGTATAGTGGTCACCGGAAAATTTGGTAATTATTGCTAAAGAATTCCTTAATATCGTAAGCCGTTACCAATCAATACTCCTTCATCACATCATCCAGAATTGTTCTTCTCTTTTAGAACATCCCAAATCTTTTACATCTAATCATTCAGATCATACAAAATTGTTATTCTCTTTTATGATAGAACATTCATTCTTAAACCCAAGAATCTCAAATTTATTTGAACAATGAAAATCAGTATATGTACACAACACAAATTATTATATCACTAAAACACACAAATAAGAGACGTTTGTGAACAAAATTACTTTAAAATATGGCTCATAGTCATTCTTTCTTCATTAACCTGTATCTTGAACAACATAAGCTTGGGATACTTCTTATATGGATAGTAAACTTAATGTAGTGTCCATGGACCATGGTTAAAATTAATTAAATATTTGATATAACTTTTAGATTATCTTTTTTTCCTAGTGCTAGAATGGGCCAAAAGAGACTCATCCCCAAGCATCCTTATCCTTCACCTGCAGAACATATAGGTCAATATAAATCAATAAATTAAATGATATGACATATATGGTCAAATAGTAGTAATAACAAAAAATGCATATGGTTAAACAGAGTTCGGATCCTCTACAGCATGTAGAGGATCCGATCTCGGTTAAACATTTGACCGTCTTTATCTCCAATGGTAATGTACTATCTCTAGTTAGATGGCTTGGGATGTCCTGTGGCAGCCGCCGTAAGAGAATCCCATCATGAGTATTCATAGACCGTTGGATATATCACCACCACCTATAAAGTATAAAATGACAAAATCATGCCTGAATTGCATTAATACCGAAAAGCATCATTTTGTCCACATCATCCGTTCACTAATCCATGAGATTAGCAATTTTGAACAATTTTGAACTCCCAACCCCTCCGGATCTTCTTCACAAGACTCCACGCAACCACACTAGAAACATTTCTAGACTGCAGGCACGTGGCAATTACTATGAAGTCAACATTAGCTCCGATAAACTTGCCACTATCGTCCCGCAGCTCTGCCATAAAGACATCACAACAACTCCCAAAGCTCTTCGAAAAACCTCTAATCAACTTCCCATCAGCACCTCTGAGAAGCTAGCCCCCTACAACGAGCCACATTCCAATGAAAGATAGAATCAGCCAGCCACCTTCCTGACTCGCTCATATGTCACATACTCTCCTTTTTCCCAACCAAACTCACCGTCACCACCAGCATCCTCTCAAAGAGGGATTGGGATCCTCTCCATTTAATGGAGGGTTCCATTTGGAGAGAGAGTAACGCAATGAATATTTTAATATTATTTTTAAAATAATATTAAAATATTTATTGTGTCACTCTCTCTCCAAATGGAACCCTCCATTAAATAGAGAGGATCCTGATCCCTCTAAAAGGTGGACCCCACTATGGAGATCGGTCCTCACTCTCAACTTCGACGACCACACTACCCATCTTATCATTTCGGATCAAATGTCGCTGTTCTTTTCATTTCACCTCACACGATATCGATCGATTTATTCACACAGCTTTACAACAAGGAATTCAAAATTTCAACCTCAACGTGCCCACCTTTTTATATGATGATCCAAAGGAATTAACTCCAAGTGTTCTTAGGGTTCTTAAATTGAAGAACTTGAGAGTATATGAATTATGTTTCAGATTGCTTGACTAATTGGAATCAAGACGTATGACAGTTGGGGATTGGTAATTGGTTTCTTTTCACCTGATTTGAGTATTGGGCAACAGTGAGAATCATTTTGTATTGCCAAGCTTCTTTATTAACTTCATTGATGATAAGTAAAGAATGGTTAAGATAAATGAAATATTCTTTACTTAGATGTGTTTACTCTCTCATAATATATGACCTTTCTTCTTTTGTTGACTTTTTGTTTGATAAATTATGTGTAATTGAAATCTTGCCAGCAACATGCAATCTGGTTCACATTATACTGTAGTTAATAGAGAGATATTTGGCTTTGTTCTTTGCTTGATTCTTGAAATGCTTATTGTTTTAGCAATTGCCCAAATTTTATAACCTTTCTGAGAGACTCCTTGCACTAAGGCCAATGCTGCAAGTATGGGAAGTACATAATCAGCACATATGGGTATGTGAAGTATGGGAAATCCATGGGAATCTTGTAAAAGAGGCTGTTGTCGAGAGGATTGTGTGTGAAGTCGTTTGTGTATGTGTATGTTCAGTTGATTCCTCATAAGCTACGGCCTCTCCTCGGTTCCTAATTTGTGTTAAATTAAGTTTGTCAAGCAGGTGATTTTGTTGTTTTAGCTTATGATGGGGTAAGGCTCTTCATCGTTTGTGCCAAGAAGGTAATTTATCATTGTTTTCTCACTGAATCTGTAGTTTGAGGTAAGGTTTTTCTACTTGGCCACTTTTGATTTTCATATTCGAATCATGTGTACTCATAGCCATAGATTCCTGATGGCTGATAGCGACAGCTCCATTTGCCTCGCTTCTTTCGAATTTTAGATGTGTTTCGATTTCATTTTCAGTTCTTTTGACTGATTACATGATAAACCGATAACTAACAAGATGGTTATTTTTTATGATGTCTGGTCAATGCAGGTATAGGGCATGCTCTAATAAAGCCTTTCTTCTTGTTTGACTATTTGTTTCTGCATAACATTTCTTCTTCTTGGTAGTCGGTAGCATTTTGTCTAATGCATGCAATCCTTGCATTTTGTCAATTTATATATACCAGATGGCTTGAACTTTTTAATTTAATTTAGAAATCCCGAATGCCACCAAGTATGATCCTACCAATTCAAGCACCAAGGGTTGTTGGATTTGATTATATATTAGTTTTCTTCCATTTTATGTTTTCCTCTTTCAAATCTTATGAGAAATATACTGCTTATGAGCAAAGTGGTAGACACTAGACACTACATTTGTTAAATCATGAATAGGACAAGCAATCCATGGAATTCCTAGAGATAACATCAGCATCTCTAGAGATGTGTATAGGCTAATGAGGCTTAATCAATACAAAGATTATGAAAATATCTTTTTGTAGTTTGGCAAGACGTAAATTAGCTTTTCTTTGTCTATTATATGTCTAGGTGCCTTTGAGTCTTCTGTCCTTTCACTTTCGTTCAGAGGGACTATTGGATTTTCTGCTTAAGCTACAGTTATAGCTGATATAATTTAAACAGTAGCACTTTCGACACTTTTGTCTGTTTGGTTAAGCTATCCATAGGAGGGAGAATATGATGTGTTGATGAAACATCATAGTGCTTAATGTGTTCATTCATGCTATTGCCAAGTTGTTATGCTGCCTCTAGTTATCCAATACTTTTAATTTGGACAACTTCTAAAATATGGTTACAATTTCCATCTATGCTTTTTTTCCCTAAGTTACTTTTTATCTTGCTGTTATGTCCTTTCTACAGTCCAAACACTTGCTTCTCACCATTTGTTGTTGTCATGGAACTCCAACTTTCCAGTTGCATTACATTAGATTGTGATGGCCATTCTTCCATATGATCATAACAAAAGTAGGATAAATTCTAGACAAAAATGGGGAGCCTTGATTTTTGACTGAACTAACCAAATTATTCATCTTAATTGTAGCAGTCTGCATATTTGATAGTAAAATATTGGACCAGCCCATTCTTCTGCCAAATATGATATTAGCCACCTAAACTATTGACTTGAAAGCTCACTCTCCTGCCAAGTATGTGTGATCGTTGTAAATTCTCAGTAGCTCTGTAGATTTTCTTCCCAAACCCTCTCTCATACCTCTTTGTTGCAATGCAAAGTCTGATTTTACTTACATCCACAGGCATGGGATGTTGATGTTAATATGTTATGCTAATACCTATCACAGAGTAAGTCAAGTTAGTTAATATGTTGATGAACGCAGTTCATGTCAATTTTCTTCAAAAAAAATTGACAAAGCACATCAAGACAGAATGAAGTTTAACTCCAAGCTTGAGTGCAAGTGGTTAATGCACTCCATCTTAAGAGGCGGACTTGGCTAGTACCCGGGTTCGAACCCCGGGGATAGAACAAATTTGAGCTAGACTTTACTTACCTCCTAGGCGAACTCCGAATTATTTAGGGCCTCTTTCCCCTGGATACCGAAGCCACTGAATTTCAGAGGTGGTGAGGGCAAGAGCTCTATATTCAGCCTCTAAGGAAGAGCAAGATACCACACTTTGTTTCTTGGACTTCCAGCTAATGAGAGAAGAGCCATAGAAGATGCTAAAACCAGCAATTGATCTTCTACTGTCCAGACATGCTGCCCAGTCAACATCACTGAATGCTTTGAGAGAGCCATCAGAAGTAGATGAGTAGAATAAGCCTCGACCAGGGTGGCCTTTGATGTACTTCAGTATATGTAAGGCAGCAGTTAAGTGAGTGTCCATAGGGTTGGAGAGAAATTGACTTAACTTGTGAACTGCATAACATATATCTGGTCTAGTATTTGTGAGATAGATGAGGCGCCCAATGAGTCTCCCATATGATGTGGGATCAGCTATAGGGGTACCTGTGACACAACTCAGTTTCAGATTAGGTAACATAGGGGTGGAGGCCGGCTTGCAGGCAAGTAAACCAGCATCTTGGAGAAGTTCCAATGCATATTTTCTTTGTGAGAGAATGAGGCCTGCGGATGACCTAGCAACCTCAAGACCAAGGAAAAATTTGAGTGTGCCAAGGTCCTTGATCTTGAATTGTTGATCAAGAATGCTCTTGACAGCATTGATTTCTTGAAGATTGTTACCTGTCAGTACAATGTTATCTACATATATAAGTAATATAGTGAAATCAGTGCCTGTGGTTTTGACCAAAAGAGAATAGTCAGTTTTGGACTGTTTGTAGTTTAATGAGAGTAAGAGAGAAATCAGCTTAGAGTTCCACTGTCTACTAGCTTGTTTCAAGCCATAGAGAGACTTGTGGAGCCTGCATACTTGCTTAGGACTGGAGGTAGTAAAACCAGGAGGGACTCTCATATAGACCTCTTCAAGAAGATCTCCATGAAGAAAGGCATTATTGACATCTAGTTGGTGTAGATGCCAATTGTGAGTAGAGGCTAAGGCAAGGACCAATCTGACAGTAGTGATTTTAACCACAGGGGAGAAGTTTCTGAGTAGTCCACTCCTTCTAGTTGAGTGAACCCTTTAGCTACCAAATGAGCTTTGTATCTCTCAAGTGAACCATCAGATTTCAGCTTGACTTTGTAGACCCATTTGCAACCAATGGGCTTCTTACCATTAGGTAACTCAGTAAGTGACCAAGTATTGTTGGACTTTAATGCTTTAAGTTCTAAATCCATTGCATCTCTCCAACATTGGTGTTTGAGAGCTTGGTTGTATGTAGTAGGTTCATCAAAAGTGGACACAGAGGCAATATAAGAAGAATGGGATGGGGACAGGTTATCATATGACAAAACAGTATTCAAAAGATAAAGCATACCTGAGGATGAGGAGGAGGCACTAGTAGAAGAAGAGACCATACCACAATGATAGTCTTGCAAGTAGGAAGGTTTGGATTTTTGTATAGTGGATACTCTCAAAGGAATAGAAATGGGAGGAGTGTTTGAGGCTGATGGTGCAGTGTGAGGGATTGCAGCAGTAGTATCTGCAGTGTGAGTAACTGTAGGGTTGGTTATTGGTGGTGCAGTGGTAGGGTCTGCAAGGGAAGGGTCTGCATTGGTGGTGTCTGCAGGGTGAATAGTGTCAGCAGATGGTGCAGTGGGGATATCTGTAGGCTCAGAAGTGGAGAGATGGTTGGGTGACTTAGATGAGGGAGGTGACATTGGTTCAACTGTGTCATTGACAGTTGCTGTAGTTTCACTATTATTGTTAGAAGGGAAGGAGAAAAGGTGGTGAGATTGACTCTAGAGGGTTTAGGTATTGGAGAGGAGTTGTTTGTGAGGAGGGATGGCTGTTGTTGGTAGGGAAAAATGTGTTCATAGGAGGTGACATTCCTTGATAGAAACACTTCATTGTTGTGTAGGTCTAAAAGTAGATAACCTTTGACACCTTGTGTATGGCCAATGTGAATGCATTTACGAGCACGTGGTTGGAATTTGGTACGGTGAGCAGTAAGGGTAGTTGCATAACAAAGAGAGCCAAAGACTCTAAGGCTAGCAATATCTGGCTGTTTATCATGTAATAGGTAGTATGGTGACTGGGATTGAAGTGAAGGTGAAGGGATTTGATTGATGATATGGACAGCATGGTTGATAGAAAAATCCCAGAATTGCAAGGGTAATTTGGATTGGAACATGAGAGATCTAGCAACGTTTAAGATATGTTGGTGCTTTCTCTCTACAATACCATTTTGTTGAGGGGTCTCAACACAGGATTTTTGATGAAGTGTGGATCGGAGGCATCGTCGCATTTTGACGATGAACGACGAGGCGAAGGAGATTGGTTTTCAGATTCACTGGAACTGGAATCAGAGGAAGTCATCTTCAATTTGCAGAAGAAATATCAGGAGTCGAAGGATGAAGATAGAGATGCAATCGATTTGACGAAGAAATGCAATTGCAAGAAAAGAGGAATTTAGGGTTCGCAAATGCGAAGGAGGGAATCAGAGAGATAGCGGAATCGAGTTTCAAACTGATACCATGTTATGATTGGTAAAACTCAAAACTGAGATTCATTTCATTGATTGAATGTTTATATACAATAATTGAGAATCAGTAGCAAAGCTGTTAGATGCAAAACTGTTAGATGCTAATTGATGCTAACAGAAAAACAGAAAATAACTAAAGCTAACTCTAGTCTAACTATGGTAAGCCAAAAGCTAATTAAAATTACATAAGAGTAATTTATAATATATCTAACAACAGTTGCCTTGATGGCTCAAAATTAAAAGATGCAGTGAGAAGTAAATAATGCAGCTTCAATTAATGAGACACGTTGATTTGACTCCCTTCCAAGTTGCAGCTTCAATTTATTTATTTTTACATGTATGGTAATTTAATTAATTTAGAGCAATGCTATTTAAGGCGATACGAAAGCTAAGAATCAAGTATTTAATAACAATTCACCAGCAGCAGCAGACGGCAGGGTGCAAATATTGTTTAATTTAATTTGGTTTTCACTAAGCGTACAAATATTGTTGGATTCTAGACAGCTTAATTAAACAGCTATAATATGTGACAATTTTTAATGGACTAACATTGTCTGTCAACACCAAGAACACACGTAATGTTTTTGAATTTATTTTGTATAATGTAAGTAACTCTCTTTAGATTGTTCGTTTTGATTATTTAGTTTTCTTTAGGCCAGTAAAGGTAAGTTATGAGATTTCTAATTTTCTTTTTACATTATAGAATTTAAAAAAATCTATAGTTTTATGCTGAATTTTGATTCACAGTAGGTCTCTTCCCCCTTTGTTCTGGAATTTGAGCCGATTGTTTTAGGGCACGGATATCTTGTGGATGACACAAAACACCTGAGAGTGCAGCATGGGATTTTACTTCGAGAAGCCTTCAACTTTGAAAGATGCTGGCAGAAAGGCTACAAGTGCAAGGTTTGGATCATATGTCACATACTCTCCTTTCTCCCCACCAAACTCGCCATCACCACCAGCGTCCTCTCTAAGAGGTGGACCTCACTATGGCGATCGGTCCTCACTCTCAACTTAGCATTTAGTCCTTTGCTAAGTATATTATGCTGAATTCGAAAATACTATGCACCATGACAATTAATTTAAGAGTAGTTCCTTGGTAAGTAAAAAAGCAAAGGACCAAATGCTAGTGAGATTATCGTCGTACCTAAGGGGTTCCGCGACTTGCAAACTTTTAGTGTATTGATGATGGTTAGCTCTTTTATGTAATAGTTCCTATAGTTGCCTCATTTGTAATAAATTCTACATAGCAGGATTTGATGTTTTGAAAGACATGAACTCAATTTTACTGATCTTTTATGTCATTTATATTTTAGGACTTATAATGGCCTCCATGTAATTAGTTGACTCTAGCTCCTCCCAACCTTTGTTCTTTCTCCTTTCTCACTAATGATTGTTTCTGTTTTGAGTTATTTAATAGACCTTGATCGCTGTCTGGAAGTTTAGCTAAACAATGATATGATGCTTAAACAAGAAGTACATACGGTGTAATTTCTCATTTTGTGTTTGTTATGTTTCTGAATTATGTAATTTCTCTTTCCCACACACATGCATAGGTTGTGCACCACATGCATGCCAAAAGATTAAACTTGTAGTGTTATGCTATAAAGAGAACTATATTTTGTCTTTTGACAGAATTAAGGTTATTCTGATTGTTAAGTATGTCAACCAATTTTGACAAGAAAATAATTTCTTACATAAGCCTAAAATTTTAACCATAGCAGCTTATTAAGTTTTGCATTAATATATATATATGCATCTGTCTTCTACATTGAACAATATTATTGTGGACTCTGTAAGGAGTAATGCATATCAGATTTTGCAATTACGTAGACTAGATTAATAGAATGTTGGCATGCTTTCAATGGATCACTAATAACTTCTCAAAACTTTGTTGAGTTCGCTAGCTTGACTTCCACAGATTTGAATATCAGGTAACCATGAGAATCATTATGTATTGTTAAGCTTTTTTGTCAACATTATTGAAGATAAGTTACGAAAGATTGAGATATATGAAATATTCTTTACTTGGATGCTTTTACTCTCTCATAATATATAACCTTTCTTCTTTTATTGACTTATTGTTTGATAAATTTGGTGTGTAATTGAACTCTTGCTAGCACCACGCAAACTGGTTCACATTATATTGTTACATATAATTGTTTGTTTTAGTTACTAGGGAGATATTTGGCTTTGTTCTTTGTTTGATTCATGAAATTCTATTGTTTTAGTAATTGTCCAAATTTTATAATCTTCTTCCACTACAGCCAATATTGCAAGTATGGGAATCAACACATATTGGTATGGTTACATTTACATTTGTTGAAACACATAGGTATCTTGTAAAAGAAGCCGTTGTCGAGAAGCTTGCGCGTGAATACGTTTCTGTACGTGTGTATTCAATTGATTTCTGATAAGCTATGACCTCTCCTCAGCTCCTAATTTTTGTTATATTAAGGTTGCCAAGCAGGTGATTTTGATGTTTTAGCTTATGATGGGTAAGGCTCTTCATCATTTTGTGCCAAGCAGGTGATTTATCATTGTTTTCTCACTAAATCTGTAGTTTGTAGTTTGAGGTAAGGCTCTCTTCTATTGGCCACTTTTGATTTTCATATTAGAATCATGTGTACCCGTAGGTTCTTGATTGGGACTCGGGTATCAGTTCCCTTTTTCTTGCTTTTTTGGATTTTCAGCTGTGTTTGGATTTTATTTTCAGTTGCTTGATTGGTGACATAATAAACCGACATAACGAACAAGATTTTTTTCTTCATCTTGACTTTTTGTTTAAAAAAACTGGAGTGGTGCTGGATTTTTTTATTGTTATCTATTGAACCATCATTATAAGCATAACTTGAAATTCAACATGAAATTGATTTCATTTGGTTTAAAATGTATTACGTGTATAGTGTTGTAGGAGTTCTGAACTTGTAGGCTAAATATGCTTCAAGAGGATGAGGTCTGAAATTTTGTTATTAGCTCCCTCCCCTGTTTATGTTCTTTGTCACTATTTGGTTAAAAGTGCCGGTAATGAAAGAATACAACTACAATTAGGATTTATAGTTTTAATAAGTTCACCTCATTATGTTAACAAGTTTTGTATGCTGTCTGTTTGAGCTATTGTATACAACTACAATTAGGAGTTTATGTTACTGCCTTATGAATTGATGCCAATTGTTGTGTCTATTTTTCTTCTATAAGATGTCATATATTAATTTAAGGCCATCATCAGAGCCCCTCTGAAATTATAGGTTTTACTGAATTAAAAATCCTCTAGCATGCAAGAGAGGGAATCTTTGTTGAGATTCTTCAGTGGAGTCTCTTGGTCTAGAATTCAATTTGATCTCAACCCCACATCTTAAGATGGAGATTCTCACTCAAGAATACAATTTCTATAATAACACGGTTCATGAAAATGCTCAGTCAAGAATTCAATTTGATCTCAACCCCACATATTATCAACTGATAGACAGATTTACACAAATTGATAACATTTTGTTGATGGTTATATCAGTATCATTTTAAGATGAGTTTAGAACTGTTCCTTCCAGGATTTTGATTATTATAATTGTTTGCTTCTTTTCAATCTAGATAGCTTGCTCATTTCTAATAGTGCCTGTAATTGATTAATTTTAGGCATTTTTTGTCCATAATAACCATTTCCAATACCCTGTTTTAATTGAATATTGGGCATTTTTTTTTCCTTCCAGCATTATATCAATGATTCCTTCCTCTCTGTCATTGTGATATTATTTATGTTAAGTCAATAGTCATTTTTTATGGATGTCTAAATCCTAAAGTTTTAAAAGGCCAAGGGTTAGGTATTGTAGCGACCGAAAAATCCGGATGAAGATTCTCCGAAGGTTCAAAAATGAAGCTGCCACCAAAGTTTAGTTTAAGAGCAAACATTGGAAAATCCCTTTTGGAATGGATAAGAGTCCTTGAGACCAGATAAGGGTTCGGGAGTCGGTTATGCGTGGGGAAGGTATTAGCAGCCCACGGCATCCTTCCTAATGAAGGTTACCTGCTAATTAATTGTAGGAGAGAATATTAATTTTGAAAAAGTTTATTTTTACCCTTTTATTATGAATTAAAAAGAAAGAAGAAAATTGACATTTTATTTAAGAAAATGATTATTTAGGAAAAGAATAAAAAAGGTTTTTTATTAGTGCAATTGACAGAGGTCGGCCGCCCTCCGCTCCTACGTATCTCCTGGTAGAGAATCAAATCACACGTAGTTCTTGGTAGAAAATACTTGTGTGTTTGGTGTTTTTTAATATAGAGGTTTTAGGACTATGTGATCTGTGTTGAAGGACCACTGGGGGTCTAAAGGACGTTGGGGCTCTGAAGGACCACGGTTCACTTATCCTAAAACGATGGCTAACCCGGTCGTACGACCGACTTAATCCCCTACTTTGAAAATAAGATTTTTGATTTTTGAAATGAAAAAGATGTGTTTGTATATTTTTTAATTTTAGAAATTGTTTATTTTAAATAGGGATTTTTGGACATGATCCGTAACGGTTCATTAGTGACCTAAAAAGCAGACTAACCCGATTGTACAGTCGACTTAGTTCCCTATTTATATTTTGTGGTTTTTTTGTAAAAAAAAATTAAGAAAGAAAGGTAATGGAAATTGCTTATTTTTACGCTTGATAGGGGCGTGACCCTGCTTCTACGTATCCCTTGGTAGGGAATCAAAGGCTACGTAGTTCTAACATTGGAAAATGTTTGTGTGTTGGATATTGTTTTATTAATATTATTGGTAAAAATGGTTTGGATGAGCGGCAAAAATAAAGGGAAATAATTAAAAAAGACACAGTGGACTGCAAAGCAGTAATAAAAAAGGTGCAGTTAGCAGAAGAGGTATTGTAGAGTAAAAGTGGGGTGCGAGTAGCAGAGCCCATTCAATTCACGTTTTTGGGCTAGAACGCTGACCTACGAAATGGGCTCATACAGGGGGTGTGGTATGATTAAAACGCAGGGTGTGTAATTAGCTATAGTGGGTTGATAGTAGGTTTATGGACAGGGGGCGCACATTATTAAAACTAGGGGGTTTAAATGACATTCAGATATCTGCTATAATTAAAAATGAGAAATGAAAGGGGTATATAAAACACTTACTCAAAAAAAACTGAACCCTAATCTCATTTGTCCTTCCTCCCTCTCCGCCGCGACATTCCCCTCTCCCCAAACCCTAATTTCACGTTTCCTTTCTCTCCACTGCCAGATTCGCTCTCTCTCAACGTCGTTCCCCCCCTCTTCAACCAAGTCTTCGATTTCCTCTCCTCCTCACCGATCCTCACCTTCTCCCTCTCAACCCTAAACCAGATTTCGTCTTCTTTCTCTTCTACTTCTTCATGTGATTGTTGAGTAATAAGGTTATCGTGGTGCTGTTGAGTCGAAGAGGAGCAGAGGAGTCGCGTAACTGAGTTGGAAATAGAACGGGTCAGGGACTTGGATCCGGTGCGGTGAAGAGTAGGGTTGGATGCGATGGAGAGCAATCGAAGGAAAGAGGTCGTCATTTGTGTTTTTTGGTTATCGCGTTAGGTAGATTTGATGAGAGAGCTTCAAGGTGGTGACGGCTCTGGTGGGGGAGTGACGGTTCTGGTTCTATGGCCATGGTGACACGGTGGAGAGGGACGAAAGGGGGTGGCTTACAGTGAGTGTTTTGGTGCGAGGGGGTTACTGTGGTGGCGATGGCTATGGTTTTGGGTGGTGGTTGCATTCACGATGGGGTGATTGTTGGCCGTGATGGTAGTGTTTGGAGGTGGTTAGGGTGTTTGCGTCTGGTTGTTGCGGTGGAGAGAGAAATGGGTGGCGGTGTAAGAGAGAGTGGAACCGAAGGGAGAGGGAGATGGGTGAGGTCATGGTGGTGAGGAAAGATGAGTGGGTTGGTGGCTGTGATGTGGTGTTGTGGGAGGAAAAGATGACTGGCCGTGAGGTGGTGGCGGAGCCATCTTCTCTCCCCCCTCTCTGTTACTGTGTTTCTTCTTATTTTTTTCTAATTTTCGTTCTATCCCTTTACAGTTTCCCTATGGTGATATCATCTGTGTCTGCGTGTATATCAGTGTGTGCCCCCCTTAACTTTATGCTACTGTTTGGTATTTATAGGCCAATTGGTGAGGACAGCAATTAAGGCAAATTTGGGGTGATGAGGAGAGGATAGAAAAGTCAGCAGCTGGCTGGCAATTTTTGGGTGCAAGGACAGCATAATTTGAATGGGCAAAGGACAATAGCTGGCATGGAGGAAGGACAGTCAAAGGAAGTACAAAGAATCAAATGGCAGCCAAGGAGAAACCCTAGCTAGGGCAAACCTGCCCCCTTTTGATTATTTTTTTGAAATTTGTATTTTAATTTTTTGTACTATTTACATCTTTTTGCCTTTTTGTTTATATGTGTAAAAAGACTTGATTATGTAATAAAAGGGATTTTGGCTATTCAGCTTTTGCTTAATTTTATATTTATTTATATTTTTTATATTTTATTAAATAGAGCAATATCAACAAAAACGAGTATCGAAATAAACGTCACACGTTGACTGTTAAAGAAACGTGCACGATTAAAACAACGATAATAAAAAAAAAACTCTTTTGGATTTTTTTTTGTCAATTAGCCGGACAAAATTAGGGTATGACAGCTGCCCCTCTTTATTTATATTTTACTAGGAAATGTGGAGGGTTTTCCAAATTTCTCGGGTAAAAATAGAAATAAAGATAAAAAAGATAATAATTTTGTCAAGGCTACGATTTTTTAGAATTTACTGGAAAATAATGGGTTGACAGAGAACGCGAGTAAATAAGGATCACCGGGGATCTGAAGGAGCGCTGGGGCTCTGATGGTCTGACTCGCAGTCGATGCTTGGCGCATTGATTGGAGCTAAACTGAAGGACCGACGGGGTTTGAAGGGCATGCCTAAGCCTGATGGACCAAGGTCTGAAGGAGCGCAAACTAGCAACGGTACTAGCAAGACGGTCTGCTTGGGGGATGGCCATTTTCGAGCGGCCGTGGGTGCCAAGGTCAGGTCGTTGACCTGATTTGCACACCTCGAAGGACATGCACTGTGTTTTTTAGGCAGACACAGCTAGTCTGAAGGACCTGGGGTCGGGCGATCCGTCGCGCTCAGTGGCGACATAGTGATCTTGAAGGTAGAGTTTGAAGTCGTTGCTTTGACATACTGGGTCGAATTGAACTGATGGACCTGAGGTCGGATGATCCGTCAGTTGCTCGATAACGCGACGTGCGATCTGGAATGAATGACCAATGGAGGTCTAAAGGAGCGCTGGGGCTGCGAGGGACTGCTGGAGTCCGAGACTCTGAATTGTGATATGAGACCAGTGCTTGGAGCACTGACTTTGAGGGAACAAACTATTGGGATTGGCACATGGCGTACTTTCCTAGGACATACCTAATGAATGCATTTACCTGAGAAGGGGAAAGCTATCTATATTTGGCATATCTAAAAATGCGATGAATGATGCATGCGTGCAGTATGTGAAATGGTAGGTGTCCGATGGGATGAATGAAACGTGGCAGATGATGTGAGTTGAAGTTGGTGGAACATGGAGGTTGACAAACAGCGTATGCGAATGCAGATAAGATATGAATGTGATTGTGCTGATTAATGATGAATGTAATGGAATGAGCAATTTTTCCTCCTTTTGTTTTTTTTGCCTTTTTTTTTCTTGGTATATAACGAGTGTATGAAGTGCAAAGTGTGAATGTGATGCAAATGTAATGCTTTGATGCGAATGTCATGCATGGTACAATGTTATGATTAGTGATGTGAAAACGAAACTTTTTTTGGGGGGCAACGACGAGACCGGCATTTGGCACATCCATCGAAGCAAACAATGTTATGCATGTGACGAACGTGCAATGATTGGTCTCTAGTGGGGTGATGAATGAAATGGGTATGCCATGGGTGTTGAACCTGATGGGATGAGAAAGTTGACAAACGGTGTATGAGATGTGAATGTGACTGTAGTGATTAATTTTTGGTGTAATGATGAATGTAATGGATGGATTTTTCTTTTTGCTTTTTCTTATTTACTTTGCTTCTTTTCTCGACGCATGCAATGCGAATGTGAATATGATACGAATGTAATACTTTGATGCAAATGCTATGGTGGATGCATGATTGCATGGTGGAATGAAATGTATGGTATGATTTATTGATGATGCATTTTTGCGGTTTTTGAGATGAGAAAAAGATTTTTTTTTATGCGAGAAATTGAGAAGTGGATGCTTTGGAATCATCACTTATTGGATGCATGGTTGTATGGCGGAATGATTTATGCTATGATTTTATTGATGATGCAGAAAGATTTTTGTAATGATGAGAGGTGAGGCTTTTGATGCAGGAGGCACCGAAGTGAATATTTTGCAATAATCGTTCCTTGGAAAAAATTGGATTTGATTTGAATTCAAGCTTTAGCAATCTCAAGGTTGTAATTTACAGTCACTAATGTGCAACCGTAGTTGACTGTATTTACAAACTCGTTCACGCTGTTCTTCCCTTACGGTGTCCCATGATTGATTGAATTTTAGGTCCACAAAGTTAACAGAGTGAGTGTTCAGCGTCACATTATTAACTTGTGTTCTCTCTCTTTGGAGCATTGTTTAGTAAAGATGCATAGTAGTGCAAATGCAGATGAATGAGTCAGTTGACTTGGTGTGACAGATATGACACGTGATGGGATGAATTGTAGGTTTTCCCCAAAGTCATGAAAGGTAGGTTTCTCCCAGCTCAAGAAATGTGGAGCTGCCCCGATTTAGACTACCAGTGAAGGTGAGTGCATAACTTGCCCCTGTCTAGTGGTGACAATAGCTAGAGTTGTAGAGGAAATAATGAATTGGGAATACCATGACTTTGGAATGAAGTGTGGCAAACAAGAGATTCTGTCTCAAACCACGACGTTTGGTGTAACAGCCCAGGTCCACCGCAGCGGCCACCCCGGTCCCACTGTTACCTCACGATCTTCTCTACCCCTCTTGTAGAGTTTTTGCCTTCCGTGGGAATCGAACCTTGCACCTGAGGCATAAGTGCAAGTTAAACCCCCTTCCCACTACCAATTGAGCGCGCGCTCAATTGGTAGTGGGAAGGGGGTTTAACTTGCACTTATGCCTCAGGTGCAAGGTTCGATTCCCACGGAAGGCAAAAACTCTACAAGAGGGGTAGAGAAGATCGTGAGGTAACAGTGGGACCGGGGTGGCCGCTGCGGTGGACCTGGGCTGTTACATAAAAAGGCGCCTTTTTTATGTAACAGCCCAGGTCCACCGCAGCGGCCACCCCGGTCCCACTGTTACCTCACGGTCTTCTCTACCCCTCTTGTAGAATTTTTGCCTTCCGTGGGAATCGAACCTTGCACCTGAGGCATAAGTGCAAGTTAAACCCCCTTCCCACTACCAATTGAGCGCGCTCAATTGGTAGTGGGAAGGGGGTTTAACTTGCACTTATGCCTCAGGTGCAAGGTTCGATTCCCACGGAAGGCAAAAATTCTACAAGAGGGGTAGAGAAGACCGTGAGGTAACAGTGGGACCGGGGTGGCCGCTGCGGTGGACCTGGGCTGTTACATAAAAAGGCGCCTTTTTTATGTAACAGCCCAGGTCCACCGCAGCGGCCACCCCGGTCCCACTGTTACCTCATGGTCTTCTCTACCCCTCTTGTAGAGTTTTTGCCTTCCGTGGGAATCGAACCTTGCACCTGAGGCATAAGTGCAAGTTAAACCCCCTTCCCACTACCAATTGAGCGCGCGCTCAATTGGTAGTGGGAAGGGGGTTTAACTTGCACTTATGCCTCAGGTGCAAGGTTCGATTCCCACGGAAGGCAAAAACTCTACAAGAGGGGTAGAGAAGACCATGAGGTAACAGTGGGACCGGGGTGGCCGCTGCGGTGGACCTGGGCTGTTACATTTGGTGTTGCCCCAATCTTGACGAGAGCAAGGTTGCCCCGACTCGAGTTTGCGAAAGGCTGTATTTAGCATGGTGGGTTGAGAAATTGCCCCGGTGTGGTCTAATGGATGTGAATATGACTAGGGGATGAGATGGGTGTAGGGCGAATTACCCGACTTTAGGTGGAGTGAATGGTGACGTGATTGCCCCACTTTGGGATCTAGGTGGTGATCCTAGTATAAACTTTTGGTTCTTTTTTGGGTGAATCCCAAAGACTGTGACAGTCTTGAGTTTTGATGAAAATTTCACTTGGTGATCACTAAACATTGTCTTTACATCAATGCAACTTGAATGAATCTTGGAGTGCAAGCCTTTTAAGTTTTTTTTTGAATTTTTCCAGCTTTCTTTTTTTGAGAATTTTTTTTAACAAATATATTGTAAATAAATAAACTTATTTGTCCTAAAATTAAAACTTTGAGAAAAAGAAAGCAATCAATCATCGATCTGAATGGACCTTTTTTAGGGTTGTAACATGGCCAATGGTTAGGGTTTATGAAAGAAATGGCAATTGGGCCCAAAGAAGTGTTTGAGGGCTTAATGAGACAATGACCTCTTATGAAAGAAAGGATGAGTAGGTCCAAAGAAGTGTTTGAGGTCAATGGTTTGGGTTTTATAAAAGAAAGGATAATTAGGCCCAAGAAGTGTTTGAGGGTTTATTCGGACAAGGATATCTTCTGCGTTTGGTGATATTATGTATCAGCTCACAATTTCTACTGCTTTTACTTTTTTCTTTTTGAGGATTTCTTTTTCAATCCTCTTTTTTGAATTTCACATTTTTTTGTGATCTTTTTTCTTTTTTTTAGTAGAGTGAGCTGATAAAAGTGATCTTTTTTCTTTCTTGTCTAGGGTGACTGAAAGATTTTTGATTTTTTTTGGCTCATAAGGGTGGTAAAGAATTTTTTTTTGAGGATACGGGCAGACGACCAAACTTTATTTCAAATCATGCTTGCTTGTTTTCTCAAAAATTAACTCAAGGACAAAAATTTATTTATTTTAATATATCAGCACTTTTTTTGTTTCTTTTTATATGCCTTAATTTCTGCTTAGGCTGCTCTTACGAGTTTTCAACCTAACAGGCTTTTTGGATTCCCCTTTTTTGTTTTTTTTCAAAAGACTTGCACTTGTACCCGGTGAATATAACATTGACAAGATGTTTAAGTGGTCACTAACTTGCCTCAGTTTGGAGGAACCAAAGTGTTGGTTTATGAAATTCATCATTGGGAACAAACCAAGTCAGTTAGGTACTTGTGTGGGGAATATGTACTGGGTGGTCGGGGTGGGACTGAACATGTATAAGGGATGATGATGAGATGCAAAGATATGGACACTAACTGACTCAAACAAGAGTAAACGCACATTGCATACAGGTTCACTATACAAATACTTCACAGAGAGTTAACATAGTTAGCGACATGATAGAAGAAATTTTTGATAGCACATTAATTAACAAAATGGACCATTTGGATAATTTATCATGGAACCGCTGGGATGCATCATTTTGCTTAAGAAAATTGTGAACGAGCTGCAAACAGTGAAGAACCTCTTTTTTGAAAATTGAGCGTCTGAAAACGCTTTGAGCTTGTAGCTAAGCTAAACTTTTCCAAAGAAGAAATAATCAACTTCGCCTCATCTCTCATCAAAATTTTGAAAACGGTAATGCTCATGTTTTTTGTATGGATGAACGCATGATAATGTATATGCATGATGCAAATGCAGACGCCTAAAATGCGTGAATGAATGATTTATGAATGAATGGAAATACATGAAAAATGAGATGTTCACAATTTTTGAAATTGTGCTCATAATCGTTTTCTACTTTTTTTTAGAAAAAAAATGTAATGAAAACGTAAATGCGTGGAATGCGTGGCGGGAATGATCTCCTGGAAAGATATTTTGGATGATGAATGACTTTTTATTTTTTTTTTTATTCAGAAAATGACTCATGCATGGATGACTGATGCGTTTGAGGTGGTTTGGGACGAAGAACTTCTTTCATTATTTTTATGATGCATGAAGAGGAGTAATGCGTTTGAATGAAATAATGAATGCAAAATTTTTTTATGATATCAAGGTGATATTATTTTCTCATTTTTGGCGCATGGCTACGCAAGATGACGTAATTTGGACAAATAAAAAATATGATATTTTGTTATTTTCTAGATGGTGAGATGCATAATGGGGTGTATATGAAAATAATGATTGTATTCTATTATGAATGCATGATGTTTTTTTTAAAAAAAGGTTACCTATGCGTATGCAATAGGGATAATCAAATAACATGCCCCTGTGTCCTAATGCATGAAGGAACACGTGGTGATAGATATGCATGATGAAAATGCAGATGTGAATGCAGGAATGATCACTTGAAAAGACGCTTATTCTAAATCATTTTTTTTGGGCAATGCAACATGTGACTGATGCATGACCTCATTTATGTATCAGAATGCATCAGAATGAAATGCTAACAAAGGCGTATCTTTTGAATGATGCGAAAATAATTACGTAATTTTTGTGAAGTGATGCATGCTGAAACGGGGAATGAAATGACGTATGAATGATCGATGAAACAGCAGTTTTTTTATTTATTAGGATGAGTGAAATGATGTATGAATGCTATGTTTTTTACATGCATCTCATGATGTTGCAAATGATGAAATGTCTACATTATTTGATAATGATTTTTGTGAATTATTTATGAATGAATGACGGTGCATGCTAAATGAGATGCTAATGTTATACGGCTAAAAATTGCTTTTTATGCGAGGAAATAAAATGCATGACACCCGCAATGATTTTTTTTTTAACGCATGGAAAGAAAAGAATGCATGATGCTTGACATGATTTTGGATGTTTTTGTTTGTTTTTTTTTTAGAAGGGAAACCAGACGCATAAGTGTTGACGAACCAACTTGCTCTTTTGCTCTGATTTTTTTTACATGAATGTGTGCACGAATGTGCATGAAATGCAAATGTATGATTTCGTGTTACGTCGGGGAAATTGTAAGTTTCTGTTTGATGCCGAACTGAAAGAAACTTACGATTTATTAATGCAAATGTTTGATCCATCTTGTCAGAAAGAAAGTCTTACAATTCCTCTGGGTCATGGAAATGTATGAAAAATGAAACGTTAATATGTGCAATAAATTTTTTTTTCTTTATGCTATGCAAAAAGGAAAAGGTAAAAATGCATGAGGTAAAAAAAATAAATTGCCAAAATAACATATGATTTTTTTGAAATTTTTTCTTTTAAGAAGACTGGAAAAAATGTATCAGTGTTTGTTTAAATGCAGGGATATGAGGCTCCTTTGTGTCCTACGAGGGTTCCTTAGAGAATAGGTCTAGGACTTGTCTGTTAGGTGAACCTTTCAAAGGGTAGCTCTACAAGGTCCTAATAAGGTTCCTAGAGCCCACGACCCCGTTCGAGAACGCTAGCCACAATAAATAGGCAAGCTATTAGAAGTGATAGCACCCTCGAAGGGACCAAACTCTAGGTGAAACTTTCGTAACCACCGAGCTGAACGTACACCCAGAAGGCCATTACTACGCAGTCTCGTTCTAACTTAGTTTATGCTCCAGTCTGGGTATATGACTATTCTCACGTGCGTGCAAAAGTGTGATAGTGGAGTGTGTGAAGGAGCAGAATATCAGGAACACCCCCCAAGCTGCAAAACAAACAAACACACATACAACAATAATAGTCTTCTAATGGTCTTCTATCCTTATGTATAGGGTTTATATACATAAAAGAATATAACTGGCAGTAAAATAAAAGAAAAATCACATATACAAACATAATGGTCTTCTATCCTAAGGTTTACATATCATATGAAAATAATATAATTTGCAAGAATAAAAGACAAAAGGATAGGGTAAAAATAAACATTAAATCAACAATTAATCCTACAACTAATTAGACTAGGCTTGACTCTCTAAAATGTCCCCAGTGAAGTCGCCAGCTGTAGCGACCGAAAAATCTGGGTGAGGATTCCTCGAAGGTTCAAAAATGAAGCCGCCACCAAAGTTTAGTTTAAGGGCAAACATTGGAAAATCCCTTTTGGAATGGATAAGGGTCCTTGAGACCAGATAAGGGTTCGGGAGTCGGTTATGCGTGGGGAAGGTATTAGCACCCCACGACATCCTTCCTAATGAAGGTTACCTGCTAATTAATTGTAGGAGAGAAAATTAATTTTGAAAAAGTTTATTTTTACCCTTTTATTATGAATTAAAAAGAAAGAAGAAAATTGACATTTTATTTAACAAAAGGATTATTTAGGAAAAGAATAAAAAAGGTTTTTTATTAGTAAAATTGACAGAGGTCGGCCGCCCTCCGCTCCTACGTATCTCCTGGTAGAGAATCAAATCACACGTAGTTCTTGGTAGAAAATACTTGTGTGTTTGGTGTTTTTTAATATACGGGTTTTAGGACTGTGTGATCTGTGTTGAAGGACCACTAGGGGTCTGAAGGAGCGCTGGGGCTCTGAAGGACCACAGTTCACTTATCCTAAAACGATGACTAACCCGGCCGTACGACCGACTTAATCCCCTACTTTGGGGTGATGAGGTGAGGATAGAAAGGACAGCAGCTGGCTGGCAATTTTTGGGTGCAAGGACAGCATAATTTGAATGGGCAAAGGACAATAGCTGACATGGAGGAAGGACAGTCAAAGGAAGGACAAAGAATCAAATGGCAGCCAAGGAGAAACCCTAGTTAGGGCAAACCTACCCCCTTTTGATTATTTTTTTGAATTTTGTATTTTAATTTTTTGTACTATTTACATCTTTTTGCTTTTTTGTTTATATGTGTAAAAAGACTTGATATGTAATAAAAGGGATTTCTGCTATTCAACTTTTGCTTAATTTTATATTTATTTATATTTTTTATATTTTATGAAATAGAGCAATATCAGCAAAAACGAGTATCGAAATAAACGTCACACGTTGACTGTTAAAGACACGTGCACGATTAAAACGACGATAATAAAAAAAACTCTTTTGGATTTTTTTTTTGTCAATTAGCCGGACAAAATTAAGGTATGACATGTATACCCTTGCATTTGCGCCTTCTAATTCTTTGCTCTTTCATATTTAATTAATTGATCTATTACATAATACATAACCTAAGCATGCTGTGCAAGATTTTTTCTGACATTGGTGATTACAAGCTATGATTATGATCAATCTTGAACGGCCTGCTTGATACATTATTTTTTTGTTATTCAGCGATTTTTCTTTTCAAAGTTGATACTTGATTTCCAAAGTTGATTTCCATGCTGGCTTGCCACGAGTACCTAGCTTTGCCGGCCCGTGTGTTTCTCCCCTCCCAACAGAATTTTTGCCACACCCAAGATTCGAACCCAAGACCTTGGGACAGTACCTTATGTGCCGGTGGTGCTCTACTTCAAAGAAAATGTAGGAAAAACTGCTAATAAGCACTAGACAGTTGTTGGGTTACCGATGCACTTTCATTATTTTTTATATTTAAACAAGGGTTTTTGTGTCTAAACCAGACCAGTACATAAATATCGCTGTAAAAATAATTCAAATAAAAAATTGATTAAACATAATAAAAAAAATCAAATGACCATGTGACTTACATTTAATCTAATGACCAAGTGATATGCATCTAATCTATACCAAATAAGTTTTTTGTTGACCAAATGATCTTCACATTCATTAAAAATATTTTTTCTAATAATTATTCCTTTGATGAAATAAAAAATAAAGAGCTATATGATAAAATAAACGAATCTTACATTCAAGGTTTAAATATGTTTTTCGTCCCTGCAAATATTGTCATTTTTTAAATAAGCCTCTACAATATTTTTTTAAAAGCTCCCTGCAAAATCAATTTTTTTCAAATATGTCCTTCTGTTAGTGATCTGTTAAAAAAAATTGATGTGGCTAACGGAATGCTGATGTGTTAATTTCTTTTTTATTTCTAATTTTTTTAAAGCTGATTTAGCATGTCATCTATTAATAAATTAGGTGTTATTAAGTTTAAAACTCTATTGTCAAAAAAGAAAAGGTTTAAAACCCTAAATTCCCGATTCTTCTTCTTCTTCTTCTTCTTCTTCTTCTTCTTCTTCTTCTTCTTCTTCTTCTTCTTCTTCTTCTTCTTCTTCTTCTTCTTCTTCTTCTTCTTCTTCTTCTTCTTCTTCTTCTTCTTCTTCTTCTTCTTCTTCTTCTTCTTCTTCTTCTTCTTCTTCTTCTTCTTCTTCTTCTTCTTCTTCTTCTTCTTCTTCTTCTTCTTCTTCTTCTTCTTCTTCTTCTTCTTCTTCTTCTTCTTCTTCTTCTTCTTCTTCTTCTTCTTCTTCTTCTTCCCCATCTTCCCATTCTCCCCTCTCTTCTCTTCATCTTCACCTTACCCTACATCTTCAGTGAACACTCACAATATCCATTAGCAAAAAAATAAAAACATCATTTTAAGTAACAAAGATAGGTGTTGCTGCAAATTTGCAAAAGAGTTCTTGTAAAGATGACAATAGACAAGTCGCAGTAATTTGTCATTGAAATCCTCCGCAGTTGAAGAAATCCTCTCTCAAGAAAAAGAAGCTTCGGTTCTGGAACAAGTCTCCACCATCAATTGCTCCTCCTTAACTGATTCCTTTCCTCCTTCACTGTTTCTGTTTATTCACCCTTAGGGTCTCTTTCACCTTCTGGCCTCTTTATTTCCAATTGGTTTTCAATGACAAAAAATTGGTTTTCAAGGGACTGTATTATTGTGATTATATGAGTATCTTCAAGTAATGATATTACTAATGAGGAAGTGCTTGAGTCAAAACCAGAAACGATGTTTTGGTTGAGAATGGTGGAATCAATCAAGGATCCTTATACAATAGAAATAATCTCGGAGTAGATTTGGCATGGAATCGAGGATTTTGGTTGAGATGAGAGAGGGGTTCTGTCTTAGTTGGTGAAGATGAGGAGTCTTAGTTGGTGAAGATGAAGAGGAGAGGGGAAGAATGTGAAGATGGAGACAAAGATAGATTGAGAAGTGGGGATTTAGGGTTTTTAATTTAGTTTATGATACAATATGCCAAATCAGCTTTAAAAAATTAGAAATAAAAAAGAAATTAACATATCAGCATTCTGTCCACGTCAGTTTTTTTTAACAGATCACTAACAGAAGGACATATTTCAAAAAAGAACTCATTAATTATTTTCAACCACGTCCAATCTCTCTTTATTTTTTGATATGCCATCTTCCTCATGACATATATTTTGCATTCTTTAAAATTCATTTGAATATGTTCCGGACCGAGCTCAGGCTCTGCCCGACCTAGGGATTGTAGCCATCTACCTCGACTTAGATGACAAACCGAACCACGACAATCGTACGGTGTAGGCTTGTCCTCAAGATAACGAACAGATCAGTTCGGCGTGACGCAAATTGCGATCCGTGTGACCCAAGCATCAAGGGTCTCGAACACCCTCAGGAATCCAACGACGAACGATGACATCACTACGCCCTATTTATAGCGGGACAACTTAACGCCCCAAGTTTGATCTTATAACTCATCTCACACTAGACTTCACTGTACTGACTTGGGCGTCAGAGCGTGTATAGATACCACACCCACGTCGGTCTACCATGCGGAGCTCGGAAGTCAGTCAAAGCCATCTCGACCTCACCTTATGTCCTACACCACGACATTAGAGGCCATCTCTCATTTCTTTCATCGATTGATCGACATACCTCTCGACACGATGCGACCCCGGGGCGGGTCTCCACGAAGGACATACACCCCTAGTGAAGTCGAACTGCTAAGCACCCCAATAGTCGAAGAACGTAGCCTCAGAGTCGTGGTCAATCCTCGATACCCAGATCCCGAACCAATGACGATGGTCATAACTGGAGGGTTTTCCGAGGGGAACCTATTGGAGCCTCCTCAACGAAAACGAGGAGGTCGGACCTGACCAGCTCCTGGAGGGCGACACCCAACCTCGCTCCGCGACGACCTCCCCTGTTGTTCGACGACGCCGACTTACCATGTAAAGGACCAAACAAATCTTTCCCTCTGGTGTCAGAATGGGCAAATTCCTCATTTTCTACTTAACTGAGCAAGGAATCGAGGCCAATCCGGATAAGTGTCGAGTTGTGGCACAAATGCGAATGCCGACCACCAAAAAAGAAATACAAAAACTCACCGGCATGATTGCCGCGCTATCCTTATTTATCTCGAAAGCTGCAAACCGGTGTCTCCCCTTCTTTAAGTTGTTGAGGAAAGGGGTCGAGTTCGAGTGGATTGCTGAGGGCGAGGAAGCCTTAACCTGACTCAAGGCCGCCTTGTCCGAGCCACCAGTGTTGAGAAAGCCCGTGGAGGGAGAAACGCTCTACCTCTACCTCACCATAACTGAAGAAGCCCCCAGCGCCGTGCTTATCCGAGAAGCAGAAGATGACCAGCAGCCCATATAATTTGTTAGCAAGGCACTGCAGGGCCCCGAACTATAGTACCAAAAGATCGAGAAGGTAGCTCTCGTTTTAATCCTTGTAGCCTGGTGTCTGGTGTCTGAGACCCTCCTTTGTTTCATATCAGATAGTGGTGAGAACGGACCAACCGATAAGACATATTTTGCACCGACCTGACCTCACTGGCCAGATGATCAAGTGGGCGGTCGAGCTATCCGAGTTCGGTATCAAATACGAATCAAGAAACACCTTGAAAGCATGGGTCCTCGCTGACTTCATAGCCGAGTTAACATCGTTACCTCAAGAGGAAACAACCGTTGCAACCTGGAAACTCCACGTTCACAATTCTTCTAACAGCAAGGGGAGCGGAGCCGGACTAATACTCGATAACAACGATGGACTTGTGATAACTCTTGTTTATAAGAGTTAGTTATGCTTCTAGACTTTAATTATTGTAATAATTTCAGTAATATTAGTGTTTAAATAGGTAGTTATGTAAGAAATAGTGACATTAAGGGCCAAGAGGTGTTTAATATCAATTTGGTGCTTTTGGAAATTGTTGTGGTGCTTTTATGTGTTTGTTCAATGCTGCAGTATTTGAATGCCACAACATTATCCTGCTGACGTCACCATGAAAGAGAAGGTCAAAAAGTAAGCAAGTGGTGCCCCTCAAGTGGATCACATCAGTGCCACTCTATGAACAACACAGCTCACAAACTCTCCAATCAAAGAGCTTTTTAGGGGACACTTGTCCACTTGCTATAGGACCTCACTTTTGGTTGGTGAAAGATCAAATCTACTTTTTGATGCAAGTGGGTGCAAGTGGAAAGTAAAAAGAAAGGATGACTTCACCTCAAAGAAACCTATATGTCATACCGTAATTTTGTCCGATCGATTAAAATCCAAAAAATTATTTTTCGCGTCACATATTGTTCTAAACGCGGGTGTCTTTGGCACTCTCTTGCAATGATTTGTTTGATGCTCGTTTTATTTTATTTCGCTATTGTTATTTATTTAGCCTATCGTCATCGGTGCAAAAATAATAATAAAATGATAAATAAAGAACCTAATAGTCAATTTTTTTTTCTTGTCATATAACATAGTTTTTTTTACACATAAAAGCAAAACATCAAAATAGTGCAAAAAATAATACAAAAATACAAAAAATCAAAAAAATGCAAAATCAAAAAAGAAGAGAAGGGCGCAGCAAGCTGGCTGCTTGCCCTAGAGCTGTCCTTTTGATCCCCTTTTTCTTGCCCTTGTCCTTCCCTTGACTGTCCTTGGCACCCTAAAATTGCTCTAGCTATTTGTTAGACTTAGAGTATAACCTTAGAGGGGGGGGGGGGTGAATAAGGTTATGAGTAAATATGGATTCTTTTCGCAAATGATGATTATATTCTTTTTCAAATCGGATGCGGAAAATGTGATTTGAACTTTTGGATAAGAAAACAAGCAAGAGTTGTTTAAATTGTATTCAATATTTCCAATAAAGATATTATAAGAGATAATCAGGATATTGAATATATTAGATCTTAGAGAAGAGGAGTAGAAGATGATTGATGAGTATTGATAATATCACAATTAATATGTTTATATGACAGAGTAATTTAAGCACAGTAATATAAACAATAAACAGTGATAATGATAGTGATAATATCAATAAGCACAATAATATTAATAGTAAACAGTTATAATAATAGTGCAAAATATAAAGAGAGAAGGGATAGAGGGACACAGATATTTAGCGAGGTTCGGGATAAAACCCCTACGTCCTCGGCCTTAGGCTTTTCAACCCTTGGACTTAGCAACCACTATATTGAAGAGAGTTTAATACAAACAGTCGACTTCAACACTAGTGAATCTCAATTCCCCTGAACTGAGAACCCAAGCACCCGCTAAGGATTTCAAAACCAACTCAATCACCCGATTGAGAGACCCAAGAAAAACTCCCAGGATTTCAAAACCAACTCAATCACCCGATTGAGAGACCCAAGTAAAGCTTCTCGGGATTTCAAGAAAACCACTTAAAACAATATAAGGTTTACACAATTTGAGATCTAGAGATCCAATCACTTCTTAGAATGTGTCAGTTTAGAACTGATAGAGATGAGTGGTCTTAGGAAAATAGATGCTCTAAAATATGAAATCTTGTTTTTGCAAAAGCTTAAAGATTGATATGACAGTGGAAACTAGCTTTGCAAAATTATAAAAGCCTTTTAGAAAAGATTCTATGATTTTCGAAAACAAAAGACTTTTAACAAGATCAAAACAATGAAGCTCAAGATCTTAGATTTAGATTGATAAAAAAGCTTTTGAAGATAATATGACAATTTCGAAATCAAAAAGCTTTTTAACAAATAAAACAATGAAGCACAAGATCTTAGATCTAGATTTATAAAAACATAAAAGCTTTTGGAAATGATATGACAATTTCGAAATCAAAAGCTTTTAACAAAATAAAACTATGAAGCACAAGTATAGATCTAGAATCGTATAGAGAGAAATTGTGAGATGAAGAGATGTTGGAGGTGAAGCTCAACCCAGGTATTTATAGGCTTAGGCACCGTTGAAATTTTTGAAAAACATTTAATATAAGTGAAGAATCGATTCATTGATCAAGTTAAAATGTGAGGGAATCGATTCATTGCCTTTAAAAAATAAAAGAATCGATTCATTGTTTAGTTGAAATAAGAAAGGAATCGATTCATTGATGTTTTGGAAAAAGAGGGAATCGATTCATTGTTTATGAAGAAAGGAGTGAATCGATTTTCAGGCCATATGGAGGTCCTGAGAATCGATTCTCAGTTCATTTAGAAGCATAGGGAATCGATTCTTAGTTCATAAAAAATAGGAGGAATCGATTCTTAGGCTAGTTGAATTAATAGGGAATCGATTCTTTTCTTTTTGGAAGGCATGGGAATCGATTCATGGCCCTTTGGAAACATGAAGGAATCGATTTTCAGGCCATATAGGAGGTCCTGAGAATCGATTCCAAGGCCTATGAAATGGGTTGGAAATCGATTCCAAGCTTTCCTAAAAATATTTTTTTTTCAACTTGCCACCTTATGCATGCATGCAATTTTGAAATATTTTTTCAAAACTATTTTTATGCATCATGCATGTTTTGAAAAGTCATCTCTCTCAATAGCTAAAGTGCCACACACTTTAGGTGATAGGACCTTTACAAAGTGTCCTAAAAAGGCTTAGACACAATTTAGGGTTTTGAACTTCATATGTTGCTTCTTCTTCAAGCTTCTCTTCTTTTGTGTCTTCTTCTCTTTAAATTAAGTCCTGCACTTTGCTCAACTTGAAACATTAGTAGATATGATGTAATTTGTTATCATACAAAATAAAGGAGTGTTTACCCTTGGTTCAACACTATTGTCCTTTTTATTCCCCTCAAAGATGATGTCCTTTTGATGCCATCTTTTTGCCCTAATTACTGACTGCCCTCACCACCCCATCCACCTATAAAAACAGCAACAGTAGCACAATCAAGGGGGCAGAGAGAAAAAACAAAAATTGACACAGACAGCCATCAAAAAATACTCATACTATGCACACACACTGAAAAATACGCACAGACACAGACACAGAGTTCATACGTTCCAAAGAAGAAATTTAGGGTTTCACCACAAAGCACCAAGGCAGCGGAGGATAGCAGTTGTTAACAACAGAACATTAAAGGCTCAGAAAACAGGAACAACACCTTTTCTTGAAGAGCTAGGAACTTAGTTCCAAAGATGATGCGTATATTTTTAGAAGAAATAGGGTTTGTATAGGAGTAGGAGAGGATACGGAGTAAAGAGAAACAACAGAGGGGTGGGTTAAAACGTAAGCATTAAAAATAAATATGAGGAGATAGTAAAAAAAAAGGGAGAAGGACTTTACCTCCGGCCACCGTCCGTGGTGGCTGCCGCCGTAGCCTCGCCGGAAAACTCCATGACCACCACAACAAAAGCACTCCACCGTTTGTCACCAAACAGCCATTAGAACCCTCTCCTCAGCCATCACCAAACACCACCACTGTCGCAAACCCAAGCACCACCGTCCGCCACCCCAACGGAACCGCGTCACTACCGTCACCCATGCACCCAACCACCATCACCCATCCACCCAGCCACCTTCAACCACCCAAGACTTACCACCACTGTCGTCCTCTCTCTCCACCGCAACAACCCAACGCAAACACCGTAACCACCACCCCTGACCATCGCCACCGCACCCAACCCACGCCATCGTGAGCCAGCTCACCCCCCGTGGCCGTCATTCGTACGCCCTCTCCCTCTCCGTTTGTTTTTCGTTGTCACCGATGGATGAGAGAGAGATTAGGACGGCGAGGAAGGAAAAGTTAGTATCTTGGTGAAGAGAAGAGAACAAAACGGCGCCGTGAGGGAGAGGGGTGGATCAGTGGCTATAGAGAGAGAGTGAAGCCGTCGTGAGAAAGGAGAAGAGGATTGGTGAGGGGAAGAGGCGAGAGCTTGGTTTGGTGAGGAGAAGATGAGAACGGAGGGTTGGCGTGGAGAGAAACCGAGAATGAAGCTTGAGGGAGAAAGAGAGAGCATTCAGTGGTGGAGAAGGAGAGAAAACGAAAATGGGGCTAAGAGAGAGGGAGCAGGCGCGGCGCCGTGAGAGGGGAAGAGGAGATTAGGGGTACTGAAATTAGGGTTTCGTCTTTGAGTTTGGCTTTTATAGTAGGCTTTTTTTTACGTTTGCTAACCATACCCCTCCGTTTGATGCTTGAACACCCCCAGAGAAGCCCAGGTCTCGTTGGGCTTTTGAACACAGCTGGCGACTTGGGCTGCTTATTATTTACCCCCTAGTTTTGAAAATACAGCCCCTATTGTTATTCATACCTTTTTTTTATAACATAACACCCCTGTTAACTACACTTCCTTTTCTATTACAACTCATTTAGCCTTTTTATTATTACATCATAATGCTTCCAAACCAGTTTTCTTAACAATTATCCACCAAAATGGTTTGCTATTAATGATCGCTCCGAGCTTAGCTTGTTTGACCGTTAATAACAGCTTTAGTTTTCAAACGAGCTGTGAGTGATGACCACTCTGAGTTTTACTTGTTTGGTCGTCACGAATACCTCTCCCAATTTCAAAAATAAATAATTAAAAAACACCAACACACAAACATTTTCTACTCAAGAACTACGTAGCTTTGATTTCTCCATCGCTCCTGGAGATACGTAGGAGCAGGGGCCCACTCCTGTCAAGCAGAAAAAACTAAAATTTTTATTAAGCCTTCCTTTTCAATTTTACAAATAATAAAAAGGGTAAATTAGAGTATTTTCTTTAAATTAACTTTCTTTCTACACATTAAATTAAATGGTAACCTTTCTTTTGAAAGGATGCTGTGGGGTGCTAATACCTTCCCCACGCATAATCGACCCCCGAACCCAAAAATAAAGGTTTTTTCAATGTTTTTCTATTTAATAAATATTGATGGCGGCTTCATTGCAAGAAGACGAAGAATCCCTTCCTTCGGATTTTTCGGTCGCTACACTATAAATACAACTCACCTTCTACTTCATGATCATCATTTCACTCTACACTCCATACTCTCAGCTGGTTCAAAAGAGAGGAAGTTCTTGACACCATCTTCCTCCATTTTTGTCTAAACTCCACCATTTCTCAAGAAAAGTCTCTGCACAGTAAAGCTGGAAGCAATGCTGCAGCATTACAAGGCTGATTCATGCAAATGAATTTAAGTAGTATATCTTATATTCTATTTCCTTTCCTTCGTGTTTTCAGTAATATGAACATGATTACCATCTTAGTTTGTTTAATGCCAAGGTAATCAAAACCGGACCAGACATTGAACCGGAAGAGGTAGCGGTTCAGGGGTTCTTGGGTTCAACCGGTTGAATCGGCGGTTGAACCGGAATTAATTAAATAGATTATTTAATATATTTTTTTACAATATATAAAGGATAAAAAACAAAAAAATCGTAGTATAACATAATAAAATTATAATATTCAACAATCATAGATAGTTAGATACTAGTATAATGTAAGTACTCTCATAGTAATATTAGTGTACACATTTATTTTCATTATATTATTTTTATTTATTTCCATAATTTATCTTTTTGTAGAATTATCTAACAGTATTTTGTAGTATTATTTTATATAGTAATTTTGTAGTATTATTTTATATTGTAATGATAATATAGTAATGTTTGTAAAAAAAAACTATTATTACACAACAGGTAACATTTGAGTACTGAAATGTTCGTTGGTGAAGGCAGCAAGGAGTTGAAGGCAGCAAGGAGAATGAGAAAAACTGGAAAATAACAACTCAAGGTTAGTCCCACATCGCTTGGAGTTGAAGAAGGAGTATAGGGATATTGCTATAAAAGACTTCTTCCTTCACCAGCGATTATATTCTGTGGAAGCAAGTCAATATGTTTGAACCGCTCCAAACGGCTTTGAACCCGGTTATGTCCGGTTACGGCGGTTCAGTACCGGTTATTCGGTTTAAATTCTGGTTCTTTGTTATAGCGATTTCCAGTGCTATATGGACCGGATTGGGGTCTGATTCCCGATTCGACCGCCCGGTTTGGTCCGGTTTTGATCACTTTGGTTAATGCTCAACATGAGCTAAACTTTTTTAGTTGGGATGTTATAATCTTTGTAATGACCTTTTAATGGTTTAATGTTATATTGATGCTTGCATTTTAGTTCTTGTGTTAAACTTATTTCAAACTCATTTTGGGATTGGCCAATTGAAGTGGGTGCAGTCATAAATACAGACATGGTTTATGATTAGAACTCAAGAACTAATGTAGGTTTAATAAAGGAAACTTTGTTATTCCATGCTTAAACCTAGACATAGGAAATTATAGTCCATAGGGTGACACTGTGGGTACTTAATATACAAGGGTGAACCTATTTAGAGCTTAGACATCAGCCCTTGTAATGAAACCCCGACATTAGTGAATTAAAGGCACACATCAACTGCTACAACATCCAATGCTACAACATCGTATATAGCATTATGTTGTTTTAAGTGATTTACTTAGTATAAAGCATTCCAACTGTTTTCTCACTTGACTTTTCACATCTTCTTTATTAGCCTGTTTATTTTCTGTTATCTTATATAATTGCACTCAAAATATCTATTACTTGGTTACCTCTCACTAGTTGAACTACCTTTTTAAACTTTGAAATTAATACCAATTCCTGTGGACACGATCTCTACTTTTTCACTATATTACTTGTTGCGATTGTGTATACTTGCATATCATCTTTTGTCACAACAAGTTTTTGGCGTCGCTGCCGAAGATTGCATTTAATTTTTATTGTTTAAATCGGTAGTAAATTAGTGATAATTTTACTCTAGTGTTTGTTCCTTGTGTTTCAGCAGTCAATGTTGTAGCATATGCCCATGTTCAACTCACCAGAATATCAGTTGGACCCTGAGATAGAAAGGAGATTTAGAAAGTTGCGAAGGATTCAGAGACAACAAAGAAACAGAAGCAGTGGTAGATACACAATGTCTGAGCATGGTATTGGCAGAGGTTCTGGTAGGAATTCCAATAGAGGTGGCAGAGGGCCTATAACAGATTTTTCTGGATCATTGAATGATTCAGAAGATGATTATAGGCAGCAAGTCATCAATATGGGACCCATAGGTATGGTAAATGATAGAGACTAACCAATGAGAGATTATGCTATCTTTGATCCTCAAACCATGCAAGCCAGCATAGTTAGACCTGAGGTCAATGCAACGCATTTTGAGTTTAAACCCATGATGTTCCAAATGCTTCAAACAGTAGGCCAATTTGGTGGTTCTCCACATGAGGATCCTTATTTGCACTTAAAACAATTTTTGGAAGTTTGTATCAACTTTATCATTCCTGGTGTTAGTGAAAATGCTTTTAGATTAAAACTATTTCCATATTCTTTGAAAGATAGGGCTAAGGCTTGGCTAAACTCTTTAGAGCCTAACTCTATTAATGATTGGAATGAAATGACTGAAAAAATTTTAGCAAAATATTTCCCCTTATCAAAAATTCCAGAATGAGAAATGATGTGACTTTTTTCAAACAAAAAGAATTTGAGTTACTGTTTGAAGCATGAGAAAGATGCAAAGAACTTCTGAGAAAGTGTCCACACCATGGACTACCTGTCATCGTTCAAATGGAAACATTTTACAATGGTTTGGAGCCACAAACCAGACTCATGTTAGATGCATCACCTGGGGGAGTGTTATTGAACTCATCATACAATGAAGCTTGTGAACTGATAGAGAATATTGCAACTAACAGCTACCAATGGCCCACAGAAAGGGTTAGTGCCCAAAAGAAGATAGTTGGGGTCCATGAGGTAAGTGAAGTATCAGCTCAAGTAGCCTCCCTTACCAACATTATAAAGAATCTCAGCACAACCAATGCTGTAGCATCCAATGTTGCAGCATTTGTCGTACCCTAATTTTGTCCGGCTAATTTAAAGTTTATTAGAAAAATCCAAAATATTGTTTTCGACGTTTACGCGTGTCATTTCCGATCGTGTACATGCGTGCTATTTGTGCGTGCATGCTATTTTTAATAATGTGCACATTTTTGTCCCCGTTGCGGACGGGTGTTCGCGTCTTGTTGTGTACGAGTGTTTGTTTTGGTACGCAAATTCGCGTATTCTCGTTGCAGACACGCGTTCGCGTCTCGTCGTGTACATATGTTTACCGTCGTTTGTTATCAGTTTAATTTTGTTATAAAAATCTAATAAAAATCATATTGTGAATAAATGCTTTTTTATTTTTACAATCAATTTTTTTACAAAGTCCACTTTAGTACACATGTATAGACAAAATTTAAATACAAGAAAGTACAAAAATTAAAATCAAAATAAAATAAAAAAGGGGCAAAAGCACCCCCTGCTAGATGCAGCACTGCTGCTGCATTTGAAGAATGAGGCCAATGCTAATTTCTTCTTGCTTCTTTGTCATTTTCCCAATTTTCTCCAACAGAACAGCTTTGTAGGCACCACCCTGCTGCTGCTCCACCACCTCTGCTCCATCTCTAAGAAATCATAACAAAAATGTTTGTCTCATTAGTTGACCTCCTCTAAAAAAGCCAACAGACATATTGAAAGAAAAGAAAAATAAAAACACAACACAAGTAGTGAGAAAGAGAATGCGTGATACTTAAAAACAGCAGTGGCCTATGATTCAAGAGG
Organism: Astragalus membranaceus; assembly: GCA_039519185.1. Taxonomy (NCBI): domain Eukaryota; kingdom Viridiplantae; phylum Streptophyta; class Magnoliopsida; order Fabales; family Fabaceae; genus Astragalus; species Astragalus membranaceus. The sequence goes on along the minus strand of CM076854.1, from coordinate 71,438,562 downwards.
GACAAAACAAAACCCTTCAAATCAAATTCACTTTTCCATTGGCTCTCTTCAATTTCTCCAAGCTCTCAGCAAATCTATTCCCCAATTTAAAAACCTAATCAAATGAAAACCCTCAACCCACTGTAGATCTGTATAAAATACACTCACTCCCCTCCCATCCCGTTGGCATTTTTTCAGGACAACATCACACACAACAACACGAAACAACACCACCGTGAGCCACTACCACACCACGGTGAACCACCACATCACCACTACAACAACCACACAAAGAAACCAACTAAAAAAACACAAACAATAGAAGAAGAGGCAAAGAAATAGAAGCAACTCACCATCACCGACCTCGACGGCGCACCACCGTCGTCGGCGGCGTACCATCACCGGCGTACCTCCACTGGTGATGGTCTCTGCACCGCCAGAGACTATGGTGTCTTCCTTGCAGCCCACCTCGCACCACCGCAAGCCACGGCTTTCGCCGTCGTGAACCTCCGCATCACCGCCGTCACTACCAGAGCACCACCGCATCTTCACCGTCTCACCACCACAACACCTCCACAACCATCCACGGTCTACCCAAATATCTCCTTTTTCTTCGCGTTCGCGTTCACCTCGCCGGCGACGCCGTGATACCCTTCACGGTCGTCTTCCTCCGGTTTTGTCCTTTTCCATCTCCCCTCAGTCGCGTGCTCTCTCTCTCGTCCGTCTTCCTTCATGTCACTGTCGCGTCTCACTACCGTCATCCCTTTCCCTCCATCGTCGTCTTCCCTCCTCCCACTGTCGTCGTCGCTCGCCGTGGACAACCCACCATCGTCGAGCTTCGACGGAAACCACCACCAATGTCGCCATCATCACCACTGTTTGTCTTCCTCGTCTCCTACCATCGCAAATCGTCTCTCTCATCTCTTCCCTTTCTCTGCGCAATTCTCTCTCTCGCCTCGCAAACATCTTCTCTCTTTGTTTGAAAAAAAAAGCCAAGCGGCGCTGAGAGGGGGAGTTAGAAATTAGGGTTCCCTTCCTTTTTTCATTTTATATCTCACTTAGGTTTTATTTGTTTTTTAAAAATGAAAACTGATACATATATTTACACCCTTGGTGTTTTATGGATACAACCCCTGGGTGTTAAATTCGGATTATTAGCAACACCCCTCTTAGTTGATGATACACACCTTCCTGCATCAGCCCATGCCCTCGAAGCGAAATTGAGCTCCTGCTGAACGCACCCCCGTTTTAATATTACACACCCTGCTGCTAACTGCACCTCTCTTATTACTGTTTTGCAACCCACTCTGTTTTTGTAATTATTTTTCCTTATTACTTTTTACTACTCATCAAAAATCATTTTTTATCAAAATATAATAAAAAAACACCCAACACACAAATGTTTTCTAACCTAGAACTACGTAGCCTTTGATTCTCTACCAGGAGAGATGTAGGAGCAGGGCCACGCCCCTGTCAAGCGCAAAAATAAACAAGTTTCATTATGTTTCTTCCTTAATTCATTTTTTTACAAAAACCCACAAAATATAAATAGGGGATTAAGTCGGTCGTACGACCGGGTTAGTCAGCTTTTTAGGACCACGAATGAACCGTACGGATCAGGTCCTAAAATCCCTATTTAAAATAAATAGTTTCTAAATTAAAAAAATATAAACACATCTCTTTCATTTCAAAAATCAAAAATCTTATTTTCAAAGTAGGGGATTAAGTCGGTCGTTCGGCTGGGTTAGTCATCGTTTTAGGATAAGTGAACTGTGGTCCTTCAGAGCCTTAGCGCTCCTTCAGCCCTCAGCGGCCCTTCAGAGCCCCAACGCTCCTTCGGACCCCCAGTGGTCCTTCAACACAGATCACACAGTCCTAAAACCCCTACAATAAAAAAATACCAACACAGACATATTTTCTACCCAAGAACTACGTGCGATTTGATTCTCTACCAGGAGATACGTAGGACCAGAGGGCGGCCGACCTCTGTCAATTGCACTAATAAAAAAACCTTTTTTTCCCTTTAAATTCATTCCTCTCATTTTTCTCAAAAAGTACAAAAAATAACTAACCGTTTAGTGAGTCTTTTATTATTATTATTATTATTATAAGGGTAAAAACATTATTTTTGAATTAATAAATGTTTGCACATTTAGTTAAAAGGTAACATTCCTTAGGAAGGATGTCGTAGGGTGCTAATACCTTCCCTACGCATAAACGACTCCCGAGCCTAAACCTGGTCCGCAAACCCCCTTGTCCTTTTAAAAGGTTTTTTCCAATATTTTCTCCTAAAAATAAATATTGGTGGCGGCTTCATTGTAAACATCGAAGAATCCCTCCTCCGGATTTTTCGGTCGCTACAGCTGGCGACTTCACTGAGGACATATCAAGAGAGTCAAGCCTAGTTAACTAAATGTGTAAGTTTTTATATTTTGTTTTTTTCCTTATGCTCATGTTACTTATTTATTAGCATTTTGTTATATTATTGAACCTTAGGGTAGACGACTTTTTTGTTATTATTGTTGTATAACTTTTCCAGCTTGGTTAGTGTAGGTATTTTTCCCTCATCACACACCTCACTTACACTTTTGCACACACTTTTGAGTGGGGCCCTATACCCGGGTCTGCAAATAACCTAGGACGAGTGGAGATTATTAGTGACAGTCATTCTGGATTTTATCTGTCTGACTCTCGTGAAAGTCTCAGCCAGAGTACGCTCTTTCATGGTATCCCACACCAGGTAGCTCGCTATCGTTGTGGATCATATTAGGAAGGGGATTTTAGCTCTGGAGACCTTTGTGAGGAAGTGAATAGAGCCACCTGAGAGATTGATCACATAAGTGACCCTAGACCATGTTGAAAATCCCAATTTAGACATGACCCACCTAGGACACATGGGCATTATACTTACTCTCTCTATTAATCTAGGTTAGCGTTTCTCCAAAATAAAATCACTCAAAAAAAACATTTCATGTTTCCTTCATTTGCCTGCACATGAGACGACATCACTCCTTCCATCCATCATACAAAATTCACCAAGCATTCATAATAAAATAAAATCATTCTTATGTATCCCATTATCATTGCACTACCATACATCTCATCATATTTAAAATAACAAAAACGTCAATTTTTTTTATTTTTCCATTTTATCTTAGTTGCATCATCTCTCATACTCATACATCGCATTGCTATTATAAAAATGCATCATCTTCATGCATCGTAAAAAACAAGGACAAAAGTCATTTATTCCAATCCATCTCAAATGCATCAGTCCTTCAACATGCGTCAAAACAAAAATTATAAATTTCTTCATTATTGCATCATTCATCACCCAATAGCATTTTGTTAGCTTTTTATTTTAGTTGAAGCATAAAAAAAAGGGATAAACCATCACGCATTTCATTCATCTCCATTGTTGGTCATGTACAACAAACATCCATATGTTCATGCATTATACTTTATTCAAAGAAAACACATAAAAAAATCACCATTCATTCATACTAAAATCATTCTTCCATAAGCATTTCATTGTTATTGCACTATCATGCATCGCGAATGTATCATTTTTTTTCAAAATTGCATTCATCTTGCATATCCGTACACCAAAAAATATTACCCCCATATTATATAAAGGTTATGTTCATTACTCTTTTCCACGCATTAAAAAAAAGTCGCTGTGAATGTCATGCATTTTGTTTTCTCGCACAGAAAAAAAACAATTTTTACCCATATAACGTTAGCATATCATTCGATCAAAAAAAACCCAGCATGCACCGGCATTCATTCATAATCATTCAAAATCATGATCACATAGCGTAGGCATCACATCATTTGTAAAGTCATGAATTACATTTCAAAAAAAACATATCATTCATACATCATTTTCCCTCATGTTGCCATCCTAGTTTAAATGCATCAACTCCATGTTCGTGTATCATTTTCCCAAATAAAACAAAAAAAAATCATTTCATTATAATTGTATCATTCGTCATCCAATAAATTAAAAATAAGAGTCTGCATACATGTTGCACTGCCTCTTGAAAAAATAAGAATAATTGCATTAGGATCCAACATTTATTTCTTCATGCATACATGCATTCGCATTTTTCATACATATCTGTCATCATGGGCATTATATTTTGCTAGAAAATAAAAATCACCATAGAACGAATCACTTGTTTTCAAATACATCTCGTTCTCATGGTACTAACATGCATATCATCCTCCAAAAAAAAAACAAAGACGCTACATATTTGTCCAACTTGCATCATCTTGCATACTAAAATATACTATATTCGTTACTCCTCTTCATGCATAGAAAAAAAATAAAAACAAAAGCTCTTCATTCCTAACCACCCCGAATGCATTAGTCATCTAGCATGCAAAATAAAAGAAAAATAATAAAATAATGCCACCTTCTTGCATCATTCATCATCATATTGCATTGCCTCCGAAAAATCATTTCAGATAGTCAATCTTTTCAAGCGATCATTCATTCACATTCCTCGCATCTGCATCAGGCAACATTATTCGTTCATTCATACATTGCATTTTTCTTTCTTTTCGCGAAAAAGAAAAGAATAAAAAACATGATCACAATTAAAAAAATTGTGATTGAATATCTCATTTAGCATGCATTTCCATTCATTCATAATCATCATCAAATAATATAGGCATTTCATCATTTGCAACATCATGAAATGCATAGCATTCACGCACCTTTTCACTCATCCAAAAAAAAAACTGTTGTCTCATTAAATCATCCATACGCCATTTCATCCACACATCATTTATATAGCGTTTCAACATGCATCATTTCAAAAATTATGTCATCATTTTCGCATCATTCATAGATACCTATTTATCATTTCATTCTGATACATGAAAGAGGCTCTGCATCGGTCACGTGCTGCATTGCCTCCAAAAATTATTTAGAATAACTGACATTTCCAAGTGATCATTCATGCACGCATTTCATGCATTCGCATCTGCATTTTCGTCACTTATCACCATGTGTTCATTCATCCATTAGGACACAAGGGGGCGTTTAATTTTATTATTCTTGTTGCGTGAGCATAGTTGGTCTTTTAACTAGAAAATAAAAAAATCATCATGCATTCATAATAGAATACAGTCATTATTTTCATATACATCCCATTATGCATCTCATCATCTAGAAGATAACAAAAAATCATATTTTTTATTTGTCTAAATTATTTGATTTCATCTTGCATCCCATTATAAAAAAATTACATTCATTCACTATTTCATTCAAACACATTACTCATCTTCATGCATCATAAAAAAAAATATTTATCCCAGACCACCTCAAACGCATCAGTCATCCATGCATGAGTCAATTTCTAAATAAAAAATCATTCATCGTCCAAAAAATATTTCAGCTAGCAATAAACGACGATTTGCATCATCTGCATGCTATACTGTCTCCAAAAAGTAAAAAAAATTGTTTAGAATAGCTGATCTTTCCAGGAGATCACTCCCTTCACGCATTTCACGCGTTTGCGTTTTCATCATACATATCCATCATCACGTGCATTACATTTTTTAGAAAAGAGTAGAAAACAATCATGAACACAATTTCAAAAAAATGTGAACATCTCATTTTTCATGTATTTCCGTTTAGCCATAAGTCGTTCATTCACGCATTTTAGGCATCTGCATTTGCATCGTGCATGTACATTATCATGTGTTCATCCATACAAAAAACATGAGTATTACCTTTTTTTAAGAGATGGGGCGAAGTTGATTATTTCTTCTTTGGAAAAGAATAGCTTAACTACAAACTTAATGTGTTTTCAGACACTCACTTTTCAAAAAGAAGTTATTCACTGTTTGCAGCTCACTCAAAACTTTCTTCAGCAAAATGATGCATCTCATCAGCCCCATGATAAATGATCCAAATGGTCCATTTTGTTAACTAATGTGTTATCAAAACTTTCTTCTATCATGTCGCTAACTATGTTCACTCTCTGAAGCATTCGTATAGTGAACTTGTATGCAGCGTGCATTTACTCTTGTTTGAGTCTGTTAGTGTCCATATCTTTCATATCAACATCCCTTGTTCATGACCAATCCCACCCCGACCATCCCATAAGGTGCATATTCCCCACACAAGTACCTAGTCGACTATTTGGTTTGTTCCCAATGATGAAATTTCATGAGCTAACACTTTATGCCCCATGCAGGGGCAAATTTATGATCACTAGATATCTTGTCAACATTGTATTCCCTTGGTGCAAGTCCTTTACAAAAAATAAATTAACAAGCCTGTTAGGTTGAAAACTTGCAAGAGCAGCTTAAGCAAAAGTTAGGGCATATAAAAAGAAATAAAGAAAGAGAGCAGATATATAAAAATAAATAAGTTTCTGTCCTCGACTTAATTCTTGAGAAAATAAGCAATCATGATTCTAAATGAAGTTTGGTCATCTTCCCATACCGTAAAAAAAAAGCATAAAAAAAATTACCCTTTGCTAAAAAAATCCAAAAAATCTTTCAGTCACCCTAGACAAGGATCAATTCCACATCAAAAATGGTGTATCACTTTTATCAGCTCACTCTACTCAAAAAAAAAAGGAAGAAAAGATCACAAAAAAGAAAGTGAAATTCCAAAAAGTTGATTGAAAAAGAAATCCTCAGAGAAAAAAGCAAAAGCAGTAGAAATTGTGAGCTGATATCACCAAACACATAAGATATCCTTGTCCGAATAAACCCACAAACACCTCCTTAGGCCGAATTCTCATTTTTTCCACAAAACCCAAATCATTGGCTTCCAGCACTTCTATGAACCTACTTATCTTTTAAAAGGTCATTGTATCAATAAACCATCAAACACCTCTCTGAGCCCATTTGAGCCTATACTCCACAATCCCATAACCATTGACCACATTACCCATAACCTTTGACCACATTACAAACCCTTCTTTCATAAACCCCTAACCATTGGCCATGCTACAACCCTAACAAGTCCATGCGGACCAATGGCTGATTGCTTTCGTTTTCTCAAAGATTTAATTTTAGGACAAGTAAGTTTATTTATTTACAATATATTTGCTGAAAAAAAATAAAAAAAAAAGTTAAAAAAAAAAATCAAAGGGGCTTGCACTCCAATATTCATTCAAATTGCACTGATATCAAGACAAGGTTTAGTGATCACCAAGTGAAATTTTCATCGTATCAAAAACTCAGGATTATCATAGTCTGTGGGAGTCACCTTCAAAGGGCCAAAGGTTTAGACTAGGACCATCACCTAGATATCAAAGTAAGGCATACCTTTCACCTTTCATGCTTCTTGAACTTGGGGAAAATGTCCGACATCCATCCCATTCATATACCACATCCAATCCATACCACCAATTCCAAAAACCCATGACCCAAACTCAGTCACCTTTCACAACCCCACTAGAAGCAATCATTTGAAATACCATTCCAAAGTGGGGAAATCCCGTCACCCTTCACTCCACCTAAAGTCGGGGAAACTCACCCTACACCCATCTCATCCCTTTGTCATATTCACATCCATAAGACCATACCGGGGCAATTTCTCAACCCACCACCCTAAACACAGCCTTTCACAAACCCTAGTCAGGGCAACCTTGCCCTTGTAATAGTTGGGGCAACACCAAACACTATGGTTTTCGCCTGCCACCCTTCTTTCCAAAATCACGGAGTTCCCAGTTCATCATCTACTACCCCCCTGGCTGTTGTCACCACTAGACAGGGGCAAGTTATGCACTCACTGTCATCAACTCTAAATCGGGGCAGTCCTACATTTCCCGGATTGGGGCAAGCCTACATTTCCTGACTTTGGCAAAAACCTATCACGTGTCATATCTGTCATACCCTAGATCAAGAACAAAGTTAACTAACTCATTCATCTATCTTTGCACTACTATGCATATTTGCTAAACAATGCTTCAAAGAGAGAAAACACAAGTTAATAATGTGAGGTTGGAAACTCACGTGGTTAACTTTGTGGACCTAAAATTCAGTCATCATGGGACACCATAACGAAAGAACAATGTGAAGGAGCTTGCAAATGCAGTCAAATACATTTTGTACATCAGTGCCTGGGAATAACAACCTTGAGATTACCAAAGTTTGAATTCAAATCAAATCCAATTTCTCCAATAAATGATGATTCCAGAATTTTCACCTCTTTGCTTCTCGCGTCAAAAATCTCATTTCTCATCATTACAAAAAAGAAAAAAAAACTTTTTGCATCATCAACCAAATCATAGCATAAATCATGCCACCATGCAATCATGCCACCATGCAATCATGCATCTACCATAGCACCTGCACTTAAGCAGCTGTCATACCCCAATTTTGTCCGGCTTAGGTCAAAACCCTAATTTTCCACAAAAATAAATAAATTGAAGAGCGAAGAGCCTTATGCACTGCATTTCGGATCCTAGAAGGCATTCCAAGGTTCTTGAAATCATTTTTAGGGTTGGAACGCATTTTTCGGGCAAATTAGGGTTTTAGAGTCAAAAAGGGTATTTTGGTCAATTATAACGGTTTTTTTTTTCTCTCGCTTTCAAAAAGGCTCAAAAATATGTATAATTAAAAATAGAAATCTAAAAATCAAAATAAAAAATGAATAACAAAATAATATTGGATGTTTATTGTTTTTTTAGAATTAGGGCTAATTCCTTTTAGGTGCTTTTTGCTTTTATCCATTTTTGGCCAAAGTAAGCACCAATTTTACAAGCAAACAACCTCCCTCACTCCACCCTCATGCCCCACGCCTCCCCTCACTTCAGCCCCCATCAAGTACACATCACAAAAGCCTTCCATCATTTCTTTGACAAGCACACCTTTGAATCCAATAACATTCAATACACAACATATTTTTTACCTTCCTTTTCTCTACACCACTAAATACACACTAATTTCTTTACTTCCCTCACTCCATCCTCATGCTCCACGCCTCCCCTCACTTCAGCCCCCATCAAGTGCACATCACAAAAGCCTTTCATCATGACAAGCACACCTTTGAGTCCAATAACATTCAATACACAACATATTTTTTACCTTCCTTCTATCCACACCACTAAATACACACTAGTTTCTTTACTTCCCTCTCACAACTTTAAACCCATTGGATCTTTGAAATTCAATAAGAACAACTCACTCCTCTCCTCCCCAAGGGGACCAAAGAAAACCGTAGCCTCTCCTCTCCCTCACTCCCTCTTGTTTTTCTTTCATCTCAAAGGAACCTCTCCATTTTCTCCTACACCAAAAAACCCTAACAAACAACTCACCTCATTTGCATCCCTCTTTCACATACTCCCTCCATTTCTCATTCAAAGTTCAAGCATCATCATCTAGTGGGTACTTCTTTGAAGAATATTGGAGTATTGTTGATTTGTGTCTAGCTTCATCTTCTCATCTCACTCTCTAGTTCCGAGCTAAGGTAATCCTTAAAACCTTGCATCATCTTTGAGTATTCCCTCAAAAATATAAAAAGCATTCATCCTATCATCTTCATAGTCTCATATTGTTGATGATTGTTGTTGGTGAGAAGTGTCATAAGCACTTTGACAAGCACTTAGGGAGGCTTGGGTGCTTATGGTGCTTCTCACCCTTTGATAAATGTTGATTTGTGTTGATCTTAATCCTTGCCTTCCATGAAATAAAATGTTGTTTTATGGCATGTTGTATTTCGCATACTCTCATAAAAATGTGATTTGCTAGTTGTTGTTGTGTTTTCTCACCTTTCCTTGCATATTCACTCTTGTTTGCATAACTTTCACAAAATAAGAAACTCATTTCAAGCATGATGACATTCGGCCATGGGCCTAGGTTTAGGGTTCTTGAATGCTTTAGTCTATTTCATGATTTGGGGATGAATAATAGTTGATTTAGGGTATGTATGCTCCTAGGTTTTAACATAAAAAAATTAGGGTTTGGGTTTGCTTTAATAAACTTGTTTTTGTTGATGATTGGCAAGGTGATTCACACTTGTGCACTTGTGCACTTAATCTTAAGTGTGAGGATTGACTAAAGTGATTCAATATTCTTTGATACTTTGGTTGCTAAATAATTTGCTTGCTTATGCTTGCCCATGATCATGATTGAGGCAATTCTTTTCCTTAAGCTAACAATTTCATTGTCCACTCTCATATAAGAATGTCATCAACACTTAGATAGGTTAATTCCATACATTGCATCTTCCAATAGATGCGCATTTAGATTCCCTTGCGTTTTGTAGAAATATTTGAGTATGGTTCTCGCCTAGCATCTTCCACTAGATGTGCATTTAGGTTCAATCTTGCCCACTCTTGTATTTTTGCTTAATGCCCAATTCAAGTTCCTTCTTTGCCTATTTATGTGTTGTGGTCTAACATGTGTAGTCTAGGCTAATATTTGCTCAAGAACTCAAATGAGATTGTTGTTTGCCTAAGGATTCGATTTGCATTCATTGTTCCCTTTTCTAAATGGCCTAGCATGAAAATGGTGACTAGTGACAATCACCCATAACCTTTGTTAGTTTGGTTGTCCTAAGAGCCTAAATTTAAAAAAAAAAGGATGTTTTCATATGCATAAGCTACTAGTGATAATCACCCAAAACCTTTATTAATTAGTTTGATTATCATGAATGCTTTCAATTTCAAAAGATATTTTCCTAAGCATCAAAAGTCATAGCAAGTGTTAGTGATGATCACCCATAACCTTTGTTAGTTTGATCATCATGAGCGCCCTTCACTTTTCAAAACCAAAGCAAAAAGACTTTCACTTTCAAGGCTCGCAAGAACTACGTCGCTTTGATTCCCATTTGGGATACGTAGGAGCGAGTCACATTCTCGTCAAGCGCAACCATAAAAATTAGCATTTGCATAACAAAAAAGAGTTATTTTCGTAACAAAAAAGAATCACTTTTGCAAACCAAGATCATTTTCAGAACAAAAACCTTTTCCTTTCTAAAATCATTTTCAACCCATCGTCGCTAGTGGTTAATCAGAACCTTTGTTCGTCTAGCCATTGGTGGCGATGTCTTTTTTTCCAAAAGAACAACAAGCGATGATCACCCATAACTTTTGTTAGTTTGATCATTCGTGCCAATCAATCCCTTTCGAAAACCCCTTTCAAAAAGAACAAATAAAAACGAGTCGCTACTAATAGTCAATCAGAACCTTTGTTCGTCTGACCGGCGGTAGTGACTCTCATTTTCAAGAGTACTTAGCGGTGATTACCCATAACCTTGGTTAGTTTAATCATTCACTAAATGCTCGTCCTATTTCGAAAACTCATTAAAAAAGATAAAAAACAAAAACTTTTAAGGACAAAGAAGAACTACGTAGCTTTGAGTTCTCCATCGCACCAGGAGATACGTAGGAGCGGGCCATGTCCAATCAAGCGTTTTTTTTTCTAAAAACCGATTCTTCCCCCTTTTCTTTTTCATAATAAATAAAGATTTTCATTAAGAATTTTTCAATAAGAAGTAGAGAGGCAAAATTAAGTATTTTCAAGTCAACACACTAAAACCACACATTTAATTAAAGGTTCCCTCTCAGTAGAGAGGACGTGTGGGGTGCTAACACCTTCCCTGCGCGCAACCGACCCCCGAACCCTATTCTCTAGTTTCGCAAGACCAATCGCTTTCCAAAAAAGGTTTTCCTAATATTTTCCTTAATAAATATTGGTGGCGGCTTCATTGTCTTAGGAAAAGTTGTGAACGAGGAAGGTTCTCCCTCGGGGACTTTTTCGGGCGCAACAGCAGCACATCTGCATTTGCATGTCATCTACCGCCGCATACACGGCTTATCAATTTCTGTTTTCGATCAAATTCAGCATCCATCATTCACGGGCTTTTTGTAGTCCATTTACTTTCGCATTGCACATTCATCACATTGCACACATATAACACTTTTTTGCTTCGATAGACGCGCCAAGTGCCGGTCTCATCGTTGCCAAAAAGCTTTCTACATCACCAATCATATCATTTGCTATGCATCCATGTGTTTCCTTTTATTCACCATAGCATTTGCATCAAAGTTCACATTGCATGCATCAAGAAAAGAAGAAAAATAAATAAGAAAAAGCAAAAAGAAAAGTCCATCCATTACATTTATCATCACACCAAAAATTAATCACTACAATCACATTCACATCTCATACACCGGGTGTCAACTTTCCCATTCCGTCAGTTACAACACCCATTGTCTGCCCCATTTCATTCATCATCAGGTACCAATCATTGCACATTCATCACATTCCATGCATAACATTTTTGCACCAATCATGTCATTTACCATGCGTTCATGTGCTTCCTTTTATTCACCATAGCATACAATCATTACAATCACATTCATATCTCATCTGCATCCACATACAACTGTTTGTCTACTTTCTCATTCCATCAGGTTCAACACCCACTTCATTCATCATCCCACCAGATATCAATCATTGCACGTTCGTCACATGCATAACATTGTTTGCTTTGATAGATGTGCCAAGTGCCGGTCTCATCGTTGCCCAAAAAAAGGTCTTTTACATCACTAATCATATCATTGTGCCATGCATTCGCGTGTTTTCCTTTACTCACGATGACATTTGCATCAAAGCATTACATTTGCATCACATTCGCACTCTGCATTTCATACACTCATTATAATAAGGAAAAAAGGCAAAAACAAAAAAAAAATCACTCATTCCATTACATTCATCATCCCACCAGAACTAATCAGCACAATCACATTCATATCTTATCTGCATTCACATACGTTGTTTGTCAACCTCCATGTTCCATCAACTTCAACTCACGTCATGTGCCACGTTTCATTCATCCCATCGGACACCTACCATTTCACATACCTATATTTCACGCATACATCATTCGCTGCATTTTTAGACATGCCAAATATAGATAGCTTTTCCCTTCCCAGGTAAATGCATTCATTACGTATGTTCTAGACAAATACGCCATGTGTCAATCCCAATATTTTGTTCCCTCAAAGTCAGTGCTCCAAGCGTTGGTCTAATATCGCAATTCAGAGTCCCAGTACTCTTGCGGACCCCCAGTGGTCCTTCAGAGCCCAAGCGCTCCTTCAGACCATCAATGGTCCTTCAATCCAGATCGCACGCCGCGTTATCGAGCAACCGATGGATCATCTGACCCCAGGTCCTTCAGACTAGCTGTGTCCGCCTAAAAAACACAGTGAACGTCCTTCGAGGTGAGCAAATCAGGTCAATGACCTGACCTTGCCACCCATGGCCGCTCGAAAAAGGCCACCCCCCAAGCAGACCGTTTTACTAGTACCGTTGCTAGTTTGCGCTCCATCAGACCCATTGGTCCATCAGGCTTAGGCATGCCCTTCAGACCTCGTCGGTCCTGCAGTTTAACTCCAATCAATGCGCCAAGCATCGACTGCGAATTAGACCATCAGAGCCCAGTGCTCCTTCAGATCCCCGGTGATCCTGATTTACTTTTATTCTATGTCAACCCATTATCTTTCAATAATTTCTAAAAAAAATAATCTTGACAAAATTAGTGTCTTTTTATCTTCATTTCTATTTTACTCGAGAAATTTGGAAACCCTTCATATTTCCTAGTAAAATATAAATAAAGAGGGGCAGCTGTCGTACCCTAATTTTGTCCGGCTAATTTAAAGTTTATTAGAAAAATCCAAAATATTGTTTTCGACGTTTACGCGTGTCATTTCCGATCGTGTACATGCGTGTTATTTGTGCGTGCATGCTATTTTTAATAATGTACACATTTTTGTCCCCGTTGCGGACGGGTGTTCGCGTCTTGTTGTGTACGAGTGTTTATTTTGGTACGCAAATTCGCGTATTCTCGTTGCGGACACGCGTTCGCGTCTCGTTGTGTACATATGTTTATCGTCGTTGTTATCAGTTTAATTTTGTTATAAAAATCTAATAAAAATCATATTGTGAATAAATGCTTTTTTATTTTTATAATCAGTTTTTTTACAAAGTCCACTTTAGTACACATGTATAGACAAAATTTAAATACAAGAAAGTACAAAAATTAAAATCAAAATAAAATAAAAAAGGGGCAGGAGCGCCCCCTGCTAGATGCAGCACTGCTGCTGCCATTTGAAGAATGAGGCCAATGCTAATTTCTTCTTGCCTCTTTGTCATTTTCCCAATTTGCTCCAACAGAACAGCTTTGCAGGCACCACCCTGCTGCTGCTCCACCACCTCTGCTCCATCTCTGAGAAAGCATAACAAAATGTTTGTCTCATTAGTTGTCCTCCTCTAAAAAAGCCAACAGACATATTGAAAGAAAAGAAAAATAAAACACAACACAAGTAGTGAGAAAGAGAATGCGTGATACGTAAAAACAGCAGTGGCCGATGATTCAAGAGGGACAAAACAAAACCCTTCAAATCAAATTCACTCTTCCATTGGCTCTCTTCAATTTCTCCAAGCTCTCAGCAAATCTATTCCCCAATTTAAAAACCTAATCAAATGAAAACCCTCAACCCACTGTAGATCTGTATAAAATACACTCACTCCCCTCCCATCCCGTTGGCGTTTTTTCAGGACAACATCACACACAACAACACGAAACAACACCACCGTGAGCCACTACCACACCACGGTGAACCACCACATCACCACTACAGCAACCACACAAAGAAACCAACCAAAAAACACAAACAATAGAAGAAGAGGCAAAGAAATAGAAGCAACTCACCATCACCAACCTCGACGGGGCACCACCATCGTCGGCAGCGTACCATCGCCGGTGTACCTCCACTGGTGACGGTATCTGCACCGCCAGAGACTACGGTGTCTTCCTTGCAGCCCACCTCGCACCACCGCAAGCCATGGCTTTCATCGTTGTGAACCTTCGCATCACCGCCGTCACTACCAGAGCACCACCGCATCTTCACCGTCTCACCACCACAACACCTCCACAACCATCCACACTCTACCCAAATATCTCCTTTTTCTTCGCGTTCGCATTCACCTCGCCGGCGACGCCGTGATACCCGTCACGGTCGTCTTCCTCCGGTTTTGTCCCTTTCCATCTCCCCTCGGTCGCGTGCTCTCTCTCTCGTCCGTCTTCCTTCATGTCACTGTCGTGTCTCACTACCGTCATCCCTTTCCCTCCACCGTCGTCTTCCCTCCTCCGACTGTCGTCGTCGCTTGTCGTGGACAACCCACCACCGTCGGGCTTCGACGGAAACCACCACCAATGTCGCCATCATCACCACTGTTTGTCTTCCTCGTCTCCTACCATCGCAAATCGTCTCTCTCATCTCTTCCCTTTCTCTGCGCAATTCTCTCTCTCGCCTCGCAAACATCTTCTCTCTTTCTTTGAAAAAAAAGCCAAGCGGCGCTGAGAGGGGGAGTTAGAAATTAGGGTTCCCTTCCTATTTTCATTTTATATCTCAGTTAGGTTTTATTTGTTTTTTAAAAATGAAAACTGATACTTATATTTACACCCTTTATGGATACAACCCCTGGGTGTTAAATTCGGATTATTAGCTACACCCCTCTTAGTTGATGATACACACCTTCCTGCATCAACCCATGCCCTCTAAGCGAAATTGAGCTCCTGCTGAACGCACCCCCGTTTTAATAATACACACCCTGCTGCTAACTGCACCTCTCTTATTAGTGTTTTGCAACCCACTCTGTTTTTATAATTATTTTTCCTTATTACTTTTTACTACTCATCAAAAATCATTTTTTATCAAAATATAATAAAAAAACACCCAACACACAAATGTTTTCTAACCTAGAACTACGTAGCCTTTGATTCTCTACCAGGAGATACGTAGGAGTAGGGCCACGCCCTTGTCAAGCGCAAAAATAAACAAGTTTCATTATGTTTCTTCCTTAATTCATTTTTTACAAAAACCCACAAAATATAAATAGGGGATTAAGTCGGTCGTACGACCGAGTTAGTCAGCTTTTTAGGACCACGAATGAACCGTACGGATCAGGTCCTAAAATCCCTATTTAAAATAAATAGTTTCCAAATTAAAAAAATATAAACACATCTCTTTCATTTCAAAAATCAAAAATCTTATTTTCAAAGTAGGGGATTAAGTCGGTCGTACGGCCGGGTTAGTCATCGTTTTAGGATAAGTGAACTGTGGTCCTTCAGAGCCCCAACGCTCCTTCAGCCCTCAGCGGCCCTTCAGAGCCCCAGCGCTCCTTCGGACCCCCAGTGGTCCTTCAACACAGATCACACAGTCCTAAAACCACTACAATAAAAAATACCAGCACAGACATATTTTCTACCCAAGAACTACATGCGATTTGATTCTCTACTAGGAGATACGTAGGACAAGAGGGCGGCCGACCTCAGTCAATTGCACTAATAAAAAAAACCTTTTTTCCCCTTTAAATTCATTCCTCTCATTTTTCTCAAAAAGTACAAAAAATAACTAACCGTTTACTGAGTCTTTTTTTTATTATTATTATAAGGGTAGAAACATTATTTTTGAATTAATAAATGTTTGCACATTTAGTTAAAAGGTAACCTTCCTTAGGAAGGATGTCGTAGGGTGCTAATACCTTCCCTACGCATAAACGACTCCGAGCCTAAACCTGGTCCGCAAACCCCCTTGTCCTTTTAAAAGGTTTTTTCCAATATTTTCTCCTAAAAATAAATATTGGTGGCGGCTTCATTGTAAACATCGAAGAATCCCTCCTCCGGATTTTTCGGTCGCTACAGCTGGCGACTTCACTGGCTGCTGCAATTGAACAAGCCCCTCTAGGAACAACTAGTTGTATATATCGTGGAGGAGGACACTTGTATGAAGAATTTCCCAGCAACCCTATTTCTGTTAACTATGTAGGGTACAATAAGAGTAACAATCTTTATTCAAACACTTACAATCCTGCCTGGAGAAATCACCCAAATTTCAGATGCGGTGGTAATAATGCCACAACAACCAATGCTGGAGCACCATCCACTCCAGAGGGCTGCATGTATTCTGAATGGTTGTTTGTTATGATAATGTGTTGATTTCATTTCAATGGTAAAGTTGGTGAGAGAATGCACTTATTGAAATTTAGCAATCCTTGCAATTGTTGATGTTCTATTTTAATGGTTGTTTGTGGACATGTTTTGGACTCAATATCATAGTGTAAATGTTGCATTTTGAGTTAGGATTGAGATTGAGAAGAATTGGTACCAAACTGGATGCTCAAAACTTGAAAAAATAGGATTTTCTGAAATCTGTTCAGGGAGCACGACCGATGCGTCCAGGCACACGACCGGTGCGCCTGGGCACATGACCAGTGCGTGAGCCTGTTCTAATAGGTGCTGGTTTTTTGGTCACGCATGACCGGTGCGTCTAGACACAAGACTGGCGCGCCCTGCTGACTTCAAGTTTTAAAAACTTCACTTATCCATTCCTTTGAGTACCAATTCCACTCCAATTCCACCCCTAATTCAAAAGTCAATCTTTGCATATGATTTAGGTCATGATTTGAGATGTTTACATGCATAAACAGTTTTGTGTTAATTCCAAATTTATTTTCGAAAACTCGCGTGAGAATAACTATCTAGTACCTATATAAGTACACCGTAAATGAACTAATGAACGGAGAATGTACTTGGGGTGGGTGTCATGAACCTAATCTCAAGGCCCAAAGGTTTGTGCTCAAATAATATGTTGGGTGTGGGTTGCCCAAAGTGTACGTTAATAGCATTCAAGATACGTAAGTCTATTGCGTTAGGGGGAGGCATTCTAGGTAAAGTACTAAAAGATATACGGAGCGTATTATGGTAAGGAGTCACCAAAAGACTCACTGAGATTATGTAATCTCACCCCTCATTGTTGTTGTTTTCAGATAAACCATTGAGGTCTAAAGAAGGTAATGTCAAAGGAAAGGATTCCAATCATGGAGGACTTTGAAGTTTTAGAAGTTCAAAATATTGTAGCTGTGCTTGTCTCACATGAGGAAATATTTGTATTCTTGTTTAATTATTAGGCTTCATATACTTTGTATTTTGGATTATGTTGTCGTGTCGACTCCAATGGATGGTTTGATTATGTTTATGTACAGAATTTTAATTTATTAATGGAAAACCCATCATCTTGAGTCATTTAAAGTGTATTGGTTATTCTGTTATCTTAATCCAAATTACAAATGTGTATCTCTAAAATGTCTAAAAGGTAATATTCTGAATTTTATTACCGATTAAAATCGAGGATGTTACATGAATTCTATTTATACAATTTTTATCAGAAATGCAACGAATTCAAGCATTACAATTTTTATTAAAGATCGAGGTTTTTTTTTTGACAAAAAGATCGAGGTGTTATTAATTTAAAATTTGAATTTATTTAAAAGTTTTGCTTTCCAATGTATATCATATGGGGATTGTACATTTTACAAGAAAAAACAACTAATAATGATGTAGAATCAATTAAAATCAGCCACATGGAATCCACTAACTATTTCAAACATTGAATTCAATTTTATATATTTTACATATGTTTTTTTGTTATTTGCATATTTACCCCATAGTCATTTAATGCGTTTTTATGTTTCCAATCACAGAATTTAATGAGAATTTTATTTCTAAATTTGAAAATACAAGCTTGATTAAAACAATGGGTTTTGGAAGATTCGAACCCATGACCTATACAATGTAAAGAAAGTTCATTACCATTAGACCAAATGTTTTAGCTGTTTAATAATTGAAGCGTAGTATATATATAATCTTTTATTTGTGTAATTTTCATTTAATTCAAAATGCAAAGCGAATCCAATAGTCATTTATATAAGATAAATAAGATGTTAGAACATATGTCGTTCTAAATATCAATATTAGTAAAATTTTATTTTTTTACTAATATATAAACACTTGATAAAATATAAAATGTTTATATATATCCATAATGGTCTTGCATTATGTGATTTAGGGGAAAGTATCAACTTGATGCCTAAATCCATATTCACACAACTTGGTATTGGAACTGCCAGGCCAACTACTGTGACCCTTCAGCTTGCAGATAGGTCAATAGCATATCTTGAAGGGACCATAGAAGATGTTTTGATTAAGGTTGACAAATTTTTGTTTCCTGTAAATTTTGTTATCCTTGATTTTGATGCAGATAAGGAAGTACGAATCATACTTGGGAGGCCATTCTTAGCTACTGGGAAAACACTAATTGACGTGCAGAAAGATGAATTGACCATGAGAGTCAATGATCAAGAGATAAAATTCAATGTCATGAATGCTCTCAAGTATCCCAATGAGGATATTGAAGAATGTTCATTTGTAGTCTCTTTGGCTCAAGTGGTGCATAACCACTTCCACAAGCACAATGATCATCTAGTCAAAGCACTTGCTTATGTAGAGAAAGAAGAACTTATGGAAGAGGGAGTTGTACAAGAAGAGTTCACTGTGGAGGAGGTATGGGCTTGAAGATATGAGTCATTAGAACTTGAAAACTCAGACCTCAAGAAGAATATTCCTTAAATTGAGAAACCTCCTAGTCTTGAGCTTAAGGAATTGCCACAACATCTGAAATATACTTTCTTAGGGGAAAATGATACACTTCCATTGATTATTGCTGCTGATTTATCTCAAAGTCAGGAGCATGATCTCATAACTACCCTGTCATACCATAATTTTGTCCGCCCAAGTCAAAACCTTTTTTCTCAAACAAAAATTAATAAAAAAACATTTTTATTAGTTTTTGGGAATTTTAAGGAATAAAATAGTGCATGTTTCAATATCTGTGAGCATTCAAATGAGAGCAAGTTAATTATTTTTAAACTAAACCAAGTCAAGGATGAAAAATACAATTTATTCTATCAAGGATAATTTTCGTATAATTTTTTGGAAGAAAAACCTAGTTCAAAATAATTAAAAGGCATTTTTCCCATCTTTATTGCACAAGAAAGCTGAAAAAGGACCATTAAATATTCCCCAATTATTAAATGACAACTTTTATTGTCATGAATAATTAGAGGGATATTTTTATGGTGCCCAAAAATATGTGACACATTTTCAATAGGTGCACTATCTTTTGCATGCCCAAAAATTCAAAATTCAAATAGAAAGTACAAAGTGTCCTCAATAAGACAAAAGACCAAAAAGGAGAAGCAATTTTCCCTCCCCATTTTTGTTGCCTTGGCCGAATTTCCTCTCTCTCTCTCTCCCTCCACAATTTCGAATTCCCTCTCCCTCTCTCTCTCTCTCCACAATTTCTTCCACACTCTTCTATTGTACAATTATTCCCTAAGAATATTCTTGTACTATTAATCCTACCCATTTCATACACATCCCTAATTCCCACACACTCTCATGAAGACTCATACCCCTTTTTGTAAATGACACCATCCTCTCACACTCACTCCTTCATAAGAAATTGCAAACTTACTTAAAATAGAACATCCCATTCCTATTCTACCCTTAACCCTAATTTCACCCAAGACCCTATATAAGCCTACTCTCCCAAAATACAAGAAAAAGGTTCATTTTTTGCACAAAAACATCCTCCTCTCCTCTCACTTTCGAAATCTCCTCCCCTCCCTCACCTCATCTTTTTCAATTTCCTCACTCAATCATCCATTAAAACACCTTTCCTACACTAAATATTCCATCCTTCTTGCATTCTTCTCAAAGATTCACCTTCAAATTCAAGGATCAAGTTCAAAGTTGAAGATTGAAGAGTAGATTAAAGGGGTCTTGCATTCATTCATCTCAATTCCTTCCTTATTCTAGCTTGGAGTTGAGGTATACTTTAAAACCTAGCATCATCTTCCAATTTTAGCATCAAAGATGTAAATCATCACTTCATTTTGGCATCCCATTGCATTTTAATGTTATAATGTTAACATAGTTGTTGTTGTTGAGTGAGAGATGTATTTCAAGTATCTTGACAAGCACTTTGGGAGGCTTGGGTGCTTGGAATGCTTCTCTCCTTTAGAATAAATTGTGTGTTGTTGTTATTTCACTCATCTCTTGTTGTTTTCATGAATAAAATGAGGATTTGAAGTTTATCTCATTTCTCATTTCGCAAATAAGTAATTGTTTTGAAACAATTTTTGGTTTTGTGTTGATGATTTGGTAAGAGGATTTGACACTTATGCACTTGTGCATATCCCAAGTGTCAAAGATTACCTAAAGGGATTCAACACCTTAATCGCCTAAACTTGTCAAATTAGTCTTAAGACTTGCCTATGATCTTGCATGAGGCAAATGCCCATTTTAATTTATTCCTTCCATGTGGTTGATTGAAGAAATGTATTAGACATTGATGACATCAAAAGGATACCACATGGGTGCTTATGTCTAATGTTGATGAGAAATCCTTAGGGTTTTGCAAGTGATTCATTAGAAGTTTGATATCACTTGTGCTTTGAAATGCCTTTGCCTATTCGCATATTGTGTCATAAATGCCTAGTTAGGTTCATCCCATTGCCTAGCATCTTCAATAAGATGTGCAACTTAGGTTCATTTTCTTGCCCATTCATGCATTTTTGCCGAAATGTTCAACTTGGGTTCATTCTTTGCCTAACTATGTATTGTGTCATAATGTGTGTAGTCTAGGTCCATTTTCAATCAAAAGCCTTTTCAAGCATCAAAATCATTCCCTAAACAAGAATCAATCCAATTGCGAAAACTCTTCAAAATCAAACTTTGTTAGTAGTCTTGTGAAGCCTTTGCTTGCATGATTATTAACAATGAGGTACTAGTGGCGATCACTTGGAGCCTTTGCTCAATTGATCATCATGAGTGCCTAATTTTCCTAAAGATTTTCATTAAATCAAAAACTTTGTTAGTAGTCTTGCGAAGCCTTTGCTTGCATGATTATTAACAATGGAGTGCTAATGGTGGTCACTTGGAGCCTTTGCTCAATTGATCATCATGAAAGCTCAATTTTCACAATTAAGCAAGATAAAAAATCCCGTTGTGCGAAGAAAAATCCCTCCAAGGATTTTTTGGGGTGCGACAGCTGGCGACTCTGCTGGGGACTCTTTTTCTTAAGTGGGTCAAGCCGATTAATTGAATGTGTGATTTTCTTTGCTGATTTAACATGCTTTGTTTTACCTCCCTTCTTCCTACTTTTGTTCTATTTTCCATGCCATTTGTTTGTTAGGTTTTAGAACATTCCTTCTTCTTCTTCTCCTTTCTCTCATGTCTACTTGATTGCATCTTGGCAATTCCATTGCATTCTCACATTGTCATGTTGCATTCATGTGTATTTATCCCTTCTCCTTCTATGTTCGCTTCTTTCTTAAAGTGGTAGATAGTCTCTCCTCTTATCCTCTTTGCTTATATGCTTCTTTCTTTCATGCATTCCCCCCAATCTCATCATGTTCCCTCTTCTTTGCTCCCTTTCTTTGAGGTAAGTTCATCCATATTCCCCAATTCTATTATGTCCCCTCTTCTCGGCTCCTTTTCTTTGAGGTAAGCAATGCGTGTAACTATTGTTGACTTCTTAGGATGGTTTGTATATTGAAATGATGTATGCATGTTGAACCCTAGGGTAGACGACCTTTTTGTCTCGACTGTTCATGGTTTTTCTTGCAGGTGGGGAAGGGTAGTTATTTCTAGGTGTTGTGCCCTCAACACACACTTCATACCCTATACTTGTGAGCATTGAGTGGGGCCTAAAACCCAAGGTCTGAACAAAAACCTAGGAGAGTGGGAACGATTAGTGACTGCCATTCGTAGACTTTTGTCTGTATGGCTCTCATGAAAGTTTCGCCCAAGAGTGCGCTTTGTCATGATGCCTCACACTCGGTAGCTTTCTACGACTGTGGGTGTCATCATGAGAGAGACTTTAGCTCTTGGTTGCCATTGTGAGGAAGTGATCAGAACCTACATGGGAGGATTACCCTTTTCGTCGACTCTAGACCCTAGGATTCCCACCCTTTGTAGGACACGGGGGCACGCCTTTGTTTGTTGCATTAGCTTAGGCATTCCTTTTTCTCAAACTCTATTTCGAAATTGTAGAAAGTAATTTTTTTTTCCCCTCATAAACACCTACATGAGGTGGCATGTAGCGTGTATCTTTGAAAATGTTCAAAGTACCACCAATAACCTCATTTTCTTACCCCTTTTTCCATGTAAATAACACATCATTTCGCATTCACATCATTTTGCACCATTGCATTTGCACCTGACAAAATTTTGAAAGAAAAAAACTTTCATCATTTGCATTCTTCATGCATTAAAGTTTGTTTGCCGGAAATCGCAATATAACACCGAAAGTAAGGTGGATGAAAGCAAAGAGGATAAGAGGAGAGACTATCAGGATCCGGGGAATTACATACGTTCAATGGCCGCCGGGGAATTACAAAACTTTTTGAAAAAAAAGGTGGATGAAAGTAAAATAAAAAAACCATTTGAAAGTCAGACCACCAGAATCATACTTTAATAAAAAGTTTTGGATTCCCCGACGAGATGAATAAAACCACACATTCACATCTCACGCACATTCATTCATTCAATCAAAGGCGAGCTGGTTCACCAATACTCATGCATCTGTCTTCCCGTTCCGAAAACAACAAAAATATTCAAAAATCATGTCAAGCATCATGTACTCTTTCTTTTCCATGCATAAAAAAAAATCACTGCGAGTGTCATGCATTTTATTTCCTCGCACGAAAAGAGTAATCTTTAGTCATATAACATGAGCATCTCAATATGCACTGACATTCATACATAATCATTCAAAATTATTATCACATAGCGTAGGCATCACATCATTTGTAAAGTCATAAATTACATTTCAAAAAACATATCATTCATACATGTTGTCATCCTAGTTTAAATGCATCAACTCCATGTTCGTGTATCATTTTCCCAAATAAAACAAAAAAAACATTTCATTATAATTGTATAATTCCTCATCGAATAAATCAAAAATAAGAGTCTGCATACATGTTGCACTACCTCTTGAAAAATAAAAATAATTTCATTAGGATCAAACATTTATTTCTTCATGCATACATGCATCTGCATTTTCCATACATATCTGTTATCATGGGCATTATATTTTGCTAGAAAATAAAAAACCACCATAGAACGAATCACTTGTTTTCATATACATCTCGTTCTCATGGTACTAACATGCATATCATCATCATCCAAAAAACAAAGACACTACATATTTGGCCAACTTGCATCATCTTGCATACTCATATAGAAACAATATACTATATTCATTACTTCTCTTCGTGCAAAAAAAATATAAAAATAAAAACAAAAGCTCTTCATTCTTAATCACCTCGAATGCATTAGTCATCTTGCATGCATCATTTCCAAATAAAAGAAAATAAAAGTAATGCCACTTTCTTGCATTATTCATCATCATATTGCATTGCCTCCGAAAAATCATTTTGGATAGTCAATCTTTTCAAGTGATCATTCACATTCCATGCATCTGCGTCATGCAACATTATTCATTCATTCATACATTGCATTTTGTTTTTTCATGAAAAAGGAAAGAATAAAAAACATGACCACAATTAGAAAAATTGTGATAAATAATTGAATATCTCATTTAGCATGCATTTCCATTCATTCATAATCATTCACAAAAATCATCATCAAATAATGTAGACATTTCATCATTTGCAACATCATGAGATGCATGTAAAAACACAACATTCATACATCATCTCACTCGTCCTAATAAATAAATAAAAATGCTGTTTCATCGATCATTCATGCGTCATTTCATTCCTTATTTCAGCATGCATCATTTCACAAAAATTATGAGGCCCTGCATCAGCCACATGCTGTATTGCCCAAAAAAAATCATTTAGAATAATTGGTCTTTCCAAGTGATCATTCATGCGCGCATTTCACGCATTTGCATTTGCATTTTCATCGTACATATCCATCATCGTGTTCTAAAACAAAACAAAAATCAAAATATATCATCACTCTTTTTCTTGCATCATTGAGCATCCAATAAAAATGGGAATTTGTGACTTTGCATCCTTCACAGGTTGCATTGCCTTCAAAGATCATTTAGAATCATTGGGTTATTTCCAAATGATCGTGCATTCACGTGTTTCATGCATTTGCATTTTCATCACGCATATACATGATCATGTGTTCATCCATACATAAAAAAAAACATGAGCAATGCTTCTTCAAAAAAATGGATGAGAGATGAGACGAAATTGATTATTTTTCTTTGGAAAAGTTTTAGCTGTACAAAACACTGTCAAACTCAGTTGCAAACTCAAGGTGTTTTCGAGACACTCAATTTTCAAAGATTTTGCAGCTCGTTCACAAATTTTTACCAGCAAAACGATGCATCTTATCAGTCCCATGATAAACGATCAAAATGGTCCATTTTGTTAACCAATGTGTTATCAAAAATTTCTTCTATCATGTCGCTAACTATGTTAACTCTCTGTGAAGCATTCGTATAGTGAACTTGTATGCAACACGCATTTACTCTTGTTTGAGTCAGTTAGTGTCCGTATCTTTCCCATCATCATTCCTTATTCATGTCCAGTCCCACCCCGACCATCCCATAAGGTGCATATTTTCCACACAAGTACCTAGTTAACCATTTGGTTTGTTCCCAATGATGAAATTTCATGAGCTAACACTTTAGGCCCCAAGCTGGGGCAAATTTATGATCACTAGATATCTTGTCAACATTGTATTCCCTTGATGTAAGCCCTTTGCAAAAAAAAAAATCAAATAAGGCTGTTAGGTTGAAAACTCGCAAGAGCAGCCTAAGCAAAAATTAGGGCCAATAAAAGAAATAGAGAGAAAAAGAGCAGATATGTAAAAATAAATAATTTTTGTCCTTGAATTAATTTTTGAGAAAAACAAGCAATCATGATTTGAAATAAAGTTTGGTCGTCTTCCCGTATCCTCAAAAAAAAAAATATTTTTTTACTACCCCTTTGAGCCAAAAAAAAATCAAAAAATCTTTCAGTCACCCTAGACAAGGCTAAGTTCCACATCAAAAATGATGTGTCACTCTTATCAGCTCACTCTATTCAAAAAAAAAAGAAAAAAAAGATCACAAAAAATGTGAAATTCAAAAAAGGGATTGAAAAAGAAATCCTCAAAAAGAAAAAGCAAAAGCAGTAGAAATTGTGAGCTGATACATAATATCACCAAACACAGAAGATATCCTTGGCCGAATAAACCCTCAAACACTTTTTGGACCTACTCATTCTTTCTTTCATAAGAGGTCATTGTCTCATTAAGCCCTCAAACACTCCTTTGGACCCAATTGCCATTTCTTTCATAAACCCTAACCATTGGCCATGTTACAACCCTAAAAAAGGTCCATTCAGGTCGATGATTGATTGCTTTCATTTTCTCAAAGTTTTAATTTTAGGACAAATAAGTTTATTTATTTACAATATATTTGCTCAAAAAAAAATCAAAAAAAACGAAAAAAAAAGAAAAAAAAAACAACCCAAAGAGCTTGCACTCCAATGTTCGTTCAAATCGCACTGATATCAAGACAAGGTTTAGTGATCACCAATTGAAATTCTCATCATATCAAAAGAAAAAAACTCAAGACTGTCACAGTCTTTGGGATTCACTTAAAAGAGAACCAAAAGTTTATACTAGGACCATCACCTAGATCCCAAAGTGGGGCAGGCACGCCTTCCACCTTTCATGCTTCTTGAACTTGGAAAATGTCTGGCATCCATCCAATTCATATACCCCATCCAACCATACGACCAATTCCAGAGACCCATGACCCTAACTCAGTTACCTTTCATAACCCCACTAAAAGCAATCATTTAAATATCATTCCAAAGTGGGGCAATCCCATCACTCTTCACTTCACCTAAAGTCGGAGAAATTCGCTCTACACCCATCTCATCCCCTTGTCATATCCACATCCACACAACCATGTCGAGGCATCTTCTCAACCCATTATCATAAATACAGCCCTTCACAATGTTACTCTAGCCGGGACAGCCTTGCTCTCGTCAAGATTGGGGCATCACCAAACGTCATTGGTTGAGTCCGAATTTCTTGCTTGCCACCCTTCATCCCAAAGTCATGGCATTCCCAATTCATTATCTCCCCCACACCCCTTGTTTTGTCATCACTAGACAGGGGCAGACTATTCGATCACTTTCACTGGTAGTCTAAATCGGGGCAGTTCCACATTTCTTGAGCTGGGGAAAACCTACCGTTCATCCCATCGCGTGTCATATCTGTTTTACCAAGTCAACTGATTCATTCATCTGTATTCGTACTGCTCTACATGTCTACTAAACAATGCTTCAAAGAGAGAGAACACAAGTTAACAATGTGACGCTGAACACTCACTCTGTTAACTTTGTGGACCTAAAATTCAATCAATCATGGGACACCGTAAGGGAAGAACAAACGTGAACGAGTCTGTAAATACAGTCAAGTACGGTTGCACATCAGTGACTGTAAATAACACTATTGAGATTGTCAGAGCTTGAATTCAAATCAAATCCAATTTTTTTCTTTCCAAGGAACGATTATTGCAAAATATTCACTTCTGTGCCTCTTGCATCAAAAGCCCCATCTCTCATCGTTACAAAAATCATTTTGCATCATCAATAAAATCATAGCATAAATCATCCCGCCATACAACCATGCATCCAATAAGTGATGATTCCAAAGCACCCACTTCTCAATTTCTCGCATAAAATAAAAAAAAAATCTTTTTCTCATCTCAAAAACCACAAAAATGCATCATCAATAAATCATACCATACATTTCATTCCACCATGCAAACATGCACCTACCATGGCACCTGCAACAAAGCATTACATTTGCATTTGCACGTCATCGGCACTCACATATAGTGTTTATCAATTTTTTCGATCAGGTTCAGCGTCCACAGTTCATGGGCCTTTGTGGTTTATTTGTCTCCACATTGCACATACATGACATTGCATACATGCACACACACGACATTTTTACTTCGATAGACATGCCAAGTGTTGGTCTCGTCGTTGCTAAAAATATTTCTACATAACTAATTATGGCATTGTACCATTCATTCACGTGTCTTCCTTTATCCACCATCGCAATCGCATCAAAGCATTACATATGCATCATTCGCTTTTCATACATTTATCATGTGCCAAGAGAAGAAGCAAAAAAGGAAAAGAAAAAAGCAAAAAAGGCAAATACGAAAAAAAATCTCATTACATTCATTCATTCCACTTAAAATCAATCACTGCCTGTGCATACATTACATGCATGTCATATACATAACATCTATTGTTCTTCAATCGACTTCAAGTGTCGATCCCTATATACTTTCCTTTTTCAAGTCAGCACGACGAGTGTTGAATTCTATGTCACACACCAGATTGCAATGTTAGCATCGTGTCTAGCATAGATCCTTCAGACCAAGTCGGTCCTTCAGTTAAGTTCGAGTCAACGTGTCAAACGCCGACTCCGAATTGCACCTTCAGATCTTAACGTCGCCACTGAGCGCGGCGGATCCTTCAGACCCCCAGAGGTCCTTCAGATTAGCTGTGTCTGCCTAAGACATAGTGGACATCCTTCGTGGTCAACATATCAGTTCTAGATCTGATCTTGACCCTCACGGCCGCATCGACGTAGATCACCCTCAGACTGTTTTATTAGTACCATAGCTAGTTGCAGTCCATCAGACCATTTTGGTCCATCAGGCCCAGGCAGCCCTTCAGACCCACCGGTCCTTCGGTTTAATTCAAATCAATGCGCCAAGCATCGACTGCGAATTAGACCCTCAGATCATTATGCCGATACTTCAGGGCATCGATCCTTCAGACCCGCAGTGGTCCTTCAGAGCCCCAGCGCTCCTTCAGACCCCCAGCGGTCCTTCAGAGCCCTTGTGCTCCTTAAGAGCCCCAATGCTCCTTCAGAGCCCCAGTGCTCCTTCTTTATTCCTTTCTCGTCGGTGCCCCGAGTGTTAATCGTTCTCTGTTAATTCTCAAACTCTACGCTTTTCTACTAAGAGGATAAAATTAGCATTTGTCTTATCTTTATTTCTATTCCTACTATGAAAACCTTTCAGTTTATCTATTGTCCGGCTAATTAAAAAAAAATCCAAAAAAAAGAGCAAAAGAGCAATAAAACAAATAAAATTCATGCATTGCATTCATCAAACATAGACAAAAAAAATTCATGCAAGCAAAAAGAAACTCTTGCATCACATCACATTCATCGCATCAAAAAGCAATCATGGCATTTGCATTGCATGCATTTGTTCATCTCACTTGCAGGTACAAGCACGGATAAGTACTTCGATGTTAATCCTCGCACTCAGTTCCCAAAAAATGCCCTCTTAGTTCGAAGTTCAAATGCTTTTCAGTTCGGCGCTCAAGCGTGCATTGCAGTTTGGAGTTCAAATCGCTCTTATCAGAGTTCAGTGCTCCCTTCTGTTCATGGTCTCACATCGTGTACGAGCAATGCGATGGACCGCAGCCCCATGTGAGGTTCAACGGAATAGTTGTATCAGCCTAAGATACAGTGGACGCCGTGCATTGATCAGTATATCAGTTCCGGAGCTGATAACGATCCCCCCGGTCGCTCGAAAGACCAGAGATTCTCAGGATGCGTGCTCCTCAAAGCCACGTGCAAACTCGGATTCACAAGGGTTCGTTTACAGGTTTTAGGCAGCCTGGCATTTTACCGCTTTCTTTATTGCTTTCTTCATTTAGCGCTTTCCTTGCCTTTCGCAGTTAGCGTGCATGTTGTTAACCACTTCGTTTATTGTTTCCTCATCAACACTCCAAGTGTTGATTCAAAAGAAAAAAAAAGAGGAAAAAAAAAGAGAAAAGAAAAAGGAGAAAAGAGAAAGGAGAAAAGAGAAAAAAAGAAAATTCGGGTTTCTCCAAGTAGACAAAATTGGTATAATTTCTGAATTCTTTATTCCTATTTTATCTTCGAAATATGTCTCGGCCAATTCATATTTCTTGGTAAAATCCGAATAAAGAGGGGCAGCTGTCACACCCTAATTTTGTCTGCCCAAGTCAAAACCTTTTTTCTCAAACAAAAATTAATAAAAAAACATTTTTATTAGTTTTTGGGATTTTTAGGGAATAAAATAGTGCATGTTTCAATATCTGTGAGCATTCAAATTAGAGCAAGTTAATTATTTTTGAACTAAACCAAGTCAAGGATGAAAAATACAATTTATTCTATCAAGGATAATTTTCGTATAATTTTTTTGGAAGAAAATCCTAGTTCAAAATAATTAAAAGGCATTTTTCCCATTTTTATTGCACAAAAAAGCTGAAAAAGTACCATTAAATATTCCCCAATTATTAAATGACAACTTTTATTGTCATGAATAATTAGAGGGATATTTTTATGGTGCCCAAAAATATGTGACACATTTTCAATAGGTGCACTATCATTTGCATGCCCAAAAATTCAAAATTCAAATAGAAAGTACAAAGTGTCCTCAATAAGACAAAAGACCAAAAAGGAGAAGCAATTTTCCCTCCCCATTTTTGTTACCTTGGCCGAATTTCCTCTCTCTCTCTCTCTCTCTCCCTCCACAATTTCGAATTCCCTCTCTCTCTCTCTCCACAATTTCTTCCACACTCTTCTATTGTACAATTATTCCCTAAGAATATTCTTGTACTATTAATCCTACCCGTTTCATACACATCCCTAATTCCCACACACTCTCATGAAGACTCATACCCCTTTTTGTAAATGACACCATCCCCTCACACTCACTCCTTCATAAGAAATTGCAAACTTACTTAAAATAGAACATCTCATTCCTATTCTACCCTTAACCATAATTTCACCCAAGACCCTATATAAGCCTACTCTCCCAAAATACAAGAAAAAGGTTCATTTTTTGCACAAAAACCTCCTCCTCTCCTCTCACTTTCGAAATCTCCTCCCCTCCCTCACCTCATCTTTTTCAATTTCCTCAATCAATCATCCATTAAAACACCTTTCCTACACTAAATCTTCCATCCTTCTAGCATTCTTCTCAAAGACTCACCTTCAAATTCAAGGATCAAGTTCAAAGTTGAAGATTGAAGATTAAAGGGGTCTTGCATTCATTCATCTCATTTCCTTCCTTATTCTAGCTTGGAGTTGAGGTATACTTCAAAACCTAGCATCATCTTCCAATTTTAGCATCAAAGATGTAAATCATCATTTCATTTTGGCATCCCATTGCATTTTAATGTCATAATGTTAGCATAGTTGTTGTTGTTGAGTGAGAGATGTATTTCAAGTATCTTGACAAGCACTTTGGGAGGCTTGGGTGCTTGGAATGCTTCTCTCCTTTAGAATAAATTGTGTGTTGTTGTTATTTCACTCATCTCTTGTTGTTTTCATGAATAAAATGAGGATTTGAAGTTTATCTCATTTCTCATTTCGCAAATAAGTAATTGTTTTGAAACAATTTTTGGTTTTGTGTTGATGATTTGGTAAGAGGATTGGACACTTATGCACTTGTGCATATCCCAAGTGTCAAAGATTACCTAAAGGGATTCAACACCTTAATCGCCTAAACTTGTCAAATTAGTCTTAAGACTTGCCTATGATCTTGCATGAGGCAAATGCCCCTTTTAATTTATTCCTTCCATGTGGTTGATTGAAGAAATGTATTAGACATTGATGACATCAAAAGGATACCACATGGGTGCTTATGTCTAATGTTGATGAGAAATCCTTAGGGTTTTGCAAGTGATTCATTAGAAGTTTGATATCACTTGTGCTTTGAAATGCATTTGCCTATTCGCATATTGTGTCATAAATGCCTAGTTAGGTTCATCCCATTGCCTAGCATCTTCAATAAGATGTGCAACTTAGGTTCATTTTCTTGCCCATTCATGCACTTTTGCCAAAATGTTCAACTTGGGTTCATTCTTTGCCTAACTATGTATTGTGTCATAATGTGTGTAGTCTAGGTCCATTTTCAATCAAAAGCCTTTTCAAGCATCAAAATCATTCCCTAAATAAGAATCAATCCAATTGCGAAAACTCTTCAAAATCAAACTTTGTTAGTAGTCTTGTGAAGCCTTTGCTTGCATGATTATTAACAATGAGGTACTAGTGGCGATCACTTGGAGCCTTTGCTCAATTGATCATCATGAATGCCTAATTTTCCTAAAGATTTTCATTAAATCAAAAACTTTGTTAATAGTCTTGCGAAGCCTTTGCTTGCATGATTATTAACAATGGAGTGCTAATGGTGGTCACTTGGAGCCTTTGCTCAATTGATCATCATGAAAGCTCAATTTTCACAATTAAGCAAGATAAAAAAACAAAAACTTTTTCTAGACAACCCAAAACTACGTAGTTTTGAATTCTCCATCGCACCGGGAGATACGTAGGAGCGAATACTCTCCGTCAAGCACAACAAACCCAAAACATTTTTCCTTTCAAAAACCAAACACTTTTCCAAAATAAAACATTTTTCAAAAACAAGAACTACGTTGCTTTGAATTCTCCATCGCACTGGGAGATTCGTAGGAGCGGATCCCCTCCGTCAAGCGCGAAAACTAAAGATTTTTCATTAGGTCATTCATCAACAAAAGAGGTAAAAACAAAGCATTTTTCCGAATCAACTTTGCAAATCACATATTTAATTAAGGTAACCCTTCTTTGAAGGGACGTTATGGGGTGCTAATACCTTCCCCATACGTAATTAGACCCCCGAACCCAAATCTAATGGTTCCAAAGACCATTGCTTTCCAAAAAAGGTTTTTTCGATGTTTTACCTTTAAAAAATATTGGTGGCGACTCTAAAATCCCGTTGTGCGAAGAAAAATCCCTCCAAGGATTTTTTGGGGTGCGACATACCCTAAAGAAGCATAAGAAGGCAATTGGCTGGAAAATGTCTGATATAAAGGGAATCAGCCCTACAATCTGCATGCACAAAATTATTTTAGATGAGAATTCTAAACACAGCATTGAAGGGCAGAGGGGGCTGAATCCAATCATGAAAGAGGTAGTGATAAAAGAAATCATCAAGTGGTTAGATGCTGGTATTGTCTACTCCATCTCAGATAGTGCATGGATGAGCCCTATGCAATGTGTACCAAAGAAGGGGGTGTGATAGTAATAGCCAATGAAAGGAATGAAGTGATACTTACAAGAACTGTTACTGGCTGGAGGATATGCATGGACTACAGAAAACTCAACAAGGCTACTAAGAAAGACCATTTCCCATTGCCCTTCATAGATCAAATGCTGGATAGATTGACTGGTAAGAAATTCTATTGATTTTTGGATGGCTACTCAGGCTATAAACAAATTGCAATAGTCCCTAAAGACCAACAAAAGACAACTTTTACATGTCCTTATGGCTATTTAGAAGGATGCCATTTGGGCTATGTATTGCCCCAACAACATTTCAAAGGTGTATAATGGAAATATTCTCTGACTTCATTGAGAAATCTATGGAGTCTTTATGGATGACTTCTCAGTATTTGGGGAAACATTTCAATTGTGTTTGTCAAACTTAGAAGAAATTCTCAACAGATGTGAGGAGACCAACTTGGTCCTGAGTTAGAAAAAATGTCATTTCATGGTCCAAGAAGGCATTGTGTTAGGCCATATAATTTCCAAGAAGGGTTTAGAAGTAGATAGAGCCAAGATTGAGGTGATAGAAAAACTGCCCCCTCCTACCAGTGTTAAAGGTGTAAGAAGCTTCGTTGGTCATGCAGACTTCTATAGAAGATTCATCAAAGACTTTTCAAAAATTTCAAAACCCTTGTGTCAGCTATTACAGCATGATACAACCTTTAACTTTTATGAGTCTTACTTGGAAGCATTCCAGAAACTTAAAAAGGCACTGGTGACAGCACTAGTAATAGTCACACCAGACTGGGGCAGGCTATTTAAGTTAATGTGTGATGCTAGTGACTTTGTTGTGGGAGCTGTCTTAGGGAAAATGTATGATAAAGTTTTTCATTCCATCTATTATGTTAGCAAAACACTCATTGAAGCTCAATTGAATTACACTATAACTGAAAAAGAATTATAAGCAGTGGTCTTTGCATTTGACAAATTCAAATCATACTTGGTTGGCACAAAAGTAATTGTTTTCACAGATCATCCAGCCATCAAGTATTTGATCTCAAAAAAAGATGCAAAACCAAGGCTAATAAGATGAGTTCTCCTCGTTCAAGAACTTGATCTTGCAATTCATTATAAAAAGAGGGTGGAGAACCAAGTAGGTGATCATTTGTCAAGACTTGAAGGAGAAGTTTCAGGTACAAAATATGGAGAAATCAAAGAAAGTTTTCCTGATGAAAAATTGTTAACAATTAGTGTGACAGCAACCAATGCCATAATATCCAATGTTGTAGCATCAGATGCTGCTGCACCATGGTTTGCTGACATAGTAAACTTTTTGGTAAGCAAGGTAGTACCACCCAACATGACCTACCAGCAAAGAAAGAAGTTCTTCCACACAGATAAGTAGTACTTTTGGGATGACCCCTTTCTTTGTAAGAAATGCCCAGATCAATTGATGAGAAGATGTGTTGCAGAGGAAGAAAATCAATTTGTGCTGCAGCATTGTCATGTTGCCCCATATGGTGGACACTTTGGCGGTGCCAGAACAACAGCCAAGGTATTGCAATCAGTTTATTATTGGCCAACACTATTCAGAGATGCTCAAGCTTTGGTGAAAAGCTGTGACAGATGTCAAAGGACTGGAAACATTTCAAACAAACATGAAATGCCACTAACCAATATCTTAGAGATTGAACTCTTTGATGTTTGGGGAATGGACTTCATGGGACCTTTTCCCCCTTCCTTTGGAAATCTATATATCCTAGTGCCTGTGAGCAACAATGATGCCAGGTCTGTGAGAAAATTTCTCCACAGAAACATTTTCACCAGGTTTGGAACTTCTAGACCCATCATCACTGATGAAAGTTCTGACTTCTGCAACAAGCTAATTGAGACCCTTCTTGTCCTATTGTTCAATTCTAGGCTGAAGTTGTTCCCTGGTAAACTGAAATCCAGGTGGTCAAGGCCATTTATATGGTTGAAAATCTACCCTGTGGTGCTGTAGACCTATTTGATGAAGTCACTAACACAACCTTCAAAGTTGATGGACCAAAAGTCAAAATGTACTATGGTGAACATGTGGTGAGGGATACAATCACGATTGATCTTAAAGACCTCTAGCAAAGAGGATAGTCAGGCTGAAGACTCTTAAACCAAGCGCTCCTGGGAGAATACAAACTCACTCCAAGTAATTATATATTTTCTCGCCAGGATTGTAGAAGATATAGAATTTCAGAGAGAATTCTTCATTTCAATATTTATGATTTTCATTTGATTGTGATTCTGTTGAACAAAATCTGTATTTATACATTGACTGATGCAATCATGAATTAGTTACTCTATGCTGACGTGGCTACACGTTTACAATTCTTTTAGCACAGTTCATTTAACTATTCTGTACATACTCTATTACTCCCCATCAAGCTCTGAGGGAGAGCTGACTATGGCTACTTGCTCTGAGCTTGTCTCGAAGTGTACAGAAAGCAGGCTTGGCCAGAGATTTAGTCAAGATATCTGCAATTTGAGCTGCTGCAGGCACATAGGAGACAACAAGAGACTTGCTGAACACTTTTTCCCTTACAAAAAAAATCTCAAGCTCCATATGCTTGGTGCGAGAATGCAACACAGGATTGTGACTTAGAGCAACAGTACTCTGATTGTCACAATATATCATGGGAACATGAGTAGGAACCCCAGTTTCTTGAAGAAGAGACTGGATCCAAAGCACCTCAGAAGCAGCAAGGGCCAAACTTCGATATTCAGCTTCTGCACTTGACATAGCAACCAATGTTTTCTACTTAGACCACCATGAAACTAGATTCGGACCAAGATATATATAGCATCACAATATGCTTGAAGGGTACTACTGGTTGCAGTAGCAGGCCACAATCAAGAGAACCATTCAGATACCGCAGAATGCGTTTGACAGCAATCCAGTGAGATTCCAAAGGTTGGGACATAAATTGGTATGCTTTATTAACAGCATAACCAATTTCTGGGCCCGTAATGGTAGCATACTACAGGCCATCCACAATAGATCTGTACATTGTAGGATCCTGCAAGAAATCTGAACCATACTTGGACAGTTTTATTTTAGCTGGCATAGGAGTGGCAAATGCCCTTAGCACTTGCCATGTCTGCCTTGTGAAATAGATCACGAATATACTTGGTTTGAGTTAGGAGAGGAACAAGTGTCCAAGTGTTGTTAGCAACTAAAGCATTATACTCAAGCTACATAGCATGATTCCATTTGGTGAGCCGAGGGCTTGAGTCACAGTATATGAGTTCTAAAGGAGTATTATAGACAGTAGTAGATGGTTTAGAAGGTAGTTTATGTAGTTTGCCCATACAACTTGCAACACAAAACTCATGGTCAGATTTAGATGGAACAGCTTTATTACATAGTTTGAGAACATTGTCCAATACATATGAATATTTGGATGGCCCAATCTAAGGTGCCATAAAGAAGAAACAGTGGATGTGTGTGTAGGTACAGAGTGATGGGAATTGGAAACTACAGAGACATTTACTACAGATGTATTACTGCTAGACTGCTAGTGGAGACATCAGAAATATTCTAGAGAGAATTCTTCATTTCAATATTTCTGATTTTCATTTGATTGTGATTCTGTTGAACAGGATTTGTATTTATACATTGACTGATGCAATCATCAGTTAGTTACACTAGTAACTAACTCTGTGCTGACGTGGCTACACGTTTACAATTCTTTTAGCACAGTTCATCTAACTATTCTGTACATACTCTATTAAGGATTTAAGATTGTGAATAAATATATGTAAATAGTAAATACACACATAAAAAAGACTTGTGTTTAAAGATAAACACAATGATTCTAATATTGTTTTGGAATAACAAATAAACCTAACTCTCCATAACCTAATGACAGACTTTTAGAAACATTCCACATCTTGGTTGATTTTAGTTCTTGAAGTCCCCTAACTTGTTTCTCATCATATAAGTTTGCTAAAAGATTCCCTTGTAAATGCTTCTTTCAATCTAGCATGAGTCTTGTTCATTTTCATGTATATGTGTAAACACCTTCGTCAACGGTTTGTATATGTATTTAAAAGTTGGTTTATAGTTGTTGATATCCCACACCGGCTAGAGATACGGCCTAAGTAATCTTTACAAGGTTTAGACAGTCTTCACCTTATAAGCCGATTTTGTGAATGTGAGGTTGAGTTAGACTCTAAGCCCAAATTTAAGATGGTATCAGAGTCTATCTTAGATCTGTTATTGGGCCCAGATTTATTTCACCTGACTTTTCCATGCTCAAGATGTCCAACCCTAGGTGTGAGGGTGTGTGTTGAGATCCTGTTATTTCACCCGCATCAGTCCACGCTTTAGGTGTACAGTCCCGAGCGTGAGGAGGTGTGTCGAAGTCTCGCACCAGCTAGAGATATGGCCAAAATAATCTTTATAAGATTTGGACAGTACTCACCTTACAAGCCGTTTTGTGAGGTTGAGTTAGGCTCCATGCCCAAATTTAAGAATAGTACATTCATGTTCTGTTAAACTAAAATAACTTGTCTATAATAATAATAGAAGGATGCAATATCTATAGGATTGATGTACATATATAAGTTGAGTATTGGAAATGGTTTGAAAGAAAAAAGATTTAGAAGAAATTGATACATATATAAGCTTTAGGACCAAGTTTCTTAAAATTGTATTAGATTATATATTAGATATTTTTTTTTATTTCTTACCAACTTGTTGAACAAATCTGGGAAAATATTTAAGTTCAATAAGTTAGTTATATGAGAGCAAAACAACAACAATTTAAAAATGAGCCACTAACAAAACCTAAAGGCTATAATAATTAAAAACTGTTTACAATATCATACATAGCTTTCAGCAACAAAGCCAAGATACATCTAGCCCAAAATACATCTTTTGGTTCCATATTGCATTAGTCATTAATATTATACTAAATATTACTATTAGCACAATGTAGCTATCCAAGTCCAAAGATAACAGATGCATTTTTAATGACTGTATATTCTAGTAAATGTCAAAAGAGTATGCTATCATGATAGCCCCCAAAATTTATTTTAAGACTCTCAAAATAGATAGATGCATCCTAACTCGTTAGAGCTAACAAACTTCATTCTGTCTTGATGTGCTTTGTCAATTTTTTTTGAAGAAAATTGACATGAACTGTGATCTTAAGATGCATCAATCTATAACATCTACTATTCAAAACTTATCTAGTTCAATGTTTCACATTGTATAACTAACAACTGATACAAAAATTAAAGGTATAACAGTTTCCTTTAGAGAAGCTTAAATTAAAAAGCACATTGACTTGCAACCTGCATATTTTAATAAAGTGGTTAACTAATTTGACTTACTCTGTCATCGTTATAAGCATAACATCAACATCCCATGCCTGTGGTTGTAAGAAAAACCAGACTTTGCATCTGCAACAAAGAGTTATGAGAGAGGGTTTAGAAAGAAAAACTACGGAGCATAAGACACAATCAATATTACCCGGCAATTAATCACAATAAGTAATATAAATGAGAAGTACTGCAATTAGAACTAAATCAATACATGCATTTCTCAGTTTCCAGACTACCCACAAAACAACGTACTAAATCAACATCATACCTATTATCACTCATGTTTACAAAATAGCACTAATGGTTCCAAATTCTATCTAATTGGAGGCTAGAATAAATTTGGTCATGACATGGACAAAAACAGATTTTCTTTGTCCATGGTAGGGACCAAAAGAGTGGACTTTGCTCATGTAAGGGACCAAAATAGAATTTTTGTGTCCATTGCAGAGACCAAAACAGAAACATTTGGACCAAAACAGAATGTGTTCTTTTCATTGCAGATTTAATTGCAGAACCGATGCATAACATAAGTCTTGAATTTGTATGTCTCTGTGTGTCTACAATAGAGCACAATCATATCTATATATAATGTAAATAGAAATCAATTATAATTAAGACATTAATTGATATGGCAAATCATTACAGATATTCTAACACTCCCCTTCAAGCTAAAGCTTACTAAGCTTTTAAGCTTGTTACAACAACGAAGCATTTTCCCACAAAACTAGAAACTAAATCTGGCACAGATATTTGTGAGTCATAACCAACATCACTAATGATTAATATGTGGGTAAGAGTCACCATCAGAATGTCGTCGGTGGGAAGAGAAGTCACCACAGTATAAGTATCATTAATGAGAAAGGAAAACATAACAAACAAAACTTGAATGAGATAAGCAGATCTAATATTTGAAGAGGAAAGAGAAAATGTATCAAATTGGAGAGAGAAAGGGCATTTTCAACTGTATTGTAGATGTTTGTGCCCCGATAACAAACAAACAAGACCAGATCTAGAACTAGGAGGAAAAACCGATCCAGTGGGTGGAAGCGTCGCTGAAGGGGAGCCACCACTCGCGGCTGACAGACGCGGCGATGGTTGAACTTTGACTGGAAGAGAATAGCGCGTGAGAGCGCGTGGGAAGGTGTTTGTGGTGGCGGTTCTGGGGTTGGACAGATTGGAGATTCCACTCCAAATGGTAGGTTTTTCGTCGAAAATTTTGCTGGTAGTGGCTGGTGATGGCTCTGGTTAGAATACACGTCGGAAAGAGGAACACGATGGTAGGAAGCAAAAATTTCGGACGAAAAACCTACATTCTGATACCATGTTAAATTTGTATGTCTGAGGCTAAAATATAACACTCATATCTATTTATAATGTAAATATGATTCAATTACAATTAAGACTAATAAAATCTAATTGATATGCAAATCATAACAAATATTCTAGCAATAACAGAATTGATGCATAAAAGATTCCATTTCATTGATGCATTGTTGTTCATATTACATCATCCAAAATAATTAAACAAAGCAACACTGATAGTAGTGATGTGGCATAACTGCTTTTGCCAATTCTAGTGCTAACAAAATACACATTTTGGTGGTCTTAAATTCAACCTCTTAACTACACCACCCAAAAACCACAAAGAAAATACAGAAGTCCTATGAAGTCTAAGTCACTGAGTCCAATTTTTGAAAATCTCATCCAAACTCTTCAAGCTTTCCAAACATTTTTGAGGACCTTCAATGTTGTAGGCTCATTTGGTAACAAAATTTTTGCCATTAAATCTGGGTCCCTTTCACTAACAAATGCATATGTTGTATTAGCATGAGGTGCAGTGGTTTGGGGGGCAACAACTTCTTGTTGTGCATCTGGAACAACTTATAGGTATGTCATAATCTACTCAATCATGGTTATGATTGGCTTATCCCTTTACAGTAGGATAGTGGCATTAAATGGTTCACTTAAATTATTCGTAAGCACATCACATATTGAATATAAGGAAAATGCATGCTTAAAGCCATTTATTAGTAGGGATAGCTGCGAACCACTCATAAGCACCATGGTTGACCTCTTTAACCTCCAGCATCTTTTACTCCCATGCATTCGCACAGGTCACATTCATTTCTACGCATGTTTTAAAGCGAACTTATAGAATTAAATAGGCTAAAGTGCTCCCGGGGTCCCTTATCTTTGTTTAAAGTAACGATTTAGTCCTTTATCTTTTTTTTGTCCCAAATCAATCTTTATGTTTTAAATTTTTGACACATAAATCCTTTTCTGTCCCAAATCAGTCCTTTATGTTTCAAATTTTTAACATATAAATCCTTTTTTTTGACACATAAATCAGCACTGTTAACGGAAAAAGATTTATGTGTCAAAAATTTGAAAGATAAAGGACTTATTTAGGACAAAAAAAACATAAAGGACTAATTCGTTACTTTAAATAAAGATAAGGGACCCCGGGAGCACTTTAACCAATTAAATATATATTTCGAATGAAGTTAAAATCCTAGGATAGCATTATAACAAGGAAATCCAATTTATGATAGTAATAGTAACATGTTTTACCAGGATTTTCTTTTAGTTACCGTGTTATTAGTGCGCAATATCCACTAGCTTTGCCAGTGACTAATCTACACCGGGCAACCTGGTTGGCCATGTGTTTTACTAGGATTTGTTTAATAAAAGTGTAGCAGTATTTGTTTAAATTTAAAATAAATTTACAAAGACAATAATAGTTGTAATTTATAATAAGCGTCTAGAAATATATTTTTCCTTTGAGGAGTTTGAGCTTCGGTGTATATGCCATATGGTCTCCAAAATGACCCAAAATTAATTGATCTTCTGGCCTTTGCAGAGGTAATAGTTCACAAAAACATGAATCAATGAATCACATATGAAGTTAAACAACTTCTCCCTGGAAGCATGAAGTACATATAACTATTCAATCAAATGACAATGGAAAATCCTTGAAAACCAAGGTCTCTAAGAATAGTATTCTCTAAGAACAAAACCAAAACAATTAAAAAGTGCATGGGGCCAAATTAAAAACAGAAAGGCATAAAGTAAATAGTAACTACTACAAATATCTTTCCAACAGTCTTTTCTATAGACAGCTCGACCTTATGTAAAATATATCGACTTGGACTTGAGGTAATAAATAATTGAAAGAGGGAAAAGATATAAATGAAGAAAACTAAGATGTAATCAAATGCAGCAATTCTTGGTGCTTGAATTGGTAGGATCAAACTTGGTAGCATTCTGGATTTCAGAACTAAATTAAAAAGTTCAAAGTAATCTGGTATATTTAAAATGACAAAAGGCAAGGACTGCATGCATTAGACAGACAAAATCAAAATCATTAATGTGTCACGCATTGGTAGGTATCTAACTGTAGCTGTATTCTTTCCATTATCGACATTTTTAAAACCAAATAGTGACAACTGACAAAGAACATAAACAGGGGAGAGGGTGCTACAAAACAAGTGAAAGTGATAATGTGCTAATAACAAAATTTCAGACCTCATATCCTCTGGAAGAAGCATATTTAGAATGCCCTTCTTAACAGATCAATGTTTTAACCTACAAGTTCAGAACTCCTACTATACATGTAATACATTTAAACCAAATGAAATCAATTTTGTTTTGAATTTCAGTTTATGCTTATAATGATGATTCAATAGATAACAGCTCTAGGCAGAACAAAAGAAAAATTAAGGCTTTACAAAAACAGGATTCTCTGTCAAAACCAGCATATCTGACTGAAGTCCAAATCAAGCTACAATATCATCAACCAATCCAAATTGCTAAACAAAAACTATTATAATTTCTAAATGGATTTAACAAAAACTTCAATAACTTCCAAAAATTATGCAGGAAAAAAAGTCAAACAGGAAGAAAAGTTTTTCTTAGAGCAAGCCTGCACTGACAGACATCATAAAAAATAACAATAAAAAAATCGAGGACCACTCCAGTTATTATGGAACAAATCAAGGAGTTGAAAATAAAATCCAAACACAGCTGAAAATCGAGAAAAAAGCAAGAGAAAGGGAACTAATACCTGAGTCCCTATCGAGAACCTATGAGTACACATGATTCTAATATGAAAATCAAAAGTGGCCAATAGAAGAGCCTTACCTCAAACTACAAGCAACACATTTAGTGAGAAAACAATGATAAATCACCTGCTTGGAAACCTTAATATAGCAAAAATTAGGAACTGAGGAGAGGTCATAGCTTATCAGAAATGAATTGAATACACACGTACAGAAACGTATTCACGCACAAGCTTCTCGACAACTGCCTCTTTTACAAGATACCTATGGGTTTCAACAAATGTAACCATACCCATATGTGTTGATTCCGTACTTCCCATACTTGCAGCATTGCCTTTAGTGGAAGGAGAATAAAATTTGGACAATTGCTAAAACAATAGAATTTCATGAATCAAACAAAGAACAAAGCCAAATATCTCCCTAGTAACTAAAACAAACAATTATATTCAAAAATATAATGTGAACCAGTTTGTGTGGTGCTAGCAAGAGTTCAATTACACACTGAATTTATCCAACAATAAGTCAATAAAAGAAGAAAAGTTATACATTATGAGAGTAAAGGCATTCAAGTAATGAATATTTCATATATCTCAATCTTTCATAACTTATCTTCAATAATGTTGATAAAGAAGCTTAACAATACATAATGATCTTCATTGTTACCTGATATTCAAATCTGTGGAAGTCAAGCTAGCGACTCAACAAAGTTTTGAGAAGTTATTAGTGATGCATTTTTTAAGAATGGAGCACAAGCCAAGTACTACCTATTTTCCATTGAAAGCATGCCAACATTCTACTACTTACAGAGTTGCAAAACACATGCATATATATATTAACGCAAAACTTAATAAGCTGATATGGTTAAAATTTGAAGCTCATGTAAGAACTTAATTTCTTGTCAAAATTGGTTGACATACATAACAATGAGAAACTTAATTTGGTCCAAAGACAAAATATTGTTCTCTTTATAGCACAACACTACAAGTTTAATCTTTTGGCATGAGAGATTACACACTATGTTGTTTGTGTATGGGAAAGAGAAATTACATCATTCAGAAAACATAATAAACACAAAACGAGAAATTACACCCTATGTACTTATTGTTTAAGCATTTAATCAGTGTTTAACTAAACTTCCAGACTAGACAGCGATAGACATCTATTAAATAACTCAAAAGAGAAACAATCATCGAGAAAGGACAAAGAAGAAAGGTTGG
The DNA here is from genome assembly GCA_039519185.1 of Astragalus membranaceus. NCBI lineage: Eukaryota > Viridiplantae > Streptophyta > Magnoliopsida > Fabales > Fabaceae > Astragalus > Astragalus membranaceus. The sequence continues at coordinate 71,394,991 of CM076854.1, read as the reverse complement.
GAGGAGCTAGAGTCAACTAATTACATGGAGGCCATTATTAGAAATTCTAAAATATAAATAACATAAAGGATCTAGAAAAATAGAGTTCATGTCTTTCAAAACATCACATCAAATCCTGCTACGTGGAATTTAATATAAACGACTGAAATATAAAAACTACAGAAATGCTATTCAGCCAAAGAATATAGCCAAAATACAGCCAAAAAGACCAAATACAGCCAAAAAGACCAAATACATATAAGAGCTAACAATCATGCATGAATCGACTAAAAGTTTGCACGTCGCGGAACCCCTTGGACATGACGACAATCTCACTAGCATTTGGTCCTTTGCCTTTTTACGTACCAAGGAACTACACTTAATTGTCATGGTGCATAGTAATTTTGAATTCAGCATAATATACTTAGCAAATTGAAGCTCACTCTCAATATCGTTGTAACCTTTGTACAAGCATGTTCTGAGATGAGATGAAAGGCATTCCGGAACTGTTTCTGGGTCCTCCCAGTCTTGGTCCTCAAGCTCAAGTATATGATCAGAATCAGAAGCCTATAAAAATAGACATAGATATTTTTAGTAAATAATCAAAATACATGTGGAACTAGACTTAACGAAAATTATTATCGTTGAAGATGAATGCAACCTCATCAATGGTAAGACTTTGAAGCTTAGGGAAATGTTGGAGCATTTGTATTACCCACATCCGCTTGTCAGGCCATAAGAAGAAGTTCTTAAAGATAAGCTCCAAATGAGTTAGATTATGAAATGTGGGAAGAACTTGGTCATCACAGGTCGACAGCTGAATGCATTACAAACACAAAAGATTAGAAATCGACACAAATTTTTATTAACATTAGGCAGAGAGTGATAGTATTCATACCAATTCTACACGCAGAAATTTTACATTACGTATCCAAGCAAATTTTAAATCCCACCAGAAATAAGAAAGGTTTGCTCTAACCAAATTGGGAAAGGCTTTATAGTCTCCCTCTGAGTTACAATGTGAAAAATAAGGAGTGAGTAAATCATTTGTTTGCAAATTCTCAAGAACGGGACACCCATAAAGAAGCTTCTTGAAATCGACATAATTTGTCCTGAAGTAGATGGAAACCAAATTGAGGGTTTTGAGTAAAGGAAGATCAACCGATGGGGGAACATGGTGAATTGTGATGTTCTTCAATTTAAGAACCACAAGGGTCCTGCAAGTGAGAACACTAAAAACACTAGGAGTTAAAGAATGAAAGAACAAAGAGTTGGGGAAGTTGAGGTTGAAATTTTGAATTCCACGTTGTAAAGCTGCTTGAACAAATCGATTGAGGTCGCGTGGGTTGAAATCCCGAGTGTCGGCGCCACATTTAATGCGGAATGATAAGAGAGGTAGTGTGGCGTCTCGTGATTCAATGACTGAGTCAATACGATTGCAAAAGGTGGCGAAGTTTTTGAACGCTTTCTCGTCGAAGTTAAGAGAGAGGATTGATCGCCATAGTGGGGTCCACCTCTTGGAGAGGACGCTAGTGGTGGCGGCAAGTTTAGTTGGGAGAAAGGAGAGTATGTGGCATATGAGTGAGTCTGGTAGGTCGCTGATTCTATCTTCCATTAGAATTAGAATGAACGAGGCTAGAGTTGAATTTCAATCGAACATATTAAAGTCCGAATTTCAACGGCAACTCGGCGGCGGCTATGGGTGGAAACTCTAATGACGGAATGAGAAGGAAAGGCAAGGAGAGGAGATGATGGATGGTTGATGGTAGGGCTGATGTGGATACCATAATATACCCAAAACCTAACGGCGTCGAGGAGGAAATCGTGGAGACAATTACGGATGTTGGCCATTGAGATAATATATAAGAAGGGAAACTCTCAGATTTTGTGTTATGGATACCAGATAGATATGCTCAGCAGAAAAGTAGTAGATCGAGAGAAATCAGGTTGAAAACCTCAAGCAGTTATGGAAAATAAGATACTTGAGGTGAGGGATAATAAAATCCCAGATTTTTCGAATGCCTCTGGATTTGCTATTTTAGGGAATGAGAATAATAATGAGATTAAAAGCAAAATTGGATGCTAAGAATTGCGGTGGGTCGTGGGTGGGTGCCGAGAGAAGGTTATTAATATTATTGACTATTTTTTTTTTTTACAAGGAGAAGGTTATTGACTATTATTGGTCTTGTAGTTTTCAATCCTAGTGGGGCCCGACCCAATTCATTGCAATAAATAATGTGCAAAATTGTAATAACTCGGTTTTAACTTTTAATAATGCGTCTGGATCCTCAACAGCACATTTGTCAGCAGCCATTTTTACAGCAAATTATGAACCATTGGATTAGATGAAGGCCTTTTTTTTACTCACTCTTCTACTTTATACCCTCGAAAACCATTTCATCCCCAAAATACTTTTCAAAGAATTAAAGGAAAACAGATTTTTTTTGAAAATTTCTCCTAAAGCTAATTTTTTGAACTTTCCGGAATCACCTCAAAAGAGGTATTCTTGAAGCCAATTTTGACTTTCAGAAATTCCTCTTTTGAAGTGATTCTGAAAAGCTCTAAACTAAGGTTTTCTGGAATTATCCTTTTTTGAGGTAATTCTAGAATACAGTTTTTAAAAGATTTTCGAAATTATCCCTAACGACATAATTCCGGAACTGAGAGTTGTAGCTTTGAGGGAATTTTTTTAATAACCAAAATTTTTGTAATTCACTTTTTTAAAAACTCTTCTTTTTCTCTCTCTTTTGTTTCTATTCTTTTATTTGCCTAAATTATCTTTGATTTGTGTCTCTTTTTATTGTTCTTATTCTTAAGTAAGGCATTAAATGAGGAATGTATTTACTAATTGTTGTCGTCAAACACTTCAATCCTAGCCGTAGAATCGGTCAGAGGTTTGGACAGTCTGTGATTCCTCTTTCTTCAAGCGATTTCGCCGATGAAGGAACTCTGTTCCACGAGTATGGGTTCTCTAACTCCTCCAAAAAGTGTTAGGTTGGGTGTGAGAGGGACGCGTGACTTGGATTATCTACAAAACTTTAGGCAGCTGTTAGTCACACGCTTCAATTTACACTTCTATTAAACACTTCTCCCTCTAGTCTAGTAAGAAGTCAGAGCTTGTAAGCCTACTTCTTCTTCTTCAATCTTCAAACTTGTAACTCATAGACAGTTCTCTGTCTTTCATGGAAGGCTTTGCCTCCTAATCTATCTTTATTTTTCTGTCTTTAATTTATTTATTTGTTGCATTCTGTATGCTACCTACTTCTCCTCTGTCCCTTTAATTACTTTTAACTTCTAATATTATATATATAATATATATACATTATATATAATATATATATATATATATATATTATATATTAGCAGCCACCACCATCGCCGCTGGCCGCCAGAGCGCCACCGTAGACCATCGCGCCGGCCGTCGACCACCGTGCCGGCCGCGCGGCCACCACCACATATATTAATATATATTTATATTATTATCTATATATATTATATATATATATATATATATATTTATTTTTGACAACATATTTATATATTTATAAATATAAAAAAAATAATTTACTGCATATTAAAAAATTAAAAAATATATAATTTTTTTATGTTTTAAAGATTTTAGTGGATGGATTGGATATCCATCCATAAAAATGTTGTTAATGGATGGATTTGATGGACTTATTTTGTCAATGAATGGATTTGATTGGATTTATTTGGTACAATCCTAATGGATTTAAATTTTTTAATGGATTTCCCCAATCCATCCATTATAATCCAAATCTATATCAATCCAATCCATCTATTTTGACACCCCTAATTCCAATCCCAATTCATTGCAATAAACAATGAGCAAAATTATTTCCGGATCCTTTAATATTTCCTTCTACGGATTAATTTTTGAAGTTTTTTTTTCAAATTGGTCTTTTAAAAATGCTAATGCAATTGATTGTTTTTTATTTTCCATCTAACATTGGGATGCTTATTTGACATTTCCACCGACACCAGTGAGTTTGGATCCTCACAAGTACTTGTGGGACGAGTTATTAGAGTGAATGACACATACAATATTGTTCTGGACTGGACCAAGAGGTCCATTTAGCAATTCCAGGATGTGCATTTAGCAATGAATATGGATTGGCCCAATCACTTTGGCCCATATCCACAACATACAAGCCCAATCACGCTTGGACGGTTAAGATCAATTCCGCTGATCCGACGATCCACAAACGGGCACGATTTCCTATAAATACCGGCTCGCATAGCCATTTACGAGGTACACACTCTTCCCTTGCAAATTCACTAGCTTATTCTCATACTGACTTGAGCGTCGGAGTGGCTTTGCAGGTACCCCCCGGGCGCTCACTGACCTCCTGCCAGGGCAGCAAGAGACCTACCAACAACAGCCTACCAAAATACTGCTAGGTACAGAACATTGGCGACCACAGTGGGAGATATCTATCTTTCACATCATCACTACTCGAACTTTTCTCTTGCTACTCCATGGCTCCCAGAGGCAGACCCCGGGTTCAAAGTATTGCCGTACCCGCACCCCAACCAGAGGGTACTCCTGAGGGCAACGTCGTGACCCTACTTGACGAGGGTACCAGTCAGCCTGATCAGCCCTCGAATGTGAGTCAACTTTTGGATCTCCTGGCCAATCACACTCAAGCTATGCTGCAGCAGGAAGCTCGCCTAAGGGAGATTGAAAGGCATGTGGCCTCCTTGCCTGAGCAGCCTCCACCCAGCAGGGGAACCCTTCCTCCAACAACGGTGACTTCAAGACGCCATCGGTCTCCCCCCCAGAGGCATCACGTCCATCGTTCTCCCCGAAGGCGAAGGCACGTGCATCACTCTCCCCCTCGTCATCGCAGGCGTGGAGGGTCAGGCTCATCTCCAACATCCCCTCCAGATGATACCTACCAGCCTCACGACTCCCACTCCAGGACCTCCTCACGCGCATCCCATGATTCTCGTAAGAGGTTGAGGAACCGGGTCGATACCCATCGGAGGCACCACTGGGGATCGCCATCGAGGAGATCCCCCGACCGACGCAGGTATCATGAGTTGGACCATGAAGACACCTCCCCCGAAATTAGAGAGGATTTTCGGAAGAAGGACCTTTCACTCGAAGGGTGGATGAATGCCGAATCCCAATGGCCTTGGAGAAGCTGCCAACCTTCAAGATGTATGACGGAACCGGAGATCCAGACCGCCATCTGGCACACTTCTCCCTGATGATGTGCTATAGAGGCGCCAGGGAGCCTGTTCACTGCAAAATGTTCCCCCTCACTCTCGAAAATTCTGCACTAGAGTGGTTTCAAGAGCTAAGGCCGAACTCCATCTCCTCATGGGGGCAGCTGGCGAGAATGTTCACAGCTCGTTTCACTGCCTCCCGGTTGAAACCCAAATCTGAAGAGGTTCTTAGGGCAATCAGGCAGGGAGAGAAAGAAACACTTAGAGAATATCTGGAAAGGTTCAACAAGGAGGCTGCCAACGTCAGGAACCTTGAAGACAAGAGGAGGCTCTTTTGGATGAAGGATCGCCTCAAGAAGGGGAGTCTGTTTCAAAGGGACATGGGGGTTAACAAACCCCGGAGCTTGTACGAGTTCCTTCGGAAGGCACATAAGTACATGGATTATGAAGAAAACAGCATGGCCTACCAAGAGGAGGCCAAAGTTGGCAGCGTGAAGGGTGATCTGGCTCGTTATGGGCACAGTACCAGCAAATGCAACACCCTCAGGGATGACATGGAAGAGCTGATCCGCGAAGGGAAGCTCGCCCGGTACGTGAATGAAGAAGAGGATGACATCAAGACTTGAGCCTAGGGCTAGTTATGAATTTTGTTGTTTGAGCACGAAGGCATAATGTAAAATCTCGATATGAATGATACAAAAATTCATTTTTACAGTTTTTGCTCTAGCTCACTAGCATTAACACTTGTTCCCAAAGAAAAATTCCTTAAGATCAAGAAAGAAAAAGGGTCCAACTTCATAGTTAGGACTGCAGCGATGCAAGTTTGAGACCCAACATACCATGCAGGGAGGGACTGCCTGGATCGCAGGGGCAACCTCAACATTAGCTTAAAGCCAAGATCATCTCCCCAAGTGGGGGAGTCAAGGGTGTCATGGCGCGCTCGTCTTCTAAGAGCAAAGCAACCAAGGTCACGGCACCCACCCGACGGGGATCCAAGGCATGGCACCATATAGGGTGCCTAGCACTTGGCACCCAGGCACCCAACACCAAGGCGCAAAAAGGAAACAAGGCTTGGTACCATAGAAGGCTCCCATCACCCAGGCGCCTATGAGGGCGCCATCATCAACAAGGAACCCAGGAGGGCGCTATCAACGGATGATGGAAAACCATGGCCACTAGCCCCGCAACCTCTGATGGGCGAGTTATCATCAGACCGAGTTCTGACAAACTGCCCCCAGAGCAACTTTTCCACGAGGCACAAAGTGACTTTAAACGTGTCACAACCTCTGATAGGCTAGTTAAATTCGGATCGATTCTGATAAACTTCCCCCAGAGTTAACTTTGCCATGAGGCACGAAGCGACTTTAAACGTGTCGTAACCTCTGATGGGCGAGTTAAATTCAGATCAATTCTGATAAACTGCCCCCAGAGTCCCACGAGGTGCGAAGTGACTTTAAACGTGTCACAACCTCTGATGGGCGAGTTAAGTTTAGATCGATTCTGATAAACTGCCCCTAGAGTCCCACGAGGTGCGAAGCGACTTTAAACGTGTCGCAACCTCTGATGGGCGAGTTAAATTCAGATCGATTCTGATAAACTTCCCCTAGAGTCCCACGAGGTGCGAAGTGACTTTAAACGTGTCACAACCTCTGTTGGGCGAGTTAAATTCATATCGATTGTGATAAACTACCCCCAGAGTCCCACGAGGTGCGAAGTGACTTTAAACGTGTCACAACCTCTGATGGGCGAGTTAAATTCAGATCGATTCTGATAAACTGCCCCCAGAGTTAACATTGCCATGAGGCGGTATGAGGTTATACATTCAGATGCGCAAGGCGATGACTGGCGCCCAAGGCCACCCAACGCGTGCCAGTTACAATCATAAGGAACAAGCTAGATAAAGAGGAAGTCTGTATGTTTCAAAATGTGACATAAAAAATCAGGGGGCAATGACATCGAAGTCAACCCCGTTGGGGTGGTGTTTGACAATCCTCCTGTCTGGAACCTCATGGTCAAATTGAAAGATCGTGGAAATATCAAACAGATAATGGTAAGGACAGAAGAAGCAATTCCCCTCGGCACCAAGTGAGCCCTGAAATTTCATCAAGAAGAAAAATAGGCTAAGAGACAGGATGAGCAACAAAAATAAAGCAGAGTGCCAAGCACACGTCCACACAAGCCAGCACCCAGGAAGGCGCCTGGCAGGAGGGTGCCTGGCAAGGAGGGCGCCTAGAAAGGAGGGTGCCTGGCAAGGAGGGCGCCTGGCATGAGGGCGCCTGGCATGAGGGCGCCTGGCAGTCGTTACACGGGCAGTGTCCCACTCGACTTCATAAATCCGGTGAATCGGCGAAAATCCTTCAAGCCAAGACCATCCTCCGAAATAATCTCGACTGGGGGGCAACTGTTCTGGACTGGACCAAGAGGTCCACTTAGCAATTCCAAGAGGTCCATTTAGCAATTCCAGGAGGTACATTTAGCAAAGGATATGGATTGGCCCAATCACTTTGGCCCTTATCCACAACATACAAGCCGAAGGTATGAGACCACGATGTCTTGGGTAGCAAGCGCTAAGAAAGGCGCGGAAGTCAAGCAAATGACGAGACCATGAGGTCACAGACACCAGAGATACCCACCAACAAGGGTGATGTCTAGTCTGTAGGCCATAACTTCATTTGTGTTTATCCGATTGAGGCGTATAAGCATGCGTTGGAAAGCTAAGAAGCAGAGCTACAATTCTCATGTTAAGCTCGAAATCCAATTCATATGTCTCCGCACCCAGGAAGGGAAACAAGCTGACGGTGTAACACCCCATTTTCATTTAAATGCTTATTTAATTATTTGTGTGATTTATTTGATTAGATTTATTTGGTGGATTTAATTAAATAGAGATTAAGTGGTAAAAATAGTAATAGAATTAATTATTACTACATGATTAGTATGGGTCGGTCCATGAGGGGTTAGCATTAGCGAAACCTAAGTAGGAGGCCTTGAGTAAGGGGTGTCCAAGTTAATAAGTAAATAGCCCGTGATCCAAGCCCGCTAGCTAGGCGCATAGGAGAAGCGCCTAGGCTAGGGATTAGTGGATATGCGAATTAGAGTGAGAGGAAAAGAAGAGGGAGCTTGAGAAATAGAGAGAGGAGAAGAGAGAAAGAAAACGGCGCACAAGGGAGAGGAGAAGGAGAGGAGGATTCGCAAATCTCAAGGAGGGGAAGGGCAAGCTAGAATTTCGTGGCATTCCTAAGGCTAGAGTTTCGAATTCCTCTAAAAGGTAAGGGTGGGATTTAATTCAATATAAGGGTTTATGAGGGATCTACATGTGGGGTTTTAGGGTGTCTTGATCACCATATTGTTGTCTTGAAAAATCGCATGCCCTATGATTGTGTGCCTTGTTGAGTAATTTGATGTATGCTTGATTTCCTCACATTCCTATGCCTAAATGATATGTTGTTTTGCTCATAATAATAATTGTTGCCATATGATGATTTGTTGTTGAGAATTTATGATTTTGCATGTCAAGTGTTTGAGCAAATGCATAAGTATGTGGTGTTGAAATTGTTGTTTGGGAATTGATCATGATGAGTTCTACTTGTTTATGGTCTTTGTGCATTTCTGGACACTGTTTCGGTTTTTCTGAAACTGGTACTGTTTGGTTGATCCAAAAATTATGTGTCTGTTTGTTTTTGAAAATAGACTTAAAGCCGGTCGTTTTGGCACTGGTTTCGCTCAATTTGGAGTTGTGTAGCTCAAGTTATGAGTCACCGAAGTTAGGTCAAATTTCTGGAATCAAACTGTGAGTAGGTTCGGTTTTTGTAGGCTTTGTGTTATCAATCGAACCCCGTTTTGAACGATTCTTGTTTCATTGGAGAGTAGACTTAATTCTCTACGAAATAGGCACTGGTTTCACTAAATTTCATTAATAAATGAGAAAGAAAATTTGGTTGCAAGCTGGGTAGAGAGTTCTGTCCGATTTTGGTACCACAATGTAGTGTTTTGAAAAACTGTACCAACTGGATACTTATTTTGAAAACTAAAAATCATAGACAGAAACTACACTCAGAGGGCTTTCCAATGAGTGGTCTTTTGTTGAAATCCGATGTCGTTTGCTATTTTAATTAATTCTCCGAAGTAGGTGTACTGCTGTAGGAATTCAGCACTTGTGCTGTGTTGCCATTCTGTGTTGTGTTGCTGTCTTCGGATCCCTACCCATGGGCGCCAAGCCCTATTCTGTTTCTCTTGGTGTTTTGGTCCGTGCCTTTGCTGGATGCCTTGCCTAATCATATTGAGTCATTCCATTCTTGCTCCTGTGCGAATTGTTCACTTTTGCGAAAATTTGGTTGGATCCCCTTCGCCGGGCGCCATTTTCAGGATGTCTTAGTTTTTCTCCTAAACTGTTTTCGAAATAACTTTTGACTCGGGAGTCCGATTGAAGCGTTTCAAAATGTTTTGGAAAGCTTATCCAGGTGCCTAACTGGATACTCTAATTTTAAGGCATTCTGAACTATTTTTCTAACATTGTTCCCTGGAGTTGTTTTGGTGTCCCGGGATGCCATTGAGGCGTCTCCGGTGTCTTTTTCAAAAAGTGGTCGTCAATTCTAAATGTTTTGGAAAAGTGATGTGATTTAGGACTATGGCCAGTGACGTTGATGTGTGATTGTTGGACTACAGCGTTGTCTATTGTTTTAGGCCTTTCGGCCAGTGATGTGATTTAGGCCTATGGCCAGTGACGTTGATGTGTGATTGTTTGACTGTTGTGCATACATCATTGAGTCACATGCATACCATGAACATTAGGCCTTGTGCCAGCGACGAGAAAATTAGGCCTTTGGCCAGCGACGATATTTTAGGCCCTTGTGCCAGTGACGAAAATTAGACCTTTGGCCAGTGACGTAGGTTGGTACCACATGCATGTGCATTGCTTGAGTCTCATATCGCATTCATATTGCACGACTGATTGAATGACGTTGTTTGGCCATTGTGGTGTGTTGTTAAAGTGATGTGTTGTTGTGAAAGTGACGTGTTAATGTATACTTAGCTGTTATTAACTTTTAAGAGTGATGTTACTTGCTGTGATTAACTGATGTCTTGAGCTTTGTATGTGGTCTTTCATACACTTCTTATATTGTATGGAATCTCACCCCTTTCTGTGGTTGTTACTTTATAGGTGAGCCCGAGTGAAGATTGTAGTCTTCCTTTTGCCTGGTGTCGTCTGCTCTGATAGGTAGCACTTGGGGAAGGGTCGATTACTGTTTTTAATTAAATTTCGGTTGATGTTGAATCTTTTAGTAATTGGTGCACTTTGCACTTTGTCGGTTGTTGATGTTTTTAACGATGTTGAATAGTTCCGCTGCATGTTTTGAGAAAACTACGAGGTTTTGTTTTACATTGAAAAATGCGACACTCTTTTGGCGCGAAAAACTCTGATAAATTATGAATAAACGATGGGTGAAAAAAGGGTGTTACAGACGGCACCATGGCAAGCCAGCACACAAGGCGCCCAGGAGGGTGCCAAATCCTGTTACGGAAGCAGCCAGTGTGGCACGTAAGAAAATAAAAGAGTGCATGAGCACGTAAGAAAATTAAAGGATGCAGGAGCATGTGAGTGCATGAGCACGTAAGAAAATAAAAGAGTGCATGAGCACGTAAGAAAATTAAAGGATGCATGAGCATGTGAGTGCATGAGCACGTAAGAAAATAAAAGAGTGCATGAGCACGTAAGAAAATTTAAGGATGCAGGAGCATGTGAGTGCATGAGCACGTAAGAAAATAAAAGAGTGCATGAGCACGTAAGAAAATTAAAGGATGCATGAGCATGTGAGTGCATGAGCAAGAAAGGAAATGAAAGAGTGCACGAGCACGTGAGCAAAAAAAATAGTGCACGAGCACGTGAGCAAAAAAGCAAAGTGCCAAGCACATGTCCACACAAGCCGACACCTAAGAGGGCGCCTGGCAAGGAAGCAACCAGCGCCCATGAGGGCGCCTGGCAAAGAAGCAACCAGTGCCCATAAGGGCGCCTGGCAGGGCGCCAAGCACCAAGGCAACGCCCATGAGGGCGCCTAGCAGGGCGCCAATGATAAAGCAGGCAGCGCCTGGCAAGAGGGCGCCAAGCACCAGGGCAGAGCCCATAAGGACGCCTGACAGGGCGCCAATGATGAAGCAAGCAGCGCACACGAGGGCGCCTGGTAGGGCACCAAGCACCAAGGCAGCGCCCATGAGGGCGCTTGGCAAGGGGGTGCCTGGCATGAGGGCCCCTGGCAGGAGGTCGTCTGGAAGCAAATCCTTCGCAAGGGGGCGGCCAGCACTGTGCAACAAGGCACCCATGAGGGCACCAAACCTTGTCTCGCAAAATATCCTCCACGAGAAGACGTCCAAGGCGTGCGGCAAAGCAACACCCAAGGCGCCCAGGAGGGCGCCAACTCTCACCTTCGCAAGGGGGCAGATAGCACTGTGCAACAAGGCGCCCAAGAGGCACCCATGAGGGCACCAAACCTTGTCTCGCAAATCCTGCTCCACGAGGAGACACCCAGCGCACGCACGCAGGGAACAACACCAAAGGCACACAGGAAGGTGCCAACTCTCAGGAACAAACAAGCGTCCAGCAAGGTGCCCAAGAGGGCGCCAACAGCAAAACGTAGCACTTGGCACAAGGATTACCCCATAGGAGGCCTGAGTCATGGTCACAACGAAGTGATCTTGTCCGACCCGACAAGACAGACAGAGTAACGCATTATGGCAAAGACAAAATTTCTCCTTTTTACCCTAGAGAGTGAAAATGATAAAACACGGTCGTGACAAAAGCAGTGTCCCACGCGACTTCACACATCTGGTAGACCGACGAAAATCCTTCAAGCCAAGACCATCCTCCGGAATAATCTCGGCTTGGGGGGCAACTGTTCTGGACTGGACCAAGAGGTACATTTAGCAATTCCAGGAGGTACATTTAGTAATGAATATGGATTGTCCCAATCACTTTGGCCCATATCCACAACATACAAGCCCAATCACGCTTGCACGGTTAAGATCAATTCCGCTGATCCGACGATCCACAAATGGGCACGATTTCCTATAAATACCGGCTCACATAGCCATTTACGAGGTACACACTCTTCCCTTGAAAATTCACTAGCTTATTCTCATACTGACTTGAGCGTCGGAATGGCTTTGCAGGTACCCGCCAGGCACTCATTGACCTCCTGCCAGGGCAGCAAGAGACCTACCAACAGCAGCCTACCAAAATACTGCTAGGTACAGAACAAATATAATAATAAATGCAATAAATGTCATTATGTTTTTTTGTCACTCTCTCTTATTATATTCTAAAAAATACAATAAATGTCACTATTTTTTGTTTGTGTCACTCTCTCTTATTATATTAAAAATGAAAAATAAATAATTATTATCAGTTAGTTATCAAATTATTTGTTATCATTAGATGTGTTAGGGTAATACGCTAATAATTTGTTAATTAGAAAATTATATTTAATTATTTAGTGAAACTAATTAGATTAAACTTATTTAGACAAACAAATATATAATTATTAGTCAAAATAAATAGATATTGTTAGTTAAAATAAATATATATTACTAGATTGAAATTATTAATTAAAATAAATATATATTATTATAATATATATGAGGTTTATTTATTATTTATTAAAACTAACTAAATTCTACTTATTTGGTGTATTTTTTTAGTACATAATTAGGTAGTTTATTTTATTAGTTAATATAAATAATTATGTATGATTATCATCAATATTATGTGTACTATTTTTTAAAGCTAATTAGATTGTAATTATTTATTTTATTTTATTAGCTAAAATAAATATATGTTATTATAGTATATTAAATTTTAGTGAGTATATATAAAATCAAAAATTAAAAATAATATGTATGCTATATCATAATCATAATCATAATATTATATACAATCAGGAATAGTACACGTCACATGTCCATGTCATTAAATCAAAAAGCCACACAATACTTTATAAAAATAGGTGGCGTCCACCTCAGCCATTTGTCTAATCTGAAAGGGTATTAATCAAAGTTGAAGCTGTGTCACAATCTGGACGGCTGACAAGCCAGAAAATTGCGGCTGCCATTTTGTTGTGCAAAAACGGAAGTTTTTTTTTTTTTTTTAAACAAAAAGGAAAGGAGCCTCGTTAAAACCTTCTGATGCAAAACCCTCCTTAGGGATAAAAACACCAAGAAGGAAAGAGTACTCCCTCCTATTTCATTAAAGAATAAAAAGCAAAAATACAAAAAGCAAGGGGGGACATAAACCAAAACCCCTGCAAACAAAAATTACAAGAATTACTGTCTGAAACGAAAAGAAGGAAGTCCAACCCTATTACGGTTAAAATCATCCTGAATAAAAGTGGGAATAGAATTCCACCATTGGAAGCCAGACAGGGTAATTCCATGAGACGCAAGCTTATCAGCACAGTGATTTCCTTCCCGAAAAATATGAGTGCAACTGAAAGTCATGGATTTTAGAAGACCCATGCAATTAAGCCAGCGGTTGCGGATACTCCAAGGCACAATGGAATGAGACGAAATGGCCATAACAGCGAGCTGAGAATCACTCTCGATCCATAAATGATGCCAACCTTTATGGAAAGCCACTTCAATGGCTACCATGATGCCAACAAGCTCAGCATGAAGAGCATAATTTGTACCAAGAGGAAGCATAAAACAACCAAGCGATTCAGCGTTGCTATCGCGAAAGATACCCCCACAAGCAGCTAAACCAGGCGAACCTCTAGCAGCGCCATCTGTATTACACTTAACCCAGAAGCAAGGAGGGGACTTCCAAATAACCTCTATAGTTGTAGAGCCTTACGAGGCTTGCAATCAACCGAAAACGCCTTAAGAATCAAAAAATCCTGCATGGAGTTTGACGTGGAGCCCTTGCTGAGATTACCAGAAATGCTCACATTTGCCGTGATCAAGTTCTTCATGTGTGTTGGCAAGATCTTCTTATTGTCAAAACGAATCTTATTCCGAGAGTGCCAAATAGCCCAAAATACGTTAATAACAGCGGCGGTAACAACATCTTGCACTTGGTTAGACCAAGGGCGCTGACAAACCTCAAAAATCATCTCCGGGGAGGAAACATTAATATTAATTGAAAGCTTACCACTAAGCCAGTCCCAGAGCTTCTTAGCGAAAGAACACTCACAGAAAAGGTGCAGAGATGTCTCATATTCCGCTTCGCAGAGACTACACATGGAAACAGTTCCACATCCACGGTTTCTAAGCTGCTCATCTGTAGGCATACGGTTATGAAGGATACGCCAGACAAGAAGAGATTTGGAGGGCGGGATGACACTACTCCAAATATTTTTGAACGCCTAATAGGCTGCCCCATAGGCCTATAATGAAGATAAGCAGTCTTAAAAGTAAGCATACCATCTGTAGAGTTTTTCCAAATCAGTTGATCCTGAGAGTCAAATGAAGGCAGATCTTTTTCGCGAAGGAGCGAAGCGAGCTGAGGAAAGATGTTTGAAAGAGATGCTGGAATACACCAGTGACCATCCTGAATGAAGTCACAAACACGGGCCTTAAGATAGTGCTGACGATGCTCAGGGACATTGAAAAGATTTACCAGAGGGTCCGACATCCACGGATCTATCCAAAAGTTAATGCAGTCACCTTTACCAATTTGCCATATGCAGTTTTCATGGATATCGGATAAATGATCACGCAAAGTACCCCACAAAGACGAACTGATATGATAAGAGATCGTAGTCTATTTCTGAAAACCCGGGACCTTAATAAGACAGCCCAGCTATTCTGGGAAATGCTGAGTTCCCAGCTAAGCTTAAGACAGGCTGCCTTATTTGTGTCTTTAAGGGATCTAATCCCGAGACCCCCCTCAGAGGTTGGTTTACACACCTTATGCCACGCCACTGTAACCACCTTACGCTGATTGACGTCACCAGACCAAATGAAATTTCTGATCCAAGAGTCGACCGTGTTCAACAGAGAGGTAGGCCATTTGTATATCAGGAAGCTGTACACTAACATACTTTGAACAACCGACTTGACAAGCTGCGCTCTTCCGGCAATCGAGAGGAGTGAAGCTTTCCAAGCTGATAACTTGGCTTTAATCTTGTCAGCAATAGGAATTAAATAACCAGCTTTAGGCTTACCTTTGAAAATGGGGATTCCCAGGTAGGTGAACGGCAGCTGGCCAATAGAGAAGCCCAGCAGATCGGCGATGTGACACTGCCGTTGATTGGAAACTGCGCCCAAATGAACGGTAGATTTACTGGAGTTAACAATCTGACCAGAAGCCTCCCCATACTTGGTAAAGAAGTTGAGAAGACTATGAATATTTTTCAGCGAAGCTCTACCAAAAATCATGATATCATCCGCATAAAGGGTATGAGATGGAACCTGAGTGCCTCTAGGACCATTAATTAACTGGAGATCCCCATCATTCACCAACTGGGAAATGCCTCTGCTCAAAACCTCCTCAGCCAAGCAGAAAAGAAGGGGGGAGAGGGGGTCCCCTTGACGCACACCCCGCTTGCAGCTAAAGTACCCAGAAGGCTTGCCATTGACTGAGATTGAAAGCTTTGCAGAATGTAAAAGAGCATTAATCCAATCACAGAATTTGCTATTAAACCCAAAAGCCTTGAGGACTCTAAGAAGGAAATTCCAATCCAGAGTATCAAAAGCTTTCTTGACGTCAACCTTGAGTGCCATATTACCACCAAAAGCCCTATTATGCAGCATATTAATGGCTTCCGAAGTTAAGCAGATGCAGTCCGATATATTTCTACCGGGGATGAAGCCACGCTGCTGAGATGAAACAATACGGGGAGCAATTTTTGAAAGACGGTCAGCAAGTACCTTAGTAATAATCTTAAACTTGAAGTTCGCAAGGGCTATAGGCCGAAACTTCTCAATACTGTCGGCTCCGTTGACTTTAGGAATAAGGACAACCAAATTAGAATTGAAGTTCGGGAGCATCCAACCCTGCCTGAAGAACTGCTGGACTGCGTTCACCGTGTCCTCTGCAATGATGTCCCAGAACTGCTGAAAAAAGAAAGCACCAAAGCCATCCGGCCCAGGGGCACCGTTAGAATTCATAGCAAAGATGGCCTGCTTGATCTCGTCCCTGTTAGGAACGCTGGTGAGCATATTGTTCTCCTCACCTGTAACAAGATTAGGGATAATCTCCTCCACCATACCATTATCAAGACACTGGTTATTAGAGGCGAAGATATTCTCAAAATAATTAACAACATGAGATTCAATTTCATTCGGAGAAGTAAGAAGAACATCACCATGTTTTAGGGCAGTTATTTGCTTGGTAATATGCCTGATTCTGACCATCTGATGGAAAAATTTTGTGTTGCGATCACCATGTAAGTGCCAGTTAAGTCTAGATTTTTCTAGCCAAAAATCTTCTTGGGAAGCTAAAGCTTGCTGCAGCTCAAGCTGATGGACCTTTTCTTGCTCCTCTAACAACTCTGAATAGCCATCATTATCAATCTGCGCTTGAACGTGATCTAGGGAAGCGGTGCCACCTGCACCCTCATATTAACGTCCCCAAAGACATCTTTATTCCAAGCCTTAAGCTTTAACTTAAGGTTTTTAAGCTTCTGATTGAGGACCACCATAGGGCATCCAACAACATGAGATTGCCAAGCCTCCTTAATCACATTCAGGCAGTCCGGGTGACTCGCCCAAGTGCGAAGGAATTTAAAAGAAGAGGGATGCGCCCCATCTGTAGTCTGAAGATCAAGCAATAAAGGGAAATGATCAGATCTAGATTTAGTAAGAGTATAGCAAGATATACCTGTGTAAAAAGTGAAGCAGGCGTCATTGCAAATTGCTCGATCAAGCCTTTTCTCCGTGAAAGCCCGGCCTTTACGACCGTTAGACCAAGTGTACTGAACACCCCTAGTTGGCAGATGAATCAAGCTATTCAAGTTGGTCCAGTTCTGAAAGTCTTCACAGGCTGCTTTAGAGGGGGTTCCACTACCTCTATATTCATGGCTGCCCAGAACAGCATTCCAATCCCCAATAAAGCACCAAGGGATTTTATAAGTTTGCTGAAGAAGAGAAAGATCCTGCCAAAGAGATCTCCTGCCCAGATAGTTACAAGAAGCATAGATTGCAGAAAGACCTACTGTATCATTATTGACCTCCACTGTAAAAGAGACTTGCTGATCTGAGCAAGCGATAACAGTAGGATTGAAATTGTCCGTACAGAGACACCAAAGATTATTCCTGTCATTAATAGCAAAGACTTTCAAACCAAGGCGAGACCAATACCTGCGCGGGAAATCATCAAGAGAACACCAAGGCTCAGAGATAAAAACGAAATCAGGCTTGTTAGATGAACAAAGCTTTTTAAGAGCTAATCTTGTGGGGGGATTAGCCAGGCCCCTTGTATTCCAATATAAGCACTTCATTGAGCAAGACTTTGAGATCCTGCCCTAGAACGGGTTGTAATTGGGGTAACAGCTTTCTTTTGGCGCTGTTTTTGTTTTTTCTTTTGAGACTTGGTACGAACTATTTCAAATTCGATCCCTCATCATTCTGGGCATTATCTTTCTCCAAGTTATCATCTTCCTCAACAACATCAGCCCAAGGCTGCTTAAGAATGTTCAAATCATCTATCACAACTTGAGCAGCTTCTTGGTCCGCAACCACTTGGACTCGGTTTCTATCGACCTCAAAGGTTGCTTCCATTTGCGAGTCACCTGCTAAAATTTGATCAGGGGTCGTTATTGCTGGATCTCTACCACTTGGGGATCCTGTTTCAAAATGATTAGAAATAAATCCAAGCAGTGGATTAATATCATCATGAGGGATATTGTTAGGGCCACCAAACTGATTAGGGATAGTGATCTCTTCAATAGAAATGAGATCTCTGGGACGATCTTTTCCCACACTCTCAGTGGCTTCGATACCAGCTCCATTGTCCTTTTGGATATCTTTGCCTGCACCATTATCAATAGTGTTAGCAATAACAACAGTATCATTAGTTGTAACCTTACCTTTGACCTGATGTTCTTTCTCGCGTCAGGCACGTGCATTCACGAACAGTAATGTCATCAATTACGTTTTTTCTCCTTGGCTCCCAAACTTGCCTATTGAGTGGGGGCTGCGTCAGGCACCTTTTTTTAAAACGGAAGTCAACACACATGAAATATAATCTGAACGGCTAAAATCAATTGTTATTTGTGGCTCTTTATATAGGAAACAAACGGAAGTTACTATATGGTAATAATGACACTCATAAAAATACCATTAAAATTCAAAGCAAATATTAAACAGCATGGCACATGGCATTCATTGCAATCTAAATTCATGGTCTTAAAAAAAGGTTAAGATTCAACGTATTTTCAAAAAAAAAATCATACAGATATAAACCTCATTAATTCGACAGCCATCTGCATCAATAAAGAATTAAGTTATCATCATCATTACCATTTTAAATTGAATCAATAATCAATCGAATAACATATTAAGTTATCAATCGAACCACTGGCCTACCACGAGTAGCTTATAATGCATAAGGATGAAATCAAAAGGCTAAAGTGCTCCTTGGGTCCCTTATCTTTATTTAAAGTAACGATTTGGTCCTTTATCTTTTTTTTGTCCCAAATTAGTCCTTTATGTTTTAAATTTTTGACACATAAATCCTTTTCTGTCCCAAATCAGTCCTTTATGTTTCCAATTTTTAACACATAAATCCTTTTTTTTGACACATAAATCAGCACTGTTAACGGAAAAGGATTTATGTGTCAAAAATTTGAAAGATAAAGGACTTATTTGGGACAAAAAAAACATAAAGGACTAATTCGTTACTTTAAATAAAGATAAGGGACCCCGGGAGCACTTTAGCCAAATCAAAATGATTCAGACTTTGTCATTGAAGGAAACACAATGACAAAGAAGATGTATACTCGTGCATCGCACGAGTCATACACACCAGACACCACACCACTTTCTGAAATGGATGATTCAGACTTTGTCATTGAAGGAAACGCAAAACAACCTTCACGTGTCCCTCTTGCTGATATACAGAATGGTATTTTATTGTTTGTCTTACAACAAAATTTCGTTCATAACACAATTAATTTAAGTAAATAAGTTCTTATAAAATTGTATGACTTATTACCAGTTAATGTGCAAAGACGACGAGGTAGGCCAAGGAAGACCCCACTGGTGGATACTCTGGCAGACTCACGTTCTTCAGCAAACGGTCAAACAGCAAAAGATTGTTGTCAGAGACTGAGAATAGCGAACCATTCACACCGGAAAACACTAAACGTATTATGCAGCCTGCGCACAAAACCAACATCTCTAATGTTACAAATGGTAATAAGTGACATGTAATATCATTTTGTAATGGATACAAAATCGCACTAATAGTATACAATATGCATACATAACATATGTTTTGCTATATCATTCATTAGGTACTTCAAGTCACCAACCATTATCCAGGGAATTGGATGGACATACAAAGGACAACAATTCTTTACCCACGCCGGATGTCCATAACGAACAACCGTTTATGTCGGCATGTATGATTCATATTAATTTCATTATCGACACATAAAGTTGTTATGTATTACATTAAAATCAAGTGGCCTGTCTAAAACCGATACACAAATCTAAGTTGTTAACATCAGTTGTAACGAACTTTAAATCAGTCGATGGCATATCGGGTAAAATACAATCTGAGTTGACACATGATGAAGTCAGACTTAGTACAAGTTGTGGAACAACAAATCATGGAACAACACCTGCCATTTTACCAATAATCAGACTTGATTTTGACATGGAAGATCAAACCAACTCAGACGACACAACAGATAATAATTCAGGTAATATGTATTCAATTTAGATATTGTTGGATAGTGCCTTACTTATTAAATATTAAATCTATAGCAGTGGTCTGGATATGGGACACTTTTGCCTTTGACCATTGACATCCGCAGTTACTCAACCACAAGAATCTGCTAATCGTTCCACTCTTTATGACAAATATGAGTTTCAACGTAAGTTATTTACTATTTTGCTATATAGAAAAATAGAAAGATATATATTTATATAGGTATCTTTTCTATATGTATGTGCGTTAGAAATGGTTATCGTAATTGGAATCACCACACTAATAATGGATGCACAATTCATTTCAAATCACAGCTGCTCTTGACTTTCGTCTTCCAGCTCATCAATGTTGTCATGCGTTATTTTGGTTTCAAGAGAGGGCAGTAAAAAGCAACCGTTCAAGTAATCCTAATTTATTCTATGTGTTGCATGAAAGGGTAAAATATTGGCAACAAAAAATTTATATAACATGTCTACAAAGCTAAGGGAACTCACAAGTAATCTTTTAGTATATACCTATTATTAAAATAAAAAAATTATATTTGGTCAAAATAAATAAATAAATTATTGATTAGAAGAATTAGTTACGTATTTTAATAAACTTGGAACAAATTACAAAGTCGCTCAACTAAACAACTCTTTTTGATTTATGCAATATTGCATTTCTATTTATCAATATCTGGGAAAATAAATTATAAATTTGCAGAAACTTATTCATCCCCACTACGTAATACTGATTAGTTGCTAAAAATGCCTTTATATTTTAAATAAATTTTTTTTCCAAATTTTTATTCATCCCCACGACGTACCAAAGTTTTTATAATTTATGTTTAAAAAAATGTATACCCGTACAACGCACGGGTGATACATACTAGTAATTAGTGTATTGTTATAATATATATATATATATATATATATATATATATATATATATATATAATGTAGTATATGTACAATCACAGAAAATGGATCGTAGTTGGATGTACGGTCGAAATTATTCTGGTAGAGCTTGTATGAAGTCACATTTTGTACAAGGAGTCGAAGAGTTTGTTTTTTTGCTAAGCGTCAAAAATAATTTGAGCTACAAGATGAAATTAGATGTCTGTGGTCAAAATGTAAGTTTCGATATATAAAAAATGAAGGGGAAGTCAGGCTTGATTTGTTCAATAATGGGTTTGAGCCAAACTATTGGATATGGAACCAGCATGGCGAGGTACCACCTGGGGTAGCCATTCCTGCGGTTAATTTACCGGTTGAAGTCGAAGCTCTTACATCAAGTAGTATTCCAACGACTATGAGATATCAACCGTTTGATGTTGTGCAGGGGATGATATCTGATGCCGTCAGGGTAAATCTAACTTTTGAAGAACAACAATACGATGTTGAAGAAGTTCCAAACGAAGAAGCTCAAAGGTTTTATGCTTTTTTAAGTGAGACAGATAAACCATTATTTGAAGGATCTAAAGACTCTAAATTATCATTGTGCGTTCGGTTGTTGGGTCTGAAGTCTCAATTTAATGTTGCGGAATTGTGCAATAATATATGACTAAATTGATGTTGGATGGAAACCCCCATTTGAGGAGTTTTGCCGCAAAGTTATTATGATGCTAAAATATTTGTGTCGAAGCTTGGATTAAACTCTATAATAATTGATTGTTGTGTGTTTGGTTGCATGCTCTCTTATGATAATGAGTTTGGCATAAATGATAGAGAGTTACTCCAATGTAAATTTTGTCAAGAGCCACGATATCGTGTCAGCAGAACAGGGACGTCAAGCAGGGGCAAACAAGTTCCAAGAAAAGCAATGTTGTATCTGCCGATTGTATCAAGGCTGAAAAAAATTGTTTATTTCAATGGAAACTGTGGGTAAAATGACGTGGCACTATAAGAATAGAACAAATTCTGGTGAATTACGTCACCCATCTGATGGTGAAGATTTGAAGCATTTTGATCCTTTTCATCCAGATTTTGCCAACGATCCACGTAATGTTCGACTTGGTTTAAGATCGGATGGTATCACACCATATATTCAAGCGTCAGCAAAACCGTATTCTTGTTGACCAGTTATTGTTACCCCATACGACATTCCTCCTGAAATGTGTATGTCTAAACCATAATCCCTCTGTTACACAATATAAGCAAAAATGGGTCAACGAAAGTTGATGTAGCTGATTCAAATTTGGACCAGATACATCAACTTTTGTTGACCCATTTTTGCTAATATTGTGTAACAGAGGGAGTACATGTTTTTAACTTCTATAATACTAGGGCCAACAAATCCAACAACTGGTATTGACATATATTTGCAACCTTTGATTGACGACCAAAAAAGGTTGAAGATTTGTGTTTTAACTTATGGTGGAGCACGTAAATGAAACTTCATAATGAGGGCGGCTTTTATGTGGAACATTAACGACTTCCCTGCTTATGGAATGTTGTCTGGATGTGGGACACATGGTAAGATGGCCTGTCTGATTTGAATGGTGGACACAAAGGCTTTTACTCTTAAATATGGAGGAAAAACTACATTTGACTCACATCGTAGGTTCTTAAATATGGAGGAAAAACTACATTTTACTCTTAAATAAGTAGAAATAAGCATTCATTAAGGGGAATGTTGAAACAGCTAGACCTCTTCATAGGTTGACAGCAGAAGAAGTTTGGAACAATGTTAAGGATATCCCTCCTGTAGAAGTCGTGGCGGGTGTTGTTTCTCGCCTAGATGGTTATGGACAATGGCATAATTGGACAAAGAAAAGTAGCTTTTGGGAACTTCCATATTGGAAAGATAATCTATTGAGGCACAATCTCGAAGTTAAGCATAATGAGAAGAATTTTTTTGATAACATATTTAACAATGTTATGAATGTCAAAGGTAAAACAAAACACAATGAAAAGGCTAGGAGGGACGTAGATCATTACTGTAGACGAAAAGATCTGTTGTTGCTTGAGCAAGCTAACAGTAGGACATTGACACCTAGAGCCAATTATACTTTATCTACCGAATAAGCGAAATCTATTTATCGGTGGATAAAATAGCTGAAAATGCCAGATGGTTATTCTTCCAATTTAGCAAGATGTGCCGATGTGGATAATGGGAGGATGCATGGGATGAATAGCGCATGATTGTCATGTATTAATGGAGTGTTTACTTCCTATTTCCTTTAGTTCGTTGCCAACACATGTTTTGAATGTGCTCATTGAAATATGTCAATACTTTAAGAATTTATGTTCTGCAACACTAAGAGCGGATGATCTTACAAAAATAGAACAAGACATCCCACTTATCTTATGCAAGTTGGAGAGAATATTTTCGTCTGGTTTATTTGATTCTGTGGAGCATCTTTGTAACGCCCCAAATATTTAATTAATTATTTAATTAATTTATTCAATAATTAAGTGGTACAAAAATAATAGAATAATAATGTGCTAGTACATGTGGGCCTATTGTTAGGGTTAGGAGTAGTAAAATGAGAGGTGTTAAGGAAAGCCCATGATGTTAAGTCGAATTAAGCTAAGAAAAGCCCATAAGATTAAGTGAGATTATAAGAGGGGAAATTAGGTTGGGGTTTGCTCACTTAGAAGAAAAACAAAAAGGTTTGAGAGAGAGCACTAGAGAAGGGCGCGACGGCCAAGAGGGAAAGAGAGGAGAGAGAGGAACGGCGCAAGAGGAGAGGAATAGGGCAAGGAACTTCGAATCTTTCAAGGCTAAGGTAAGGGTGGGGTTCTAGCTCTATAATGGGTCCTATGAATGGTTT